>JASDDO010000022.1:12715031-13374685 GCA_030015575.1 Agapanthus africanus
CACCCTCTCTAAAGGTGTCTTACAGACTAAAGGGGAGAGGGATGTGCATGATTGGCAGATCACTTGCTTAGGCAATTGAGTCAATCATGAGATGTCAAGTACCACACCAGATGTTGTTTTTGCAGTAGATGCAATAAGTTGATATTAATCCAATCCTGGAGAAACATTAGGAAGCAGTTTTAGAATACAAGTGGATGTTCTAGGGATATGATAACGACAGCCTCATTCGGGAGACGGTTATCACTCCAGACTTCCAAGGTGACCTGGATGATAGAGTGACTGTCAGAGTTATAGTTTTTCCTCTGACGAGGGGCAGTGTTTTGGACAGGTGATCCAAGCGGACACTGAGGGAGGCATTACGCAGGATACTGATTAAGTTCAGTTGACAATACAGTCTAAGAAGTTTGGATTTGGAGTTCATTTATGAGCTAGGTCCCATCAGATATCCAGACATATTCTAAGACTGGTATATCTCATTTCGGAAGATGGCTTTCTCCGCGAACTTGAGATATAGAGAGATATAGAAAGAAACATCAGAGCGGATCCACTCACTGAGTCTATTCCTCGCAATAGTTTCGCAAACCGGTTTTGTGAGACTGATTAGTAGAGGAGTTAGGTGTCCGGTATCACACGGGCTGTGAGTATGCGACATCGCAATAATTAGCCTTGAGTGCAAGTGGGAGATTGTTGGATATAGTGCCCTCAGAGTCAATTATTGGATCACAGGCACGTGATTGCAATGATTGAGGGAGGACCTATGCCGGTAGAACAGTCTTACTCAAGATGATAGTATGCTATCTGGTTTATCTTTATCATCGTGTACTGTTTCAGGTGACCTTACAGGTCACTATTGCACGTTGATAGAGCCCTTAGGATTCTTGCTTGACGGCCAGCAGTATGATGGCGATCATATACGTGGGAGCTGGGGTCTATAAGCACATCCTTAAAAGGCCCTAGTCGTGGGAGTTTTCGAGACAGGGCATCGATACTCCAGAGTAGACTAGTGTATACAGTTAAGACCCCGACGAAGGGCGGTGGCCGGTCTCACAAGCCACTGGTGTCAGTTGGTTCACCTAAGATGTATACATGTGCTCATTGGGTTATGAGTACACCGGACAGGACTCGCCGGGAACATGCTAGTTGGTCTTATACCTGATGTCAGATAGCAGTTCCATGGTGACATGTGTACAGGTTAGTTCATTGACCTAAGATCGTCATTTGTCTCGTGTGAGTTCCCACTGTACTTTGATTACTACCCTACCATGGATCAAAGGATTCGTGCAAACAAGTTTTAGTTGGGTACAGTCCCGATCTACATGGAGGCAGTGAGCGGATCTGCAGGGGTTCGTCTCTCCCGGTATTGGGGGTGAGGTCACGCTGTGTCTAGGAGAGCCATTACACGAAGTCCTTGGCCAAGGCAGAAGATTTACTGGTAGGTATTCCAGTAATATCTCAGGGTGTTCTGGGCTACACTCTGACACGACTTGTACCGTTTTTGGGGGTCTGACTTTTACCAACCCCCTAGGCCCGCCATGCGATACTCATAGACGAACGGACCGGACCGTACGGATATTGTCACTGATAGGCTCAGTAGGGTATCAGGATGAGTTCGCTCATCGACTTTTCTTTTGGTCAATACCTGGTAGCCCGTTACGTATGGCTAATACCTCTGACGTGCTAGTGGTTAAATCCACAGCCAAAGTATTGACGAGTCTTTAGGGTCCTCCACAAACAGTTTCTCAAATTTCGGGCGAAACGCTGTAGAGGCCGTATGGATATATGGCAGGGTTCGATCATGTACGTGCGGTATTGCACGGATCATGATCGGAAGAATAATACTAGCGGGCTTTGGTTTAAGCCGGATCCTAGTACTGTACAGTGTAGATTTTTTCCCATTGCATTTGTATTCGGTAGCAATAAAAATGCGGGTATGTATGTACAGTCGCGGGGTTTTCCTGTAATTTATTACGGGATCGCTTTTTGAAGTTGCCAGTTTGTATTTCGTTTCGGCCATTTTCCTTTCTATCTTTCTTTGGCTCAAAATTGGTGTGGAGGGGCTTATTTGCAAATGTGCAAATTAGTAAAATGGAGGGTGGTTTTTGTAAGTTGTTGTTACATGATGGTTCTCAAGATGGTTCTAGCTTTCATTGACTTCTTTTTTCTCATCATTGCTTTCTTTATATGATGGGATTAGGATGAGATTTGGGGATGATGATGATTCCTCATTATCACCCATTCTTTTCTCTCTCTTGCATTATTTTTGGGCTTACTCCCTCCTCTCTCATAAGCTTGACCGGCCACAACTTGATGGGGGCTGTCTAAAAATTTTGGATAGCAAAATGGTTCCTTCTTGCTTGCACAAAATCCCTTAGTTCATCCAAAAAGCTTGCATCTCTTTCTCCACTTCCAAATGGCAACCTCACTAACCCCTTGAGACAAAAGTTTTCTACACTCAGTCTACAGCAATCTTGGACACACCGGCTTGCCAACTTTGTGTCCGAGTTGCCTCGGTCCAGAGGTGGGAGCCCGTAAAAAGACTCGGTGATGTGGTGCCCTTTCCGACGAGGAGATCGAGACCGGAGATTCCGCGGGGAGATCGGGATGGTGGCCGAAGACCGAAGGACATGGATCGCTCGGTATAGCTCTCTACCCTTTCTCTAGTTAGTTAGTAATAGGTTAATGGTCCGATCAGGGTTAAAAGTCTGCGGTAGCGCCGGTTTCTAGTTTATAGAAAAGTTTTTGATTCCGCATTTTGGCCTCGGAAAGACGGCCGGGGCGCTGCCGTGCACTTACAGTATTATTGTTTGATATTATGACGCACTGACGTCTGGCTTTTGCATGGCCCAGATCCTCAATCTCTCTCGTAGGCCGATCAGGAGTACTTCAGCGGACAGGCCGAGCAGTGAGGATCCTGTTAGTATTTTAGCTTAGTTTTCTTTCAGCATTTCCATTTCCTGATGTGAGCTCGTATTTGGGACGTATTTTCCAGATTGTTATTGTTTATTGGATTTATTGCTTCCGCACATTTCTGTTTCTTGACTCGTTTATTCTGGCATATAGACATGTACTAGATAGTTTATATTTTTTTCTGTTCTTGATATCTTATAGACAGCCTTAATGTGACTGTGGAGGGATGTTTTTTAGCCACAAGTAGCATGATTGGTTCTGTCACGTACCGATCTTAGCGCACTCTGGGAAGCGGGGCGTGACAAGCTGTGTAATATATGATATTTTTAAAAAATTCGAATTTATTCAGACCTATTTTACCGACCGAGCATGGTGAACTCAGCGTCATACTCATCTACTGACTTGGTCCATATCGAATCTTGTTGCAGATGGATGAACTGCTGTTCCATGTCGAACCTGGCAGTCTCGGGGAAGTACTTAGCGTCGAATATGTCGCGAAAAGTCTTCCATTCGATGGGTTGTTCAAGACGGCTTTCTTCCGCCTTCCACCAATTCCGTGCATTGTCCGTGAACTGCAGTTTCGCAACACGGACCCAAGCTACCTCTGGCATTTGTGCCGCTGCCAGATCATCTTCGGTACTCTGAGCCCATTCCTCAGCTTCCAATGGGCTCTCCTTTCCTGAGAATTGTTTGGGGTGCAAAGCCCTGAATTGCTTCACCCTAGGTGCTTCTACCTCGGGACGGTTCATTAAAAGAGCAGTTTGCTGCTGCTGTCCCTCGAGGAGGCCGCAGATTGCCTCAAGCAGAACCATTTGCTCGTTGAGCGGAGCAAGGACGGCATGTGTGAGTGGTAGTGGTGGAGGTGTGTTGTTGATATTGGTGCTGGTGTTGTTTGGGGAATCCATAAACTTGAATGAAAAAAATAGGTTAGAACAGATTCAAAGTATATGATTCAAGGAATATGAAATTGTAAGATTCAAGGAATATGAATTGTAAAGAATTTTTTAGTTGCTGGTTCTTGTGTTATATTGCTTAGGTTGTTCACGCAGAACAGAACTGCATGATAGTATTCCATACAGCTCTGACCTGCATGGGTCACCAACAAAACCTGTCATGCCCCGCTTCCCGGTGTACGGCGAAGGGGACGGGACGAGGCTGCTACGCATTTACTTTGAAGTAAATAAGCTAAGCGTATCTAAGCAATATAAATAAAAGTGCACAAGAGACAAAAGATATAATTAAATAGCAACTTTATTTATTCACATTCTTTTTACAATACATGGAAAGCAAATACATCTGAATGAAAACAATGCCTAAACAATGGCATAACAGAAAAATGGAAAGTACTGAAATGAAATAGGTACAAGTGGCTACAGCTCGGGGTCTTCGATGTACTGCTCAAGGGCCTGCTCCGAATGCTCCTGAATGGTCTCGTGCTCTAGTGCTTCGAATCCACCTGACAACATTCCTAGAAGAAAAAGAAGGAATGTCGTCAGCAAACAATCGCTCGGTAAGTCCCAAAGATAGGGGAGAGGTAGAATAGGCAGAGAGGGAGAGAGTATAGCTTTTCAAGTTGTATTATTTTGTTATATTGTTGTATTTAGTGTTAATGATGTTGTTAACATAAGTTCAAGGATGAATTTCAACCAATCTCAAGAGTGTTCTCGAACCCAACAGGCTGTAATCCAGGGGTAGGGAACCACAGGCCCGAATCAAATGTTAGTAATAGGACTTCGACCGCCATCGAAGTATTCCAAACTCAACAAGCTGTAATCTAGGAGCATTGAAACACGGGCCCTCATGATAGCTTGCTTGTGTTAGTAGACATGGATTCATGATCCAGGGGGACTCTTGAGATTCTGTTGGATTCACGAATGAACTACACAAATACCTCGTGTATTTATTATATTGATAGTAATAATTGTACTGATGGTATTGTATTGTATTGTATTGTCTTGAAAATTGAATTATAGAGATGACTTGCCGAAACTATGATATTAGTAAATGAATGTAACTGGAGAATCATGTAAATGGATGTAACTGGAGAATCATGTAAATGGAAGTATATCCATGGTTCGGTTCAGTCAAGTTGTATAGATTGATAGATTGAATATATGGATTCATGGATTCTTGTTGAATTGTAGTTTGGATACTTGAATCATATTGTAATCAGATTATTTTAATGAGACTTAGTCTGAGTCAGAACAATTAGGAAAGAAATTGAAGCCCTGATTGTTTTGATGTTATCGGTAACCGCTGCACATGAACGGCAGGATTTGTGTCTTTTTCAAAGACGATTACCGTGTTGATAACACCGTTGTTAAGTTGTCTACCTTAAATAGGCAAGCACCCACTTCTCCGGCTCCCTGAGGCTCAAGAGATTGGTCCCGCTTAACTCTATATTTACTTTGGTCCTTATTGTAATTTATAAAACTTGAGGAGGTTTTATGTAAAAATAATTTTGTATAATTTACAAAATACACCTTAAGTATTTAATTATCGTCTTTAGAGTTTTCATAGTTATGGATTTTATATTTGTGACATTTCTAGTGAATAAACCTATTTTTCATAATATAGGGTATTTAATTGTAATATTGAACTTGTATGGAATTCATGGTATTTTAATGTAAAGTGATTCTTGTGATTTTAGGAAAAGTTGGAATATTTATATTACCACAAAAATAGATATTTTAATGATCCATATATATATATATATATAACAATAATTTTAATATATATTATATTTCTAGAAATCTCATTTTCTTAAGATATTTGTATTTTAAATCTTTCGAGACCGAATGCTCCTTGCGGAGGTCAGCATCTCGCACTACTAAGTCCAGGGATGTGCGATAATATGCACCATCCCAATTGGGTTCCCCAAAATGGGTTGTAGCGGCGCTTTGCAAAGATTTATAAAAATACGAATTTTTATAGAAAACGGTTTTATTAGTTAGTGGTATTTATATGTAAAGTTTCGTTTTCCCGTATTCTATGTTCCCGAAAGGTATTATGCTATATTGCATATCAATTTGTGAGGAGGTAGGTCATTACCTCGTGATCTACTTAAAGGTATAGCAAGATTGTGATGTTTTAAATGTCGGAATTAAACTACGTGGTATTATTGTGAAAAAGTACGATAAAAATTGAAATAGAGACCTTTTGATATGGAACTTTTTCAATATGACTTGTTAATATTTAATAGTCAACATGTAAGGGTTTAGTATGATTGTATTTAAGAGAAGGTTGAATTTTTAGGAAGAACCGAATCGGAAATCGGATTAACTCCGATTCCGTCGGGTTTTATTAAAAGAAGTTTTCAGACTAGAGAATAGAAGAGGGAGGTGGGACTTACTGGCTTATAATCAAGAGAAGAGATAGAGGAGAAAGTAGGATTCGTCGGTGCGTCGTTTCGTCGTCGGAAGCTCCTCGGGTCATCGTCGGAAGTTCGCCGGAGTTTCGCCCTTCGCTAACTCCACTTGTACACAAAAGTTCTAAAGATTTTCTTGAGAGTTTTGGACAGAAATTTGGAGTGAGGAGGGTGTGATTAGGGTTGATATTTCTAAGGAAAGATTAGGGTTAGGGTAAGCGAAAGGTTGTATGAAAATTGTTTTAAAATTTTATTTAAAAATAGGTTAATGGGGGGTTTTTTAATGTCTCTGTTACTGTTCAGAGAAATTAAAATATATAGGGGTTATTAGAATACAAAAAGTCAGAACTTTTATGTTGACAACTCAGCGATCCGCCCGATTCCGACCGGCGG
Source organism: Agapanthus africanus (assembly GCA_030015575.1). Taxonomy (NCBI): domain Eukaryota; kingdom Viridiplantae; phylum Streptophyta; class Magnoliopsida; order Asparagales; family Amaryllidaceae; genus Agapanthus; species Agapanthus africanus. The sequence continues at coordinate 12,721,699 of JASDDO010000022.1, forward strand.
CAGCGGGCCGAGTCGGCAGAGTCGGCGGCCCGAGTTGGGCCGAGGCTCGCCGCCATGTGTCTCTCGTCGCTTGGTGTAGCCCCTGGGATAGTTTGTTTTACATATGTAGTGGGGTTTTTACGAGTTATGCACGTGTAGGCTCTTGGGCTTCTAAAAATTTTAAAAGAAATCAATATTAAAGATAATGTGGGTGATGGGATTTGAACTCTGGTGCTTTGGTTCAGCAGTGCAAGGTCTTACCAATGAGCTACAAGCTCTTTCTTGCTATTAAAAACCAAAACAAACTTATAACTTGTGCTCAGGCAAAAATACCCCTTTTTGTATTTTTAAAAAATTTGTACAAAAAGTTGTACAGAAAGTTTAGGGTTGTTACAACTAGATATATCGACTCGGACTTTAGGCGGATTTTCTTTACCCTTTAGAATGGGCTCGAGTCATACTTATTTTCAAAACTAACGAATCGTGATTATTTTAAAGACGGGCCGAGGGATACTACGGACTTTTCAAAAGACGTATCTTTTCTCAAAGACCCCGTAGCCCCTATTTTTCTAAAACCACGATTCATGCTATTTCAAACATCAAGAACTGTATGACTCGTATTTGGAAATATATATTCTTAAATTTTGCGGTTACTATATCTTTTCTGTATATTCATGCTGTTCTCATCGCATTGCATGCTTATAAATGTGTTTCTTTATTTATTATGAACCCCTATTGTCAGGACACCAGCACTATTACCGATGATGCGTATGCTTCACGTACACTTGCTTGCCGGCTCACACACATCATTATCGGTAATTTCCATATCACGTACACATTAGAAAACATTACTTCATTTGTATAAATTACTAGCTGGTAGTTTCAACATAGTACTAGTACGCTTGCCTTCATATGCTAGTTTTGATATTGCATTTCTTACTCAGATACTTCATGCATTTATGCATTCATTCTGTTATGCAATATTGTGGGGCTTTATGCCGATATTCACTGTTCACTGACTAGCGATTTTGAGATTTCGGAGCTTTCATGAGATTTCTGGTTTTGGGAAACCGCATGTGAATATTTATAAACTTATGATAATTTTAAAAGAGAAAGATGCAGTTTCCTTGATATGATGAGTAGCGTCCACCATGATATTTTCTCGGTTTTGAGTTGATTTTCGAAACCCGATTCGAGGAGGAGGATGAACCGTCTGCGGGTACATGGTGGACCTGGTGAGGTTCCCTGGGGCGAGAGTGGTTTTGTGGGGATGACAATGAGCCTGGCAGGGGAGCACTACCTACCGGTGATTGTATTGGAAACTCGACGGATATCCGGAGGATACCGTTCGGGGTTATGAGAGAGATGGATATATGGGCCGATCCGGAACGACGGAGCCCATGGGCTGATCCTGACTATGCGGAGCCCGAGATTTGAGTATTATGTGTCACTGTTGGACACGGACTTCATGATGTTTTAAGTGTCGATGCTGGGCACTCGGGTTTTATCATTATTTGTGTGTCGTTGTTGGACACACGTTGGATGGTGCATTACTACATGTCACTCATCGATATATATTATTGCTCTTGGCACGGACATAAGTACTTTAATATCACAATTATGATATACTGTTACCCTTGTTGTAGTATTGTATAGTTTTATTGTATGACCTAAGAGAGAGTCATACATGCGATTTCTTCTTGGTGATGTTTTCTACTCACGAGTTAACAACTCACCCCTATTGTGCCACAGTTTCTTGCAGGTTTGGCCGTAGAGGTTTCATTGCGTCTTGCTGGCACACTGCTTTCTTCCGGGTGATTGCTTTGGTAGGTGGGTTCACTTGCATCGTGACCACCGTCGTACTTTATTTAATTCAGTTGTATCCAGTAAACTCCATCAACCGGACTTGTATATTTTGATAGACTTAGAAAACCAGTTGTGTATTATTTCGACCTTAGAGTCGTGCGCTTGTATTATTGGGCTTTTTCTCTGGTTTTCTTGAGGATGTTGGTTTTCTTCCTTAGTTTTGATCCCCGCCATTCAGTATTGTATATTATATTGCTTGCGTGGTTGTTTCCGCTAATTGGCGAAAAGCTAGCTCCCGCTTAGGGATGCGTTTATTCATTATTTATGTATTTCATGTGTTGTACTCATTTTGGGGCCAGTATTTACAAAGGAGACTCTACCGAAATTTTCGGGAAAATCTGATGTTGCTTTTAAACGTTTAATGTGACTTATTTGGCTAAAACCACTTGCTTTAAAACAAGTATTCCTTCACTCTTTTCATTAAAAATGGTTTAGATTTCTGGGCTTTAGCTTACTTAGATTACGTTACTCCTCTAGACGTTTCGTAATTTAAGTGACAGTCGCGTTCTGTACCTTCGGGATGTGACATGTGCTAAAAGAAACACATGCATGAGGTAGAATCAAATCAGGTAGCATACTACCATTTTAAGAAAGACTGTCAATATAATTGTGAGTTTCCCACGCTTCAATTAAGTAATATACAATCCAGTATGATACAATAATGGCCTCTCGGGTATATATCACTAACAATCTCCCACTTACACTAAGGCCATGTATTGGCATATCGCAGACCTATCATCTCGATTAGCCTCTTGAACCGTTTCTGAGGGATGACCATCGTGAGTGAATCTGCAGTGTTATTCTCCGTATCTACTCTCCTCATCTCGATCTCCCGGCGATCAATGATCTCCCTGATCAGGTGGTACCGCCTTAAGATGTGTCTGGACTTCTGATGGGACCTGGGTTCCTTCGCTAAGGCTATAGCGCCGTTGTTGTCACAATACAAAGATATTGGATCTACAATGGATGGAACCGTATGAAGTTTTGTTAGAAACTTCCTCATCCAGACTGCTTCCTTCGCGGCATCACAAGAAGCTATGTACTCCGCTTCCATCATCGAGTCAGTAACGGTGTCTTGCTTAGTGCTCTTCCAACAGACCTCCCCTCCATTGAGGGTAAAGAAATAACCCGACATGGACTTGGGGTCATCCTTTCACTCTGGAAGCTGGAGTCAGCAAAGGCCTCAATTTGGAGGTCTTTTCTACCATACACCAAGAACATCTCTTTATTCATTCTTAGGTACTTGAGAATGTTCTTTACTGCTATCCAGTGCTTATCCCCTGGGTTTGACTGATACCGGCTTACCACGCTTAGTGCGTAAGCAACATCTGGCCTCGTACACAACATCGCATATATTATAGAGCCTACTACAGAAGCATAGGGTATAGATGTCATGCGAGCCCTTTCCAAATCAGTCTTAAGAGACATCTCTTTGGAGAAGGTGATTCCATGAAAAACCGGTAGATTATCGCGCTTTGAATCTTCCATCCTAAATCTTTTCAGTATGGTGTCGATATACTTAGATTGCGAAAGTCCCAACATCCTTTTAGATCTATCACGTAGATCTGGATCCCCAGATTGTAGGAAGCATCACTCAGGTCTTTCATGGAGAACCTCTGTGACAAGAATCCTTTGACTGATTGTTGTATAGGAATGTCATTTTTATTAAGAGAATGTCATCTACGTACAAGACGAGAAATACCACAGTTCTCCCTACAATCTTACTATATATGCATGGTTCATCTGGATTTTTGATAAAGTCGAATTCTTTGACTGTATCATCAAAACAGATGTTCCAACCCCACGTTGCCTGCTTTAGTCTATAAATAGACTTAAGCAACTTGCACACTTTTCTGCTGCTCCCACTCTGAATGAAACCTTCTGGCTGATCCATATAGACACACTCTTCCAAATTTCCATTTAGAAAAGCCGTCTTTACGTCCATCTGCCAAATCTCATAATCGTGGAAGGCAGCAATGGTAAGAAGGATCCGAATGGATTTGAGCATAACCACTGGAGAAAAGGTTTCATCATAGTCCAAACCAGTTCTTTGATGAAAACCTTTTACAACAAGTCTAGCCTTATAGGTTTCAACCTATCCATCTACACGAATCTTCTTTCTGAAGATCCATTTGCAGCCTACGGGTTTTACCCTTTCTGGAGCAATGTCCAAAGTCCATACTTTTTTGGTGTACATAGACTCCATCTCGGCCCGCATTGCATCCAGCTATTTACCGAGTCGCCGCTCTTAATGACTTGTTAGAAGCTAGTAGGCTCATATTGTCAATGATGCAATCCTCTCGATCCCCATCTATGAGAAAACCGTAGTATCTCTTGGGCGGATGAGACTGCCTGCTAGTTCTGAGGAGTGGCGCGGGGATGTCCGGTTCTTCTGAAACCTCTGGTTCTACCATGCTTTCAGTAATAGTTTGTGGTTCTAGAATTTCTTCCAGTTCTATTGCACTCCCACTTATCTCTTTTTCTAAAAATTGAGTTTCCAAGAAGTGGGCATGACGAGAAGCAAAAACCTTTTGTTCCTCTGCGTAATAGAAAAGATACCCCCTGGAGTTCTTTGGGTATCCCACAAACTTACACAGTAATGAGCGTGGCTCGAGCTTGTCCGCATGCTGTTTTTGACAAAAGCTGGACATCCCCATATTTTCAGATACTGAATATAGGGTTTTTCCCACTCCACATCTGATATGGTGTGGTAAGCACAGTCTTGGTAGGAATCTTGTTCAAAAGATATGCAGCTAATTCCAGTGCATAACCCCAGAAGGATTGCGGCAACTCAGCGTTACTCATCATGGAATGAACCATATCCAATAGGGTTCGGTTCCGACTTTCTGATACACTGTTGTATTGTGGTGTGTATGGAGGAGTAAGCTGAGGGAGGAGTAAGCTGAGAGAGAATTCCATTCTATTTTAGGTAATTCAGGAACTCAGCACTTAAGTATTCACCACTTTGATCAGATTTCAGTGTCTTAATACTTTTGCCTGTTTGTTTTCCCACTTCATTATTATATTCCCAGAATTTCTCAAAGGCCTCGGATTTATGCTTCATCAAGAAGACATGTCCATACCTAGAAAAGTCATTCGTAAAAGTAATGAAATAGGAATAACCACTTCGTGCATGTGTAGACATTGGACCACACATCGCTGTGTATGAGTCCCAAGAGCTCGCTCGCTCTTACTCCATGTCCAGAGAATGGAGTCTTTATCATCTTTCCTATGAGACAAGATTGAAAAGTTGAATAAGAATGATATTCGAACGGATCCAAATATCCCTCGCTATGTAACTTTGCTAACCATGTTTCATTGATGTGACCCAGTCTACAATACCATAAGAAAGCCTGATTTAATTTCGGAGACTTTCTTTTAAGTGTGTTCTGGACACTGAAAACCTGAGATTGATTTAATACGTATATACCATTATCTAATGTACCTGGCCCAATAAAAGCTTGATTTAGGTGGATGTGGACCATATCGCTTACAAATGTAAAATCATATCCTTCTTTAGAAAGTAAAGATACGGATATGATATTACAAGCTAGAGTATGTACATACAAACAGTTACGTAGAATCAATATCTGCCTACTTGTCAATCTTAGATGATATTCCCCTACGGATTCAGTGTCCACGCTCATTCCGTTGGCAATTCTGAGAGTCATATCATCTACCTTGATAACTCTACGGTTTCTTAATACCTGTAATGAATTACAGATATGAGATCCTGATCCGGTATCTAGTACCTAGAAAGTAGATTTAATTGACATACAGTTTTCAATTACAAACGCATCCGAAGTCGAAGCCACAACATGCTTCGGATCCTAGATTATGGCTTTCAAAGCCCTGCATTCCTTCAGCCAATGCTCTTTCCCGTGATAATGGACCATCCATCCTTCCCTACTGTCATCCCTGAAACTTTTGCCCTTCCCTTTCCTTCTACCTTACTGACACCGCCTATCGGCTTTATGGAGGTCTTCTTCTTCTCACTCTTGGCATCCGTCTTGGATCTAGAAGAGGAAGATTCCCTAATAAGAAGAGCGGGTGTCTTCCTGGTTTCCTTCAGGGTGTAAGTAGAAGGTAGGGACTGTAGAATCAAGTCAGCATATGATTGTTTCTCTAACGTGGTTTCCAGGTGTGTGAGCTCATCTATATAGCTAGTCATTGTATGGACGTTGTCCCCTACAGATGACCCGATAGCCAACCTCGCTTGAAGCAATTCCTTCGAGGTCTCATATCTTGCGATATGAGATTGCTCTCCATATGAATCTTTGTTATGAAGGAAGATGGAACCTAAGTCCATCTTCTTGTGCTGTCTCTGGTTATCACCATTTACTGAGGCCAACACGAGTCACTTGGCATTCGCACTATCCTTTTCTCTTGTCATACGGATATCAACATCCGCGATGGTAGAAACTGGACCTGGGACGGCGGGGGCTTGAGTAGTAATGAGGTGGTCCAGCTTGTTACAGGAAATGGATATCTAGACAAACCCTTGCCAGTCAATATAGTCTGGCCCGGTCAATTTATTAGCTAATTGTAACCTAGGCGCGGTCAACTGGTCGCTGCAATTAGGAGAAAGAGAAGAAATACTTTAGCATGATACTCTTGCAAGTTTAGATTGGTTTTTAGTTTAACTAAACAGGATGGCTTCCATTGTTTCTCGAATCCATCCTTAAACCATAAAGAAGAATTAGTCAGGATTAATCTCACCGTACAATACTTACTTAACCTTTCAGCCAGGCTAGTGTCGGTACTTCGAGGGTGGTTTTACGACGCTTTCGCGAAGTTCCTTAATTAAATAACCTCTTTTCCCTGGAGGCGTAGCCCTGCTAACACTATTCTAGACACCTACTTGGTTTATAGTATTGATCATTAAGTGAAAAAATCTCCCGAGGAGTAGCATATACTCATAGTAGGATCGAGATCCAAATATCATTATGTGATAATCCTGAAGGAATCCTACCAACATTATCACACTTCAAATGGTATGCAGCACTAGCAAGTTTCAATTTTCTTAGAAACCCCCAATGTGGGTTTTCTCCCCATGCTCTTATGACCTTGATGAAGGTCAACATATCATAAGTCACATGTCAAGTTCCACCCATCATTATCCAGGTTTATTTAAACCCACCCGTACATACCCTTGACGAAGGCCAACATATCATAAGTCATATGTCAAGTTATATCCGTCATTGTCCAGGTTAATTTGAACCCACCCGTACATACCCTTGACGAAGGCCAAAATAGTAGTATGACTATCCTAAACCAACGCATTTATCTATGCTACATATGAATATCTAACAGCTACCAATCACTATGCCTTGGCGAAGGTCAAAATACATAGCTTGAATACTACTGAATATTCATATGAAATGACTGAGGGCTACGAATGGTTTTGGCGAAACCGTGAACGTAGTGAACTTGTTATAATCGAAGGAACCTGATAGTTTTTAAAAGGAGTGGTTTAAGCTCCGCATTTTTTTAAAAGTTTGCTGTTTTGAAAAAACCGAGTGGTTTTAAAATTTGTTCCAACGATTCAGCTTTAGTTTGTTTGTTTTGCATTAATATAATGCAGTCCCATCATTTACACCTATCATCACAGAAAGAAACGAAAATATAACGTACGCTTATGCCATCTGCATTCGCCACCGGGCCCCGTCTTACAACGTTAGGTTACTTAACTAACGCCATAGCTGGGGGCTGGACTAGCGCGGATGCAAAACATAAGCAACGTATATTATATAATACATATAATAATAACCATTCGCTTACGCAATAATAGGCATTCCAGATCAATGATGAACATATTGGATATACTAGGAATTCCACATTTCGTTTAAGCCTGTAACGCAAAAAGGATTCTACGGTCGTGATGAATAGCCAAACCCCACCCCAGACCCCTACGGGTGCGGCAAACTACCCGCTAAATTCCTGAAGTGAAACAACCTCCCTCATCAAAGTGAGTAGGACACTCGGCACTTCAAAAAACGCGGTAGTTTGTGCACCCCACCTTGGGTCTATCCTAGGAGCAGAAAACTGTAAAAGAAAATAATACAACGGTAGCTACAACCTCAACCCGGATGTGCCCCGCAAAATAATATTACATCACTTTACAATTTATATCGAATGAAAGATAAAACACTCATCTCACATCCTCGGCTATTCATCCACGATGATCCAACAAGTTCATATACACAAACCAACATCAAAGATCACAGATATGTGCAACCCCCACTTATCGACGTATAACGATTAGCGGACGTTCAGCACATATATCACAACACAGATAAAACACGATTAGTCAAAGTACTTAGAATTTCGATCAATAAACAAATTTGAATCTACCCCAAGTACAACACTGTACACAAAAGATCCTGGGCAGAAACAAATTATCTCAAATAACACAACACAACATGGTAGAACACCAGAATAATTTTGGACCGATTCGGAGTCGACTCGGCTGCGGAACGGTGGCAAAACGCTCTGTTCTGCCGCGGTTCCGTGGCGGTCTAGCCGAGTCACACGTCCAAATTTCTTCAGTGTTCTAATAAAACCATGCATATATTTTTAAGGCCTCTAAAAATATTTTTGGGCCAGTTTTGAAAATCGACAGAAACAAGGCTTTTTGGTCGTGTTTTCGGGATTTTTCCGCGATCGAATTTCAAAAGACTTTGATAACTAGCTCGTAAAGGTTTAGTAGGCTATGATACCACTGTAAGTCGATGTCGCACACCCCATGGGTTCGTGGGGAGGCAGAATATTTAAAAAACGATTTTCAAAGCTCGCAACACCGATTTGAACTCCAAGACAGTGGCTAAACCCTAACTAGCTAAGCATGTAAAGAGGTTAAATACTCGGAAAGGAGTTTATACCTCACGATACAAGTCCTTCGGATCATCTTTGTTCTCCTCCTCGTCATCGTAGGCTCCGAGGATCGTAACGGATCGATACTTCCTCGTCGGCTTCCTCGAGTCAAAGACGATCCACCCGAGAGTCTATAGTCCGAGCTCCAACCTCAAATCCTAGATAACTAGGGCACCTAGTTTGCTAAACTAGATAGCCTAGGTGATGTAGAGAAAGAAGATGGATTAGTTTGTCTCTTAGAACCCTAGGTTTCTTAACTCATGAGACTTTAAGGGTTGAGAGAAAGAAGAAGAGAGAGCTTGAGGAAAGAGAAAGTGTTTTTCATACTGATAATTGAAATGGCTCTCTTGATATGACTATAAGCATGCCAAGAAAATATCTCACACAAAATATCTAATGCCACAAAATATCTCACAAAATATCTAAGTCAAACAAGTCTCAATAGTCAAATAAACATGTTTCAATTATCATTTGTAAAAATAATAATCCATTTCCTCTACCTCATAATTGTTTTAATCAAATAAACAATCAAAACCCTAATGAGGTGTCTCCTTTTAAAAGCAATCCTGAGTAATTATAAGAATGCCCCTCTCATCCGTATATACATACCTGTATCCGTATTCTGAGAAACACGAATACAATGAGACGAAAATAATCCATCAATATAATACTAGGATCTGGCTTAAACCAAAGCCCACTAGTATTATTCTCCCTAACATCATACGCGCACAAGTACACATACGTGATCAAAGCCCCTGCCGTAAAACCATACAGGCTCTACATCTTTTGTCCGATATAGAGAAACTCTCTATGTAGGACTCTAAAGGCTCGACAGTACGTTGGCAGTGGGTTTAACCACAAGCCGCTAGCTGCATGTAACGAATACCCAGGTATCTGTCGATAAGAAAGCCGATCAGCAAACTCATCCGAACTCCTACTGAGCCTGTATGTGACAATCTCTATACAGTGCGGTCTGTTGATCTAAGAGTATCGCTGTAACACCCGAGCCCAATACTACTATTTTCTGTTACTGGTTGAGTGTTAGATATTACTCATTTCATTTATCTTGCTTGTTTGGGTCTTACTGTAAAATTTTATCTGGCAAAATCATTTCTGCATATAACAAATTTTAGCACCTAAAATAAAATTAAAAATATCCATCTTGGCCTACTCGACGCCCCTAGCCGCGTGGTAGCGTCCGTGCATCGAGTTCTCGTCCCGTTCAGTAAAACGGGCGAGTTTGGACGGCTACGCGCGTGTACAGGTGTTCGACTTGGGGGTATGCTTTTTCATCATAAAACAATTCATTTTGAAATTTGGAACCCGCTTAAAATCCTATTATTTCAATTTCAAATTTTTAGACCCAACCCGGGCGCGATTTGGAAATGTTTCATTTAGCGCCAAAATCCCAAATCAATAAAATATTCTAAACCTTATAATATTTCCTATATAATATTATTACGGTTATTTAAGATTCTTAAATCTTTAGTTATATATTTTTTAGCCATTTGTTTTTTTTCTTGGCCAATCAACGATGGCTATTCCGTGGGCCCCCTCCATTATCTTTTTTTTTTCTCTCTCTCTCCGCCTCTTTCTCTATCTCTATCTCTCTCTCTCTCCCTCATATCTTTCTCTCTCTCTCTTTATTTAAACTTTCCCTCCTCCATATTTTTTTCTTACGAACCCATCGCGCAGCCTCCGTTCCTTTCACCACCGCAGCCCCACGCCGGCACCAGCAACGCCGGGCGAGTCGTTCCGTCGCCCTCATCGCAGCCGAACCCTCTCTCCTTCCTTTCTCCCTTCTTCCCAGCACCTGCAGGTGACCACCCGCACACCCTCGCACTCACCCGCGCCACCTCGTCGGCGTTCCTCCATCGCCGGCGACCCTAGCCTCACCCCCACCATCTCCACCATCTCGTTTTCTCCATCACCTCTCCTTCACCGTTCCCGTGCACCCCTGCACCTCCACCGCAGCCACTGCGAACCCCTGCACCCCCGTCGCACCGCCAGATCTGTCGCCGCCGGCGATCTCGATCTGCCTCCCCGGCCTTCATACGACCCACTGTAAGCCTTCTACTCCTTTTCCTCCTCCCTTTCTTCCCTGGTTCCTTTGTATTCTTGTTTGCACAACTTGATGTTTCACTGTTCGCTTTTTCGCCGGAATCCGACGATGCCGGTGACGTGTCCCGACGTTCCAGCGAGGTACCCCGATCCGCGTGGTTCCATTGTTCGTTGTTTGGGTTCAATCCGTGAACCGTGCGTCCGTCGTGAGTTTCCCCGCCGACGTTACGTTCCGTTTTTCCCGGTTCGCGACCCGTCGAGGCAAGTATCACTTGCTACATGCTATACTATACAATTATATATGTTTTGACTCATTAAACCTGCAAAACTTAACTCGGTATAGTTATTTTCTCATTTGGTTGCAATATGACATATATCATTTTACAGTTAACATAAAAATTACAGTTTGCCACTTTTAACCTAAGAACCAAGTTTACCTGTTAATCACATTTTACCGTTTAATAGATTGTAGCACTTTCCCATGTAGTTCTATTACATTCGGATATTCGTATTCAAAGGCTTGATATAACTGCATTGCATCATCATTTAAACTGTTGCACCACTAAGGGTGCTCAAAACCTGTTAATATAATAAAACGGCTGCACTATATTAATGCACTATTGTGATTGAATGATATGCTTATTGTTGTTTAATTTATTGCTTATTTCCTGCTGTTGATCTCCTGTTCGATTATATATCTGTTGTGAGCACACCCACAATATTGTTACATCTTGACTTGACTTTGTCACACATGATATATATTGATACACTTGACATGGTACCGTTTACTGTGGACTTAACCTGATGTACCATGACCTGACCTATTACCTGATCTCGTGCCTAATGCCAACAAACCCGACATGTAGTCCTCATGGACCATTCCTGTTGTCTATCCAGACAAAACCTGCTGTTACCTGATCCTGTGTTGGCATTAGTTCTTGATTACTGAATACCTGACCTGACACATATAACTTGGGGGTATGGGGAAATCAAAAGTGTAAACTAAAGTGTAACTTAAAAGGGTATTACTTGATCCGTGGTCCCGGGGGTAACGGGACAGAACCATTCGTGACTCTTACATTTTCCTGATCCGTGGTCCCGAGGGGTAACGGGACAGAACCACTATTGGTTCACATATTCCTGATCCGTGGTCCCGGGGGGTAACGGGACATATCCTTTGAGTTACATGGAGGATTACTCAAATTGATTTCAAAGACTTTAGAATAGAAAACCTGATAGAACAGTTTGGTTACCCGCTGCACACTACCCTGCACTACTTGTTTCATACTATTGCTTTATTCAAGTTTATTTCTGCATTGCCTATTACACTGTTCATATTATATTACTGGTTGACATGACGCGCTGACGTCTGGGTTTTGCATGGCCCAGATTCTGTACCACTATCGCAGTCCGAGCAGGAGTACTTCAGCCAGCAGGCTGAGCTGTGAGGTGTTGGTATTAGTTAGTTTTATTTCCTGCATTTATTTCCTGATGTGAGCCCGCATTATGGGACATACTTTTCAGTTATTTATATTGGATCATTTGCTTTCGCATTTATTTATTATTGACTCCTGTTATTCTGGTTTATGGACATGTTTTAGAAAATTTTATCTTGTTCTTGATATCTCTACAGCCGTAATGTGACTGTGGATGGATGCTTCCTACCCACAGGTAGCATGGTTGGCTATGTCACGTGCCCAATCTAGCGTACTCTGGGAAGCGGGGCGTGACATGGTTCTTTTTGGTATCAGAGCCATAGGATAGTCGTGTTGATTCTTTTGTAGTTGGGTATTGTACCCAATACGCGAATCAAAATACTCGTGTTTAGGAAACATGTCCTACCACCTTGACCATTTTACCATTCTTGAATCACATTCTTCCTGATTATATCTTTTACGATGTGCAAACTTCCTTTGCATATCGATTCGAAAACCCGATTCCTTGTTATCTCTAGGACTTAGGCAACTTGGGTGGAGTTAAGTAATTGTGGCTATGATACCGCGGCATAGTTACAATGCGGTACTCTATTTAACTATCTTGGAGTTCTAGACTTGATCTATATATCAAATCTATCATCATGCTAATGTTGGGTGTTTTCTTGATTTCAGGAATATGGCGGGTAAGAATTTGAAGACGTACCAGAGGCGTGTGGACGAGGCCGCCATGCTTGGAGTGATAAGGGGAATGCTAGAGAATCAAAAGAGACATACCGAGCTGATCCAGCAGCAAGCAGACTCGTTTCAGGAAGGTTTGCAGATCGTTCAGCAGTCTGTGAACAGCGCGGAAGCTAAACCAGTTGACCGAGTAGGGACCGTGGCAGATTTCAGACGTTTGGGTCCGTCTACATTTACTGGTTTGGAGGAGCCGTTGCCAGCCGAGCAGTGGCTAGTTGACATGGAGAATTTGTTGATTGCGGCACAGATTCCAGATGACAAAAGAGTTGATATGGTACGCATTCAGTTAGTGGACTACGCCTGAGAATGGTGGCTTGTGGAAGAGACCCGCTTGCCCAAGCCGATCAAATGGGCGGATTTTTCTAAGAGTTTCCTGGAGAAGTTCTTCCCGTGAACTGCACGGGAGGAAATGGAAGAGAAGTTCATTGGGCTGAGGCAGAATGGAGCACCCGTGGATGTGCATGCAGCAGAATGGACGAAACTCGGCAGATTCGCTGGACCTTTAGTTGCCAACGATGCAGACAGGGCACGGAGGTTCATGCGCAGCTTGGATGTGGACATCCAGAGGCAGATTGTCTCCCTGGGTTTGACCACTTTCTCACAGGTTCTTACGGCAGCTCGGGAACAGCAGAGTTTATATGGGATGAAAGGGAGCTTGCAGCAGACAGCAGTTGCGGCAAGGAAGCCCGCATTTGTACCTAACAGAGCTCATGGTCGCAGAGGTATTCCAGTGGACCGTCGAGGTGTAGCACCCATGAAGAAGCCTGTGATCGTTGATCGAAGAAAGAGCATGATTTGTGACTACTGTCGTTTACCTGGGCACGTGCAGAAGGATTGTCGAAGGAAGCTGGGACTTTGTTTGGTTTGTGGAGCGGCTGATCACGCAGTTGGTGCCTGTCCGTCGAAGCTTCGTACGAGGGATGATTTTCAGAAGCCTCCGCAGAAACCGTTCCAAGGGCAGAAACAGCTGACTCAAGGACCTAATCAGGCTCGAGCTTTTACCTTGACAGCTGAGGAAGCTAAGGCAGCAGGAGAAGTGGTTTCAGGTATTCTACTCGTTCATGGTTTTCCCGCAGTGGCATTATTTGATTCTGGTGCATCCCATTGTTTTATGTCATCCAAGTTTATAACTACACACTCGATTGCTTGCACGACCCTGTCCAGTTTCTGGGACATACACACTGGGAATGGGAAAATTGTATCTAGCAGGGAATGTAAAGACTGTACAGTTGTGGTGTGCGGACGTAAGCTTTTTGCAGATTTCTTGGTGATTGATACGGGCAGCTACGAGGTCGTCTTGGGAATGGACTTTCTTGGCACTTTCCACGCTCACATTGACTGTAGGGCAAGGAAGGTAATTTTCCAGATTCCCGGACATCCTGAGTTTACCTTCACTGGAGGAAGCAGTTCTGTCGGGCCAGTTGAGTTTAGGGCTAGGCCGACAAATGTTATTCTTGCAGCAATGGATGTTGATAGTAATGAAGAGCCGGCGGTTGTTCGCGATTTTTTGGATGTGTTTGAAGATATATCGGGTTTACCGCCGAAACGAGACGTGGAGTTCGCGATTGACCTTATTCCTGGTGCAGCGCCAGTATCTAAAGCGTATTATCCAATGGCACCAGTAGAGTTAGAAGAAGTCAAGAAACAAGTTGCTGAATTGTTTGAGAAGGGTTGGATTCGAAGCAGCAACTCGTCTTGGGGATCTCCAGTCCTTCTAGTAAAGAAGAAGGATGGCACGAGAAGGATGTGCATCGACTATCGAGAATTAAACCGGGTGACTATTAAGAACAAGTACCCGATCCCTCGCATTGGAGAACTTTTTGAGCAGCTTAGTGGCGTGAGGGTATTCTCGAAACTGGATTTGCGATCCGGATATCATCAGGTCCGAGTGAAAGCAGAAGATATATGCAAGACGGCGTTTCGAACTCGGTATGGACATTACGAGTACTTAGTAATGCCCTTCGGAGTAACGAATGCACTGGCAATATTTATGGATTTGATGAACCGAATCTTTTCACCGTTCTTGGACCAGTTTATTGTGGTATTCATTGACGATATTCTGGTTTACTCGAAGAGTTTTGAGGAGCATGCTGAGCATTTGAAGATCGCACTGCAGACATTGAGACAGGAGAAATTGTATACGAAGATGAGTAAGTGCGAATTTTGGCTGGAAGAAGTGAAGTTTCTGGGGCATGTTGTGTCGGGCGATGGAATCGCCGTCGATCCCGAAAAGATTGCAGCAGTTCGAGATTGGCCGATTCCAAAGAATGTTGCTGAGATAAGAAGTTTCCTTGGATTAGCCGGATACTACAGGAGATTTGTGGAGAACTTTGCTCGTCTGGCAGAGGCGTTGACCAAGCTTACGCGCAAGGAGGTACCTTTTGTATGGACGGATAATTGTGCGTTAGCTTTCGAGACGTTGAAGCAGAAGTTGATAACCGCCCCTATCCTGACCGTACCAGACAATTCCGGAGGACTGGTGATTCACAGCGACGCATCTGGAAAAGGATTGGGATGTGTTTTGATGCAGCATGGAAAAGTTGTAGCATACACATCGAGACAATTAAAGACCCATGAAAAGAATTATCCAACTCATGACTTGGAGCTTGCGGCTGTGATCTTCGCTTTGAAGATTTGGAGACACTATCTTTTGGGCGAGAGAGTCGAAGTTTTTACAGATCACAAGAGTTTGAAGTATGTGTTCACTCAGAAGGAGTTGAACATGAGGCAGCGTAGATGGTTGGAGCTGATGGCCGACTATGACCTTGATCATAAGTACCATCCGGGAAAGGTTAACGTCGTGCCGGATGCACTTAGTCGGTTACCAGCAATTCAGGTGTTAACTACATAGAGGGAGATCATTGCAGA
This sequence comes from Agapanthus africanus, assembly GCA_030015575.1. Lineage (NCBI taxonomy): Eukaryota > Viridiplantae > Streptophyta > Magnoliopsida > Asparagales > Amaryllidaceae > Agapanthus > Agapanthus africanus. The sequence continues at coordinate 12,737,520 of JASDDO010000022.1, forward strand.
TTTTCGAAGATTTGACTTGGAAGTTATACTACCGCGTTCTACGGGACAGTTGATGCAGTTGCAGGTACAGTCGTCCTTGGTTGAGAAAATTAAAGCGGCACAATCGCAGGATCCTAGACTGCAAAAGTTTCGAGAGCAGGTTGAGACTGGACTACGAACAGATTTACTACTCCATGAAGATGGTTCGTTGAGGTATGGTAGCCGTTTGTGTGTGCCAAGGGGGGATATTCGTGAAGAGATTATGAAGGAGGCACACAGTTCAGCTTACTCTGTACATCCAGGAGGCACAAAGATGTACCGAGATATTCGACAGCATTTCTGGTGGGAAGGCATGAAACGGGAGATTGCTCGCTTTGTGGCTAAGTGCTTGGTGTGTCAGCAAGTTAAGGCTGAACATCAAAGGGTTGCTGGTTTATTGCAACCACTTCCGATTCCTCAGTGGAAGTGGGAACATATAACCATGGATTTCGTGACGGCTTTACCGCGGAGTCCAAAGGGCAACAATGCGGTATGGGTGATTGTCGATCGGTTGACCAAGGCAGCTCACTTTATCCCTTTCCGGATGGGTCAATCAACAGAGACTTTGGCAAAATGGTACATGCAGGAGATTGTAAGGCTGCATGGCGTACCGGTGAGCATCGTGTCCGATCGGGACACTCGGTTCTTATCACACTTCTGGAGAAGTTTACAGGAAAGTTTGGGGACTCGATTGAAGTTTAGCACAGCTTATCATCCTCAAACTGATGGTCAGTCGGAGAGAACGATCCAAACTCTTGAAGACATGTTGAGAGCATGCATGTTGGACTTCAAGGGTTCATGGGAGGATCATCTACACTTAGTGGAGTTTTCTTACAACAATAGTTTCCAAGCAACTATTCAGATGGCTCCGTTTGAAGCTTTGTATAGTCGTAAGTGCCGTTCACCTGTCTGTTGGGATGATGTTGGTGAACGAAGATTATTGGGACCAGATTTGGTGGTGCAGACAGTCGAGAAGGTTAACACTATCAGAAAGCACATGAAGGCAGCTCAAGACAGACAGAAAAGTTGGGCTGACACGTCAAGAAGACCTCTAGAGTTCGCCATGGGTGATTTGGTATTCTTGAAGATATCGCCGACTAGAGGGGTGATTCGTTTTGGGAGTCGAGGAAAGCTTAGTCCTCGATTCGTTGGACCCTTCGAGATATTGGAGCGCGTTGGAGAGGTAGCATACCGTTTGGCGTTACCGCAGTCCTTGGCGGGTGTGCACGATGTGTTTCACGTATCTCAACTACGAAGGTATGTTCGAGATGAAACACACGTCTTAGATCATTCGGAGTTAACAGTACGGGAAGACCTGACTTTTGAGGAGCGACCAGTTGAAATCATGGATCGAAGGGAAAAGGTTCTTAAGAACAAGGTTATCCCCCTTGTGCTCGTTTCTTGGGGTAATCGATCGCATGGAGAGTCCACTTGGGAACGAGAAGACGAGATCCGACAGAAGTTTCCTCACCTTTTCCTGTAGTTTTCTATCTTGTATTCTTGGAATTTCGAGGACGAAATTCTTTTTGTAGTTGGGTATAATGTAACACCCGAGCCCAATACTACTATTTTTTGTTACTGGTTGAGTGTTAGATATTACTCATTTCATTTATCTTGCTTGTTTGGGTCTTACTGTAAAATTTTATCTGGCAAAGTCATTTCTGCATATAACAAATTTTAGCACCTAAAATAAAATTAAAAATATCCATCTTGGCCTACTCGACGCCCCTAGCCGCGTGGTAGCGTCCGTGCATCGAGTTCTCGTCCCGTTCAGTGAAACGGGCGAGTTTGGACGGCTACGCGCGTGTACAGGTGTCCGACTTGGGGGTATGCTTTTTCATCATAAAACATTTCATTTTGAAATTTGGAACCCGCTTAAAATCCTATTATTTCAATTTCAAATTTTTGGACCCAACCCTGGCGTGATTTGGAAATATTTCATTTAGCGCCAAAATCCCAAATCAATAAAATATTCTAAACCTTATAATATTTCCTATATAATATTATTACGGTTATTTAAGATTCTTAAATCTTTAGTTATATATTTTTTAGCCATTTGTTTTTTTTCCTTGGCCAATCAACGATGGCTATTCCGTGGGCCCCCTCCATTATCTTTTTTTTTTCTCTCTCTTTCCGCCTCTTTCTCTATCTCTATCTCTCTCTCTCTCTCCCCCTCATATCTTTCTCTCTCTCTCTTTATTTAAACTTTCCCTCCTCCATATTTTTTCTTACGAACCCATCGCGCAGCCTCCGTTCCTTTCACCACCGCAGCCCCACGCCGGCACCAGCAACGCCGGGCGAGTCATTCCGTTGCCCTCATCACAGCCGAGTCCTCTCTCTCTCCTTTCCCTTCTTCGCAGCACCTGCAGGTGACCACCCACACACCCTCGCACTCACCGGCGCCACCTCATCGGCGTTCCTCCATCACCGGCGACCCTAGCCTCACCCCCACCATCTCCACCATCTCGTTTTCTCCATCACCTCTCCTTCACCGTTCCCGTGCACCCCTGTACCTCCACCGCAGCCACTGCGAACCCCTGCACCCCCGTCGCACCGCCGGATCTGTCACCGCCGGCGATCTCGATCTGCCTCTCCGGCCTTCGTACGACCCACTGTAAGCCTTCTACTCCTTTTCCTCCTCCCTTTCTTCCCTGGTTCCTTTGTATACTTGTTTGCACAACTTGATGTTTCACTGTTCGCTTTTTCGCCGGAATCCGACGATGCCGGTGACGTGTCCCGACGTTCCAGCGAGGTACCCCGATCCGCGTGGTTCCATTATTCGTTGTTTGGGTTCAATCCGTGAACCGTGCATCCGTCGCGAGTTTCCCCGCCGACGTTACGTTCCGTTTTTCCCGGTTCGCGACCCGTCGAGGCAAGTATCACTTGCTACATTCTATACTATACAATTATATATGTTTTGACTCATTAAACCTGCAAAACTTAACTCGGTATAGTTATTTTCTCATTTGGTTGCAATATGACATATATCATTTTACAGTTAACATAAAAATTACAGTTTGCCACTTTTAACCTAAGAACCAAGTTTACCTGTTAATCACATTTTACCGTTTAATAGATTGTAGCACTTTCCCATGTAGTTCTATTACATTCGGATATTCGTATTCAAAGGCTTGATATAACTGCATTGCATCATCATTTAAACTGTTGCACCGCTATGGGTGCTCAAAACCTGTTAATATAATAAAACGACTGCACTATATTAATGCACTATTGAGATTGAATGATATGCTTATTGTTGTTTAATTTATTGCTTATTTCCTGCTGTTGATCCCCTGTTCGATTATATATCTGTTGTGAGCACACCCACGATATTGTTACATCTTGACTTGACTTTGTCACACATGATATATATTGATACACTTGACATGGTACCGTTTACTGTGGACTTAATCTGATGTACCATGACCTGACCTGTTACCTGATCTCGTGCCTAATGCCAACAAACCCGACATGTTGTCCTCATGGACCGTTCCTGTTGTCTATCCAGACAAAACCTGCTGTTACCTGATCCTGTGTTGGCATTAGTTCTTGATTACTGAATACCTGACCTGACACATATAACTTGGGGGTATGGGGAAATCAAAAGTGTAAACTAAAGTGTAACTTAAAAGGGTATTACTTGATCCGTGGTCCCGGGGAGTAACGGGACAGAGCCATTTGTGACTCTTACATTTTCCTGATCCGTGGTCCCGGGGGGTAACGGGACAGAACTACTATTGGTTCACATATTCCTGATCCGTGGTCCCGGGGGGTAACGGGACATATCCTTTGAGTTACATGGAGGATTACTCAAATTTATTTCAAAGACTTTAGAATAGAAAACCTGATAGAACAGTTTAGTTACCCACTGCACACTACCCTGCACTGCTTGTTTCATACTATTACTTTATTCATGTTTATTTCTGCATTGCCTATTACACTGTTCATATTATATTACTGGTTGACATGACGCGCTGACGTCTGGGTTTTGCATGGCCCAGATTCTATACCACTGTCGCAGTCCGAGCAGGAGTACTTCAGCCTGCAGGCTGAGCTGTGAGGTGTTGGTATTAGTTAGTTTTATTTCCTGCATTTATTTCCTGATGTGAGCCCGCATTATGGGACATACTTTTCAGTTATTTGTATTGGATCATTTGCTTCCGCATTTATTTATTATTGACTCCTGTTATTCTGGTTTATGGACATATTTTAGAAAATTTTATCTTGTTCTTGATATCTCTACAGCCGTAATGTGACTGTGGATGGATGCTTCCTACCCACAGGTAGCATGGTTGGCTATGTCACGTGCCCAATCTAGCATACTCTGGGAAGCGGGGGGTAAAATCACATATCGGGTCTAGGGGGCGGTAAACGTCTAACCTCTAATAGCACAATAAGTCGTGTTGGCGTGTAGCCCAAAACACCCTGAGAAACTAATGGAATACCTACCAGTAAATCTTTCTTGCCCTGGCCAGGGACTTTGTATAATGGCTCTCCGAACACAGCGCGATATCAACCCCCAATACCGGGAGATACGAATCCTATCTAACCGCCACTGCCTCTAAGTGCTTCGGGACTGCACCCAACTACTACCTGTTTGTACGACTCCTTTGAGCCGTGGTAGGATAGTAATCAAAGTACAGTGGGAACACACTCGAGGAGAAGTAATAGTGTTAAGTTGATGGACTAAGTTGTACTCATGTCACATGGGAACTGCTACCCGACGATAGGTATAATGCACACCAGCAGTTTCCGACGAGTCCTGTCCAGTGTACTCATAACCTAATGAGCACCTACATACTATCTCCAGTACAACGTACTTATAGCCGTGGGACAGACCATCTCCCCTGCTGGGATGAGAAGCGTATATACTAGTCTACTCTGGAGTATCGATGCCCCGTCTCGATAATCTTACGACTAGGGATCTGTATAAGGATGTGCTTATAGACTACCCAGCCCCCACTAGTGTAACTGCCATCACAACGCTGGTAATCAAGAAAAGATTCTAAGGACTCTACCAATATGTATAAGTGATATGCTAAAAGAAACACATGCATATATTGAGGTAGAATCAAATCAGGTAGCATACTACCATTTTGAGTAAGACTGTCACTGTGAATATTCTAAGCTTCCATCAAGTAATATACAATCCAGTATGATACAATAATGGCCTCTAGGGCATATATCACTAACAGGTAGTCCTTGGATTCAAGATACTAAGATTTGGTGTCTTACTCCCGTGCAGAAGAGAAAATCGATGGTTTCCACCTGCACAACAAGCAACAGCAACACTCGCTCCGCCCCAACTAGGGTAGTGACTTACGGGCCCAACGTGGCCTCCATTTTCTCAATGCCGGTGGGGCAAGTTACACAATCCTCTACTGGATTGTTCTTCGGGACCATAAACCCACCAGCGAGTTTCGGTGCCTCAGCGCCGCAAAAGGAAGCTCCCAAGAGGCCAGTCTTAGATCGACTTGCAACCACGACGGCCCCTCTTAACGGGCCATCCAAATTTGGCACCTTAATCTTCAACAGGCTTAGCCAAAGCTTAAACGGGCTCATAAAAAGGCTTGTGATATCTAAAAGGGCTGTCCCAAAATGGATAGCCCTCCCAACTCTTCCTACAAGTGAAGTCGTCAAAGGTGCTTCCCCTATCAGAAAGTCGGTCTTCGAAAGATTGGTCGTTCCTCCTCAAACTCTGCTAAGGACGTCAGTCTTCAATAGGTTGACGCCAACAGCAGCCCCTCAGCAAAGCCAGGTGCATGAAGATGCCGCTTCCATAACTGAGGCAGTTTCTGCTGCGAGGCACGCTCAACGTCGCTACTGGTGCCTAGTGAGAAAAGCTGGGGGCAACTCCCCCACTGGATTTACTCCATCAGCTTTAATGGTGGAAGTTGACGCTGCTATTCCAACCAGAAACAACTTTAATCTGCTTAAGAAGGTACGCAAGAACTCTCCAACGGCGGTGCTGAAGAAATCTCCCCCGCCTGCAGAAGCCACAGTGCAGGCAAAGATAGAGCAACCCCATCAGCGGCTCTCCTCGCAGATTCACAAGGTCTGACGGAAAGTCCAGGACTCTGTGATCAACAAAGATTACTCTTCTCGGCCGAATAAATCGAAGGCTGGGTAAGAGAAAGACCATCCCTCCGTCATAGAGTGAGGGACTTCTTCTACACAGGGGCCTGTCGTAACGACTCCTTCAACTTCGACCTCCAACAAAAGGATGAGGCCAAAGAAAATCCCACAGCCAGCGGCAAATTCCAAAGGCGATGGACCCAAATGCCCCAAGTCTGGGGGCATGATCGTGCATACGGTATACATGGCTTCCAGGAAAGAAGAAAGCCGTGCTTCCGTAGCTTATCGACCGCAAACTCGGTCACTGACAAAAGCTCAGGAGCAATAACAAAAGCTATAGGAAATGCTGACCAAAATGGCAGCACTTACCGGACAGAAAGAAAGTCCGGAGCCAGCAAGTGAACAACGCCAAGAGCAGGAGACCAATACAGAGCTCCTGCGAAGGGTGCTTGAAAGAAAAGATAAGAGGAAGCTGCTAACATAAAACAGATGGCGCTTTTGTTTCCAAGCATGGTTGGAATGATGATCCAGCCAGAACCCCCAGCCGAGGATTTGCCGACAGTCATCGAGTGACAGAGGGGAAACATCAAGCCTTCTTCCAGCTTTATCAACAGCCAAGGAGGAAAAGATTTCCAAGACTGCTCTTGATGATTATATAGCTCAACAAATAAGAGCTCATCAAGCAAATGAAGCGACTGGCTAAATCACCAGGAACGAGAGACTGTATCCAGGCTGGTATGGACAAATCAAATACCTGCCGGGATATACGATCCCCAAGTTCCATGTGTACAAAGCAACAGGCAACCCACACCAGCACGTCGCGCAATTCAGAGCTTTGTGCGACAACACTGGAGGCGATGACAAACTGTTGCTTCGCTGGTTCGTTGGCAACTTGTCATAGACGGCCTTTGAATGGTACTCGAAGCTCCCAAATGACTCCGTGAGAACATTTATAGAGATAGAACTGTTGTTCACACAGCGGTTCGCCAGCGCAACTGATCACACCTCGATCGCGGTATTAATCAATTCCATGGTAGGGCCAGGAGAAACGTGGGTCCAATACACGATCCGGTGGCGGAACCTATGGTCAAAGTGCGAACAACGCATCGAAGAATCTCCTGCCATGGGCCTGTTCATCGGGACCCTAGATTCTCAGACGACTGTGTCCCAGTTCATGACATTCTTCAAGCCGACCACTTTTCAGGCTCTGATCGACAAACTGGCCCAAATGGACCAGATAGGCCATAGGCATTCCTACTCAAATAAGGACCCTTGAAATAACAAGGGTAAAGGGAAAGCGACCTTCCTTGCCAACACGCAACAGCAACTAAGTGACCCAAAACCGGCTGCTCGCCAGAACAACACGCGTCCGTTCCTGTCACGCCCCGCTTCCCGGTGTACGGGCAGAGGGCGCGATGGGCCCGCTACGTATTTACTCTGAAGTAAACACGCTGAGCGTATCTATGCAATATAAGAGAAATATATACAAGAGACAAATGTAATGAACAAAAACTTTATTTATTAACATTCTTTTTACAATACATCTGAAAAGTAAATACATGGAATGAAAAACAATGCCTAAACAGTGGCATAACAGAAATGGAAATACAGGAATGAAATGTACAAGTAACTAGAGCTCTGGGTCAAAAGCTACCTGGTCCAAATCCTCGCTGGTGGGCTCGATCTCCAGTGAGTCCAAATCACCTGACAACATTCTAAAGAAAAGAAAGAGAATGTCATCAGCGAACAAATCGCTCAGTAAGTCCTAAAGATGAGGGAGAAATAGAATAGACAAAGAGAGAGAGCGTAACTTTTAAAGTTGTGTTATATTGTTATAATGTTGTATTTAGTGTTAACGCTATTGTTTGTAGCTTGGTACAGAAGAGACCGGTGTATACGAGAGGAGTCTCAGTAGACCAGAGACTAAGGTGGACGGAAAGTACAAGGCTCCGTGATAAAATCCGGAGCAACAGCAATTGAATTCAGGTTAGGTGTCTTAATAGTTGCAGTCTCGTGCCACTTTTAACACCTTCCATACCAATCTACCACTTAAACCCCACGATGTCTTGTTTGTATTGTATTGTATATTGTATTGTCGTGTATTATAGATTGTATAGATGGATGACTTGCCGAAACCATGATATCAGTAAATGGATGTAATTGGAGAATCATATAGATGAATGTATATCCATGGTTCGGTTCAGTCAAGTTGTATAGATTGATAAATTGAACAGATTGAATATATGGATTCATATTGAACTGTTATACATACTTGAATCTCATTCAAGTCAGATTATATATATCGAGACCCAGTCTGAGTCAGACAATTAGAAAAGAAATTGAATCCTGAATTAGGTTTTGGTGTTATCGGTAACCGCTGCACATGGACGCAGGATTTGTGTCTTTTTCAAAGACGATTACCGTGTTGATAACACCGTTTGTTAAGTTGTCTGCCTTAAATAGGCAAGCACCCATATCTCCGGCTCCCTGAGGCTCATGAGACTGGTCCTCCTTAAACTTATATTTACTAGGGTCCTTATTGTAATTTAGTATAACTTGAGGGGGTTTATGTAAAAATAATTGTGTATCATTTTCAATATACACCTCAAGTATTTAATTATCGTTTTTAGAGTTTTCATAGATGTAGATTTTATTTATGTGATATTTCTAATGAGTAAAACCTAATTTCATAATATATGGTATTTAATTGTAAAGTATTGAATTTGTATGGAATTGCATGGTATTTTCTTGTAAATGAGTTGTTTTTCTTAAATTTTGGAAATGTGGAATTTTTATAACTATTAAAATAGGTATTTTGATATTATTTACATATATATTTATTTATTAAAAATATAAGTTTTATTTATAATAGAAATCAAATTTTCTAAAGAAAATTGTTTTTTTTTAAATCTTTCGAGACCGTATGCTCCTTGCGGAGGTCTGCATCTCGCACTACTAAGCCCTAAAATGTGCGATAATCTGCACCAACCCAAACGGGTTCCCCGAAATGGGTTGTAGCGGTACATTGCAATGATTTTTTAAAAATGCATATCTTGTAGAAAAAGGTTTTTATATAAGTCGGAGGTAGTTTTATGTAAAACCGTATTTTCCCAAATCTATATTTCCTAATATTATTGTGCTATATTACATATGAGTGTTGTGAAGAGGTAAGTCATTACCTCATGAACTATCTAAAGGTATAGCAAGGGTAATGATGTTTTATCTCGAAACTAAACTATATGGTATTTTTCTGTAAGTGCTATAAAAATTGAAATATAAATTCTTTTGATATGAAACTTGTCAATATGTTTTGTTAATATTTAATGGTCATGATGTGCAAGTTTGGTATTGTTGTTTTTAAGAAAAATGGTACTTTTAAAGAAAAACCGAATCGGAAGTCGGATTAACTCCGCTTCCGTCAGGTTTTAGAATTACGAGTTTTCAGAATAGAAAAGAGAAGAGGAAGGAGGGACTTACTGAATTGTAGGGTAGAGGGGAGGAAAAGGAAGAAGTAGGAGGCGCCGGTGCGTCGTTTCATCACCGGAATTTCCTCGAATTGTCATCGGAAGTTCGCCGTAGCTTCGCCCTTTGCTAACTCCACTTGCACACAAAAGACTTGGGATTTTTCTTGAGAGTTTGGACAGAGATTTGGATGTGAGGAGGGGTGAGTTTGGGTGTGGTATTTACAGGAAAAATTAGAGTTTAGGGTAGATGAAAGGGTGTGATATAAATGTATTTAATTTTGCATTTAAAAAAATTAAAAGGGTTTTTTAAATTCTCTGTTTAATTTCAGAGATTTTAAATGGTGCAGGGGAAGTGGGGTAGGCCAAAGGTTTCAGGGAGTTGAAAAAAATGTTGAGTTCAGCCGAGTTGACCCGGCACCGCCGGCCGAGTCAACCGCTCCGCCGGCCCGAGTCAACCGATTCAAGCCGAGTCTCCCTGCTACGTGTCCCCTGGTGCTTGGTCTTGACTCTTGAACCCGTTTGTTTTATTTGTGACTCATGGTTTTTACGAGTTATGCACGTGTAGACTCTTGGGCTTCTAAAAATATTAAAACAAATCAAAATAAAAAGATAATGTGGCTGATGGGATTTGAACTCTGGTGCTTTGGTTCAGCAGTGCAAGGTCTTACCAATGAGCTACAAGTTACTTCTTGCTGTTTAAAAGCAAATCAAACTTATAACTTGTGCTCAGGCTCAAGTATCCCTTTTTCTGTATTTTTGAAAAAAAAATTGTACAGAAAGTTTAGTGTTGTTATAGTGTCTATCCCTGGAAGAAAGGCTAGGACGCACTTACTCATTTCCCTGTGACAAGACGAGAAGACTATTCGAGTTGCTAGTGCATAACAAACTCATCATATTACCAGACCCACGGCGTCCACCGCAACCCGGCGACGTCAGAAACCCCAATTACTGCTCCTATCACAGAATGATGAGCCACCCAATTGAGGATTGCTACGTTTTCAAGAACTAGGTCAAGAACCAGTATCAACAGGGGAAGTTCACGCTGTCTGAGAACTGGAGGGTGAACCCGCCCCAGAAGCACACTCCCAAAAAGGTGGATGTGCCGGGGGCATCATTTTCGCTCGTGGAAGAAACTCCATGGGAAGTCGTTCTATCAGCTAAAGCCAAAAGAATGCTGAAAGATCTACAGATATGTCTGGCAATCAAGTGGAAAAGTCCACTTGAACCCGAAATCATCGAAGAGATGTAGAAACCACATCCCACACCGAAAGTTATTGACAAAGGGTAAAATCCCCAATTCGAGCCTTTAAAGTCTTCAAAGAAAAAGAAGAAGACCAAGAAGTCCGTGTAGCCTGCCGAATATGACGACAAGCACACAAACCTACAAAGGTACATTGATGCGCTGGAGGAGTGCAACCAGAAGGCGCGGACACCGGTCACCCTCGAAGAGTACCTCAAGCATATTCTTGAAAATGAAGATAGTGACAACGATGAGGAAAATGACTCATCAGAAGAAACCAAAGACTATATAGAAAGTTGCCACATAGTCTTCCATTCATCGTTAAATGATGAAGAAACTCTCTCAGCATCAGAAAACAATGTAGAGGAACTGGGGGCATGATCGGCGCTAAAATACTCGGAACTGCCAAAAGACCCGATCGACAGGCTGTTAAACGAAGCCTTTCGAAAAAGTAAAGCTGACCGAGAACGCGAAACAACCATATACGAAAAGGCTAAATGTCAGCGTCAGGATGAAAAAGCTGCGGCAAGGATGATTCGTATAGTTCTCCAACTAAACTAAAGCATACCCGCGACAAACAAGAGCAGGATTAAAACAGAGAAGCGGTTCGCCAAAGTTCTGTCCATGGGAATGAAGTTGTCACGTCTCGTAGGAAACACTCGGGGGGTCATATGCCTCGACGGAGAGGATTCACATCCAAACTACTGCCTATATCATCGGAGGGTTACCCACTCACCAAGGAATGCAGTGCCTTCAAGAAGTGGTGGTAAGGATACATTGCCCATCGAAAACACTACAAGAGGATGAAGCATGAAGCTCGTCCACGGTAAATAAGTGCGACAGATGCACGTGAAAAAATGACTGGCAACTGTCATATGGTTGATACCATTCTGGAAGGGGAAAAACCCTAAGTTCTTACCTTCGGGAGCGATTCCGAGGACGAAATAACCCTTAGCCCTCTCTTCAAGGACTCCATCTCCGAAAAGAAGAAGAGGAGAAGAATTGTGAGAACATTCAGCTTCGTAACCGCATGCTGCCTGAAAAGAACCTTGGACTTACAAACAAAGGTTTGAGCAAAAGAGACAAAGGGAAAGAATGAATCCCTGAGGAAATTGCCCTCGACGATGAATTTTTCAAAAATCTCGCAGCCCGGGACCTGCCTAAGAAAAACAAGGTGGATTACAATATCCTAGCATAACTGAGGAAAATGCCCTCACAACTGAGCATACTGGATGCTCTCCTCCTGTCGAAAAGGCCTGAGATTCTCTGATCAAGGTATTAAAAGAGCCCGATCAGTTCCAAACTTTCTTCACGGAAGAGAAGATGAAAGATGAACTGGAAGAGGTCCACACGGATGACATTACATTCAGCGATGAAGAACTCCTCGTCAGAACATGCGAGCAAAATCACCCATTCTTCCCGCCAAAATTTTCGGCCAAGTGCTATTTGTTCCCTTATAACCCTTATAAAAAAGGAAAAGAAAAAAAAGAAAAGAATTCACGGTTGGACGTCATGTGTTAAACACGTGAGCGCTTATATGCAAATCATATAGGCGAGCGTTTACATGCAAAGCATATAGGCGTTGAAAACAAGTAAATCTAAAAGGGCAAATGGATCTCACGTGTAAAACACGTGTGCGCTCATATGCAAAGTATATGAACACTGAACATAAATAAATCTAAAGGGCCGAATGGACCCCACGTGTAAAACACGTGGGCGCTCATATACAAAGCATATGAACGCTGAATGGACCTCACATGTAAAACACGTGAGCGCTTATATGGAAAGTATATGAATGCTGAACATAAATAAATCTAAATGGCTAAACAGGTCTTACATGTTAAACACATGGGCGCTCATATGAAAAATATATAAACGCTGAACATAAATAGGCTAAAACCCACACCAGGGGTCACGTGTTAAACACGTGAGTTATCTTGCCTCTCACATGCAAAGCATGTGAGCGCCCCAATTTAAAATTCTCCCATTAAATTTTAAGTGATAAAATTAAAAGATCTTTCTCTAAAAGAGAATCCTGGATTTAAAATCCAATGGTGATAAAATATCACCAATTAAATCATCTGATACAATTACTTTCTATTTGGGAAATATTTTCCCGATCTTCCTCAAAGATTTTCTCTGTTAAACAGAGGACCTTTGGATCAAAAATCCAACGGTAATTATCTAGTAGAATAAAATTCTATCATAGGAAAATATTTTTCTAATCTTGTGAAACTAACAAGATATTCATTTAACAAAATTAAATTCAAATATTCCTAATCTTATTAAATTAACAAGATATTTATATGATAAGAATAAAATTCTATGTTAGAATAAAATTCTAATCTTATTAAACTAACGAGATATCTATATGATATAATTAAATTCTATATTAAGAAAATATATTTCTGATCTTATTAAACTAAAAAGATATGATAGAATAAAATTCTAATCTTGTTAAAACTAACAAGATATTCATAATCTTGTTAAACAAACAAGAAATTTTCTCTGTTAAACAGAGAGCCTTTGGATTAAAAATCCAACGGTGAATAAAATTCTCCGATTAATCTAAAAAGGATCATGGAATCAATCATGATCTCTCAATAAGGGATTCTCTTAACAAATTGATTCTTTTTCTTCTCATATAAATAGGAGCGAGGAGAGGAGGAGAAAGTCACACACAGGGAGAAGGGAAGAAATATAGAGAGATGATTTAATTCTCTAAAAGGAGACCACCCTATAAGCTCCCATAAAACAAAAGAGAATTTAATTCTCAAACCAAGAATTTAACTCTTCTCAAAAAGAACTTAGTTCTTCCTCTGGTTGAGGTCTACAGATGCAGATCTCCCCACAAGTTGAGAATTTAATTCTCACCGGGGAGATTCTGTCATGCAGATTCAAAACTTCGGGGAAAGAACTAAGTTCAAAGAATTTAATTTTTCCAAAAGTATATAGGAATTTAATTCCTCTAAGAAAACAAGGTTTAATCCTATAAAAGAATTTGATTTTTATAAAATAAGGGACCTGAAATTCTCAAAACTCAGATCAAGATCTCCATGCATATAAAAGAAAAGATTAGCGTTTAACACTATAATGACAGATCACGTGTTCCCACGTGAGCACCTTTGATGAAAAAAGAAAAACGACAGAGATTGAGTCACGTGATCTCACATGACCCCCAAATAGTGCTTAAAACTTATAAAAGAAAAAAGGAACAGACCAAAGACAGTTCCCATTTTTGGGCGTCTCACGTGACCCCCAAATAGTGCTTAGCACTTATAAAAGAAAAATGGACTAAATCAAAGACAGTGCCTCATGTGATCTCACGTGACCCAAAGAAACAGTATTTTCAGGCGCCTCACGTGCCACACGTGAGCGTCCCAAATTTCAGTGTTTAATACTGCTTTAGAGTCTCACGTGAGAGCACGTGAGCGTTGAGCAGATACTAGTGTTTAACACTATGAGAGGTCAAACTTAGCCCAAATTAGCCAAGTCTCCCGAAGCTAAAACCCTTTTGATCACCAATCAACCGAGCCCCCATTATACTCAGGTCTCCCAAAATTGATCTTAGTCCCAAAGATGGCTAATGAGCTCCTAACAGATGGCATCTAAAATGATGTTTATTCCATCTCCCCTCAGTTTGACATTTGGTTCAAGGGTACATCTTTCCACAGCTCTGATACATGTCGTTGTAATTCTTCAACGTCTTTGGAGAGGTGGTGGGTCCCAACAACCAACAACTTTTTGGTGCACTTCCCAAGCTTAATGCCAAATGGGTGTATCTCGCATCATCGCCGCATATCCCGACACGTAACAAATACACGTGTACGCAGGATGATCTATGGACCGCAACAACCTTAAACTAACAATGGACCGCAACGTCCTTAAACTACTATGGACCGCAACGTCTTTAAGATAGCAATGGACCGAAACGTCCTTAAACTACTATGGACCGCAACGTCCTTAAACTAGCAACGGACCGTAACGTCTTTAAACTAATCCCTCACCCCAAAATGGTGATCTATGGAATTCAACGTTCTTAAACTAGTAACAGACCGCAACATCCTTAAACTAGCAATGGACCGAAACGTTCTTAAACTACTATGGACCGCAATGTCTTTAAACTAGCAACGGACCAAAACGTCCTTAAACTAAACCCTCACCTTAAAAATGGTGATTTATGGACCGTAACGTCCTTAAACTAAAACAATAGAGCCCAAATACTCTTTTATTGGATCAAAATGATTCTAAACCCCGTTAATTAGATCTTAAAGATTGGACTAATGTATGCTTAACAAACATTTTAAGTTGATCTTAACATAAAACAAGGTTAACGATCCTTAAATCAAACCAAACCCAAATTTAAGAACATACGGATTTGGACTAATCCATGCTCTACGGGCAACAACATAAACTAGTCTCTGTATAAAATCCACGAGCAAACAAAACAAAACAAACATACATGACACGAAGTGAACATCTGGAGCAGGAGAAAGTGGTTATCGTTACGCGGTAATGTAATTAACTGCAAGAGCTTACACCTGCAGGGAAGAGCGTCCCCACAATAAAAAAAAACCCTCGCAAACGAGGGGGAATCTGACGAAGTCTGCTACAACGGCCGCATCCGTCCAAACCTCCGATACACGGTGCCATAAATCAACTTGGCATCTTTAGAAAGGTGGATGGATAAAACCAAATATCATCTGCCTCTAAATTGAGGAAAGACGACCTACATGGTTCTGTCTCCCGTTTTCAGCAGTAAACAGATTCTGGCATGCCCAGTGGGACCTTTTTATCTTTCCACTCCACACTTCGTGTGTCGTGTTTTTCTATGATTAAATAACCGCGGTACATATGTTTTTGGTTTCCCTTGGGTGATGGGATACTGAAGCTGGTGTTTCGACTTTATGAAGAATGGCGTTTGCTTCCACCCTAGCAACTCAGGCGCTTTCATATCCGATGGAGTCATGTATGGGCCACTTGCAGCCTCAAATCTCTGCAATCCGGCTTTTCAAGAAATCAATAGGCTTCGTTTTAAGTCAATAATCCCACCTCCCACCCTCGGTGCCTCAACGCCGATGGAGGAAGCCTAGAGGAAGTTTGTCTTCCATAGGCTGGTTCCCCAAGCTGCAGCTTTGCCGACGAAATCAGTCCTCAAACAACTAGCACCTGCCAAGGAACAAGGTCAACGCAGGGGGCATAATATTCAAGCTCTCAAAGGAAACAGGAACCAGGCTCGGAAAAATCCTAAGGCTAATCAAATCCCGGCCGTAAGAAACGGTCGACGTCGATATCGACATCATACAAAATAAGCTGGGGGCAGTTCTCCGTATGGTCCTGTTTCAACTCCAGTCGTGAATGTTGTTGTTCCAACCAGGAACAACTTCAAACTATTGCGAAGGGTTAGACAAAATTCTCCCACCGCAATATTGAAGAAATCTCCACAGCCTATGGAGATCCCACGAGAGCAGAAACCAGTTTGCTCCCTAAAACAAATTTCCTCATCTATATATAAGGTGTGGAAGAAGGGGACTCATCCAAAGACGGATCCTGATACAGTGGTTCCTCCTAAAACCGAAGCGGCTTCTCACAAAAAAGAGAGACCTAATAAAGCTCAAGTGCCCGAGGCGAACTCTAAAGGCCAAAACTCCAAACACCTCAAGCCTGGGGGCATGGTAATTCACATTTTCTATGTGGTGAATTCCAAAGACGAAGTTAGAGCTTCTACTAGTCACCGACCTCAAACTCGGTCCCCGAAAAAGGTTCAACTGCAAATGTGAAAAGCTGCAGGAGATGCTCGCTCCGGCAGCAGTACTTGCTAATCCATCGCCTAAGGAAAATACCGAGGACACACCCGAAGAAAGAATAGAAAAGGAGTCGGGTATTGATTTCCTAAAGCGCGCACTGAAAAAGAGAGATGTAGAAGCGGCAGAAAATGTCCACTAAAATGAACCAAAAGACCCTTCTGATTTAGAATATGGCTGGAATGATGGTTCAATTGGAACCACTGGCAGATGAACCGCCGGTAGTCGGTCTTAAAGAAAAGAGTGACATTTCAAATCCTCTACAAACCTCACCAATGGCTGAGGAGAGAATGATTCCTAAAAGAAAAGCTGGACACATATATCTCTCAGCAATTTAAAACTCACTATGCCAGTGAAGTATCAAATAGGTCAATCAAGACTGGTCGACCGTATCCGACGTGTTATGATAAAAAACAATACCTTCCAGAACACATACTTCCGACATTCCACATGTACAAAGAAACTAGGAATCCTCGCTAGCACATTGCGCGATTTAAATCCATGTGCAGTAACACTGGAGAGAACGATATACTTCCTCTCTAACAGTTCGTCAGCTGTCTGACGGGTATTGCCTTCGAATGGTATGCGGAACTCCCAAATGACACCATGAATACCTTCGATGAGATGGAGATGCTCTTCTGTCAGAGATTCGCTAGTGTGAATAAACGCACTACCGTAACGATGTTGGTCAATGAGAGGGTTAGACCGAATGAGACCTGGGTTCAATATGTTACCCGATGGCGAAATCTCTGGTCAAAATGCGAGCAACGCATCAACGAAGCTGCAGCTGTGGGAATGTTCATAGCCACCTTTGACCCAAATTCAAAAGGTGTTCCGATTTACGGCCCTCATCAAGCCTACAATTTTCTAAGAGCTCATGGATAAAATGACTCGATTGGATTAGCTGGGTCAAGACCCTTCATCATCTGATGAAGATGAATGAAAAGCGGAGGTATACACAAGGGGCATATTTCTCACTGGAGAAAGAATCTCTACGTGGGATGGTCCTTTCTTCTCAAAGAACAGAAAGGATATCAAGGGACTTACAAGCGGGTCCTACAATCAAGTGGAATATCCCATTTGAACCCAAAAAAAAAACCATGGGAGGGATGTGGAACCCATGTCCTACTCCAAATCAGACGATGAGGAAAAACCCCAACTCAAATTCATTCTTCCAAGGAAAAGGAAGACCTGGCATAAGGAATGACGTAATATCATGTTCCTTTGTATATGAAGAAACACTCTATCGGTATTAGAAAGCGACATTGATAAGCAGGGGGCAGGTGCCGTTTAAATTGCCCAGTACTTTCTACAAAACAACCCGATTGGCATGATGATAGATGAAGCAGTCCAAGAAGGTAAAAATAGTCTAAGGCGTGAAGCGTCCATGCAAACAAAGGACAAGCAGCAATGTCTCAGCAAACAAGTTGGAAGGGATAAGTTATGTAACTTCGCGACTGAATGAGAATGCTGGACCGGAAAGTCCTTAAAGTAGAAACTCGCCTCAAATATGGCAATAATGGACTGAAACGTCCCTAAACTAGTGTGTCGCCTCAAACACGGTGCAATGCCCAAGATACGGCAATATCCTCTCTTGAGATCTATATTACAATCAAAGTCCCAACGGCAAAAGTTGCAACTCAAGTCCTACCGGCTACATAGCTACTCCAGCAATGAAGCCACCCTCAAGTCCCCTCGGCAAACAGATGGGTCACCCGTGGCGAAACTATTTTTGAGAGTTTCATCGTTCAAGAAAAAAAGGTATGTCCACAAGCAAAATGGGCACGGATGATAACCCGAAAGAGCACCGTGAGTAAAAACAGCAGGGCTACTAGCGAGTTTTATGAAAACCCGAATAGGGCGCAGAATAGTAAAAATTTTTTATTTCATGTGCACTTGCAACGTTCTCTCGACTTTGTGAGGAGAAAATACCTACGTGAGTTCTTTACGACTCACAAAGAAGCAACACATTTAGGAGCCCTCACGACTTTTAAGGAGAAAATACACCTACGAGATCCACACGACTCGTAGGGAAAAAACCCTTTATGAGACTCTTACAGTTCGTAAAGTCAAAAGTCTTAGTCGACAAGAGCCTAACCCTGTTTACTAAGCCTTTTTTGTCCAAATCGACATGGGTAAATGATGATTCGCTCCTGGCAATATCCCAGTTGTAGCGATATTGATGCCTAAACAGGTGTCAAACTCCAAGCCAACCTCTCTGGTAAATACCGCCCCTATAGCCATCTAATGAAGAAGTGGACCCCGTTCATCTGGGATCGTAAATGCCAAAGTGCGCTAGACGAAATCAAGTAATACCTGTAGAATCCGACGGTACTGACCGCTCCGGTTAAGGGAAAACCCCTCATACTGTACACAATAGCCCTTGAGGGTTCTTTAGACATGCTATGGGTACAAGAGAACGACCAAAGGAAGGAGAGAGCTCTCTACTATTTGAGTGGAGTTCTCCTGGGGCAGAAACAACTACTCTCCCATTGAAAATCATTGCATGGCTTTGATCTTCGCAATAACAAAGCTCAGACACTATGCTTTGGCGCATGAGGTTCATCTCATACAAAGCTGGATCTTCTCAAGTACTTGATATCAAGAGCCATACTAACAGGACGGCTCGCTAAATGGGCCCTTCTCTTAATGGACTTCTCGATAACATATCGACCTCTCAGGGCAGTGAAAGGTCAAGCCATCACCGACTTCCTTACTGAGCATCCGATACCTGCCGACTCGTCCATAAATTGCGAATTGCCAGATGAACATGCATTCGACATGAAAAATGTGGAAAATGACTCTTGATGGGAGCTTTAATTCGATGGGGCATCTTCCATGAAGAAGCGAAAGCACAACACCCCCATAATCAAATCTGGTGTAGGCCTTATCTTCGTGACTCCACAAGGAGAGATAATGCGCTTTGCTCTTTCCTTAATGAAGCCAAGAACAAACAACGAAACGGAATATGAAGCTGTGATTGCAGGTCTTGAGATCGCTGTCGATATGGGGATCGAAAACCTCCTCATATATGAAGACTCCTAGCTAATCGTTAGTCAAGTAAATGGCAACTATCAGACATGCAAGCCAGAGTTGGTAAGGTACGGCGAGAGAGTGCAGTAATTGCTGACATAAATCCCCTCCTACATCTTGGAAAGCATACCGCGTGCGGAAAATAGAAAAGCGGATGCATTAGCCAAACTCGCTAAAGAGCTGGCCGACGAAAACTTCGATGATGTAAGGATCATTGTACAAAGTCGCCGGGTTCTTGCGCCGGCGGAAATATCTCCGGAGTCGTCTGAAGAAAAGAAAGCGATCAAACAAGTAGCCTTACAAATAGAGGACGAAGAAAAGGATAAGGATTAGAGAGAAGTCTTCATAGACTACTTCAAATCCTGTTGAACACCTGAAGATGCATCCTCAAGACATCAGCTCATGAAACGAGCTCTGTCTTTCGCCTTCGTCAATGATACTCTATATAAGAAATTGTTCGACTCTCTATGGATGAGATGCCTAGGACCGGAAGAAGCAAGGAGAGTCGTCCAAGAAACTCACGACGGACTCTGCGGTTCTCATCAAGCCAGGCCAAAGATGAAACCGAAGATCAAAAGAATGTGCTACTATTGGCCCATAATAATTCAGGACTGCCTCGAATACGTGAAGTAGTGTCACTCGGGCCAAATTCATGGGGACTTCATCCACCAGCATCCGAATCCGCTACACCCAACATTGGCTAGCCGGTCGTTCGAAATGTGGGGAACCGATATAATTGGGCCCATCGAACCAGCGACTTCCAAAGGACATCGATTCATACTAGCAACAACCGATTACTTCTTTAAGTGGGCAGAAGCAGTATCACTAAGGGAAGTGAAGATGGAGAATATCCTCCATTTCTTCTAAACACATGTTATCTATCGGTTCGACACTCCGCGACGGATTATCTCCGATAACGGGCCGATCTACAGAAGTCACAAAATCAGCCGCTTCGCACAGCAGCATAATATAGACTGGAGATACTCTTCGGTCTATAATCTCCGTGCTAATGGTCTAGCTGAGGCTTTCAATAAGACCTTGACGAAGATCATAAAGAAGACAGTGTCCAGAAATAGAAAGGACTGGCACGAGAGACTACATAAAGCTCTCTGGGCTTATCGAACCACGATCAAAACAGCCACGATTACAACGCCATACACATTGGTATTCAGTATGGAAGCGGTACTCCCCTTTGAAATAGAGCTGCTTTCTTTACGAGTGGCGGTACGTTACGAACTGACGGATGAAGAGAATGCCTATCTTCGGCTTGATGAGCTCGACACCCTCGATGAAACTCGACCTCATGGTGCAGCAAAACCTGGAAGCTTACAAAGTGAGGATGATGCACTCATATGAAAGACTGACTAGGCCGAGAACATTCCGCCTAGCCGAACTCGTGCTAGTCGTAAAAAGACCTATGATCCTCAATCGTGCCAAACGGGGGAAATTCGAGTCAAACTATGAGGGCCCGTATATCATAGACAAGGTCTATCAAGGTGGGGCCTACTTGCTCATAGATATGCATGGCGAAAGACCCTTCCGGCCAATAAACGGCCGATTCCTAAAGAAGTACTACGCTTGACGAGTCATGACTCAAGTCAATAATAGATGACAATGCCTATGTCCACTCGTTGCCTTCCTGAGTCAAAACTCTAAAAGTAGTATCCAGCAGTGCTCTATTCCAGACACGGAGATCTATGGACTGAAATGTCCCTAAACCAACTATGGACCGAAATGTCCCTAAACTAACAACGGACCGAAATTTCCCTAAACTAACAATGGACCGAAATATCCCTAAACTAAGTACGTCGCCATGAACATGACGACGGTGGAATTCAAGCCCACGAATCCCAGCTGTGAGAACTGCAACTCAAATCCCACCAGCAAACAGATGGGTCACATGTGGCGAAACTATTTTCGAGGGTTTCGTCGTTAAAAAAAGGGTACGTTCACAAGCGAGATGGGCACAGATGAAAACCTGAAAGGGCTTTGTGAGTAAAAACAGCAGGACTACTGGCGAGTTTGTGAAAACCCGAAAGGGCGCAAGCTTGTAAAATTGAAAAGATTTATGCGCACTTGCAAGGTCCTTTCGACCTTGTAAGGAGAAAATACCCGCGTGAGATCCTTACGACTCACAAGGAAGCAAGACACTTAGGAATCCTCACGATTCCTAAGGAGAAATTACACTTACGAGATCCTCATGACTTGTAAGGAGAACTTTCCCCCTATGAGACCCTTATGGCTCGTAGGATTCAAAAGCCTTGAGCTACAGGGATCTGAACCTGCTCTTAAGCCATCATATTCCGCAAATTGCCTTACAGGCGGTCCAATATCGGCCCCTGTATACAATCCATAGGCATAAATAAAAGTTACCTCGTCCGGTTGCACCAATGGCGCGAAATTTCCCCATTTGGTGAGCAGCACTTGTAGGTCCTCTCGACTTACAAAGATAAAATGCTCTTGTGAGATCCTTATGACTTACAAGAGAATATATCACTTAGGAATCCTCACGACTCTTAAGGAGAAAATCCAGCTATGAGATCCTCATGACTCGTAGGGAGAAAACCCTTTGTGAGACCCTTATGGCTCCTGAAGTCAAAAAAGTTTTAGTCGTCAGGATCCTAACCCTGTCTACTAAGCCTCCTTTGTTCAAATCAGCAAAGGCAAATGATGATTCGCTCCTGGAAATATTCCAGTGGCAGCGATGTTGATGCCTAAATGGGTATCAAATTCCAAGCCCTCTCAAGGCAAATGACGATTCGCTCCTGGCAATATTCCAGTCACAGCGATGCTGATGCTAAGATTGGTATCAGATCTCAAGTTCCATACTCGCAAAAAAAATCATCGAGACAAAAATGCATATAAAAATAGCCGAAATGATGGGGCAACTCGCAATAAAAATCAACGAGTAAAATGTATGCATATAAAAATAGCTGAAATGTTTGGGCAACTCGCAATACAAAGCAATGAGTAAAAAGAAAGATAGCCGAAATGATTGGGCACCACGAGAAATAGACGAAATGATTGGGCAATCGCGACTTTTGCGATGTAAAAGCTAAAATGATAGAGTATCGCAGAAAGAAATAAAAAAATGATGATGAAACTTCTGCCCTGCAGGTGAGTCAATACTGACCCCTGTATACAATCCATAGGCATAAATGAAAGGGACCTATATTTCCCCACCGAGCTCTGTCAAACGGAGAGTCAGATCTCAACGGCAACATCTACAGCCTAAAGATCACCACGACGTTCCTTCTCACTCCAGCAGGGTGCAGACGCAACGTCAACAACCAACCCCAAGATCAAAAGCAACGGAGCCATGGCAAAGCCCCTAGTTCCAAATCTCGACGGCTACATCTACAGCCTAGAGATCAACAACGGCGTTTCTTCTCACTCCAGCAGGATGCAGACGCGACGTCAACAAAGAGGAGCCATGGCAAAGTCCTTAGTTCCAATTCTCGACGGCCACATCTACAGCTTAGAGATGAACAACGACGTTCCTCCTCATTCCAGCAGGATATGGACGCGACATCACCAATCGGAGCCACGGCAAAGTCCCTAGTTCCATGACTCTACGGTTCACATACAACCTAGAGACAACCCCGACATTCGTCGCAATATTGCAGACACAATGTCAACAAACAAAGCCAAGGGAAAACCCTAGCTTCAGGGTCTTGACGGCAACTCAAATGAGACTTGAAAGACTATCGGAGATCATCCCACGCCAGCGCGGAGTGGTTATGACTCATCGGGGCTCCTAAACCGAGCCTAACCTCAAGTAAAAAGCGGCATGGAATATCCCTAGAGCTTTCTCTTCCAACGGTAATATCACCTAGAGGATTACTTGAAGACGTCTTGTCCAGCCCCCGAAGGGATCAGAGACACGACAGTCGTGGGGCTACTCGAACAGCAAGATTGCCCATCGAGGAATACATCGGCTAATGCAACGGTACGATGGGTAAAAAACCCTAATACCACAGACCCTAACGGACTTCTATTAGCAGGAGTTAACTGTGACGTTAGGACCTCTTTGCGAGAAATTCTCTATTCGTTTCGACTCGTAGGGAAATTAGTGTCCTTGTGAGAACTTCTCGATTCGTCTCAACTCGTAGGGAAATTAGTGTCCTTGCGATAATTTCTCGACTCGTGGGGAAATTAGTGTCCTTGCGAGAACTTTTCGATTCGTCTCGACTCGCAGGGAAATAAATATCCTTGCGAGAACTTCTCGATGCTGGATATAGCGCCCTCAGAGTCAATTATTGGATCACAGGCACGTGATCGTAATGATTGAGGGAGGACCTATACCGGTAGGACAGTCTTACTCAAGATGATAGTATGCTATCTGGTTTATCTTTATCATCGTGTACTGCTTTAGGTTACCTTACAGGTCACTATTAGACGTTGATAGAGCCCTTAGGGTTCTTGCTTGACTGCCAGTAGTATGATGGCGATCATATACGTGAGAGTTGGGTAGTCTATAAGCACATCCTTAAAGTGGTCCCCAGTCGTGGGAGTTTCGAGACTGGGCATCGATACTCCATTAGTAGACTAGTGTATACAGTCGAGACCCCAACGAGGGGCGGTGGCCGGTCTCACAAGCCATTGGTGTCAGTTGGATCACCTAAGATGTATACAGGTGCTCATTGGGTTATGAGTACACCGGACAGGACTCGCCGGGAACATGCTAGTTGGTATTATACCTGACGTCAGATAGCAGTTCCCTGGTGACATGTGTACAGGTTAGTTCATCGACCTGAGATCGTCATTTGTCTCGTGTGAGTTCCCACTGTGCTTTGATCACTACCCTACCACGGCTCAAAGGAGTTGTGCAAACAGGTTTTAGTTGGGTACAGTCCCGAGCCACATGGAGGCAGTGAGCGGATCGGCAGGGGTTTCGTCTCTCCCGGTATTAGGGGTGAGGTCGGGCTGTGTCTAGAAGAGTCATTACATGAAGTCCTTGGCCAAGGCAGGAGATTTACTGGTAGGTATTCCAGTGGTATCTCAGGGTGTTCTGGGCTACACTCCGACACGACTTGTACCGCTTTTAGGGGTCTGACTTTTACCAACCCCTTAGGCCCGCCATGCGATGCTCATAGACGAACGGACCGGACTGTATGGATATTGTCACTGACAGGCTCAGTAGGGTGTCAGGATGAGTTCGCTCATCGACCTCCCTTTTGATCAAAACCTGGTGGCCCGTTACGTACAGCTAGTACCACTGACGTGCTAGTGGTTAAATCTACAGCCAAAGTATTGACGAGTCTTTAGAGACCCCCACAGACAGTTTTTCAAGTTTCGGGCGAAACGTTGTAGAGGCCGTATGATATATGGCAGAGTTCAATCATATACGTGCAGTAGTGCACGCATCATGATCGGACGGATCATACTAGTGGGCTTTGGTTTAAACCGAATCCTAGTATTAGATTTGTTGGATTACTTTAGTCTCATCGCATTCGCATTCGGTCAGAATGCGGATGCAGGTATGTATATACAGCTGAGGGGTATCCTTGTGATCCGTCACGAGTTTACTTTAGATGTTGCCGGATCTTTTTTTGTTGGACCAAACATTTGGATTAATGTTTGGAAGGTGGAAATTATGAGCTAGAATTCATCATGAGATGCATTAAATGTGACATGGAAATATATAGTGACTCATGGTCTCTTTTTTTGTGTAAAATGTCACATTAGTGTTTGTTTTGTGTGTTGAATTGATAAGAGGAGAGAGAGGGGCAACCATGATATGGTTGTTGGCTCTCATATTATTGTTCGAACTCACTCTCATTTTATCATTCCATCACAAAAGAAAAGAAAGAGAAAACTTCTTCTTCTTCCTCTTTCTTCTCTAGCTCATAATCTCCATCAATGGCAACACCTTTAACCTCCATCCATCTCATGGATGCAAGAGACAAAGTGATCACAAACATTCTCTACATCACCTTGGACACGTCGGCTAGCACACTTCGTGCCTGAGTTGCTTCGGATGAAGCGGGAGCCCGTAAAAGGAATCAATGATATGGTTCCCTTTCCGACGAGGAGATCGAGACCGGAGATGCCGCGAGGAGCTTGGGATGGTGGCCAAAGACCAAAGGACACGGATCGATCGATATAGCCTTTCTATCCCTTCTCAAGATAGCTAGTTGTAGGTTAATGGTTCGATCCGGGAAAAAGTATACGATAGCGCCAGTTTCAAGTTAAGAAAAAGTTTTTGTTTCCGCGTTTTGGCCTCGGACAGACGGCCGGGGCGCTACCGTAGACTTACACTCGATTTGTCTCGACCGTAGGTAAATCAGTGTCCTTTGCGATAACCTCTCGATTCGTCTCGACTCGCATGGAAATTAGTGTCCTTGCGGGAACTTCTTGATTCATCTCGGCTCGCAGGGAAATCAGTGTCCTTACGAGAAATTCTCGATCCGTCTCTACTCATAGGGAAAATAATGTCCCCATGGAAAATTCTCGATTCGTCTCGACTAGCAGGGAAATTAGTGTCCTTGCGAGAAATTCTCGATTCGTCTCCACTCGTAGGGAAAATAATGTCCTTACGGGAAATTCTCGATTCGCCTCGACTCGTAGGAAAAATAATGTCCTTACGGGAAATTCTTGATTCGTCTCGACTCGTAGGGAAAATAATGTCCTTACGAGAAATTCTTGATTCGTCTCGACTCGTAGGGAAAATAATTTCCTTACGGGAAATTCTCAATTCGTCTTAACTCGCAGGGAAATTAGCATACTTGTGAGAACTTCTTGATTCATCTCGACTCGCAGGGAAATTAGCGTCCTTGCGAGAACTTCTTGATTCGTTTCGACTCCCAGGAAAATTAGCGTCCTTGTGAGAACTTCTTGATTCATCTTGACTCGTAGGGAAAATAATGTCCTTACGAGAAATTCTCGATTCGCCACCGCTTGTTGGGAAAATAATTTCCATACAGGAAATTCTCGATTTGTCTCAATTCGTAGGGAAAATAATGCCCCTGCGAAAACCTCTCAACTTGTAAAACGAGAAAATTCTCTAGTGAGATCCTTACGACTCTTAAGAAAAAACACATTTAGGAGTACTCACAACACCTAAGGAGAAAATACACTTAAGAGATTCTTTCGACTCGTAGGGAGAAAAGTCTTTGTGAGACCCTCACGGCTCATAAAATTGAAAAGTCTTAGGCTATAAGGACCCTAAACTTGTCTCCTAAGCCAGCAATTATATGGTCACGCATTACTTTGCACTACTTCACCCACGTACATTCTTACGTGGGCAAAGTAGTGGGGGGCATTTGTTCCCACCAAAATTTTCGGCCAAAAGCTATTTTTCCCTTATAACCCTTATAAAAAAAGAAGAAAAAAGAAGAAAAGAATTCACGGTTGGACATCACGTGTTAAACACGTGAGCTCTTATATGCAAGGCATATAGGCGAGCGTTTACATGCAAAGCGTATAAGCGTTGAAAACAAGTAAATCTAAAGGGGCAAATGGACCTCACTTGTAAAACACGTGAGCGCTCATATGCAAAGCATATGAACGCTGAACATAAATAAATCTGAAGGACCAAATGGAACCCACGTGTAAAATACGTGAGCGCTCATATGCAAAGCATATGAACGCTGAATGAGCCTCACGTGTAAAATACGTGAGCGCTCATATGCAAAGCATATGAACGCTGAATGGGCCTCATGCGTAAAACACGTGAGCGCTCATATACAAAGTATATGAACGTTGAACATAAATAAATCTAAATGCTTAAACAGGTCTCACGTGTTAAACACGTGAGCACTCATTTGAAAAATATATGAGCGCTGAACATAAACAGGCTAAAACCAACACCAGGGGTCACGTATTAAACACGTGAGTTCTCTTGCCTCTCACATGCAAAGCATGAGAGTGCCCAATTTAAAATGCTCCCATTAAATTCTATGTGATAAAATTAAAAGATCTTTCTCTAACAAAGAATCCTGGATTTAAAATCCGATGGTGATAAAATATCACCAATTAAATTATCTGATATAATTAAATTCTATTTGGAAAATATTTTCCTGATATTTCTCAAAGATCTTCTTTGTGAAACAGAGGACCTTTGGATCAAAGATCCAACGGTGATTATCTGGTAGAATAAAATTCTATCATAGGAAAATGTTTTCCTAATTTTGTTAAACTAACAAGATATTCATTTAACAAAATTAAATTCAAATATTCCTAATCTTGTTAAATTAATAAGATATTTATATGTTAAGAATAAAATTCTATGTTAGAATAAAATTCTAATCTTATTAAACTAACGAGATATTTATATGTTAGAATTAAATTCTATATTAAGAAAATATATTTCTGATCTTGTTAAACTAAAAGGATATGATAGAATAAAATTATAATCTTGTTAAAACTAACAAGATATTTATAATCTTGTTAAACAAATAAGAAATCTTCTCTGTTAAACAGAGAGCCTTTGGATTAAAAATCCAACGGTGAATAAAATTCACCGATTGATCTAAAAAGGATCATGGGATCAATCAAGATCTCCCAATGAGGGATTCTCATAACAAATTGATTCTTGTTCTTCTCATATAAATAGGAGCGAGGAGAGGAGGAGAAAGACACACACAGGAAGAGGGGAAGAAAAATAGAGAGAGAATTTAATTCCCTAAAAGGAGGAGACCACCCTATAAGCTCCCACAAAACGAAAGAGAATTTAATTCTCAAACCAAGAGTTTAACTCTACTAAAAAAGAACTTAGTTCTTTCTATGGTTGAGATCTACAGAAGCAGATCTTCCCACATGTTGAGAATTTAATTCTCATCGGGGAGATTCTGTTATGCAGATTCAAAACTTAGATGAAAGAACTAAGTTCAAAGAATTTAATTCTTCCAAAAGTATTTAGGAATTTAATTCCTCTAAGAAAACTGGGGTTTAACCCTATAAAAGAATTTAATTCTTATAAAATAAGGGACCTGAAACTCTTAAAACTCAGATCAAGATTTCCATGCATATAAAAGAAAATATTGGTGTTTAACACTAGAATGACAGATCACGTGTTCCCACGTGAGCACCTTGGATGAAAAAAGAAAAACGACTGAGATTGAGCTACGTGATCTCACGTGACCCCCAAAAAGTGCTTAGCACTTATAAAAGAAAAAAGGAACAGACTAAAAATAGTTCCCATTTTTGGGTGCCTCACGTGATCTCACGTGACCCCCAAATAGTGCATAGCACTTATAAAGGTAAAAGGGACTAAATCAAAGACAGTGCCTCATGTGATCTCACGTGACCCAAAGAAACATTATTTTCAGGCGCCTCATGTGCCTCACGTGAGCATCCTAAATTTCAGTGTTTAATACTGCTTTAGAGTCTCATGTGAGAGCATGTGAGCGTTGAGAAGATACTAGTGTTTAACACTATGAGAGGTCAACCATAGACTAAATTAGCCAAGTCTCCCGAAGCTAAAACTCTTTTGATCACCAATCAACCGAGCCCCCATTATACTCAGGTCTCCCAAAATTGATCTTAGTCCCAAAGATGGATAATTGGCTTCTAACAAATGGCATCTAAAATGATATTTATCCCATCTCCGCTCAGTCTGACATTTGGTTCAAGGGTACATCTTTCCAAACCTCTGATACATGTCGTTGTAATTCTTCAACGTTTTCAGAGAGGTGGCGGGTCCCGACAACCAACTTTTTGGTGCACTTCCCAAGCTTATGTGCACACCCCAAATGGGTGTATCCCGCATCATCGCCGCATATCCCAGCACGTAACAAATACACGTGCACGCAGAATGATCTATGGACCGCAACGTCCTTAAACTAGCAATGGACTGCAACGTCCTTAAACTACTATGGACCGCAATGTTTTTAAACTAGCAATGGACCAAAACGTCCTTAAACTACTATGGACCACAACTTCCTTAAACTCGAAACAAACCGCAACGTCCTTAAACTAAACCGTCACCCCAAAACGGTGATCTATGGACTATAACATCCTTAAACTAGCAACGGACCGCAACTTCCTTAAACTAGCAACGGACCGCAACATCTTTAAACTTGCAATGGACCGAAACGTTCTTAAACTATTATGGACCACAACGTCCTTAAATTAGCAATGGACCGCAACGTCCTTAAACTAGCAACGGACCAAAACGTCCTTAAACTAAATCCTCACCTTAAAAATGGTGATCTATGGACCGTAACGTCCTTAAACTGAAACAATAGAGCCTAAATGCTCTTTTATTGGATCAAAATGATTCTAAACCTCGTTAAGTAGATCTTAGTTCAAGATTGGACTAACGTATGCTTAACAAACATTTAAGTTGATTTTAACCTAAAATAAGGTTGACGATCCTTAAATCAAACCAAACCCAAATCTAAGAATATACGGATTTGGACTAATCCATGCCCTACGGGTAACAACATAAACTATTCTCCATATACAATCCACGGGCAACCAAAACAAAACAAACATACACGACACGAAGTGAACATCTAGAGCAGGAGAAAGTGGTTATCGCTACGCGGTAACATAATTAACTGCAGGAAACTGATTCTACCCCTAAATTCAGGAAAAACGACCTACACGGTTCCGTCTTTCGTTTTCGGCTGTAAACTGATTCTGGCACGCCCAGTGGGACCCTTTTCTCCTTCCACTTCACACTTCATGTGTCGTGTTTTTCTACAATCAAATAACCGCGGTACATATGTTTTTGGTTGCCCTTGGGTGATGGGATACTGAAGCTGGCGTTTCGTCCTTATGAAGAATGGTGTTTGCTTCCACCCTAGCAACTCAGGCACTGTCATATTCGATGGAGTCATATATGGGCCACTTGCAGTCTCAAATCTCTGCAATCCGGCTCTTCAAGAAATCAATGGGCTTCTTTTTAGGTCGATAATCCCACCTCCCACCCTCGGTGCCTCAACGCCGATGGAGGAAGCCCAGAGAAAGTCTGTCTTCCACAAGCTGCTTCCCCAAGCTGTAGCTTTGCCGACGGAATCAGTCCTCAAACAACTGGCACCTTCTAAGGACCAAGGTCGACGCATGGGGCAGAATATTCAAGTTTTCAAAGGAAACAGGAAGCAGGCTCGGCAAAATCCTGAGGCTAATCAAATCCCGGCCGTAAGAAACCGTCGACGTCGATATCGACATCATACAAAATGAGCTGGGGGCAGTTCTCCGTATGGTCCTGTTTTAACCCCAGTGGTGAATGTTGTTGTTCCAACCAGGAACAGCTTCAAACTATTGCGAAAGGTTAGACAAAATTCTCCCACCGCAATATTGAAGAAATCTCCGCAGCCTATGGAGATCCCACGAGAGCAGAAACCAGTTCACTCCCTAAAAAATATTTCCACATATATATATATATATAAGGCGTGGAAGAAGGGGACTCATCCCAAGACGGATCCTGATACAGCGGTTCCTCCGAAAACCGAAGCGGCTTCTCACAATAAAGAGAGGCCTAATAAAGCTCAAGTGCCCGAGGCGAACTCTAAAGGCCAAAACTCCAAACACCCCAAGCCTGGGGGCATGGTAATTCACATTGTCTATGTGGTGAATTCCAAAGACGAAGTTCGAGCTTCTACTAGTCACCGACCTCAAACTCGGTCCCCGAAAAAGGTTCAACTGCAACGTGAAAAGCTGCAGAAGATGCTCGCTCGGGCAGCAGTACTCGCTAATCCGTCGCCTAAGGAAAATCCCGAGGATGCACCCGAAGAAAGAATAGAAAAGGAGTCGGATATTGATTTCCTAAAGCGCGCACTGAAAAAGAAAGATGCAGAAGCGGCAGAAAATGTCCACTAAAATGAACCAAAAGACCCTTCTGATTTAGAATATGGCTGGAATGATGGTTCAATCAGAACCACTGGCAGATGAACCGCCGGTAGTCGGTCTTAAAGACAAGAGTGACATTTCAAATGCTTTGCAAACCTCATCAATGGCTGAGGAGAGAATGATTCCTAAAAGAAAAGCTGGAAACATATATCGCTCAGCAATTCAAAACTCACTATGCCAGTGAAGTATCAAATAAGTCAATCAAGACTGGTCGACCGTATACAGCGTGCTATGATAAAAAACAGTACCTGCCAGAACACATACTTCCGGCGTTCCATATGTACAAAGAAACTAAGAATCCTCGCTAGCATATTGCGCGATTTAAATCCATGTGCGGTAACACTGGAGAGAATGATATACTTCTTCTCTGACAGTTCGTCAGCTGTCTGACGGGCATTGCCTTTGAATGGTATGCGGAACTCCCAAATGACTCCATGAATACCTTCGACGAGATGGAGATGCTCTTCTGTCATAGATTCGCAACTCAAGTCCTACCGGCTATACTGCTACTCCTACAATGAAGCCACCCTCAAGTTCTCCCGGCAAACAGATGGGTCGCCCGCGGCGAAACTATTTTCGAGAGTTTCATCGTTCAAGAAAAGAAAGGTATGTCCACAAGCAAAATAGGCATAGATTAAAACCCGAAAGGGCACCGTGAGTAAAAACAGCAGGGCTACTGACGAGTTTTGTGAAAACCCGAATATGGCGCAGACTCGTAAAAAAAATTATTACATTTGCACTTGCAAGGTCCTCTCGAATTTGCGAGAAGAAAATACCTGTGTGAGTTCCTTACGGCTCACAAAGGAGCAACGCACTTAGGAGTCCTCATGACTTCTAAGGAGAAAATACACCTACGAGATCCACACGACTCATAGGGAGAAAACCCTTTATGAGACTCTTACGGTTTGTAAAGTCAAAAGTCTTAGTCGACAAGAGCCTAACCCTGTTTACTAAGCCTTCTTTGTCCAAATCGACATGGGAAAATGATGATTCGTTCCTGGCAATATCCCAGTTGTAGCGATATTGATGCCTAAACAGGTGTCAAACTCCAAGACAACCTCTCTGGTAAATGCCGCCCCTATAGCCATCTAATGAAGAAGGGACCCCGTTCGTTTGGGATCGTAAATGCCAAAGTGGGCTAGACGAAATCAAGCAATACCTGCAGAATCCGCCGGTACTGACCGCTCCGGTTAAGGGAAAGCCCCTCATACCGTACACAACAGCCTTTTAGGGTTCTTTAGGCATGCTATGGGCACAAGAGAACAAATACTTCCCCATTGAAAAGCATTGCCTGGCTTTGATCTTCGCAATAACAAAGCTCAGACACTATGCTTTGGCGCATAAGGTTCATATCATATCAAAGGTGGATCCTCTCAAGTACTTGATGTCAAGAGCCATACTAACAGGACGGCTCGCTAAATGCGCCCTTCTCTTAATGGAGTTCTCGAATTAATGCCGGGGTGGGGCCTTATCTTCGTGACTCCTTAAGGAGGGATATTGTGTTACGCCCTTTCTTTAATAGAGCCGAGAACTAATAACGAAGCTGAATATGAGACTTCGATAGCAGGTCTCGAGATCACCGTCGACATGGGAATCAAAAACCTTCTCATATACGGAGACTCCCAGTCGATCGTTAGCCAAGTAAATGGCGACTATCAGACATGTAAGCCAGAACTGATAAAGTATGGCGAAAGAGTGGAGCAACTGCTGACACAAATCCCTGCTTACATCCTGGAGAGTATACCGCATGCAGAAAACAGCAAGGTTGATGCATTGGCCAATTGGCTAAAGAACTGGCCGATGAAGACCTTGATGACATAAGAATCATCGTGCAAAGCCGTAGGGTTCTCACGCCAACAGATGTATCTTCGGAAGATTTAAGGGAGCCATCCGAAAGAAAAGAGACGACCGAACAAGTAGCCCTTCAAATAAGGGACAAAGAAAAGGTCAAATATTAGAGGGAAGTTTTCATAGACTACTTCAAATCCCAACAAATGCCTGAAAATGCGTCGTTTAGACATCAGCTCATGAAAAGGGCTCTGTCCTTTGCCCTCGTCAATGATACTCTATATAAGAGTTCGTTCGACTGTCTGTGGCTAAGATTCCTAAGACCAGATGAAGCAAAGAAGGTCGTCCAAGAAACTCACGACGGACTCTGCGGTTCTCATCAAGCCGGGAAAAAAATGAACCTAAAAATAAAAGAATAGGTTACTATTGGCCCACAATGATTCAAGACTACCTCGAATATATGAAGCATTGTCACTCGTGCCAAATTTAGGAGGACTTCATCCACTAGTATCCAAATCTGCTACACCTAACAGTAGCTAGCTGACCATTCGAAATGTGGGGAACTGATATAATTGGCCCTACTGAACCAGCATCATCCAAATGACATCGGTTCATACTGGTAACGATCAACTACTTTTCTAAGTGGGGAGAAGCAGTACCACTAAGGGAGGTGAAGACGGAGAATATTCTCCATTTCTTCAAAATCCATGTCATCTACCAGTTCGGCACACCATGATGGATAATCTCGGATAATGGGCCAGCCTTCAGGAGTCATAAATCAGCCCTTCGCACAGCAGCATAAAATAGATTGGAGATACTATTACTTCTATAATCATCGGGCCAACGGTCTAGCTGAAACTTTCAACAAGACCTTGACAAATATTATAAAGAAAATGGTGTCCAGAAACAAAAAGGACTGGCATGAAAGGCTGCATGAAGCTCTGTGGGTGTGTCGAACAACGTTCAAAATGGCCACAAATATAACACCATACGTGTTGGTATTTGGTACAGAAGTAGTGCTTCCCCTGGAAATAGAACTTCCTTCTCTATGAGTAGCGGTTTAATACGAGCTGACAGATGAAGAAAATACTCATCTTCGGCTTGAAGAGCTTGATGCCCTCGAAGAAACTTGTCTTATAGCACAACAAAACCTGGAGGCCTATAAGGCAAGGATGACGAGATCATATGAAAAACTGAACAGGAAAAGAACATTCCGCTAAAGCGAGCTCGTGCTAGTCGTCAAAAGACCAATGATCCCCAATCGTACAAAACGGGGGATGTTCGAGCCGAACTATGAAGGCCCATACATTATAGACAAAATCTATCAAGGTAGAGCCTATCTGCTCATAGATATGCATGGCAAAAGACCCTTCCGGCCAATAAACGGATGATTTCTCAAAAAATACTAAACTTGACGAGTCACGACTTAGGTCAACGATAGATGAAGACGCTTATGTCCGCTCGCTATCTTTCTGAGTCAAAACTCTGAAAGTAGTGTCTAAGAAATTCCGTCGCCTAAAAAAACGGCGACAATACTTCGCCTCAAACGGAGACAACGGACCACGATGTCTTTAAACTAAAAGTTCTCCTCAAACATTGTAATACTGGACCGAAAAGTCTCTAAACTAGATTTTCACCTCAAACATGGCGATAATGGACCGGGAAGTCCCTAAACTAGCGCATCGCCCCAAATACGGCGATACATTCGCTTGATATCTATATTGCAATCGAAGTCTTAGTAGCAAAGATTGCAACTAAAGTCCCACTGGCTGCACAGCTATTCCAGCAATGAAGCCACCCCTAAGTCCCACCGACAAATTGGTGGGCACCCATGATGAAGCTACTCTCGAGAGTTTCGCAAAAAAAGGTATGTTCATAAGCAAAATGGGCATGGATGAAAACCCAAAAGGGCATCGTGAGTAAAAATAGCAGGAATACCAGCGATCTTGTGAAAACCAGGATGGACACAATCTCGTTTAAAAAAATTAAAATAAAAAAATATACTAAAAAAATATACTTACGAGATCCTTACGACTCGTAAGGAGAACTCCTCTTTATGAGATCCACACGACTCATATGATTTAAACGCCCTAAGCTACAGGGTTCTGAACCTGTTCTTAAGCCATCATATCCCCTAAGTTACCCTACAGACGGTCCAATATTGACCATTGTATACAATACACAGGCATAAATAAATATTCTCCCACCAAGTTCCACCAATGACGAGAAATATTCTCATATGGTGAACAGCATTTGTAAGTCTTCTCGACTTATAAGGGGAAAATACTCTTGTAAGATCCTTATGATTTATGAGAGAGAATGTACTTAAGAGTCCTCACGATTCTTAAAAAGAAAATACACCTATAAGATCCTCATGACTCGTAGGGAGAAAAACCTTTATGAGACCCTTACGGCTCATAAAGTCAAAAGGTCTTAGTTGACAGGATCCTAACCCTATTTACTAAGCCACCTTTGTTCAAATTGGCAAGGGAAAATGATGATTCGCTCCAGACGGTATCCCATTTGTAGCGATACTGATACCTAAATAGGTGTCAAACTCTAAGTCCTTTCACGACAAATGATGATTCGCTCCAGACAATATTCCAGTTGTAGTGATGCTGATACCTAAATTGGTATCAGGACCCAAGTTCCTGACTCGCAACAAAATCAGCGAGCAAAAAAATGCATATGAAATAGCCGAAATGATGGAGCAACTCGCATTAAAAATCAGCGAGCAAAAAAATGCATATGAAACAGCCGAAATGTTTGGGCAACTCACAATAAAAAAACGGCGAGTAAAAATAAAAAATACATAACCGAAATGATTGGGCACCGCGAAAAATAGCCGAAATGATTGGGCAATCGCGATTTTCACGATATAAAAAAATGAAAAGATAGAGTATCGCGAAAATAAAAAATAAAATAATGAATGAAATTTTCTTGCCCTGCAGGTGAGTCCACACTGACCCCTGTATACAATCTATGGGCATAAATGAAAAAGGGAACCATATTTTCCTACTAGGCTCCGTCAAAGGGAGATCCAGATCTTGACGGCAACATCTACAGCCTAGAGATCAGCTCGACATTCTTCTCATTCCAACAGGGTGCAGACGTGATGTCAACAAAACTCCAAGGGGCCAAATTAAAACGGAGTGATGGCAAAACCTTAGCTCCAACTCAGTGTTTCTTCTCATTCCAGCAGGATGCAGACACAACGTCAACAGAAGACCCAAGGGTCGAAACAAAAAAGGAGTAATGGCAAAATTCTAGTTCCAAGTCTTGACGGTGCATATACAACCTAAAGACTATCCCGGAGTTCCTTCTCATGCCAGCAGGATGCAGACGTGACGTCAACAAAGCTCCAAGGAGCCAAATCAAAACAGAGTAATGGCAAAATCCTAGCTCCAACTCGGTGTTCCTTTTCATTCTAGCAGGATGCAGACGCAACGCCAACAGAAGACCTAAGGGTCGAAACAAAAAAGGAGTAATGGCAAAATCCTGGCTCCAAGTCTTGACGGTACGTATACAACCTAGAGACTATCCCGGCATTCCTTCTCATTCCAGCAGGATGCAGACGCAACGTCCACGAAAGACCCAAGGGTCAAAAAAATGGAGTAATAGAAAAATCCTAGCTTCAAGTCTCGACGGAGCATATACAACCTAGAGACTATCTAAGCGTTCCACCCTCATTTCAGCAGGATGCGGACGCAACTATCAAATGAAATTGGAGCAATGACATATTCTTAGCTCCAAACTTCAATTGCAATACATACAGCATAGAGGTCTTACAGATGCCTACTCTACTTCAGCAAAGAAACGGCGTGGTATCGTTAAAACAAAAATGAAGCGATGACATATTCCCAGCTTCGGGTCTTGACGACAACTCATATAAAGCCTAAAAGATTATCGAAGATCATCCCATACCAGTGCGGAGTGGTTATGACTCATCGGGGCTCCAAATTGAGCCTAACCTCAAGTAAAAAGCGTGTTGGAAAATTCCTAACGCTTGCTCTTCCGACGGTAATATAACCTAAGGAGATTACTTGAAGACGTCTTGTCCAGCCCTTGAAGGGATCAGAGATACGACAGTCGTGGTGCTATTCAAACAACAGCTTAAAGACTGTATATCGAGGAATACATCAGCAAACGCGACGGTAGCACGGACTAAAACCCTAGTACCACAAACCTAGCGGACCTCTGTCATAAAAATTGGGGGTTATCTATATACAACGTTAGTATAAGTTTTCCTGTAAACCCAAGGGAGGTAAACTAAAGATACTCCAAAACGGGTGAATAAACTAGAAACTCCAAAACGAGTGAATAAACTACAAACTCCGAAATGAGTACATAAACTAGAAACTCTAAAACGAGTGAATAAACTATAAATTCCGAAATGAGTACATAAACTAGAAACTCCGAAATAAGTGAATAAATTACAAACTCTTCAATGAGTACATAAACTATTTTGCGCCAGATCAAAACATCAAGAAACAGAAAGGCGCAACTCATAGGCCTCAGGGTTTAGAACTACATTTCTTAAGGATCAAGATTTGAGATGACGCTTATGTCTGCTCACTATCTTCTCAGATCAAAATTCTAATAAAAATTGTGTATGCCAGCTCAAAACCGGCCATATTCTATGCATTATTTCACTCACGACCGTGAGCAACGTGGTAGGGGGAAGCGTGTGCTCACATCAATCCAGTGTTCACCTATAGCTAGATGCATGCATTAGAAACTTCCAAGATTAAAATGCAAAGTGTATATGCAGAGGCAAGATGCCTACATGTATATATACTGGAGAAAAAACATTCAGTCAATAATAAAGAAGCACATTTAAATAAATAATTTATTCTGTAGGAAACAGATCACCGAACACGGGATAAAAAGTACAAGAGTTTACAAAACTATAAAATTTTCTAAAGCCCTATGCCTTCTCCACCATGTTGAAGCGGCGATCTTCACGAGGAGTTGCTCCCTATCGATCAGCGCCGTGCCTATTAGCGAAGGCAGACATGATGGCCCGCTGAGCCCATATTTGGCTTAACAGCTGAACCGAATGATCCCTCAGAGGCTGAGTAATCAAATATGCCTTATGGAAGAACTCGATCTTGTCCTCCGCCGCGTCGAGCATCGCCGAAGTCATCTCCCCTGAATGAGGAGGGATGTCAGTAAGTACAGACGTGAGGATCATCCGGAGCCAAATGGAACCGATAGGAAGAGAAGAGCCCCTGCGAGCCAAAAACTCGTACATCACAGTGTCATATTGGTCATCTGTAAGGAAATGATCCACTAAACGCGCAACAAAACGAGGGTCAATTCTCTTGATAGGTACCTCCCACGGTTGCCGACGGGCATACGGGCGATTGCAAGCCATAACTCTTGGTTTGTTAAAAATGGTTCTCTCCTTGTGAAAAAAGAGAAAAACATAGCTTCAGATTATAAAGAGGAGCATTCAAGTCTAGACACAAAAAATATTGTGCATGGTGGAGCTATTTCCAAGTCCTGACATAAAAAGCATGGGAAAAGAAAACGTTGACTCATGGGAATCAGAGCAAGAAGGTGAAACGATTCCCCCAGCAGCTCCTCATGTGCATGACACGAGAGCACCGGTGCCGATTCTTTACAGGATTAGAATTTGTAGTGGCACCTCACGTGCATAACATATGAGCGCCGATGCTAGGTTAGGATTAAAATCCTGTAACAGTGTCTCATGCGCACGACACGTGGGCGCCGGCAATAGTTTTTATATATGTATAACAACACTTCACGTGAGGCACATATGGGCATTGGCATAAAGAGAAGGGGAATTTTTGTCATTCATACTACGAAAAAATTTATACATTGGTGATAAAAGAACATCATCAAAATATTTACAACAGCAAGACACTGAATTCCAGACACGGATTCATGAACTTGGAGGCAAGTTTAAGTAAAGTGCTTCTAGCTTCGTTGACCATCTTCTTATGCATTTTCTTATGAATGCAAGCGTCGAGATCCCTGCTAATGTCATCCATCCTGTGGTACGCGGACATTATCTCCTTCTGTTGGAAGACGCGATGCAAAACAGCAACAAGATCATCTCTTCGCTTCTTTGAGATCAGGCCCATCAGATATATCGAATGTGCCTTGTCTTCAGCATCATTAAGTGTCTCGAGCGGCATAGTCTCATCAAGCTCAGGAAGTGCTTCCTAGATCGAACCAATGACAATTTTCAGAAGAGCAGAACGTTGGGGGAGCAATCGACCGTTGTAATCTTCAAAGCAACGCATCACCTCAGCGTATTGGGCATCAGTAAACTCCTGGCCTTGACAGCGGCCTTGGATGCGAATCTCCTCATAAGAGATAATCTCTTCAAGATCATACAGATGAGAAGCCATGGTATCTGAAAAGAAAAGCTGGTAAAGGTTAACAATCAAAATACCAAAATTATTACAATTTAGAAAAAAACAGTGGTTCCCACCAAATCAAGGTAATGCCCCATCAATGAAGAGGTAAGTACTCATTGTAATAATCCAAAGGGATTCTCATTTAATGAAAGATTTCATTGAATAGTGGAGTTCAAGACTCTTAATGGCCTCGAAGAACGTGTTCTACAACAGATTCAAATCTGCAAGAAAAACCCTAAAAAGAAAATGGAATAAAATTCCCAAAAGAATTTTCAAAAGAAATTGGAATTGAATTCCTCTGATAGTGGAATTAAATCCCAGAAATCCACATAGGAAATAGATTGGAATTAAATTCCATAGAAATTTTCAGAGATCAAAGTCATTACCAGGGTAAAACCCTAAGATCTCTAAGACCCATGGTCTACCCAAACAAAAGTTTTTTTTATATTTCTAAGAGATCATTCCAAGAAAAGAGCAAAACTCTGTTAATGTCGCGCCCCGCTTCCTAGCGTATGAGGAGGGCGCGCGGCGAGACCCGCTACGTATTTATTCAGAAGTAAACATGCTAAATGTATCTAAGCAATATAAAATGAAAAGTACACAAGAGAAAAAATGTAGATGAACAGCAACTTTATTTATTTAACATTCTTTTTACGATACAACTGAAATGTAAATACATGGAATGAAAGAAATGCCTAAACAATGGCATAACTGAAATGGAAATAAACTATGTACAAGTGGCTACAGTTCAGGATCTTCAGAGTGCTGCTTAGGGGCTTGCTCCAAATGTTCTCGGCTGGTCTCATACTCTTCAGCGTCGGGTCCTCCTGACAACATTCCGAAGAAGAAGAGAAATATGAATGTCGTCAGCGAACAATCACTCGGTAAGTCCCAAAGATGAGTAGAGATAGAATAGAAAGAAGGGAAGTATAATTATTTAATGTTTTATTATAACATTAGCGCAGTTGTTTGTAGCTTGGTACAGAAAATGCTAGTGTATACGAGAGGAGTCCAACTTATATCGTGGACTTTGGTAACCCGTAGCACAAGACTCCGTCGAAAATACTACGGAACAACGACATGGATGTAATTACGTCTTAAGTGACCACCTCATGCCACCTTTAACATGTTCTGTACCAGTCTACCCCTTTATAACCCCGTAATGTTTATTGTATTGATTGTACGGATTGTATTGTATTGTAAATTGCATATGGAGGACTTGTCGAAACCATGATATCAGTAAATGGAACGGATATAATGGATGAGTAAGTAAATGGAGTATATCCATAGTTCGGTTCAGTCAATATAGATTGAAAAGACGAATTCATGTTGAATTGTAGTTTTATACTTGAATCATATTCAAATCGGATTTATTAGATTGAGACTCGGTCTGAGTCAGACACTTTGAAAAGAAATTGAATTCCTGAATTAGGTTTTGATTTTATCGGTAACTGCTGCACATCGACGGCAGGATTTGTGTCTTTTTCCATGACAATTACCGTATTCATAACATCGTTATTTAGGTTGTCTTCCTTAGATAGGCAATCACCCATATTCTCCGGCTCTATGAGGATCAAGAGAACTGGTCCCGCTTAAACCTATATTTACTAGGGTCCTTATTGTAATTTAGTATAACTTGAAGGGGTTTTATGTAAAAATAGTTTTGGTATAATTTCAAAATACACCTTAAGTATTTAATTATCGTTTTTAGGGTTTTCATAGATGTATATTTTATAAAAGTGAAATTTCTCGTGAGTAGAACCTAATTTTCATTGTATATGGTATTTATTTGTAATATGGATATTGTTTTGAATTATCATGGTAGCTTCATGTAATATTTGAATTCTTTTCTTGAGTTTTGAAAATATGGAATATTATATATATTTAAAATAAGTATTTTAATAATAATTATATATATATATATTAAAAATATGACTTTATTTATTCTAGAAATCTCGTTTTTTTTTAAATTGTAATAATAATTCCATCGGAATTCAAATGCTCCTTGTGCAGGTCTGAATTCTGCCCTACTAGATCCGTGGACATGCGATAATCTGCACCATCCCGATCGGATTTCCCCAAAAGTGGGTTGTAAGGACGAAGATTGTATGGAATTTGTTACTACACTTTAAAAAATACAGTTTTTATAATAGTTTGGGGTGTTTATTGTAATATGTATTTTCCCACTAGCTAATGTCCCAAATGATATCGTGCTATGTCAAGAAATGTGTGTTGTAATGAGATAGATTATAACCTTGTGAGTTTTCTATGGTAATAGGGTTAAAAGAAATAAGCAAAATGTCAAATCTAAACATAAAGGTATTTTAATGTAGAAGTGAAATGGAACTTTCTATGATTATTATTTTGATGTCAAACTTGTTCTATTATCTTTGTTAATGATTACTAAACAATATATTAACATTTTGTAGGTTTGTTATTAAGAAAAAAAATGTATTTTTAAAGAAAAGGAAATCGAAAATCGGATTAACTTCGCTTTCGACGAGTATTGAAATA
Source organism: Agapanthus africanus (assembly GCA_030015575.1). Taxonomy (NCBI): domain Eukaryota; kingdom Viridiplantae; phylum Streptophyta; class Magnoliopsida; order Asparagales; family Amaryllidaceae; genus Agapanthus; species Agapanthus africanus. The sequence continues at coordinate 12,779,644 of JASDDO010000022.1, forward strand.
GAAAAAGATAGGGGAAGAAGGGACTTACTGGATTTTGGGAAAGAAGAGAGGCAGGGGAAGACTAGGGAAGTGTCGGGGTGTCGTTTCATCGCCGGAAACTTCTCGGAACTTTTTCGGAATTTTGCTCTTCGCTAACTCCACTTGTACACCATTAGGAATTAGGAATTTGGTAGAGTTTTTGTAATGAAATTATGAGTGAGGATGTGTGAATTGAGGTGTGGTATTTATAGGGAAAATTAGGGTTTTAGAGGATTAAAGAATGCATTAAAATTTGCATTAAAATTTGGATTAATAGGTGTTTTATTTTTCTCTGGATAAATACAGAGAAAACAAACAGCCTAGGAGAAGTAGGGTAGGCCAAGGGGTGCGGGAGGAAAAAATTCAAGGCATTAGCGACGGTTTATCCAGGAGGTACCGGGGATTTTGAGAATTTCGCTGGGCCTTTACTAACGGGGGGTGTTGGAGTTGGGTGCCACATGCTGTTGTCGTCTCGTATACCCTAATGCACGTGTTTTTTTATTCTGTGACTCTTCATTCTACGTGTAGTGCATGTGCATACCTTTGGGTTTCTAAAATATTAAAAGAAACTAAAATAAAAAGATAATATGGCTGATGGGATTTGAACTCAGGTGCTTTGTCTTAGCATTGCAAGGCTTTATCAGTGAGCTACAAGCTCTTTCTTGCTGTTCAAAAGCAAAACAAACTTATAACTTGTGCTCAGGGTTAGGTACCCTTTTCTGTATTTTGAAAAGAAAAATCGTACAGAAAGTTTAGGGTTGTTACATTCTACCCTCCTTAAAAAATTTCGTCATCGAAATTTGTAAAAAGGAAAGTGTAACAGATTCAAGAAAGTTTAGTGATAGAAATACTGGTAGTGCATGAAAAATAACGAGATGATGTAAAGCTTTGAAAAAGTTTGAAGAGAAATGCCGGTGTTACCTTGGTCTACAGCCTTGGCTTCTTTGGCTGCTAAAAGGAAAGCTTGACGCCGTGGTTCATTCCTCCTAACTGAAGGTACATTTCTCTGTCCTTGGGGCATGTTTCTCTGCCCTCGAGGCATGTTCCTCATTGCCTGATGGAATTGACAATTAGGCAGTGTAGGAGGTGGAGCTGGGAGTGCCAGATGAGGTGCAGGAGACTGGATAGCTAGCTGCTGTGGGTAGTTGGTGGGTGTGTGAGTTGAGTTGCGTCTATAAGGACAGGTTCCAATTCCATGATTGGATGCGCCATAAACTAAGCACAGGCCTTTTGCGCGCCTACAGTCCTTCCACAAGTGTCCGTCCCTCTTTCAATAGAAGCAAAAATTTGGACTAAGCTGGTTATTGGTTTCTTCTGGTCTCTTGGGTTCAACAGTTGGCCTTGAAGATGCTCCTCCTACCATCTGAGTGGCAGAGCGCTTCACTCCGGCAGATTGAGGTCTGCCCTTCCTCTTTACTACTTCTTCATATCGACGGACAGCTTTCAGAGATAGATCATGGGTTGGGAAATCCCCTGTAGTTAGAGCAGCTTGGATCTCCGGATCTAACCCTTGTTGAAATCGTCAGGCTCTGATCTCATCCGTCGGTATCAAGTGTGCCACGAATCCGTTAAGGTATTGTGTCAGCTGTGTAGTATGTGATATTTGAAAATTCGAAATATTGAGACATGTCTTTCCGACTGAGCATGGTAAACTCAGCATCATACTCATCCACGGATTTGGTCCACATCGAACCCTGTTATAGATGGATGAATTGTTCCATGTCGAATCTGGCAGTCTCAGGGAAGTATTTCTCATCGAACATATCACGAAAGGTCTTCCATTCGATCGGTTGCATGAGACAGCTTTCTTCCACCTTCCACCAGACTCGGGCATTATCAGTGAGCTGCAGCTTCGCAACTCGTACCCAAGCGACATCTGGCACTTGTGCTGCTGCTAGGTCATCCTCAATACTCTGAGCCCATTCCTCAGCTTCTAGAGGCTCTCTTTTCCCGCAAATTGCTTGGGGTGTAAAGCTCGGAATTGCTTTACCCCGTGGGCTTCCGCTTCTGGTCGGTTCATTAAAATAGCAGTCTGCTGTTGCTTTCCTTCAGGAGGCCGCGGATTGCCTCAAGCAGTACCGTCTGCTCATTGATCGAAGAAGCTACGGCAGGAGTAAGCGATAGAGGTGGAGGTGTGTTATTGACATTGGTGCCGGTGTTGTTCGGGGAATCCATAACCTTGAATGAAGAATAGGGTTAGGATAGATTCAAAGAATAAGATTCAAGGAATAAGTAATTTTAAAGAATGTTTTTAGTTGTTGTTTCTTGTATTATATTGCTTAGGATGTCCATGCAAAACTGACCTGCATGGAAGGGTTCCATGCAGCACTGACCTGCATGGGCCGCCACAAAAACCTGTCATGCCCCGCTTCCCGGCGTATGGGGAAGGGGCGCGGCGAGGCCCACTTCGTATTTACTCAAAAGTAAACATGCTAAGCATATCTAAGCAATATAAAATGAAAAGTACACAAGAGACAAGATGTAGATGAACAACAACGTTATTTATTCAACATTCTTTTTACAATACAACTGAAACATAAATATATAGAATGAAAACAATGCCTAAACAATGGCATAACTGAAATGGAAATAAACTATGTACAAGTGGCTACAGCTCGGGATCTTCAGGGTACTGCTCTGGGGCCTGCTCTAAATGCTCTCGGCTGGTCTCGTACTCTTCAGCGTCGGGTCTTCCTGACAACATTCTAAAGAAGAAGAGAAATAGGAATGTCGTCAGCGAACAATCGCTCGGTAAGTCCCAAAAATGAGTAGAGATAGAATAGATAGAAGAGGAGTATAATTATTTAATGTTTTATTATAATGTTAGCGCAGTTGTTTGTAGCTTGGTACAGAAAATGCCTGTGTATACGAGAGGAGTCCAACTTACACTGTGGACTTTGGTAACCCGTAGTACAAGGCTCCGTCGAAAATACCACGGAACAACGGTATGGATGTAATTACGTTTTAAGTGACCACTTCGTACCACCTTTAATATGTTCCATACCAGTCTACCCCTTTATAACCCCGTAGTGTTTATTGTATTGATTGTACGGATTGTACTGTATTGTATTGTCTTGTATTGTAAATTGTATATGGAGGACTTGCCAAAACTATGATATCAGTAAATAGAACGGATATAATGGATGAACATGTAGATGGAGTATATCCATGGTTTAGTTTGGTCAATATAGATTGATATAGATTGAATAGACGGATTCATATTGAATTGTAGTTTTATACTTGAATTATATTCAAGTCGGATTTATTAGATTGAGACTCAGTCTGAGTCAGACACTTTGAAAAGAAATTGAATTCCTGCATTAGGTTTTGATGTTATCGGTAACTGTTGCACATGAACGGCAGGATTTGTGTCTTTTTCCAAGACAATTAACGTATTGATAACACCGTTATTTAGGCTGTCTATCATAGATAGGAAAGCACCCATATTCTCCGGCTCTCTGAGGCTCAAGAAAACTGGTCCCGCTTAAACATATATTTACTAGGGTCATTATTGTAACTTAGTATAACTTGAGGGGGATTTATGTAAAAATAGTTTTGGTATAATTTCAAAATACACCTCAAGTATTTAATTATCGTCTTTAGGGTTTTCATAGATGTATGTTTTATAAAAGTGAAATTTCTAGTGAGTAGAACCTAATTTTCATTGTATATAGTATTTATTTGTAATATGGATATTGTTTTGAATTATCATGGTAGTTTCATATAATATTTGAATTCTTTTCTTGAGTTTTGGAAACATGGAATATTATATATATTTAAAATAAGTATTTTGATAATAATTATATATATATATATATATTAAAAATATGATTTTATTTATTCTAGAAATCTCGTTTTTCTTAAATTGTAATAAAAATTCCATCGGAATTCGAATGCTCCTTGCGGAGGTCTGAATTCCGCCCTAGTAAATTCGAGGACGTGCGATAATCCGCACCATTCCGATCGGATTTCCCCAAAAGTGGGTTGTAAGGACAAGAATTGTATGAAATTTGTTACTACGATTTTAAGAAATACGGTTTTTATAATAGTTTAGGGTGTTTATTGTAATATGTATTTTCCCACTAGCTAATGTTCTAAACGATATCGTGCTATGTCAAGAAATATGTGTTGTGATGAGATAGGTCATTACCTTGTGAGTTTTCTAAGGTAATAGGGTTAAAAGCAATAAGCAAAATGTCAAACCTAAACATAAGGGTATTTTAATGTAAAAGTGAAATAGAACTTGCTATGATTATTATTTTGATGTCAAACTTGTTTTATTATCTTTGTTAATGATTACTAAACAATATATTAAGATTTTGTAGGTTTGTTATTAAGAAAAAGTTGTATTTTTAAAGAAAAGGAAATCGGAAGTCGGATTAATTCCGCTTCCAACGGGTTTTGAAATAGAAAAGTTTTAGAATAAAAAAAGAGAGGGGAAAAAGGAACTTACTGGTTTTTGGGAAAGAAGAGAGGTAGGGGAAGACTTGGAAAGCGTCGGGGTATTGTTTCATCGCCGGAAACTCCTCGGAACTTCTCCCTTCGCTAACTCCACTTGTACACTATTAGAACTTGGGAATTTGGTAGAGTTTTTTTAATGGGATTCTGAGTGAGGATATGTGAATTGGGGCGTGGTATTTATAAGAAAAATTAGGGTTTTAGAGTGTTAAAGAATGCATTAAAATTTGGATTAATTGGTGTTTTATTGTTCTCTGGATAAATGCAGAGAAAACAAACAGCTTAGGAGAAGTGGGGTAGGCCAAGGGGTGCAGAAGGAAAAAATTCAAGGCATCAGCGACAGTTTAGCTCGGCGGTACTGGGGATTTTGAGCATTTCGTCGGGCCTTTACCAACGGGGGGTGTTGGGGCTGGGTGCCACGTGTTCGTGTCGCCTCGTATTCCCTAGTATATGTGTTTCTTTATTCTGTGACTCTTCATTCTACATGTAGTGCACGTGCAAACCCTTGGGCCTCTAAAAGATTAAAAGAAAATAAAATAAAAAGATAATGTGGCTGATGAGATTTGAACTCAGGTGCTTTGTCTCAGCAATGCAAGATTTTACCAATGAGCTACAAGCTCTTTCTTGCTGTTCAAAAGCAAAACAAACTTATAACTTATGCTCAGACTTTGATACCCCTTTTTGTATTTTGAAAAAAAATTCATACAGAAAGTTTAGGGTTGTTACAGTTAATGGGTAAAGATCCAGAAAAAAAAGAAAGCTTTTTTATGGGTTGTAATTTGGTCATGATTCTTACCAAGTTTTTTGAAAAAAATCAACTCTAAGAGTTTCTTTGGGGAAGAGATCTAAGCTCTGAAAAGAGAATTAAATTCTCAAGAAAGAAAAAAGAAGATAATAGAACGGTAGTCATCTCAAGGGTCAAAGGCTCTATTTATAAGATGTGAAGGGACGGTTCAACTCCATAAGAGATCAAACGGTGGAAAAGGTGACACCGTTGCACTCACGTGTGAGCCACGTGAGCACAACGGTAGGGGGCATTTGTTCCCCAATATTTAACCTAATAAAAGAGCAAAACTCTGTTGGAATTTAATGAGGCAGCGTCTCACATGCTCTCCACGAGGGCGCCAGAGCCAATCTTATAAAATTAAATCCTATAGTGGTGCCTCACGTGCTCCTCACGTGGACGCCAATATGCAAAAGCACAAAAGAGTTTATTACATAAGAGTTAGACTCTTAGATGGCGCCACACGTTCTCCTTACGCGGGCGCCAATGTGCAAAGTATATAAGTACCTATCATAAGAATTAAATTCTTATGTGGCGCCCATGTGCATAACACGTGAGCATCAACGCCTAAGTTCATATCGGTAGAATTAAATTCTATATTTCCCTAGCAAAAGTTGGGATATTCTCTGTTAAACGGAGCCATTGGATCAAAAATCCAATGGAGATGATAAATCATCAAAATATATAATTAGGAGAAAATATCTTCCAGATCTTTCTAAATAAGAAAGATACTCTCGGTTGGATCAATGATCCAACAATAGAATAAAATTCTGTTTTGGGGAATATATTCCCTCAATCTTTCCAAACCAAAAGATTGTCCTCTGTAAAACAGAGAACGCTTAGATTAAAAATCCAATGGTGATTAAAAATCACCATTATACAGAATAAATTCTGTATATGAGAAAATATTTTCCCAATTTTGCTAAAAACAAGAATAACATCTTCTGTAAAACAGAAGTTCTTGGATCAAATATCCAATGGTGGGTAAAATTTCCCAAATCAATTTTGAGACCAATTAAATCAATTGGAATCTCTCAATGAGAGATTTTCTCAAATCCAATTAATAATCTGCCTTCACTATATAAAGGACTCGAGACTTCAAGTCTCACACAGACGAACAAGAAAGAAGATATACCAGAGAGAAACACCCACGGAAAGACAACAGACCAAGGGAGATACACAAAAATACAGTGATCCCTCAAGAGAATAGAGAATTCAATTCTCAGAGAAGAAAACCTTCCTTCTCGAAACCTTAGGTAAAAGAAAAGAGACCAAAATATCTCTATCACATTTAAGGATTTAACCCTTTTAAAAGAACTCAGTTCTTTCTCTTGATCTGAGATCCACAAGTCAAATCTCCCACAAGTTAAGAATTTAATTCTTATCGGAAATATCTTGTTCTTAAGAATCAAAGATTCAGGGAAGAACAAAATTGAAAGAAAGAAAAGGAGTTCATAATACTTCAGGAACTTAATTCCTTCAAATCAAGAAGTTTAGTTCTTTAAAAAAAACCGATCCAAGGTCCTCAAAATAGTGATCTTGGTGATTCTTAACTGTCAAAACACCATTGATAGAGGTTTAACCTCTCTAAAATATCAACAGAGATTAAATCTCCATATAAAAAAACTAGCAACTCACGTGAAAAATACACGGGCGCCTAAAACATAAGGCCAGCGCCTCACATGAAACATACGTGGACGCTGAATAAAGTGCTCAGTATTCCATATATAGCCAAAACGGCTCAGTGATTGGCAACGCCCAGCGCCGCACGTGCTCCTCACGTGGGTGCCCCATAAAAGTGCTTAGCACTACACATGTAGCCAAAACGGCTGAGTGCTTAGCACTGATTAGGCAGCGCCCAATGCCGCACGTGCTCCTCACATGGGCGCCATATAAAAAGTGTATAGCACTTCATATACAGCAAAAACGGCTGAGTGGGCAACACCCAGCGCCGCACGTGCTCCTCATATGGTTGCCATAAGAAGTGTTTAGCACTTCACATTTAGTCAAAATGACTGAAGTGTTCAGCATTTATTAGGCAGCGCTCATGACTGAATACTTCATATGACATACATATGAGCATCAGAGTTCAAATAAGTGCTTAGCACTTTTATATAAAAGGAAAAGGGCTGAACAAATAAAGCCTGAATAAGTGTTTAGCACTTTTGAATAAAAGAAAAGATTAAGCAGACTAAGTCCAAATTGTCTAGGTCTCCGAATTTTTCTTACGGCTGAGCCCAAATGCTCTTTTGCTGGATCATAAGTATAAATGATCCTAAATTTTTTTTAAGTTGATCTTAGTCTCAAATTAGACTAACCTATCCTTAGTGAAAATAAATTGAGCCCAAATGCTCTTATATTTAAGTTGATCTTAATCTCAAACTAGATTAACGGTCCTTAAATAAAACAAATCCAAATCTAAAATATACGGATTTGGACTAATCCATGCCCTACGGGCAACGACATAACTAGTCTCCGTATACAATCCATGGGCAACCAAAAATAAACAAAAATACACACGACACGAAGTGAACTGCTGGAGCAGGAAAAAGTGGTTATCGCAACGTGGTAACATAATAAATTGCAGGGGCTTGCGCCTGCAGGGATGAGCGTCCCCACAATCAAAAACCCCTCACAAATGAAGGGGAATCTGATAAAGTCTGCTATATCGGTTGTATCTGTTCAAACCTCCGATCTATGGTGCCATAAATCAACTTAGTATTTTTAGAGAGATAGATGGATAAGTCCAAATAGCATCTGCCCCCAAATTCATCCTAACGTCTCAGTCCGGTCTTTCGGCTGTGAACAACAGGATGTATGATCTTGACCGTAGGGTCGGTGTGCTCAATTCTTGAGATATCGGCCATTGATGGGTGGCATGAGCCTTTCTCCCTAGGCAATTATCAGTTATTAGGATCCTCTATCGAATAATTTCTTGATGACGTATGGCCCTTCCCAATTTGGCTCGAATTTTCTCTTGGCATATTGATTGATCTTCTTTTTTGTGTACGGAAAATTTTTATCACAACCAAAGAAATTTATACCGCAATCAATTAACGGTGTCGATGTAGCGCGTTAATGAGTACGGATAGTCTACTGAGATGTGTGTACTTGTTTGATTATGCTAGATTTGAGTCGAATTGAAAATATAAAAGAAAATTCAAGATAGTTGATTCAAGATTTGTGAGATTTGATTTTTTTTAGAAACATAAAGAAATAGATCAAGAATCAAGAAGATGTCCAAATCAATTTAATTATCAAGATTTGTAGAATAGCTTGTAGGAATCGATCGAATTAGTAGCTATGATGAATACTAATTATGACGAATCTTATCTATTGATGGATTGTAGCTAGATCGATGATGAATGAATGAAGATTAGGGATCTATTGAAGAAACTAGGGTTTCTCCTTCACTATCCCTTGTCTTTTCATTGATCCTCATTCAATTCTAGCCTTTAGTAAAGAGGATCATCAATCATTTGATCCCTAATTTACAATGAAATAATTAAGAACATTGATTTCAATCCAAATTAGGTCATTGACGATTCTTTTTCCTAGAGTTTACAATTCTCATAAGACTTAAGATTGGTAAAATGATTTCATCATCATTAGATCTACCGATTCACTCGATTCCGTTACAAGCGAAGATTTCACTCACACATCATGAAAATTAAAGAATCACAAATGAGATATTTCATAATGCAAGAATGTAAAGAAAGCGAGAATTACAATTATCACAATTATTAATCGATGACTAGGTACACATTCTCTCAATTCGAGATTATAAGATTTTGCTCTCGATTGCTCCCTTTTGAAGAGATAACTAGTTCCTTCGAAATTCGCTTCGCATCGATCTCGTGAGACTTGGACCTGTCGAGGATCTCGCGCTCTTGTTGAAGACCAGCGTTGCGATAAAGGATCGTTAATTGCTTGCTTGATTCACTTCTCGATGGATCTTGATTTGGCTTTGGAATTGGATTTGGGTTAGGGTTTGGATTGGATCAAAAGTTGTCACTCAACTTGTGTGTGAAATTATTGAACAACCAACAACAACCCTTTCAATGAAGCTCTAGGTCTCGTTTTATAGTTCTCTCAATCTTCCACTAGAAGCTAGGTTTATCTTCCACTAGAAGCTAGGTTGTTATGAAGCTTGCATGAGAAGCTTGGTAGGTATTAAACTTGCACAAGAAGCTTGGCTGTTAGAAGAGAAGATTCTGGAGAAATCTACATAATTCGAAGCGTCTTGGAAAAGCTAGGAAGTTATAAGGAGGCCTCTAGAAAAAGTACCAACCGCCGACGAGTCAGATCGGCCGTGGATCCGCAGCGGATCGGGCTGGATCGGCCACGGATCTACGGCAGTATGATGAGTTTGATGACTGGTTTTCTCTGTGTCTCTTGATATTGGCTCTAGGGTTCTTCTCTGATACCTGGAATCTTATTATTATTTCTTGGTTGCTGCCAGATTTCAAGTCTTTGACTTGATACATTTTATCGGCACTTTTGTGATTCCGGTTTTTTTACCAGAAGGATTTTCTGCACACAATCTCGATAAAGTATATTGAGATATACAAAATCATGCGTGTAGTAATAAACACACAATTTCCCTCATAATGCCGGTTATAATGTATAACACATGTTATTTGATATTTTGCAGACGAATTGCTAATATGTGCTATATTTATACTAAACACCTTTAAATAATTAGAAAGAGTAGGGAAATTGATGGGTTAAGAATGCAATATTTTCGAATGATCAAATTCCTCCAAACTTAATTTTAGTCGTCTCGAGCAAGCATCTTTTATTCAAGAGAAGGAGAAAATATAAGAGAAAGAAAAAATAACTAGCACACTTTCGTAAGCAACACGATTGCACTGAGCATGTGCAACAAGCCTTTAAATCTCTAGGTGTCCTTAGTAGGAGGAGTGTTGTCTCCTGAGGGTTTTCAGCGGATTGCACCCACAAAATCCTATAATAAAAGAAAGACTGTGAAAGTTACATATAAAGATAAAAATTGTAAAAGAAAGCCTTTGAAAATCAGAGTTTCTAACTATACTAGCTTTTCGGTTGTCATGAGCCCTATCTTAATAGTCATGAAAATATGTTAGAAATCATATCATCCCTCAATAAAACATCGTCTTTATCATTCATCCCTACCTTTCTTCCAAACACCGATCATATACCCCTACGTGTGTGTAAAAGACATCCCTACACTCGGAGAATTCAATTCAAGCTATCATACTCTTGTCCATCTACCTCGGTACTTTTTAATCGGTGAATATTTAGATGGATTTGCTCACATATTTTTCATGCGACTGTTAATACTTCTTGAGGTACTAACCGACCGATTACTCATGTGCTTGTTGATTAGGCGTATTAGTATTTTCCTCGTCTTGCAACACCTAAGGCTTAGCAGTGACTCCCAAACCAGTTGGTCTAAGGTACTAGGTGATGAAGCACCCTTACTATATTTTTTTATTGCTGCCTATGTGATTACAAAACCAGTATTCATTTTTCTTCACCATTTTATCTTTTATGCTTCATTTATTATTTTCTTCGTATTTTGGCTTTTAGACAAGAGCATTTCAAGGTATCCTCTGCTATCCCAAGTTTCAAGACGTGTGTAAGTGCGTATAATAGGGTATCAATATTCAAATGTTTGGCTTCCAGAATATGAACTATTTTTCAGACTTATTTTTATTCTCAGATTGGTGACTTCTTTCATCTTACTAACCTTTAGGACAACGGCTCATAACTAGTTATTACTAGTTTCGTTTAAAAAGGCTTCTAATTTTCTTGGTTTTCTTAAATTTTTCCAATCTTTTAGATGTAATTTTTCACTTTCTAATCTTTTATTATCTTATTTATGTACAAAATTGTTATTTTTTTATTTTTTTTTATTTCTTATGCTTATGCAAAGTATGATGCAAAGTGATACGCAAATAAGCACAAAACTCCCCCAAATTTGTTTAGAACAGTGTCATCACTATTGCCATCTGTTAAATCTCGAAAACCTGTAAGCTTGGGAGGAAAAGTTATTAACGGGGACATGAAATATGATCGTGAAAATCTCCCCCAAACTTATTCTTTATTTATATACAACAATTTATTTTAAAAAAATTAAATTATTTTTTATATGTATGTACAAGTTGACTCACCTTCATTCTAAAAGATGAGACAATATTACCAAGACATGGAGGTGGGGTGGAGGAAAATCAATCATTGTAAAGCGTCTCCTGTAAAACCAGGAGCTCTTCCGAGGGGTCAGTGGAAAAATACGGCTTTAATCCATATCCATTTATTTTGAAAATTGTACCGTTTTCAACATTTTCAACCTCAACTGCCCCGTGCGAGTATACATACCGCACAACACAAGGTCATTTCCAACGAGATTTTAGCTTGCCCGCATGAAGATGGAGTCGAGAATCATAAAGAATGACTTGTTGACTAGGTGTAAAAGTTTTTCTCAAAATGTTTTTATCGTGAAATACCTTAGTCCGGTTCTTTACTATCACAGCATTATCATAAGCTTCATCGCGGAGTTCGCTTAGCTCGTTTAATTATAGCTTCCAAAAGTTGCATGCATGATTTAAGTCAAAGTTCAGTTCTTTAATGGCCCACAATACTTTGTGTTCAATCTCGACCGGAAGGTGGCAAGCCTTACCAAACAATAGACGGTAAGGAGACATACCTAGATCGGTTTTATATGCTGTACGAAATGCCCAAAAAGCATCCGTTAATTTGGTTGACTAATCTTTTCGATTTTTAGAAACAATTTTCTCCAAAAATTTGTTTGATTTTTCTGTTTGAAAGCTCAGCTTGCCCGCTCGTTTGGGGATGATAGGGTGTGGAAAGTTTATGGTTGATTGCATATTTCCGCATCAAAGTCTTGAAAGACCGATTACAGAAATACGCCCCGTTATCGCTAATAATAGCATGTGGGTGTCCAAATCGCGAAAAGATATTTTCTTTAAGGAACTTAATGACAACCTTGTTGTCATTAGTGCGACAAGGAATAGCTTCCACCCATTTCGAGACGTAATCAACCGCAAGCAATATGTACAAATTCTCGAAAGAGTTGGGAAAAGGACCCATAAAATCTATACCCCAAACGTCAAAAATTTCAACCACCTAGATCGGTTGAAGAGGCATCTCATTTCTTTGAGAAATCCGACCCGTGTGTTGACACTGTGAACAGGTTTTGCAATGATCAAATGCATGTTTGAATAAAGTCGGCCAGTAAAAACCGCATTACAAAACCTTCTCCGCCGTCTTTCGAGAACCAAAGTGACCCCCACATGCCTGATTATGACAAAAAAATAGAACACTCTTGAATTCATCATTTGGGACACATGTGCAAATGATCTGGTCAGGACAATACTTTAACAGATAAGGTTCATCCCAGTAAAAATGTTTTACTTGGGATAGAAATCGATGTTTGTCCTGTTTAGACCATTTGCTAAGAATTATTCCCGTTGCAAGATAATTCACAATATCCACAAACCAAGGTTCGGTGAATACATTCAAGAGTTGTTCGTCCGGAAAAGAGTCAGTAATTGGCAGGGTCACAAGTAAAGAAGAGATGTGTGAAAGATGGTCGGATACTACATTTTCACATCCTTTCTTATCTCGAATAACAAGATCAAATTCTTGTAATAGAAGGATCCAACGTATTATCCTACCTTTAGCATCTTTCTTCGCCAAAAGATGTTTTAAGGCGGAATGGTCAGTGTACACAACTATTAGTGAGCCAATCAAGTAAGGCCTAAATTTTTCTAATGCAAATACAACTGCCTAAAGTTCTTTTTCGGTGGTTGTATAATTAATTTGAGCATCATTCAGGATCTTGCTTGCATAATAAATCACATGTGGAATCTTTTCAATGTGCTGTCCTAAGACTGCACCAACTGCAAAATCCGATGCATCACACATTAGCTCAAACGGGTGGTTCCAATCAGGAGATGATAGAACAGGGGCTGTAGTGAGGGAAATTTTAAGTGAGACAAATGCAGCCTCACATTTCGATTCAAAGTGAAAGGTTGTGTCCTTGGCCAAGAGAAGAGTTAAAAGACTAGCAATTTTGCTAAAATCCTTAATGAATCTCCTGTGAAAGCCTGCATGGCCAGGAAAAGATCATATATCTTTGACGCATTTGGGATGAGAAAGGTTATGAATGACATCCATTTTATCTTTGTCAACCTCAATGCCTTTTCGTGAAATTACATGTCCAAGCACAATTCCTTCTTGGACCATGAAATGGCATTTTTCCCAATTCAAAGTAAGGTTCTTCTCTTTGCAACGAGTAAGAACTGCGTCAAGATGAGATAGGTAGTCATCAAAAGAATCTCCGAATATCGAGAAATCATCCATGAAAATCTCCAGAAAATTCTCGACCATGTCCAAGAATATCCCCATCATACACCGCTGAAATGTAGCGGGAGCATTGCATAACCCAAAGGCATGCGTCTATAAGCAAAAGTACCAAAAGGACAAGTAAATGTGGTTTTGTCTTGATCCTTTTTGGCAATAGGGACCTAGTTATAGCCAGAGTATCCGTCCATGAAACAATAATATTCCCGTCCTGCTAAGCGTTCTAGCATCTGGTCAATGAAAGGTAGAGGAAAGTGTTCTTTCCTTATTGCAGTATTGAGTTTTCTATAATCAATACATACATGCCATCCAGTTTGAGCGCGTGTCTGGATTAACTCATTTGCCTCATTTGTTACGACCGTGATGCCAGATTTCTTAGGGGCTACATGAATTGGACTTACCCATTGGCTATCAGAGATTGGGTAAATGATACCACTGTCAAGGCATTTGACGATTTCTTTCTTTACCGCCTCCTTCATTACGGGATTCAACCGTCTTTGTGGTTCTCGAGTTGGTTTGGCTTCATCCATCATATATATATGATGTTCAACAATCAATAGACTAATCCCTTTGATGTCAGCCATAGTCCAACCAAAAGCCTGCCTATTAGATCTCAATACCGTCAAAAGCGAATTATGTTGCTCTAAGGCTAGAGAAGCTGATATGATCACAGGTAAAGACTCATTCTCACCTAAATATGCATATTTAAGGTGAGAAGGTAACAATTTGAGATCTAATGCTGGCGGAGAAACTATTGAAGGTGGGGTAAGTGAATGACATTCAGATTCACGAAGAAGCCCGTAGCTTGCAAAGGATACAAACTCGGAAAGTGAGGAGTCAAAAGTTTCAGACACAGGAGTGGAAAAAGTGTCCTCACTAAGATGTGCAAGATCAAACATTGATTTGCTAATGTCATCGAGATTATCAAAGTAAAGTTCATCAACCTCGCTGCTTTCGGGAGCAATCTCGTAGACAGAACAGACATCAAGTATGTGAGCGGAGGGTTCATACGGCTGACTTCCAATTTTGTAAATGTTTAGCTCTATGGACATCTTCCCAAAGGATAGGGTCATAGAACCATTTCGACAATTTATTACAGCATTGAAAGTGGCAAGGAATGGTCAACCTAGAATCACCGGAATTTGGTTCTGTGGGTTTGCTATAGGCTGTGTATCAAGAACAATAAAGTTCACAGGGAATATAAATTCCCCGACTTTAATCAACACATCTTCGAGTTCACCCCTAGGTTTGGTGATTGATCGGTCTGCCATTTAGAGAGTACAATGGGCTGGTTTCAACTCTCCAATCCCTAACTGCTCGTAAACAGAATATGGAAGAAGGTTAATACTTGCGCCAAGATCAAGTAGAGCACGGTTAATATTTTTACCCCCAATAGAAATCGATATTGTAGGGCATCCAGGGTCCTTACGCTTCTTTGGTAACTGTGGGGTAAAAGCAGTGCTAATATTATTTGTCATGAATACCTTTTTGGGCACTTGAGTCTTCCTCTTCCTAGTGCACAAGTCCTTTAAAATTTTTGCATAAGCCGTGACTTGTTGAATAGTATCTAGGAGAGGGATGTTGATGTTAACCTGTTTAAACATTTCCATAGTCTTCTCCATATGTGAACTCGTTTTGTTTCCCCTTAACCGATTCGGATAAGGAGGTTTAGCAATAATAGCTGGGTCCAACATTGGAGAAGGTGGTGTGTGTGGAACTGATCCCAGAATAGGAGTGGGGATCATCTTTGGTAGACTAGAAGTGGTTTGCTGAGGATTCGAGCTTTGAGGAAAATGAAGAATAGGCTCGCAAGAAGGTAGTGGAGTAGAAGAACAAGGGTCAAAAGTAGAACTAGATATGGAAGGAAAAGTGAAAGTGAAAGCCGGGGTGTTATTGATTAATTCATCATGATTATCAATCTCTTCACCGACTTGATTATTCAGCACTCTTCCAGATCTCAACGTTGTAATGGTATTCACATTATGTGAGTAGCCAGGATTAGGTAGGGCTTGAGCTGGAAGTTTCCCTTTCTTTCTAGCACTCATTTCGGCATTTATTCATGCAATTTGTGCTTCCATCGATTTTATACTCTCGGCTTGGGAGGCGGAGTTTTTCTTTATATCATCGATAGAAGTCCTTATATCAGTCGACACTAGGATGGATTGTTTCATAAACATTTCCAAGGTTCGTTCGAGTGAAGAGGAGTTATCAGTACTGGTCAATTGCAACGAGTTATTAAACGATGCAGAAGTGTTGACCGGATTTTGAAAATTTTATGATTGATAGGTGTGCTGACTCAGTTGTAGTGGTTTCTGTTGTGGTGGAGGGGCCCTTTGGAAGTTGTTTTGGTTTGGAGCCGTGTTTTGGTTTTGGTGTTGGTTCCAAGCAAAATTAGGGTGATTCCTCCAACCCTGATTATAAGTGGAAGAATACGGATCTTTTCTAGGTTTTTGCTGAAAAGCAGCATTAGTATGCTCTTGACCTTAAAACGGAGATTTTAATGGACATTCTTCCGTAAGATGTGATGGATCAGAACAGCATCCACAGACAGTTTTGGGGAGAGTCATCTGATTTAGGGAGGCTAACAAAAATTTGTGTTCCATAGTTTCAAGTTTCTTTTGCATTGCTGTCATTTCATCTCTAACTCCTATGGAAACATCCAGTTGATGGATACCACCCCTAGACGATGATTGACTTACACTCTCCCACTGTAAAGGTTTTTCGGCGAAATCTTCTAAAAATTTCCAAACTTCACCATCGTCATTAGATATGAAGTTGCCTTGACACATGGATTCAAGATTCTGTTTTGTTGTAGGATTAATGCCCTCATATATAATTCTGCATAGATCCCATCGGTGGATTCCGTGATGAGGACATTGAACTAACAGATCCTTGAAGCGTTCAAAACACTTCGAAAATGGTTCATTGGGAAGCTAGGTAAATTGATTTATTTCGCTACGGACTTGGGCTGTCTTATGATTAGGATAGAATTTCTTTAGGAAAGCTATGACGAATTCATCCCTGTTTGAAATAGAATGTGCGGCTGTGTTATAAAGCCATTTCTCGGCTAAATCACACAAAGTGAACGGGAGAAGACGTAATCTCATAGCATTCACGGAAAACTGTGAAGTACCCATCATAGCGCATACATTTTCAAATTTGGTAATAAAGACGTATGCGTCTTCAGACTCGAGACCGTGAAATTTGGGTAAAAGATTGATGTATTGAGATTTGATTTCGAAATTGTCACCATTAGTTGGTGGAATGGAAAAACGGGTAGAAAGAGGACCTCGAATAGGGTAGCATCTCTCTTAGAGAGAGATGCGAGGTGGGGTCTGCGCACCTGCGGACGGTGGCAGAGTGGTGTTAAAGAAATTCGATAGAGAATCGTCCATCGAAGTGGATGTGGTAGTAGGTGAAGAAAAAGAAAATGTAAAAGTACCGACTTCGGAGTCGATAGGAGAAACACGGACAAGACGGGCACTAAAATCATGTGTCCGGCTGAGCATGCACTAAATGGTTTAGCACAAGTAGCAGCGTAAGTGATAATTAGAGAAAATGTGGATTAGTGTTTGTTTTTGAAAAAGACGGATTTTGAAAAATTACACAAACAATGCACAAGCAACCTTAAATCTAATGGTCACCTAGGTCAGGTCTCTAGACCGCTCCTAGACTTCCAGAACACAAGTCGCAAGATAAATCCTCTACTGCCTCTTTATCCCTTCTGTGGCCAGGTAAGTGCCAGGTAAGTGGGAGGTTCTCCACTATATAAGTAGTGGGCCTAATTAAGTAACCACTTACCTTAGACATACTTTCCTTAGACACCACAAAAGAAATGCGGATAAGCAATAGATTAACTACGACCTTCTTCTGTCCTAATTGAGCGCGACGGTCCTTAGAGCCTTGGCTAGATATTTTTTAGTTAATGAGGGTGATGTGGATGCAAGTTTTGTGATTTTTGGGGCTTAGGAAGGGTAATGAAATCACTACCTAATCTGAATTTGATCTTTGCCCCTTAATTTCTGTGTTAAAATATGCAAACTACCAAGATCAAACACGCACCAAAATTTTCTTTTTGCGGCGCTGCAAATTTTGCAAAGAATCCTGCAGAAATTGGTTATTGGACAGAGTAGGGAGGAGATAAGAAAGTACAGAATATACCGTAGAAAAATGGAGCTCCAATTCGTCAGATTCGCCGCGCTTCCGCCGCGAAATCAAGGGAAATGCCGCGGATCCGCGGTTCAGTTGCAAGATCTTTGTACAAAAAAATTTCCTGGTGCTCCTGTTATTTCACTGGACTTCCTAAGATGATCTGAATATTTTTCCCCTTACTGCAGAGATTCCAAATTCCCTTGCAGAATTCACAGCAAATCGTTAAGCACTTGATGCGATTTTGATCTAAAAAATTCTGATGGAATAATAAAATTTTCAACTCAAATAACAAAATCGAACAAAATAGCACACATCCCCGGCAATGGCGTCATTTGATTGATCATTTCTTGTTGTTGTTTAGTAAAATGTAAAGTGTTCACAATCAAAGAATTTTATAAACCGCAATTAATTAACGGTGTCGATGTAGCGCATTAATGAATATGGATCGTCCACTGAGATGTGTGAACTCGTTCGATTATGCTAGATTTGAGTTGAATTGAAAATATAAAAGAAAATTCAAGATAGTTGATTCAAGATTTGTGAGATTTGATTTTTTTAAGAAACATAAAGAAATAGATCAAGAATCAAGAAGATGTCCAAATCAATTTAGTTATCAAGATTTGTAGAATAGCTTGTAGGAATCGATCGAATTAGTAGCTATGATGAATACTAATTATGACGAATCTTATCTATTGATGGATTGTAGCTAGATCGATGATGAATGAATGAAGATTAGGGATCTATTGAAGAAACTAGGGTTTCTCCTTCACTATCCCTTGTCTTTTCATTGATCCTCATTCAATTCTAACCTCTAGCAAAGAGGATCATCAATCATTTGATCCCTAATTTGCAAAGAAATAACTAAGAACATTCATTTCGATCCAAATTAGGTCATTGACGATTCTTTTTCCTAGAGTTTACAATTCTCATAAGACTTAAGATTGGTAAAATGATTTCATCATCAATAGATCTACCGATTCTCTCGATTCCATTACAAGCGCAGATTTCACTCACACATCAAGAAAATTAAAGAATCACAAATGAGATATTTCATAATGCAAGAATGTAAATAAAGCAAGAATTACAATTATTACCTTTATTAATCGATGACTAGGTACACATTCCCTCAATTCGAGGTTCCAAGATTTTTCTCGTGATTGCTCCCTTTTGAAGAGGTAACTAGTTCCTTCGAAATTCGCTTCGCATCGATCTCATGAGACTTGGACCTGTCGAGGATCTCGCGCTCTTGTTGAAGACCAGCGTTCCGATAAAGGATCGTTGATTGCTTGCTTGATTCTCTTCTCGATGGATCTTGATTTGGCTTTGGAATTGGATTTGGGTTAAGATTTGGATTGGATCACAAGTTGTGTCACTCAACTTGTGTGTGAAATTATTGAACAACCAACAATAACCCTTTCAATGAAGCCCTAGGTCTCCTTTTATAGCTCTCCCAATCTTCCACTAGAAGCTAGGTTTATCTTCCACTAGAAGCTAGGTTGTTATGAAGCTTGCATGAGAAGCTTGGTAGGTATTAAACTTGCACAAGAAGCTTAGCTGTTAGAAGGGAAGCTTCTGGAGAAATCTACACAATTCGAAGTGTCTTGGAGAAGCTAGGAAGTTATAAGGAGGCCTCTGGAAAAAGTACCAACCGTCGACGAGTCGGATTGGCCGCGGATCCGCTGCGGATCGAGCTGGATCGGCCGCGGATCCGCGGCCGTATAATGAGTTTGATGGCTAGTTTTCTCTGTGTCTCTTGATGTTGGCTTCAGGGTTCTTCTCTGATACCTGGAATCTTATTATTGTTTCTTGGTTGCTGCCAGATTTGAAATCTTTGACTTGATACATTTTATTGGCACTTTTGTGATTCCGGTTCTTTGACCTGAAGAATTTTCTGCACACAATCTCGATAAAGTATGTTGAGATATACAAAATCATGCGTATAGTAATAAACACACAATTTCCCTCATAATGCCGGTTATAATGTATAACACATGTTATTTGATATTTTGCAGACAAATTGCTAATATGTGCTATATTTATACCAAACACCTTTAGATAATTAGAAAGAGTAGGGAAATTGATGTGTTAAGAATGCAATATTTTCGACTGATCACATGTCGATTAGGGTTGATCGGCTTTTTGAGGACCAACACCAATTCGCCTTTCTTGAAAGCACAAGGACAGGTCATCTTGTCATAGACCCGTGATATTTAGGCTTGATACAGCTCCAGATTTTGCTATACCGTGAGCCTCTTTTCATCGAGGACGTCGAGCTCTTCGAGCCAAAAGAGCCTGTTTTCCTCTTCCGTCAACTCATGCTGAACGGCCATTCTTAAGCTTGGAACTTCGACTTCGAGGGGGAGGATCGCCTCCACTCCGAAGAGTAATGAGTATAGAGTAAACTGAGTTGGAGTACGGTGCATGGTACGATATGCCCACAACGCCTCGTGAAGTTTGAGATTCCAGACTCTCTTATTGGCCGAAGCATTTTTCCTCAAGAGCTTACATAGAGTTTTATTGAAGGCTTCGGCTAGCCCATTGGCTCTTGGATTATAGATAGAGGAATATCTTCAGTCTATTTTTTAACTGAGTAGCAAACCTTGAGATTTTGAATCTCTTGAAAGAAGGCCCGTCGTCAAAAATAATTCTTTTTTCTTCGCCAAGCGGTATAGAATATTATGCCGAAAGAAAGTCAGAATATCTTCTGTCTTGACGTTTTTTAGCGGGTAGTTTCAGCCCATCTGGAGAAGTAGTTTGTTGCAGACAATATAAACCAGTAGCGTTTGGATGATGGAGTATCAATTGGGCCAACTATGTCGGTGCCCCAAACTTCGAAGGCCGCGTTGCCACCGTAGGATGCAACGGATTGGAATGCTTGTGAATGAAATTACCGTGAATTTGGCAGATATGACATTTCATTGCATGCTCTTCACAATCCCTTATCATGGTGGGTCCGTAATATCCAAGCCGATTGATCTGAAGCCGCATTTTGGGACCGGACTGGTGAGCCCCGCAGACGCCCGAGTGAAATTCTTTCATGACTTTTTGGGCTTCGGTCAATGATAGACACCTGAGCCAGAGTTGGTCATATGATCTGCGATATAGCATATTATTTACAAACACGTATCGGAGAGCTCTTTTCTTCAGCTAAACCCTCGCAGATTTTTCTTCGGGCAGCTTGTCATATCGGAGGTACTCTATGAAGGGCTCTCTCCAATCGGGCTCCTCTTGAATGATCAGAACTTCTTCGGCAGAATCGCTCTTTTGTTCTGCGCTTTCCTCTTCTTCTAAAGAGACTGGTGGCAGAATTTACCGGCTCCTGACTGTGATCATAATTTCATCCAAGTCGGGATCAGCCAGCTCTTTGGCTAGGCGAGTGAGTACGTCGTTTTTTCCATTCAATGCGCTAGGGACTCTCATTAGTTCAATGTGAGTGAACTTTTTCATGTGTTCCACCACCCGGCTTCTATATCGGGCTGACTCAGGCTTATATATCTTGTAGGCACCGTTCACTTGGTTGACGACAAGCTGGGAGTCACCGTAAACCCATAATCGAAGGATTCCCATTTCTATGGCAAGCTCCAGACCAGCTATCAGAGTTTCGTACTCAGCCTCGATTTTTGTGTGAGACTTGGTGAGAGCAAAAGAACATCGTAGGGTTCCTCCTAATGGTGTGACGAACGCCAATGCTATCCCCGCTTTTATCTCCGGGATGCTTGATTTACTGGAGATCCTTATTAATGAGTGTTATGCCCCGCTTCCCGGTTGTTCACCACCGGAAGCCGCACCCGGGACGTTGGAACGTCTGTCCTGAATTCTGAAGGCAGATGCTATTTAGCTTTATCCATCCACCTCTCCGAAGATGACAAGTTGATTTATGGTACCGTATATCGAAGATTTGGACGGATGCGGACGTTGTAGCAGACTTTGTCAGATTCTCCCTCATTTGTGAGGGGTTTTTTATTGTGGGGGCACTCTTCCCTGCAGGTGCAAGCTCCTGCAGTTAATTATTTTATTGCATCGCGATAACCATTTTCTTCTTCTCCGGAGGTTCACTTCATGTCATGTGTATGTTTGTTTTATTTTAGTTGCCCATGGATTGTATACAGAGACTAATTTATATCGTCGTCCGTAGGGCACGAATCAGTTTAAATCTGTATATTTTAGATTTGGGTTTTTATTTAAGGACCGTTAATCTATTTTGAGATTAAGATCGACTTAAATGTATGTAAACATTTGGGGCTCGATTTTTTTGTTAAGAATACGTTGTCCAATTTGAGACTAAGATGCACTTAATGAGATTTTAGGATCATTTTTATTTTAGATCCAACAAAAGAGTATTTGAGCTTTATTGTTTTAGTTTAAGGACGTTTCAGTCCATTGTCACCATTTTGGCGGCGAAAATTAGTTTAGGGACATTTCGGTCCGTTGTCGCCATTTTGGAGGCAAAGATTAGTTTAAGGACATTTCGGTCCGTTGTCGTCATTTTAAAGTCGAAGATTAGTTTTGGGACATTTCGGTCTATTATTCATCCTGTGCGCACATGTATTTATTACGTGGCAGAATGAACGATATTGATATGGAATGCATCCAATTTAGGGTGCAGTCTGATTTGAGGTGTGCACCTCAATTTGGAAGTGCACTAAAGAGTTGCTAGTTGTCGGGACCCGCCACCTTTCTGAAGAAGTTGAAAAATTACAACGACATATATCAGAGGTATGGAGATATGTACCCTTAAACCAAATCCTATATTTGAGGGGAAAAGGGGCTGCTGTGGACTTAAGAATCATTAGTTATTTTTTAGACTAATATTATCTTTGGGGATATAGGATGAATATCATTTTGGATATGATCAATGGGAGATCACTAGTCATTTTTGAGACTAAAGTCGGTTTGGGAGAATCATGAGCAATATGAGCTCGGTTGATTTAAAACCAAAGAGGTTTAATCTCAGGAAACTTAGCCAATTTGGGCTGCTAATGGGTTTCCTTAATTACCCAACAGTGCTAAGAACTGGGACATACAGTGCTTACGTGCATTTTACGTGAGCACTGGATTAGTGCTAAGCACTAAATTCTTATGGTGCTCACATGTGAAACACATGAGGCATCCCAAATATGGGCGCTGCCCATTAGATTTTATCTCCCATTTTTTATAAGTGCTAAACACTTGGCTAGAGTTCTCATGCAAAGCACGTGGGTGTCCCCATTTTTTATTGATGCCGGTTGTAGTTTCCTCTTTCTTTTACTTGTTTTCCTCTTAAACACTCACGTGGAAAACACATGGGGCAGTTTTGGTTATTCTCTCTGTTCGCTTGAAGCACTCACATGCAAATCATGTGAGACTTCAAAATAGTGCTAAGTACCAACGATTTGGCTTTGGAGATCTTGAATCACTGTTTTTTTTATTGAAGAACAAAGTTCTTTATATAGGGTTAAACCCTAATTTTTGGAGGAATTAAATTCCTATATGTTCTCGTTCTTCTTCTCCTTTTTTTATTTAACTTAATTCTTTTCCCCTAGGTTTTAAATCTTGAAGAGCAAAATCTCCCCGATGAGAATTAAATTCTCAACTTGTGAGGAGATTTGCTTCTGCAAATCTCAACTAGAGGAAAGAACTGAGTTCTTACATGAAAGGTTAAACACTTAAAGAGATAAAGGAAAGGTGTTTTCTTTTTACCTAGTGTTTCAAGGAAGCAAGTCTTTTCTTTGAGAATTAAATTCTCCTTTTCCTCAAAAACTCACTGTATATTTTTTTTAAGCCTTTGGGGAGTTCTCTATGTTATTTTCTCTCTCTTTTTTTGTGTCTCCTTTCTCCTATTTATAAGAGAAGGGAAAAGATCAACTTATTAAGAAAATCTCTGATTGAGAGATCATGATTGATTTCATAATCAATCCAAAATGATCTTTTAAATCAATTGGTGAATTTTATTCACCATTGGAATTTTAATCTAAGGGCTCTCTGTTTAATAGAGAAGTTTTCTTGTTTGTTTGACAAGATTAGGAAATATTTTTGCTAAGATATAATTTTATTCTATCAGATGGTCGGTGGGTGATTTTATAATCACCATTAGATCCTTGATCCAAGGGTCCTCTGTTTAACAGAGAGGATCTTTCAAATTTGAGAAAGATTAAGGGGATATTTCCCACATAGAATTTAATTCTATCAGGTGGTTTTATTGGTGATATTTTATCACAATTGAATTTTAAATTCAAAATTCTCTGTCAGACAAAGATCTTTCCATGTTAGAAAGATCAGGGAAAATATTTCCCATATAGAATTTAATTATATCTTGCATTAAAATGCAGCAAGAAACATCACGTGTTTAACACGTGACCCTCGGCATGGGTTCCAGCCTTGTTTATATGTTTTGCATATAAACTCTCACGTATTTAACACGTGAGGCCTGTTTGGCCTGCTAATTATTAATTGCAACGCCTGTACACTTTGCATAGAAGCACTCACGTGTTTAACACGTGTGGCTCTTTTAGGCCATTTGTTTTAACTGCAGCGCCTATATGCTATGCATATAGGCGCTCACGTGTTTAATACATGAGACTTAAATAGTGATTTCCCCCTTTTTCTTTCTTTTTCTTTTTTTTAGAAGGGAACAAATGCCACCCAGCGTTGCTCTCATGTGGCTTGCACGTGAGTGCAACGCTGTCCACCCTTACAGCCGTTGGATTGCCAAGGGAATGGGAAGCTGAACTACTCCCCATCACATCTTATAAAGGAATGTTTTGGCCCTTTAAATGGTCACTGTTTCTTCCTCTTCTTTCATAACATTTTCTTGAGAATTTAGTTCTTCTTCTGGAGCTTAGCACTTTGTTCATAGAACTTTTAGTGTTAAACTTTGCAAACTCTCTCTTGGGTAAGGATTTTAAACGATATTTATCTCTTAGAGGAAACCCCCCATTTTTGGATTTTAAATCCAACACCAGAGCTTTGCTCCTTTCTTAAAACTGATCTCTTAGAGATCCAAACAGATTTTTTTTAGACCCTGTAGTCTTGAAGATTGGTTGTTCTCCTCTAAGGGTTTAACCCTAACACTGATCTTTGAGGATCCTTGGAATTCAATTCCATTTCTTCGTTTCTTCACCACGGGGGTTTCTGGGATTTAATCTTATTAAAAAAGAAATTTAATTCCATCTTACAGAGCTTAGCTCTAAAAGACTCGGAGACTTTTGGGAATTTTATTCCCTAGCGTTCTTGAGCATTTTTTTCTTTTTAGGGTTTTAATACCCTTGACACAGATTTGAATCTATTGTGCATTTTAACAGGACTCGTTTTTCGAGGATGTTGAGAGTTGTTTAAGTTTCACTTTTTATTTAATGAGAATTCTTTTGGATTCTCACAATGATTATCTTACCCCATCATTGGTGAGCCGCCCTTTGGATTTCGTGGGGCCTACTGGCTTTGTAGTTAGTGGTCCCATGAAACAAACTCATATATATATTTTTCATTAATGGGACCTCCTCCTCTCTTCTCCTTTTTTTAGTTATGATGGCATCACTTCTCTACTTCCCTTACACATGCTCGGAGGTCGCTTTTCCACATTCGCCATCAGACGAGGAATTTATAGTGATGATCAGGGCGCATGATAAGGATACGAAGAGTCTTCTCCTATGGGGAGTTTGGTATGGCCACATTATCAAGGGTCGACATAGTTTCACATGTGAGGTGCCAACAGAACCCATCCATTCAATATCATTCACGGAACGTCCGCGTGCTGCATATATGGTGGAGGCGGCTAATTGGACCCCTGAGGGCCTTCTTGAGCCATCGACGACAGGGATACCCAATCAACCCTTGATGGCTATCCATATTTTGGGATGTCGAATCTGCCAAGGCGAAGCTCGACCTTAGGGGTAGATCTACAGGATAAGCATCGTCCTGCGGCACCCAGTGGGCTACCTTCCTTAGGCCTGTTACATCCTCTCCTCTCAACGTTCACGGCTGCAAAAATTTGGGTTATATCAAGCTTTGCATGCGTCACTGTTCTACAATCATGCTCCCTACATTTGGTGGGTCAAGGCATTCTTGAACCAGTGGGACCTTCCAACAAACACATTTTTGCTAGGGGATAGCGAGGTCTCTATTTTATTGGAGGAGTTCCGAGAAATTTCCGGGCTGCCTATTAGGGGAGAGCACTACGAAGAATTATTGCCCCGTGATGAGTATATATTCGCCACAATGCTAGCTATGCATGAAGGCTTGATGACCGAGAATGCTTTTCGGCACAAGCATCCAAGTCTGATCAAAGCTTTATGTATCTTTTAGAAACTATTCGTGGTATCAGAAGGGCAAGGTGTCACTTTTGACGCTTTTATTGCTTGCTTTCTCCGTGAAGATGTCTTGTCTAAGAAAGCCCCAAAATTCGCGAAGGTCGAAGATCCCTTCGAATTCGGCTTAAATAAATTACCGACCAAAGAAGAGGTCCTGCCACAGTTTTATATTCCAAGCTCATCGGCCGTGACCTTTGACGCAATCACCGCCCTGGAGTAGATGAAGCCAACTCATCAGTCTCTGGCTTAGCTGGTTCGCCATGCCGATGCATTGCTGGTTTATAAGAGCTTCCGTCTTCTATCCTGCTCATCGCATAGCCGAAGGAGCACGATTGGCTGTTGGCATTGCAGGATTATCACACTTATATCATAGTTTAAGTACTGCCGCCAACACTTCGAACCCGGGTGCGGATACCGTGAATTTCTACCTCCACCACTTCACATCATAGATTGAGATGCATGTGTTAGGCGCATTTGCTGCACACTGACACCCTGCTTACTATGAAACATATACTTTTCCATAGGTCATGAGGCTGGTCGATGCTTCTGCTCCTGATTCGACTTAGTCAGGGGCTCTACGGGTGTTGCTTAATCCATATCCGAATGAAGGCGGGATGGTTTTTAGTAACCGAGTTCTTTCTGCTCCAATGGGGCCCGTCCAACAGTTGTTTGATTTATCAAAGAATAGGGCTCCAGCTTTAAAGCCAAAAGAGATCATGCACTTATACTCAATCAGGCCAAGGTATTTGGTGTTCCGCCTTAACGACACCGCCCTCTTCATGTGGTATAATCGCATCGTTTCATCCAACAGTTAGGCTACAACCAGGGCGTCCACATCAAAGCCTTTTTAGTTGAGCCTACTCATTCTTTGGAGGTAGCCCGCAATATTATCTATCACTTCATGTGGTTGAATACCGGTTCTCTTTTCATGATCCCAGAGTCTGACAATCTTCCAAGGCCCGTGGGACCCTTTAAGGGATGGTATCGGTATTGGGTTAGTCCCATCATCACAGAGGAGAGGTGGGTGCTTTTTGAGTGTAAAACTCCCGCTCCAGCTCAAATCATCAATGCCCCATTACGACCGCTGTCAATTGTTCGCCTTCCTCTAAGGGACAGTGGCTCAGTGATCATTCCAAAAGCCGCACAAACAGAATCAACCCCCCGTACTGCTGGTATGCCGGTACGCACAAGAGCTGAAGCAGTGACTCCTGATGAAGCACTAGCCGTGGTTTCCCCAAAGGCAGATACCGAAGGCGATGTTGGGCAGCGCCGCGCGAAAGCGCCAGGAGGGAGGAAGCGCCCCTCTGCTGGTGTTAGCTCAGGCTCAAAAAGGGGAAAGAAATCAGTCGCCGGTCTACTCGATACTTTGTTTGAGTCTGAGCCCCTTATTCAGGATGAGACGATATCTATGCAAGAACCCGACGATGGTCTTCTCTTTCCCGGTTCATCTGCCGAGGAGGTTGCTCAGTTGGCCAAGGCTTTAAAGCGCTCACAAGATGAGGCTGAAAATGTCCCCTCCAGGAAAGGAAAACTTCCTCCTGTTGTATTTCATGCTATTGATCTGGTTCCAGCCATGTTACCGATAACTCCTTTGATGCTAAAAGAGGAACATGCTCTCAAACAGATGATATCGGACGCCTCTAAATATGAGGCTGCTCTGAAGGCGGGTAGGGATTCATTTTTGGTTGAAGCTCGACAAGCGCATAAAAAAGTACAGCAGCTCGAGAAAACCTTCTCCAAGCTTCCTGGCGTATTAGTACGTATACTTTTATGCTCTTTCAGCAAATAATTTATATTACTTTCACACCACATTATCTTTACAAAACATTATGTAGGGTCTTCTGCAGCGGGCGTAGCTTCTAATCCGGATAGCGCCTTGAAGCCTCCGGTGATAGCTTCTGTTCTTCTAGCGGAGATTGTCACCTCGGTGATAGATCCAATGGATATCTCCAGTAACACACCGGAGGGTGTAGAGGAGATTACTGAGGCTACCATCCATACCTTGGAGCCCCCGGTGATGGCTTCCGTTCCCCTAGCAGAGATTGCCACACCGGCCATGAATATCTCCAATGACACATCGGAGGGTATAGAGGAGATCACCGAAGCTGCCATCTCTCTAGTTCAAAGCGGACGAAGTATCGAAGGTAATCTTATATACATATACATTTTTTGTTTAACGACCCTTCCATATGTCTAAACCTTTCTTTCTTTCAGAATTGCGGGAGCTGGCATCCTCTATTGTGGATCTTTCTCCGAAGAAAACCTTCCAGCGTTTACTTGACATGGCGGCCCCGCAAGCGATACCTCCATAGAGCATAGTCCTTTCTTCTGACCAAGATTGGTATTATCTTGTCTTTTTGTTTTATATCTTCATAATGATACTGATGTACCCTTTATTTAAACCACAATCCTAGAAGCTGACGACGAGGTTGAAGTTCTTGATGGACATGGGGATCTTTCAGATCCGCCTTTCGTGGGTAAGTGACGCTTTAGCATTGGCGTTCTTTTACTTATTCTATGTTTAGAAAGGTAACTAACCATACATGTATGTTTACAGCTTTGTCAATCCCGACCGCATTGGAATCCCGGATTTCCATGCCATCGGGCCCTTATACCGACGTGTGTCTGAGAGGATGGCAAAACAAAGCATTCATTCGCTGACGACACTTATTGAAGATCTTCACGCTGACTCTTATTGAAGATCTTCACGCTGGTACTTCCATCATGGCCGAAGAATTCACTGTTGAAGCCAATGCTTCTTTGTCTGTTCTTGCCACCTATTATGATGAGGTGCTGGTGCATACTTGGGTCGAGTACTGTCGTCAAGTTGAGGCTTCCCTACATAGGGTTGAATGCATACGCCTTCCCTCTGACATCTTATCTATAAAGGCTAGCCTGCGTGGATGGATTGACCGATGTACAGCCAATCTCCAGTCATGTGAGAAAAGCCTTAATCGAAAGTTTTCGGCAAGGGAGTTGGCTTCAAAAGGTTTAGGAGAACTTCAATCCCAGCTCACCACCAAGACTACTCATGCTTATGAAATTTGGCGAGTTCTTTAGGAGGCCATTATGGATGCGGTGGCTCTTGATAAAACCGTTATTTTTACATGTGAGATGGTCGAGGCCCATAAGACTGCCGAGAAAGAGCTTGAAAGTCGATTTTCATTATACCAAAACCAACAGGCACAGGCAGGGACTCAGCTTGCGGCATTGATAAAGCTTGAAGCGGAAGTTCGGGAGAAAAATGACGAACTTGCTCGCTTATTGAACCGCCCACCAGCTTAGAAATTTTTGCCGCTATATATTTTCTTCTTTTGTTTTTTTGTATCTTGTATTCATTTTGATTTATGAATAAAAGAGATATTTCATTTCATACTTGCGCCTCTTTGTCTTGACTTGACGTAAAGTAGTTTATGCACCCATCTCGGAGTTTGTAGTTTATTCACTCATTTTAGAGTTTCTAGTTTACTTACTCATTTCGGAGTCTGTAGTTTATTTACTCATTTTGGGGTTTCTAGTTTATGTACTCATTTTGGAGTTTGTAGTTTATTCACTCGTTTCGGAGTTTCTAGTTTATATATTCATTTCGGAGTTTATTTAGTTTACCTCCCTTGGGTTTACATGCAAACTTATCCTAACGTTATATATAGATAACCCCTGCTCTTTGCGACAAAGGTCTATTATGTTTTGTGGTACTAGGTTTTAGTCCGTGGTACCGTCGCATTAGCTAATGTATTCCTTGATATGCAGTCTTTAAGCTGTTGTTCGAGTAGCCCCCCGCGACTGTCGTGTCTCTGATCCCTTCGGGGGCTAGACAAGACGTCTTCAAGTAATCTCCTTAAGCTATATGACCATCGGAGGAGCAAGTGTTAGGAATTTTCCATGATACTTTTTACTTGAGCTTAGACTCAGTTTGGAGGCCCGGTGAGTCTAACCACTCTGCACTGGTGTGGGATGATCTCCGATAGTCCCTCAAGTTTTATTTGAGTTGTTGTTGAGACCGTAAAGTTGGGAATATGCCGTTGCTTCATTTTCATTTGACTCGTTGAAGCTTTTGTTGACGTCGTGTCTGCACCCTGATGGAATGCGAAGGAACGCCGGGTTAGTCTTTAGGTTGTATATGATCCTTCAAGACTTGGAGCTAGGAATTTGCCGTTTCTCCATTTTGATTTGGCTCGTATGAGCTTTGTTGATGTTGCGTCTGCATCCTGCTGGAATGAGAAGGCACGCCGGGGTAGTCTTTAGGTTATATATGAACCGTCAAGACTTGGAGCTAGGAATTTGCCATGGCTCCGTTTTGATTTGACCCATGGGTCTTTTGTTGACGTTGTGTCTACATCCTGCTGGAATGAGAAGGCATTCTGGGGTAGTCTTTAGGTTGTATATGAACCGTCAAGACTTGGGGCTGGGAATTTGTCGTCGCTCCATTTTGATTTAGCTCATTGGAGCTTTTGTTGACGTCGCATCTGCACCCTGATGGAATGAGAAGGAACACCGGGGTAGTCTTTAGGTTGTATATAAACTGTCGAGATTTGGAGCTAGGAATTTTCCATTGCTCCATTTTGATTTGGCTCGTTGGAGCTTTGTTGACGTTGCGTCTGCACCTTGATGGAATAAGAAAATACGTCAGGGTGCTCTCTAGGCTGTAAATGCTGCTATCGAGGTCTGGCTCTCCTTTTGACGGAGCCTGGTGGGAAAATATGGTTCCCTTTTCATTTGTGCCCATAGATTGTATACAGGGGTCGATATGGACTCACCTGCAGGGAAAAGAAAATTTCCTTTTTGATTTCTGTGCTGCTTTATCTTTTCAGCTTTTTATATCGCGAAAGTCGCGATTGCCCAATCATTTCGGCTATTTTTCGCAGTGCCCAATCATTTCGGCTATTTTTATATTTTTACTCGCTGCTTTTTATTGTGAGTTGCCCAAACATTTCGACTGTTTTTATATGGATATTCTTTACTCGCTGATTTTTATTGTGAGTTGCCCCATCATTTCGGCTATTTTTCATATGCATATTCTTTGCTCGCTGATTTTTATTGCGAGTTGCCCCATCATTTCGGCTATTTTATATGCATTTTTTGCTCGCTGATTTTTGTTGCGAGTATGGAACTTGAGATTTGATACCAATCTTGGCATCAGTATCGCTGCGACTGGAATATTGGCAGGAGCGAATCATCATTTGCCTTGAGAGAACATGGAGCATGACACCTGTTTAGGCATCAGCATCGCTATGACTGGAATATTGCTAGGAGTGACTCATCATTTACCTTTGTTAGTTTGGACAAAGGTGGCTTAGCAAACAGGGTTAGGATCTTGTCGACTAAGGCTTTTTGACTCTATGAGCCGTAAGGGTCTCAAAAAGTTATTTCTCCCTACGAGTCGTGAGGATCTCGTAGGTGAATTTTCTTCTTAGGAATCGTGGGTATTCCTAAGTGTGTGTTCTCTTATAAGTCGTAAAGATCTTATAAGAGTATTTTCTCCTTATAAGTCGAGAGGACTTACAAGTGTCGTTCACCATATGGGGACAGTTCTCGCCATTGGAGGAACTTTATAGGAAATATTTATTTATGCCCGTGGATTGTATACAAGGGTTAATATTAGACCGCTTGTAGAGCAACTGGAGGGATACGACGGCTTAAGAACAGGTTTGGATCCCTGTAGCTTAAGGCTTTTGAATCCAATGAGCCACGATGGTCTCATAGGGGGATTTCTCCTTACGAGTCGAGAGGATCTCGTAAGTGTAAAAAAAATTTACGAGTTTGCACCCTTCCGTGTTTTCAAAAGCTCGACGGTAGTCTTACTGTTTTTACTCACAGCGCCCTTTCAGGTTTTCATCCGTCCACATTTTGCTTGTGGACATACCGGTTTTTTTTGCGTGACCCATTTGTTTGCCGGTGGCACGTGGGGGTGACTTCACCGTTGGAGTAGCTGTGTAACCGATAGGACTTGAGTTGCAACCTTCGTCGTTGAAGCTTTGATTGCAATATAGATCTCAAGAGAGGATATCGCCGTATTCGGGGCGATGCACCATGTTTGAGGCTAAGTTAGATTAAGGACTTCTCGGTCCGTAGTCGCCGTGTTTGAGGTGAAGTTTTAGTTTATATACATCTCGGTCCATCATTCCCATTTCAGGGACGAGCATTAGTTTATAGACGTCTCGGTCCATTATCGCCATTTCTGAGGTGGATATTAGTTTAAAGACATCTCGGTCCGTTGTAGCCGTTTGAAGCAAAGTTTTAGTTTAAGGACTTCTCGGTCCGTTGTTATCATTTTTGAGGCGACGGATCTTTTGGATATTACTTTTAGGGTTCTAACTCAGGAATATAGCGAGCGGACACAAGCGTCGTCATCTATCATTGACCTAGGTCGTAACCCTTTAGATGTAGTATTTTTTGAAAGATCGGTCGTTTATTGGCCATAAGGGTCTTTCTCCATGCATATCCATGAGCAGGTAGGCTCCATCTTGGTAGACCTTGTCTATAATGTACGGGCCTTCATAGTTCAGCTCGAATTTCTCCCGTTTTGCACGGTTGGGGATCATAGGTCTTTTGACGATTAGCACGAATTCGCCTTGGCGGAATGTTCTCGGCCTGGTCAGTTTTTTGTATGACCGTGTCATCCTTGCCTTGTAAGCCTCCAGGTTTTGTTGTGCTATAAAGAGAGTTTCGTAGAGGGCGTTGAGCTCCTCAAGCTGGAGATGATCGTTTTCTTCATCCGTCAGCTCGTATCGAACTGCTACTTGAAGAGAAAAGAGTTCTATTTCTGGGGGAAGCACTGCTTCCATGCCGAACACTAACGCATATGGTGTCGTATTCGTGGCCATTTTGAATGTCATTCAGTACGCCCAGAGAGCTTCATGCAGCCTTTCATGCCAGTCTTTTTTTGTTTTTGGACACCGTTTTCTTTATAATCTTTGTCAGGGTCTTGTTGAAAACTTCAGGTAGACCGTTGGCATGAGGATTGTAGACCAAAGAGTATCTCTAATCTATTTGATGCTGCTGTGCAAAGCGACTGATTTTATGACTTCTATAAGCTGGCCAATTATCCGAGATAATTCGTCACAAAGTGCTGAACCGATATATGACATGTGTCCTAAAGAAATGGAGGATATTCTCCGTCTTCACATCCCTTAGTGGTATTGCTTCTGCCTACTTGGAGAAGTAGTCGGTCGTTGCCAGTATGAACTGATGTCCTTTGGATGATGCTGATTTAATGGGGTCGATTATATCGGTCCCCACATTTTGAACGGCCAGCTAGCGACTGTTGGGTGTAGCGGGTTTGGATGCTGGTGGATGAAGTCCCCATGAATTTGGCACGCGTAACACTGCTTCATGTATTCAAGGCAGTCCTGAATCATTGTGGGCCAATAATAACCCATTCTTTTGATCTTCAGCTTCATTTTTGGCCCAGCTTGATGAGAATCGCAGAGTCCGTCATGGGTTTTTTAGACGACTCTGTTCTCTTTGTCTGGTCCCAGGGATCTTAAATATAGGCATTCAAATGATCTCTTGTATAGAGTATCATTGACGAAGGCAAAAGACAGAGCTCGTTTCATGAGCTGATGTCTAGATGACGCATTTTGGGTGTTCGTTGGGATTAGAAGTAGTTTATGAAGACTTCTCTCCAAACCTTGACCTTTTCTTCGTCCTCTATTTGAAAGGCTATTTGTTCGGTCGTTTCCTTTTCCCCAGTTGGCTCTATTAATTCCTCCAAAGATATTTATGCTGGCGCGAGAACCCTGCGGGTTTGCACTATGATCTTTATGTCATCGAGGTCTTCGTCGGCTAATTCCTTAGCCATCTTGGCCAATACATCCGCCTTGCTATTTTCTGCACATGGTATGCTCTCAGGATGTAGGAGGGGATTTGTGTCA
Organism: Agapanthus africanus; assembly: GCA_030015575.1. Lineage (NCBI taxonomy): Eukaryota > Viridiplantae > Streptophyta > Magnoliopsida > Asparagales > Amaryllidaceae > Agapanthus > Agapanthus africanus. The sequence goes on from JASDDO010000022.1 coordinate 12,813,582, forward strand.
GCAGTTGCTGCACACTTTCACCATACGTTATCAGCTCTAGCTTGCACGTCTGATAGTCGTCATTTACTTGGCTAACGATCAACTGGGAGTCTCCATATATGAGGAGGTTTTTGATTCCCATGTCGACGGCGATCTCGAGACATACTATCAAAACTTCATATTCAGCTTCGCTGTTAGTCCATGGCTCTGTTAAGGAAAGGGCATAACATAGTATCCCCCTTACGGAGTCACGAAGATAAGGCCCGCCCCGGCTTTGATTATGGGAGTATTTTGCCTTCTCTTCTTCATGGAAGATGCTCTATCGAAGTAGAGTTCCCATCGGGAATCATTCTCTTCCTTCTACCCTTCGATTATGTCAAACGCATGTTTATCCGGCAACTCGTAATTTAAGAAGGAGTCAGCTGGTATCGGATGTTCGGCGAAAAAGTCGGCGATGGCCTGGCCTTTCATTGCTTTGAGAGGTGGATACGTTATCGAGAACTCCATTAGGAGGAGGGCCCATTTGGCAAGACTTCCTGTTAATATGGCCTTTGATATCAGATATTTGAGAGGATCCGCCTTTGATATGAGATGGACCTCATGTGCCAAGGCGTAGTGTCTAAGCTTTGTTATCACGAATATCAGTGCAAGACAATACTTTTCGATAGGGGAGTAGTTGTTTTCCGCCCTCAGGAGAACTCGACTCAAATAGTACAGAGCTCTCTCTTTTCCCTGATCGTTCTCCTGTGCCCATAGCGCGCATAGAGAACCTTCAAAGGCCATTTTATAAAGGATAAGGAGTTTTCCCTTAATTAGAAAGGTTAGTACCGGCGGATTTTGCAGGTATTGCTTGATTTCGTCTAGTGCATTTTGGCACTTTTGATCCCAGATGAAAAGGGTCCCTTTCTTCATCAGATGACTGTAAGGACGGCACTTTCCAGAGAGATTGGCTATGAACCGCCGGATATACGCGAGCTTTCCTTGAAGGGATCGCAATTTCTTGAGAGTCCTTGGCGTGGGCATTCCCACAATCGCCTTAATCTTCAAAGGGTTAATTTTGATACCACAGTGTCGTATGATGAACCTTAGGAATTTTCCTGAGAAGACCCCAAACGCGCATTTGAGGGGATTCATTTTCATATTATACTTCCGAAAACGTTGGAACACTATGTTTAGATGTTCCCAGTATTCCTCATGAGATTTGTTGTTTCCCCAAACGCCTTAATCCCCGAACAAATAAACGAGATCCATCATCCGGATTATTGCTCCTATCATACATTGTGGAATACTCTTTCACTCTGGAAGCGTCATCATTTGATGTTTCATGACCAGGTTGAATATTTTCCTTGTCTTTTCTTGAGGGAAAGAGTATTCTCGACCTATCTTCTTCATAAAAGACGGGTTCCAGCTGACTTTTCCTTGGCTATACGGCTTCTTGGATCCACTTCACTGTTTTCGAGCGTTGTTCCCGTTCTTCACCTTGTTCTTGCCTCTATTTCGGGCTTTTTCTCAATCGCAAGAACGTCCAGTGAGTTGGGGATGACGGACATTACATTCTTCTTTCTCCGTGGATTGTTGATTGAGACATTGTGTCCTGCCTTTCTCATAGATAGCCATTTCGCGGCTGTGATCGTCCCGAATCTTTTGACAAGTTTCTTATATTAGCTTGTCAACTTGTTCTTCGAACGATGAATTTGACATTTTTAGAGCAGGATTTTGCTCTGTTTCAATGTCACGGCTATTTGGAAGAGCATTCTCTTCTTCACCGGAGTTGTTTATGACGCGGCAACTGCGGAATCGTTCCCGTTTCTTGGACCAAACGTATCCGAGCCCTCTCCATCTTCCCATTAGGCATCTTTCGCTGTGTCCCAGGGATATTCCAAATCTTTTTGTAGAATTTTCTTTTCGAACAGTCTGTTCGAAAGGTACACCTTGACATCTTAACAAGCTTTTCTGTCCCTCCGCATAGTATCTTGGCAGAAGGATTGGTCAAAGCCCATCAAATGCAAAATCAGCACCATACCAGACTTCTTTTTCTACTCTGGTCTCCGTAGATTGGTAAAAGAGGATCTCTTTTTCACCTTTTCGCCTGGGAGGTACATAGAAAGTCTGTAGTTCTTGTATGATGTATGAATCTACCACATCAAGTTCCTTATAATGTCGCGGCGGAGCCATTGTAACTTGTAGACTCTGATCTACTTCGGAGAAGGTATGCACCGATGGGCGAATGGAGAACACGGCGTTAGCCTCGTCCTCAGAATCACTGCCGAAGACCGGAATAGGAGTAGATGGTCTGGGCCTATTTTTTTGGGGTTGCCCTGAGTAGACTATTTCTTCATCTTCCTCGGTGTCTCTCCTAAAGATCGGGATAGTAGCGACGGACTTTTGTTTATCTTCCGGTTTATGACACCTCTCCATATCTTCAAATTATGGTAGGAAGTACTTCGCGTCTTCATATTTCCGGACTTCGTATACTGAGAATAGATTCAGTTCACCTCTAACGGTGTATTCTAAGCCGTCTTTGAAATACTTCATGCATTCATGTTGTGTAGAAGAGGTGACGTTGTTCTCGTGTAACAAAAGCCTACTGAGTAGAGCGTTATAGCAAGTCTTGGCGTCAAGGACATAAAATTTGATGTCAGTGATGAGCATCCCGAAACATAATGTCAGTATTACGACCCAAGCGTCTATGATGACTATGAGTCGAACCCGAAGAAAGTAATTTGTTTTCGGGCCAGGTGCTGAAAGTTCATGAAAATCTCCTAGCACTTTCACGTTGAGAAGATTGACGGAAGATCCATTAGCGAAAAGGATTTTGCCTATTTTGATGTCATGGCAGTACCCGGTGACGTATAATGGACGATTATGCTCGCACGTTCCCAGGAGGAGATCTTCATCGCTGAATCTGATGTCAGCCGTGTGAAGCTCTACCAGCTCGTTCTTCATCTTTTCTTCAATTAGAAAAGCTTGGAACTGATCGGACCTTGTAACGCCTTGATCAGAGAATCTAGTGCCTCTTTGGACAGGAGGAGAGCATCCAATATGCTCAGTTGTGAGGGTATTTTCCAAAGATGTGCTAGGACATTGTAATCCACCTTGTTTTTCTAGGCGAGTCCCTGGCTACGAGCTCTTTGACAACTCCATCATCGAGGGTGATTTCCTCAGGAATTTTTTCCTTCCCTTTGTCTCTTTCGCTCGAATCCTTGTTTGTAGGTCTGAGGTTCTTTTCAGGCAGCGTGCGGTTACGCAACTGAATGTTCCAATAGTTCTTCTCATCCTCTTCATTTTCAGGGGTGGATTCTTTCAAGAGAGGGCCGAGGGTCATTTCTTCCTCAGAATCGCTCCCGAAGGTAAGAACTTGGAGTTTTCTCTTTCCGAACTGATATCAACCATATGAAAATTGTCAGTCGTTTTTCCATGCGCATCTGTCGCACTATTTTGCCATCGACGAGCTTCACACTTCATCCTCTTGAAGTGTTGTTGATGGACAATGTATCCTTACTACCACTTCTTGAAGGCACTACATTCTTCGATGGGGTGGGTAACTCTCCGATGATATAAGCAGTAGCTTGGATATGAATTCTTTTCATCAATGCATATGACCCCGGGAGTGTTTCCCTTGAGAGGTGGCATCTTTATTCCCATTGATAGGGCTTTGGCGAACCGCTTCTCTTTCTTAATCCTGCTCTTTTTTGCCGCAGGTGTGCTTTGATTTGGTTGGAGTATTTTACGACTCCTCCTTGCCGCAGCTTTTTCATCTTGACGCAGGTTTCGCGTTCTCGGTCAGCTTTGCTTTTTCGAAAGGCTTCTTTAACAGCATATCGATTGGGTCTTCTGGCAATGTCGGGGATTTTAGCGCCGCTCTTGCCCCCGGTTCCTCTGCATTGCTTTCTGACGTCGAAGGAGCTTCTTCATCATTTAACAACGAATGGGAGACCATGTGGCAACTTGCTACATAGTCTTCAGTTTCTTCTAATGAGTTGTTTTCCTCACCGTTGTCACGATCTTCGTTCTTAAGAATATGCTTGAGGAACTCTTCAAGGGTGACTGGCGTTCGCGCCTTCTGGTTATACTCGTGTAGCGCGTCAATGTACCCCTGTAGGTCTGTGCGTTTTTCGTCATACTCGGCAGGTTGCACAGGCTTCTTGGTCTTCTTCTTTTTCTTTGAAGACTTTAAAGGCTCGACTTGGGGATTTTGCCCTTTGTCGACAGTTTTCGGTATGGGACGCGGTTTAAGCATCCCTTCGATGATTTCTTGTTCAAGTGGGCTCTTCCACCTGACGGCCGGGCATGCCTAGAGATCCTTCAGCATTCTTTTTGTTTTAGCTGAAAGGACGACTTCCTAAAGGGCTTCTTCCATGAGCGAGCATGATGCCCCCAGCGTATCCACCTTTTTGGGAGTGTGCTTCTGTGGTGGGTTCACCCTCCAGTTCTCAGACAGTATGAATTTTCCCTATTGATACTAGTTCTCGACCCAGTTCTTGAAGACATAGCAATCCTCAATTGGGTGGCTCATCATTCTGTGATAGGAGCAGTAGTTGGGGTTGTTGACATCGCCGGATTGCGGTGGATGCCATGGGTCTGGCAATGTGATGAGTTTGTTGTGCACTACCAGATCGAACAGTCTCCTCATCTTGTCATGAGGAAACGAGTAAGCACGTCCTAGCTTTTCTTCCAGGGATAGGCGCGGATACATGTCTTGGCGAGCAACCGGTTTCGGGTCACGTGGTTGTTGTTGAGTGTTGGCAATGAAGGCCGCTTTCCCTTTAACCTTGGCATTTCGAGGGTCCATTTTTGAGGAGGAAGGCCCGTGGCCCATTTGGTCCATTTGGGCCAATTTGTCGATCAAAGCCTGGAAGGTTGTCGTCTTGAAGAACGTCATGAACAGGGACACGGACGTTTGAAGATCAAGGGTCCCGATGAACATGCCCACGGCAGGGGATTCTTCGATGCGTTGTTCACACTTCAACTATAGATTCCGCCACCGGATCGCGTATTGGACCCAGGTTTCTCCTAACTTTACCCTGACGTTGATTAATGCCGTGATCGGGGTGCGCTCTCTTACGCTTGCGAACCGCTGTATGAACAGTAGTTCCATCTCTGTGAATATTTTGACGGAGTCATTTGGGAGCTCCAAGTATAATCAAAGGCTGTCTCTGACGGGCTTCCAACGAACTGGCGAAACAGCAGTTTGTCGTCGCCTCCAGTATTGCCACATAGAGCTCTGAACTGAGCGACGTGCTGATGCGGGTTGCCTGTCCCTTTGTACATATGGAACTTAGGGATCGTATATCCTGGCGGGTACTTGATTTGATCATACCAGCTTGGGTACGGTCGCCCGGTTCTGACGATTTGGCTGGCCACTTCGCTAGCTTGATGTGCTCGTATTTTTTGAGCAATATAATCATCAAAATCAGCCTTAAAGATTGTTTCCTCCTTGGCCACTGATAGCTCTGGAAGGGGGTTTGATATTTCCCCTCTGTCATCCTCAATAATTATTGGAGGATCCTCGGCTGGAAGTTTTGGCTAGATCATCATTCCAACCATGTCCTGGGACAGAAGCGCCATCTGCTTTATGTTAGCAGCTTGTTCCACAGCCTCCTTGTCCTTCCTTTCAAGCACCCTTCGTAGGAACTCTGTATCAGTCTCCTGCTCTTAGCACTGTTTGCTCACTGATCCCATACTTTCTTTCTGTCCGGTAAGTGCTACCATTTTCTTTAGCATCTCTTGGAGCTTTTGTTGTTGCTCTTGAGCTTTTGTCATTGACCGAGTTTGCGGTCGATGAGCTACGGAAGCACGGCTTTCCACTTTCCCAGAAGCCATGTAGACCTTATGTACGATCATGTCCCCAAACTTGGGGCGTTTGGGTCCAGCGCTTTTGGAATTTGCCACAGGCGGTGAGATTTTCTCCAGCCTCACCCTTTTGTGGGAGTTTGAAGTTGAAGGAGCCATTGTAACAGGCACCCATATAGAAGAATTCCTTCACTGTATGGTGGAGGGATGGTCTTCCTCTTGCCGAGCCTTTGATTTCTTCGGTAGACGAGAGAATTTTTGATCAATCACGGAGTCCTAGAGCTTTCACCAGACTCTATGAATTTGGGAGGAGAGCCATTGACGGGGCTGCTCCAGCTTTGCCTGCATAGTGACCTCTGCAGACGGGGGCAATTTCTTTAATACCGCCATTAGAGAGTTCTTTTGCACCCTCTTGAGTAGATCGAACCTGTTTCCGGTTAGAACAGAAGCATCAACTTTCACCATTGGAGTTGGCAAAGTAAGTCCAAAGGAGGAGTTGCCCCCATCTTTTCTCACTCGGCGCCAGTGGTGACGTCGAGCGTTTCTTGCAGACGGGACCGCCTCAGTTTTGGAAGCGGGTTCTTCATGTCCCTGGCTTTGGTGAGGGATTGTTGTTGGTGCCAGCCTATTAAAGACTGACCTCCTTGGTAGAGTTTGGGCGGAATGACTAATTTTTCGATGATTGATCCTTTGGTAGGAGAAGCACTTTTGACAACTTCACCTACCGGAGGAGTTGGGAGGGCTATCCGTTTTGAGGCAGCCCCTTCAGGTATGATGAGCCTCTTTGCGGGCCCATTTTTGTTCTTGCTCAGCCCGTTGAAGACTGAGACGTTTGAGCTTCGGCTCAGCCTACTGAAGACCGAGGCATTAGATTTGGACGACCCGTTGAGAGGGGCCGTGGTGGTTGCATATCGATTGAAGACCGACTTCCTGTGGGCTTTCTCTTGCGGCACTGGGACGCTGAAACCCATTGGCGGGAGCATAGTCCCGAAGAAAAATCCAGTAGTGGCTTGCGTTACCTGCCCACCGGTATTGAAAATATGGAGGCCGCATTGGGCCCGTAAGTCACTCCTCCAGTTGGGGTGGAGCAGAAGTTGCTATTGCAGTTCGTGCAGTTAGAAGCCATTGATGTTCTCTTATTCTGCACAAGAACAAGACACCAAATCCTAGTACCTCGAATCCAAGGGCAACCATAACGAACCGCGATTTTTTTGCGAAACATAACACACGAAGTGTGGAGTGGAAAGAGGAAAAAGTCTCACCGAGTGTGCCAGAATCTGTTCACCGCCGCGAGACGGACCCAAGACGTCAGGACGTCTGGCCTGAATTCTGGGGGCAGATGCTATTTGGTTTTATCCATCTACCTCTCCGAAGATGACAAATTGATTTATGGCACCGTATATTGAAGATTTGGACGGATGCGGCTGCTGTAGCAGATTTCGTCAGATTCCCCCTCATTTGTGAGGGGTTTTGATTGTGGGACGCTCTTCCCTGCAAGCGCAAGCCCCTGCATTTAATTATGTTACCGCATCTTGATAACCATTTTCTCCTGCTCTGGTGGTTCACTTCGTGTCGTGTGTGTGTTTGTTTTATTTTGGTTGCCCGTGGATTGTATACGGAGACTAATTTATGTCGTCATCCGTAGGGCGCGGATCAGTTCAAATCCGCATATTTTAGATTTGGGTTTTTATTTAAGGACCATTAATTTATTTTGAGATTAAAATCGACTTAAATGTATGTGAGTATTTGGGGCTCGATTTTTTTTTGTTAAGGATATGTTAGTCCAATTTTGAGACTAAAATCAACTTAACAAGGTTTTAGGATCATTTTTATTTCAGATCCAACAAAAGAGTATTTGGATTCTATTGTTTTAGTTTAAGAACGTTTCGGTCCATTATCACCATTTTGGAGGCGAATATTAGTTTAGGGACATTTCGGTCCTTTATTCATCCTATGCACAGGTGTATTTGTTACGTGGCAGAATGAACAATGTTGATATGGAATGCACCCAATTTGAGGTGCAGTCTGATTTGAGGTGTGCACGTCAATTTGGAAGTGCACCAAAGAGTTGCTAGTTGTCGGGACTCGCCACCTTTCTGAAGACGTTGAAGAATTACAACGACGTATATTAGAGGTGCGGAGAGATGTACCCTTAAACCAAATCTCGTATTTGAGGGAAAAAGGGGTTGCTGTGGACCTAAGAATCATTAGTCGTTTTTTAGATTAATATTATCTTAGGGGATATAGGATGAATATTATTTTGGATATCATCAATGGGGGACCACTAGTCATTTTTGAAACTAAAGTCGGTTTGGGAGGATCATGAGCAATATGGGCTTGGTTGATTTAAAACCAAAGAGATTTAACCTCAAGAAACTTAGACAATTTGGGCTGCTGTTGGGTTTCCTTAATTACTCAACAGTGCTAAGTATTGGGACATACAGTGCTCACATGCGTTTCACGTGAGCACTGAATTAGTGCTAAGCACTAAATTCTTGCGGCGCTCATGTGTGAAACACGTGAGGCACCCCAAATATAGGCGCTGCTCATTGGGTTTTATCTCCCCTTTTTTATAAGTGCTAAGCACTTGGCTAGAGTTCTCGTGCAAAGCACGTGGGTGTCCCCTTTTTATATTGATGTTGGAGTGCTGTAGTTTCCTCTTTCTTTTACTTGTTTTTCCCCTTAAACACTCACGTGGGAAACACGTGATGCAATTTTGGTTATTCTCTTTGTTCATTTGAAGCACTCATGTAGGAAACACGTGAGGCTTCAAAATAGTGCTAAGCACCAACGATTTAGCTTTAGAGATCTTAGATCACTGTTTTTTTTATTGAAGAACTAAGTTCTTTATATATGGTTAAACCCTAATTTTTGGAGGAATTAAATTCCTATATGTTCATGTTCTTCTTCGCCTTTTTTTATGTAATGTAGTTCTTTTCCCCTAGGTTTTGAATCTTGCAGAGCAAAATCTTCCTGATGAGAATTAAATTCTCAACTTATGGGAAGATTTTCTTCTGCAAATCTCAACCGGAGGAAAGAACTGAGTTCTTATATGAAGGGTTAAACCCTTAAAGAGGTAAAGGAGAGGTGTTTTCTTTTTACCTAGTGTTTCAATGAAGCAAGTCTTTTCTTTGAGAATTAAATTCTCCTTTTTCTCAAAATCTCATTGTATATTCTTTTTTAAGCCTCTGGGGAGTTCTCTCTGTTCTTTACTCTCTGTTTCTTTTTTTTTTTGTCTCCTTACTTCTATTTATAGGAGAAGAGAAAAGACCAACTTGTTAAGAAAATCTCTGATTGAGAAATCATGATTGATTTCATAATCAATCCAAAATGATCTTTTAGATCAATTGGTGAATTTTATTCACCATTGGATTTTTAATCCAAGGGCTCTCTGTTTATCAGAGAAGTTTTCTTGTTTGTTTGATAAGATTAGGAAATATTTTTTCTAAGATAGAATTTTATTCTATCAGATGGTCGGTGGGTGATTTTATAATCGTCATTGGATCCTTAATCTAAGGGTCCTCTGTTTAACAGATATGATCTTTCAAGTTTGAGAAAGATTAAGGGGATATTTCCCACATAGAATTTAATTCTATCAGGTGGTTTTATTGGTGATATTTTATCACAATTGGATTTTAAATCCAAAATTCTCTGTTAGAGAAAGATCATTTCATTTTAGAAAGATCAGGGAAAATATTTCCCATATAGAATTTAATTCTATCTTGCATTAGAATGCAGAAAGAAACCTCACGTGTTTAACATGTGACCGCCGGCGTAGGTTCCAACCTTTTTTATATGCTTTGCATATAAACTCTCACGTGCTAAACATGTGAAGCATGTTTGGCCTACCAATTATTAATTGCAGCACATATACGCTTTGCATATAAGCGCTTACATATTTAACATGTATGGCTCTTTTAGCCCATTTGTTTTAACTGCAGCGTCTATATGCTTTGCATATATGCGCTCACGTGTTTAACATGTGAGACTTAAATAGTGGGGATTTTTCCCCTTTTTCTTTCTTCTTCTTTTTTTAGTAGGTAACACCGGCGTACGGGTAAGGAGACGTGACTGGCCCGCGATGTATTTATTCAGAAGTAAACACGTTAAGCATAAGTAAGCAATATAATAAAGTACAAAAGAAAGACATGAGATGTAAATGAACAGCAACTTTTTATTTATTAAACATTTATTTACAATACAACTGAAATTTAAATACAACGCGGAAAGCAATGCCCAAACAATGGCATGAACTGAAAATGAAAGTATATACAAGTGACTAAAGCTCTGGGTCTTTTGCGAACTGCTCCAAGTCGTCTGAGCTGGGCTCGATCTCCAGAGAATCGAATCCTCTTGACAACATTCTAAAGAAAGAAAAGAAAATGAATGTCTTCAGCGAACAATCGCTCGGTAAGTCCCAAAGAGAGGTAGAAATAGGATAGATAGATAAGAGAGAGTATAGCTGTATAATGTATATTTTTTATACTAACGTAGTTGTTTGTAACTTGGTACAGAATATGCGAGTGTATACGAGAAGATTTCAACTATTCCGTGGACTAAGGTGAAAGTCTACCCTAGCAACACTACAAGGTCCAAGTGGCATCAAGCATGCCGAATTTAAAATTTTCCAGTGCTAAGTTAGACTTAACCAAGATCTATACTAGAATATTTAGGGTTTAACATGATGATATGTAAACTAAAGAAGTGAAAGATAGCTACACCCTCGCAGATCGAGTCCTTCACTTCACATACTCCGTGTAGTAGTCCACGTGACTCCACTAGGCTCCACTTGAGAGTTTGGACGAGCTTCCTCCGATGACCTTCGTGCCGAAGATGATTCACGCGAAGCCTGCTAGTTCAAGCCACCTCTTCACCAATCTCCTATTAGTGAAGTAAACACGCCACACCAAAGTGCTATTTTGATGTGGGATGGTAAAGTAGGGGATATGAGGCTCACTAATTTGTGTTCAAGCTTCATGATTCACATCACATGTGAGGGTTGAAGCTTGCACCATGATGAGAAGAAGAAGAAGATGAGAGCAAGAGAGCAACACTTCAAAAAAAAAAAACTAAGTGTTGAGAATGAGATGAATGAATGGCAACCCCTTGACCCCTCACTCATTCAAGTATGAAAAAGTAGCAATATAAAATTGCAACCATACTTGAATAGTGAGTAAAGAGAAAATAAACAAATCAAAAATGCCATGCCTCACCATGCTCCCATTTTCCACCTCTTTTTCTATTTTTCTCAAAATAGAAAATACACCATACTTCATATATATATTAATATATCATATATATTAATATATATATTATGAAGAATAATTAGTGAGCTAATGATATTAGTTAAGTTATAATTATATCACATATAATATATATCATATTATTAAATCAACACTTGATTTAATAATCCGGTTATATCATAAATAACCGACTAATATCATTTATCTGTATATCACATTATCAAATCAACACTTGATTCGATAATCCGGTTAAATTACATATAACCTGACCGATAACAGATAACTGCCAGATTACAATACGGTATCACATACACGTATTTAATCAGGTCCCCGTACATATCACATATGTGTCCTATTTCATTTCGCTTGAACCGGGGAACTTCTGTGTAGAACTCTAAAGACTTATTAATATGCCTGCAGTAGATGATGATCACATCAGTCACCCACAAGCCGTCAGCAGTACTAGCTAGACGTAACGGCTACCCTGGTATTGAGCGATATGAAGATCAACAAGAAAGCTTGTCCATACTCTCCATGAAGCCTATCAGTAACACTACCGTACAGTCCGGTCTTTTCGTCTGATATGTCGCATATCATGTCTAGGGGTGGTAAACGTCAGACCCCAGTAACATGATAAGTCATGCCGATGTATGGCCTATAACGGTTCAAGAAACTACTGATAACTCTTATCAGTAAATCTAAGCAGTAGCCCTGGCCAGGGACTTCCAGTTATAGCCAATCGAGCATAGAGCAACATCAACCCCTAATACCGGGAGAGACGAAACCCCTCATATTGCTCATTGCCTCCATATGACTCGGGACTGTACCCAAAATCCACCTATTTGCACGTCTCATTTCAGCGTGGTAGGGAGGAAATCAAAGCATAGTGAGAGCTACACAAGACTCTATGACGATCTCGGGTCTACAGACTAACATGTACCAGTGTCACCAGAGAACTGCTATCTGACGATAGGTATACTACCAACTAGGAGTCCTCGGTAGGTTCGTTCGGTGTACTCATTCTCTAATGAGCACCTGTGTATAATTTTTGATGTCACACACTAATGGTTGTGAGATCAACCATCGCCCTCTAAGGGAAAAGAAACGTACACACTAGTCTACTCTGAAATATCGATGCCCTTGTCTCGATATCCCCTCGACTAGGAACTGTTAAAGGATGTACTTTTGGACCACCATGGCCCCACTAGTATGATCTCATCATAGTCCTGATAGTCAAGTACATATCCTAAGGGCTTTATCAACATGTAAGAGATAGACAGTATAAAAATACGAGTCTACATGTTAAGATAAAGGTAACCAGATAGCATACTATCATGTCGAGCAAGAAAGTCCTCTCTATATATATATATCTAAGCATCCACTATATCAACAATAATGGCCTCTAGGGTATACATATTCCTAAAATAAGGTATACAGAGCACAAGGAACCGTTAAGCCATGGAATAACAGCAACGGATATTCAGGTTAGATGTATTAAAGTGACCATCATCGTGCAACTTTTAACACATTCCGTACCAATCTACCCCTTTAAAACCCCGTAATGTTTTATTATATTGTTTTGTATTGATTTGTAGATAGAAGACTTGCTGAAACCATGATATTAATTGTTCATGTAAACGGATAGTGATGTAAACGGATAGTCATATAATCAAGTCAATGAATATCTATGGTTCGGTCAGTTCAAGTCATGTTGATTATAGATGGTATTCTGGTATAAATGGATTCATGTTGTATTGGAGTTATATTTGAATTGTATTCAAGTATAGATTATTTTCGTATTAAAACGAGACTCAGATTGAGTCGGACGCTTTAAACAGAATTGAAGTCCTGAATTAGTTTTGGTGTTATCGGTAACTGCTGTACATGGACGGCAGGATTTGTGTCTTTTTCCAAAACAATTACCGTATTGATAACACCGTTTTTAGTTTTTCTATCTTAAATAGGAAAGTACCGACTTTCTCCGGCTCCCTGATCTTCAAGAGAATTAGTCCCGCTTAAACCTATATTTATTAGGGTCCTTATTGTAAATTTGTATAATTTGAGGGGGTATTATGAAAATAGTTTTAATATATTTTCAAAATAAACCTCAAGTATTTATTTATCGTCTTTTGAGTTTTCATAGATGTCATTTTTTTAAAAATGAAGTGTTCTAGTGAATATAAATCTAGATTGAGTAGTACATGGTATTTTAGTGTAAATTGATTTGTATTGATTTCTTGATGGTATTTTCATGAACTTTTGTGATTCTTTTCCATTGATTTAGAAAACATGGAATATATTATATATTTAAAATAGATATTTAGATAATATTTACATATATATATTTATTAAAAATATAATTTAATTATCAAATAGAACACGTTTTCTTAAAAATTGTAATAAAAATTCCATCGAGATCGTATGCTCTATGAGGAGGTCTGCATTTCATCCTACTTGTCTGATGGATGTGCGATAACCCGTACCAACCAAGTCGGATTCCCCAAAATGGGTTGTAAGGACATAATTGTATGGAATTTGATTAAAACAATTTAAAGAAATACGGTTTTATTAGTTTAGGGTATTTTAATGTAAAAATTGTATTTGTCCCACAAAATATTGTTCCAAAAGCCATCGTGCTATATCATGATGAGTGTTGTAATGAGGTAGGTCATTACCTCGTGAGTTTTCTAAAGGTAATATGAGTAAAATGATAAAAGAATGTCGTAGGTAAACTTTGTGGTATTTAACCGTAAAAGTGAAATAAAAATTGTATAACATTATATTTTGAATTGAAACTTGTTTTAAAGGTTGTTTTATGGTTGCTAAACAATATATAAAGAGATGGTTAATTTGTTGTTAAGAAAAAATGGGTTTTTAAATGAAATTAGAATTGAAAGTCGGAATAACTCCACTTCCGACGGGTTCTAATAAGAGATCGTTTTAGAATAGAAAGAGAGGAAATGAGAGGGAACTTACCGGTTTGGAGAAGAGAGAAGAGAAATAGGAACAAGTTTTGAACTTCGTAGAGTCGCGGTGCTGCCGGAATCTTCCCAAAACGTCACCGGAAGATGACCTTGGGCTAACTCCACTTGTACAACTTTTTGGACTTAGAAAAATTTGATAGTTTGGATGATAGATTTTCAGAATAGAGAGGGATAGGGTGTGGAGAGGTATTTATAGGAATGAATTAGGGTTTAGGGTATTAAAATGAGAATTAAAATGCATTAAAATTTGGTTTTAAAGCTCGTTTTAATTTTCTGGATATTTGCAGGGAATTCAAACAGAAGAGGAGTAGTGGGAGGAGGCTAAGGGGTGTTGGGGAAAAACTTAAGAGCATTTCCTACAGGGGGCCCAGCAGCGCCGGCCCAAGTGGCTATCTCTCCGGTCGTCTTGATGAGGTGGGGTGTGGGATGAATGCCATGTGTCCCTCTTGCTGTTAATACAATTTTCCACATGTTTGATTTTAGCGACTTTTCATTTATACGTGTACTGCACATGTAAACTTTTGGGCTACCAAAAAGTTTAAAAGAAAAATCGGCAAAAATAATATGTGGTTAAGGGGATTTGAACACAAGGGCTATGTCACAGCAGTGCAATGCTTTACCAATGAGCTACAAGTGGTTTCTTACTGTTCTAAAAACAAATTAAATACTTATAGCATACTTAGGGTTACAAATACTCCATTTAGTACATTAACTTTAAAAAATTATGTACATTATAAACGGAGTCATTACAATGAGGCTCCGTCGAAGTAGATATCCCAACATGGCTCACTATCATCGAGATGCAGCACTTGTTCTGTTAGGAATATGTATGTCCTAAAGGCCATTATTGTATGATATAGTGGATGGTTGGTCATATATATATATATATATATATATATATATATATATATATATATATATATATATATATATGACTTTCTTACTCGACATGATAATATGCTATCTGGTTGTTTTTTGTCTTAATATGTACACTTGTATTATTATACTATCTCTTTACTACATGTTGATAAAGCCCTTAGCATGTAGGCTTGACTACCAGGACTATGATGCAAATCATACTAGTGGGGCCTGGGTAGTCCACAAGCACATCCTTAGCAGTTCCTAGTCGAGGGAATATCAAGATAGGGCATCGATATTCCAGAGTAGACTAGTGTGTATGTTTCTTAACCCTGTATGGGGCGATGGTTGATCCCATAACCATTGGTGTTTGATATCAAAGATTGTACACATATACTCATTAGAGAATGGATACACCAAACAAGGCTCGCCGAGAACTTCTAGATGGTACCATGCCTATCGTCAGATAGCAGTTCTCTGGTGACATTTATACAGGTTAGTTTGTAGACCCGAGATCGTCATAGTGTCTTGTGTGGTTCCTACTGTGCTTTGATTTCCTCCCTTCCACGGCTCAAAAGAGTCGTGCAAACAGGTGGATTTTAGGTCCAGTCCCGAGTTATACGGAGGCAGTGAGCAATAGGAGGGGTTTCGTCTCTCCCGGTATCGGGAGTTGATGTTGCGCTATGCTCGATTGGCTATAACAGCAAGTCCTTGGCCAAGGCTGATGAGATTTACTGGTAAGTGTTATCGGTAGTTTCTCGAACGGTTATAGGCCATACATCGGCATGATTCATCAAGTTACCGGGGCCTGAAAATTCCACCCCTTGACTCGATATGCGACATATTAGATGAAGAGACCAGACTGTACGGTAAGTGTTACTTATAGACTTCACGAGAGGACAAGTTTGCTTGTTGATCTTCTATTCGCTCATTACCTGGATAACCGTTACGTCCAGCTAGTATCGCTGATGGCTTGTGGGTATCTGATATGATCATTACCTACTGCTGGCATATTGACGAGTCTTTAGAGTCTCACAGAGAGATTTCCTAGCTCAAGTGAAACGAAGTAGGGCACATATGATGATATGTACGGGAGCTTGATTAAATACGAGTATGTGATACCGTATTCTAATCTCACGATATTTAATATCGGTTAGATTATATATGATATAATCGGATTATTGAATCAAGTGTTGATTCAATGATTTGTTATATGTATATATATATTTGATATTGGCCGGCTATATATGATATGATCGGATTATTGAATTAAGTGTTGATTTAATATCTAATATTGAATGTTCTCGGTTATATGTGATATAACCGGGTTATTGAATTAAGTGTTGATTTAATATGATATACATATAAATGATATTAGTAAGTTATATATGATATAACCGGATTATTGAATCAAGTCTTGATTTAATAATTTGATATATATTAATATATTTGATATATACATATATATTAACTAATATTGCTCACTAATATTTTTCTTATATATATAAAATAGCATTTGTATCATGGTTGATGATACATTGAACATGGGTTTATGAGACTCACATATGAGCTAAAGATTATTATGATGATTTATTTTAAAAGGAAAATTAAAATGAGTAGAAAATGAGTCATGGATTAGATGCTTGTAGGAGCATTGAGAAGCCATGACTCATCCTCTCATTTTGTTTTATTCTAATATATTTATCATGACAACCTTATCTCTAGCTCCATGGTTCACTCTCTCACAAGAATTGATTTTCTCACCCAAGTTTGTCTTCTTCCTCAAATGAGCTCTCTAGAGTTTTTCTTGAGTTGGAAAAAGAGAGAGGAAAATATTTCTAAAGTGAGAATAATTCATACTTTATCAACCTACACTAATCTAGCCCATTAATTTAGATTGTTAGCTTCACTAATACTTTGATTAGTGAAGTATTAACTTGAGTTAGAGAGACTTCAAGATGGACCATCTTCGGCTTCGAAGATCATATAGCAAGCTCGATCCTTTTTTCAAGTGGAGCCAAGAAGTGTTCTAGGGACTACTACTTAGAGCTATAGAAGTGAATGACTTGGTCTACAAAAATTGTAACCCTCTTCACATAGTTATAGAACTAGTTAACTTGCATAAAATCTTAATTCTCTAGTTCGATTCTAGGTTAATATAGCTTAGCACTCTAGATTTTTTAAAATTGCATACTTAATACTTGTATAAACCTAGTGGAGGTGCTAAGACATATTTTCATAGTATCAAAGACAGGCTAGAGCATTAGGCAAATTCTAGACGACGTTAAAGTGTTTGATCGAAGATCAAAACCCGATATATTTCATGGTTCTGTCCATTTTTTCAAAAGTTGATATTTTTCAGATTAAAAATTCTCAAAAAATTATGTAGGTTATTTTATGGAGCCCCAAGAAGTACGAGAATCTATCTCGTCCAAGTCACCACGGAACCGCCGCCAAACCCATGGTTTAGCCGCAATTCCGCCGTAAGCTTGGAGAGATGAGGGTCTGTATTTCTTCTGCTGCTCCATTATGATATTTTGGACTTTCTGGGTATTTTCGTGAGGCTCAAGTTATTGAGGTCTCCGTGATTTGTATGAGTTTGAAATATCGATCGAAATATTTAATATCGTCTTGATAGTTTTGATATGTGATATAATTTTTGGAATCGACATTAATTAGTTTTGTGAAAACTAGTTTACGATTTGTAAATCTAGCATTTTAGTCTCATTTGATCGATTACCACGGAGTTTCGATTCGGATCAAAACTCCATCGCGATCTCGTATAGTACGCGAACACTCGCCAAGAAACACTACTAGATAAGCGCGCCCCATAGTCCCGACCAAGTGACTATAAGAGAACCCTGTGGCCAAAAGCATCCACTCAGATGCTCGAGGCCACGGTGTTCCATCCAAGCGCACTTCGTCGACGGTATCGGGGGTGCGGCCATCTACTAAAGTTCCCGATGAGTATTCGATCATTTAATTGGGAATCTTGTTAAATTACCCGACTTATTATTGAAAAGTGTTTTCAATTCTAGACTTAAATGCAAGATTTATAGGGTTAGGCATGAAATCCAGAATATGTGATATTCCGGGTTTATGATGTCTAAGGTATATGCGAATTCTAATTATTGTAGTTTTCATTTCTTTTCTGCGATCGTAAGTGTAATATGTGGTGTATCCCTGATCTCGTTGCTATACATCAACGACATTAGGCATACGCATATTTACTTACGTTGATGACATATGATATTATTGTGTTAGTTCTGATATAATATATCGGATCGTCATGATTGAATTGCCGGGGTTTTTACGTGAGATGAGTGTTTTTCAATTTTCATTTATGTAAATATTGTATGTAATATTCTTTTATTGGGACATTTCCGGGTTGAGGTTGTTTTCTCCATTGATGTATATTATTTACTTTTCCGCATTATGATAGACCCAAGACGGGAAGCACAAGTAACCGGGTTCTAGTGTCCAGTGGGAGACCATCTCGAGGAGCCGAAACCGGATCGCCTAACTCTAGAATTTGCAGAGTCACTTGTAGCTCTCGTAGGGGTCTAGGGATGTAGGTTTGGCTATTCATCACGACCGTGGAATCCGAGTTTTTTTATTACTGGCTTAATTTAAAACACGGACCTCTTTATATATCCTATATTTCATATACTTGCTTCTGCTGATTTTGTGTATGATGTGATCATATAAACTGCCTAAGACGAATGCTACTTATATATATGATATATTAGTAGATACTATATATATATTTTGCATCCGCTCTAGTCCTGACCCCGTCCGGCCGTAAGTTAAGTAACCTTACGGTGAAGACCCGGGTACCTGTGATGAATGCGGATGGAATATATGTTGTTTTAGTTTTGTTCCTTCTGTGATGTTTAGGAAACATAAATGATGGGATGTCATTAATGAGATCAATGAAAAGAAAAGAAACCTAAAGATATTGTAGAATCAAATTTTTCAAAAAGGTAGCTCTAGTTCTTGCTTTGCATAGCGGTATTCCATTATGAATATCCAGCACCTCATTCAATAAGGAAAGAGCCTAGATCCCTTCACCGGGAATGACCTCTTTAGCGCAGATAGCATATGCTACAACCCACTCGGTTTGTTTTGAAAACTACTCGATTTTAAAGCGGAGCTTAAACCACTCCTTTTTCAAATCACTAGATTCTACAACGATATGAAGTTCATTACGTTAAAAGATTTTCTTCAAAACCAGCCATAGCCCTCCGTCATTTCAGATAAGTACTATTTAGTATTCGTGCTGCGTTTGTTAGCCTCCGTCAAGGCGTAGTGTGCAGTAGCTGATATGTGGTTATCTGCAGCATATGATGTGATTGGATTAGGGTAGTCGTACGAACTTGTTGGCCTCCGTCAAAGGTTGTGTGGGTGAGTTTAATTCAATCAAGAAATGATAAGTTGAACTGGACTAGCGGCCTATGGTTTGTTGGCCTCCGTCAAGGTTATAAGTCGTTAGGGGTAAAAACAGATATTGGGAATTTCAAGTGTTGAAATTTGCAATGAGATTGCATACCTTCTATGAGATAGTTAGATCCCGATACCCACTGCGAGTAAGAGTTACTCCTGGGAGTGTTTTTCACTTTATAATTAGATGATCCAGTAGGTGTCTAAGAAAGGGGTTATGGCCCTACAGAAACGAGGTTATTTAATTAATTCCATGCGAAAACATTAGGGAGACTCCCTCGGAGTACCAATAACCACCTGGCTGACCGATTGGCGAACTTGCAGGGTGTAATTAATTCCAGCTAGTCTTACCTTTTAGGGTTTGAAGGAAGATTTGATAAAAACAGTGGGAGCCATCCTGATTAGATAAGATAATAACCAATCTAATCTTATAAGAGCGCACGCTAAAATGTTTTCTTCTCTCTCTCCAGGTAGAAACCATGAAACGCCTTAATCAAGATAATAATATGGATGTATTGACCAAACCCACTTATTATACTAGGCTGGGAAACGTTGGTTCTGCTCTATCTTATGACTCATAAGTCTAAGCAAGGAATAGGTGAATACCAGGATTCCTACGCAACCCGAACGAAGAAAGAGAATTCTAATGCATCTTCTTCGGGTGTGTTCGTTATTGAGAACCGTTTCTCAGTTTGTTTACATCCTGGGTATTAGGTACCGGATCAAGATCCCGCATTTGTAATATGTTATAAGGGTTAAGAAGAAGTAGAGAACTGGGAAAGGGTGATATGTCTCTCAGAGTAAGGAACGGAGCAATTGTTGCTGCCGAAACTGTCGACGAATATCACCTTGTATTGCCAAATGGAAATACATTGATTTTGAACGACTGTTATTATATACCATCGATGATGTGCAATATAATATCCGTTTCTTTATTAGATAAAGAATGATATAACTTTGCATTGGAGAAAAATGTTATGAACATTTTCCTAAATCAACTGTTGATTGGGTTTGGTACGTTGTATAATGGTATATACATTCTAAATTAAAATACAGTTCTAAATATACAGAATACACATAAGAGAAAAGTTCATATATGAACGAAGCCTTCTTGTGGCATTGTAGACTTGGTTATATCAATGTGATCAGACTAGCTAAGTTGCATAAAAATGAATATTTGAATCCGTTTGAATTTACATTTTATGAAACTTGTGAGTCATGTCTCAAAGGCAAGATGACCAAAACTCCGTTTACAGGACACGGAGAAAGAGCTACTGAACTCTTGGGACTGATCCATAGTGATATATGCGGTCCTATGTCTATACATGCCAGGAATGGTTACTCGTACTTCATTACATTCACCGATGATCTCTCAAGATTCGGACATGTGTTCCTGTTGAAACACAAATCTAAAGCTTTTAAGAAATTCAAGAAATATAAGTACGAAGTAGAGAACCAGACGGATAAAAGTATTAAAGTCCTTTGATCTGATTGAGGAGGAGAATATTTAAGTACGGAATTCCGAGATTATTTAAAAGGGAATGGGATTCTCTCTCAGCTTACTCCTCCGTATAAACCACAACACAATAGTATCGGAGCAGAGGAATCGCACTCTATTAGATATGGTGTGCTCTATGATGAGTATTGCTGAGTTACCTATTTCCTTTTGGGGTTATGCACTTGAGACAACTGCATACCTATTGAATAGGGTTCCGACCAAATCAGTGCCTACCACTCCATATGAGATATGGGAAAAGAAGAGACCATGTCTTAATTTCATTAAGATATGGGGTTGTCCGACTTATGTTAAAAAGCAAAATCCAAACAAGCTTGAGACAAGGTCTGTTCTATGTAAGTTTGTTGGATATCCCAAACATTCATAAGAGTGTATTTTCTACCACACCGAGGAACAAAAGGCGTTTGTTTCTCCGAATGCCACCTTTTTAGAAAAGGAATTTCTTATGAAAGAAATTAGTTATAATGAGATAGAACTGGAAGAAGTTCCACCTACACAAACTATAACTGATGATTTGGTAGAACCGGAGGATTCAATAGTCCCCGACGAACCCCAGCCACTCCGCAGATTAAGTAGGGTTCCTTATCCACCTGACAGATACTACGGTTTTCTCATAGACGGTGGGAGTGAGGATTGCATCATGGAAGATGATGACCCAACTAGTTTTGAGCAAGACATCACAAGTGGAGACTTTGTAAAATAGCCGGATACTATGCGATCTGAGATGGAACCCATGTATACCAACAAAGTATGGACTTTAGAAGCTGCTCCTGAAGGGGTAAAACCCATCGGAAGCAAGTGGATCTTTAAGAAGAAAATTGGTATAGATGGAAAGGTTGAGACCTTCAAAGTTAGACTTGTAGCAAAAGGTTTTCGTCAACGACCAGATGTCGACTATGATGAAACCTTTTCTCCTGTGGATATGCTTAAGTCCATTAGGATTCTACTTTCCATTGCTGCATACCATGACTATGAAATCTGGCAGATGGAAGTCAAGGCCGCTTTTCTAAATGGTGATTTAGAAGAGAGCGTGTACATGACACAGCCAGAGGGCTTCGTAGACAGTGGGAGCAGCGGAAAGGTGTGCAAGCTGCTTAAATCAATTTATGGATTAAAGTAGGCATCGCGGAGCTAGAACATCTATTTTGATGTGGCAGTCAAAGAGTTTGACTTCATCAAAAATGTAGATGAACCTTATATATACAAAAAAGTTATAGAGAGTAAGGTTTTCTTCCTCGTATTGTACATGGATGACATACTTTTGATAGGAAATAATATTCCAATGCTACACTCGGTCAAACTCTTTTTATCACACAAGTTCTCCATGAAAGATCTGGATGATGCCTCCTACATCCTAGAGATTAAGATCTATAGAGATGGATTTAAAAGGGTGTTGGGATTGTCCCAATCCAGGTACATAAACACCATACTAAAGAGGTTTAGTATGAAGGATACTAAGCGTGGTAATTTACCTGCTTATTCAGGAATCACTCTCTCCAAAGAGATGTCTCCCAAAACTGATTTGGAAAGAGCTCGCATGACTGTGATACCCTATGTTTCTACAGTTGGGTCTATCATGTACGCGATGTTATATACCAGAACGGATGTAGCTTACGTACTAGGTGTGGTAAGTAGGTATCAATCAGACCCAGGAAAGAAGTATTAGACAGCTGTGAAGAACATTCTTAAATACTTGAAAAGGACTAAAAAAATGTTCTTGGTGTATGGTAACGGAGAACTCCAAGTGGAGTCCTTTACTGATTCGAGCTTCCAGAGTGATAAGGACGACAGCAAGTCGATCTCGGGTTTTGTCTTCACCCTCAATGGAGGGGCGGTATGTTGGAAGAGTTCTAAGCAAGATACCGTAGCAGACTCGACGATGGAGGCTAAATACATCGCTGCCAACTATGCTGCCAAAGAGGCTGTCTGGATGAAGAAGTTCATTGCTGAACTTGGTGTGGTTCCATCCATTGAGCATCCAATACCTTTGTATTGTGATAACAATGGAGCTGTGGCTTTGGCCAAAGAACCCCGGTCCCATCAAAGATCCAAACATATTCTGAGGCGGTATCACCTGATCCGAGAGATAGTTGATCACCGGGAGATCGAGGTCAAGAGAGTTGACACGAAGGAAAACACAGCGGATCCACTTACGAAGGCCCTCCCCCAGATGCAGTTTAAGAGACTTTTTGGGATGTTGGGTATGAGATACTACAACAACTGGTCTTAGTGTCAGTGGGAGATTGTTAGGAATATGTATGCCATAAAGACCATTATTGTATGATATAGTAGATGCTTGGACATATATATAGAGAGAGGACTTTCTTGCTCGACATGATAGTATGCTATCTAGTTGCTTTTTATCTTAACGTATACACTTGTATTATTATACTGTCTCTCTTCTACATGTTGATAAAGCCCTTAGGATGTAGGCTTTATTACCAGGACTATGATACAGATCATACTACTGGTGCTTGGGTAGTCCACAAGCACAACCTTAACAGTTCCTAGTCGAAGGAATATCGAGACAGGGCATTGATATTCCAGAGTAGACTAGTGTGTACGTTTCATGACCCTATATAGGGCGATGGTTGATCCCATAACCATTGGTGTTTGACATCAAAGATTATACACAGGTGCTCATTAGAGAATGGGTACACCGAACAGGGCTCGCTGAGAACTCCTAGATGGTACCATACCTATCGTCAGATAGCAGTTTTCTGGTGATACTTATACAGGTTAGTCTGTAGACCCAAGATCGTCATATTATCTTGTGTGGTTCCCACTGTGCTTTGATTTCTTCCCTGCCACGGCTCAAAGGAGTCATGCAAATAGGTGGATTTTGGGTACAGTCCCGAGTCACATGGAGGTAGTGAGCGATAGGAGGGGTTTTGTCTCTCCCGGTATCGGGAGTTGATGTTGTGTTATGCTCAATTGTTTATAATAGCAAGTCCCTGGCCATGGCTGATGAGATTTACTGGTAAGTGTTATCAATAATTTCTCGAACGGTTATAGGCCACACATCGTCATGACTTATCAAGTTACTGGGGTCTGACGATTCCACCCCTAGACTCGATATACGATATATCAGACAAAGAGACCGGACTGTACGGTAAGTGTTACTTATAGGCTTCACGGGAGTTTGGACAAGTTTGCTTATTGATCTTTTATTCGCTCAATACATGGGTAGCCGTTATGTCCAGCTATTACCGCTAACGGCTTGTGGATATATGATATGATCATTACCTACTGCTGGTGTATTGACGAGTCTTTAAAGTCCCACACAGAGGTTTCCTAGCTCAAGCGAAACGAAGTAAGGCATATATGATGATATGTGCGGGAGCTTGATTAAATACAGATATGTGATGCCGTATTCTAATCTCGTGATATTTAATATCGGTTAGGTTATATGTGATATAACCAGATTATTGAATCAAGTGTTAATTCAATGATTTGTTATATATATATATATATATATATATATATATGTATATATTTGATATTGGCTGGCTATATATGATATGACGGGATTATTGAATCAAGTGTTGATTTAATATCTAATATCGAATGATCTCGGTTATATGTGATATAACCGGGTTATTGAATCAAGTGTTGATTTGATAATATGATATGCATATAAATGATGTTTGTCGGTTATATATGATATTACCGGATTATTGAATCAAGTGTTGATTTAATAATTCGATATATATTAATATATTTGATATTATACATATATATTAACTAATATTGCTCACTAACGATTTTCTTCTCTTGATATATATAATTGTGTGTGTGTGTGTGTGTATTTATATATAAAATAATATTTGTATCATGGTTAATGATACATTAAATATGGGTGTATGAGACTCACATATGAGCTAAAGATTATTATGATGATTTATTTTAAAGGGAAAATTAAAATGAGTAGAAAATGAGTCATGGCTTGGATACTTGTAGAAGTATTGAGAAGCCATGACTCATCCTCTCATTTTGTTTTACTCTATGATATTCATTATCACAACCTTATTTCTAGCTCCATAGTTCACTCTCTCACAAGAATTGATTTTCTCACCCAAGGTCATCTTCTTCCTCAAGTGAGCTCTCTAGGGTTTTTCTTGAGTAGGAAAAAGAGAGAGGAAAATATTTCTAAAGTGAGCATAATTCATGCTTCATCAATCTACACTAATCTAGAGTTTAGGTTGTTCGCTTCACTAATACTTTGATTAGTGAAGTATTAGCTTGAGTTAGAGAGACTTCAAGGTGGATCATCTTCGGCTTCGAAGATCATATAGCAAGCTCGATCCTTTCTTCAAATGGAGCCAAGAAGAGTTCTAAGAACCGATACTTGGAGCAATAGAAGTGAAGGACTTAGTTTACAAAGGTTGTAACTCTCTTCACTTAGTTATAGAACTGGTTAGCTTGTATAAAACCCAAATTCTCTAGTTCGATTCTAGGTTAGTATAGCTTAGCACTCTAGATTTTTTTAAATTGCATACTTGATACTTGTATAAACCTAGTGGAGGTGCTAAGACATACTTTCATGTTCATCGGGTAATTCACAATTTAGCAGCGACCCTTCTGGTATAGGATGAGTAGCGAGAAAATCGATGAGGGCTTGCCCTTTTATTGCTTTTTGAGAAGTATAAATTATGTCAAACTCAAGCAGCATGACGGCCCATCTTGCCATTCTGCCGGTTAGGCTTACTTTGGTCATTAAGTATTTGAGCGGGTCAATCTTGGAGATTAGCATAACCCGATGAGCGAGCAGGTAGTGCTTCAGCTTCTTCACGGCGAATATTAAAGTCAAGCATTGCTTTTCGATCGAGGAATGGTTATGTTCCACCCCGACTAAAGTTCTACTGAGGTAGTAGAAGGCATTTTCTTTTCCCTCTTCGTTATTCTGGGCAAGGAGCGCGCCGAGTGATTCATCTAGCGTGGCAGTGTAGAGAATAAACGATTTATTTAGAATGGGAGCAGCCAGCACTAGAGGGTGCAACAGGTACTGTTTGATACTTTCGAATGCTTCTTGAAATTCGGCATCGCAGACAAAAGGAGCTCATTTCTTCATGAGCTTTGGGAAGGGCCTACATCTCCCTGATAAATTTGAGGTAAACCTTCGTATATAAGCAAGCTTGTCTTGAAAAGATCCCAGCTGCGTCAGATTCTTCGGAGGGGGCATCTCCATGATGGCCTTTTTCCTTTGATGGGTCAGCCTCGATCCCTCAATGTCGGATTATGAAGCCCAGGAATTTTCTCGATGACACGCCAAAAGCACACATTAAAGGATTCATCTTCAGATCGTATTCCCTCAGTCTGGTGAAAATGGTCCTGAGATCTTGGATGTGATCGGCCTTGGCTTTAGTCTTGATGACCAAAGTGTTAACATAACATTCGACGAATTTATAGATTAGGTCATCAAAGATATTGGTCATTGCCCTTTGATATGTAGCACCTGCATTCTTCGGTCCGAACGGCATCACTTTGTAACAGTATATGCCGATCGGAGTTCAACATGATGTATACTTCTCATCCTCAGGTGACATTTTTATCGGATTGTACATAGACGATCCATCCATGAAAGTGAATAGCTCGTAATTTGAGGTGTCATCGACCATTGTCACGCTCCGCTTCCCAGTATACGGGCAGAGGACGCGGCGAGGCCGCTACGTATTTACTGTGAAGTAAATACGCTAAGCGTATCTAAGCAATATAAAAGTAAATGCACAAGAGACAAGATATAATAAAATAGCAACTTTATTTATTCACATTCTTTCTGTACAATACATGGAAAGTAAATACAACTGAAATAAAGCAATGCCTAAACAATGGCAGAAATGAAAAGTACTTAAATGGAAAGTGTACAATAAACTAGAGCTCGGGGTCTTCACTCGTGGGCTCGATCTCTGACGTGTCCAGATCACCTGACGACATTCAAAGAAGAAAGAAAGAGAATATCGTCAGCGGACAGATCGCTCGGTAAGTCCCAAAGATAAGGGAGAAGTAGAATAGACAGAATAAGAAAGTAGCTTTCAAAGTTGTAGTATATTGTTATAATATTGTGTTAACGCTGTTGTTTGTAACTTGGTACAGAAGAATGCCAGTGTATACGAAAGGGGTCCATATATGCTAGAGACCAGGACAAACGGAATGTATAAGGAACCGTTGGGCCACGGTACAACAGCAACGGAATATAGGTTAGGTGTCTTAATCTTACTGTCTCGTGCCACTTCTAACACCTTCCGTACCAATCTACCCCTTAAATCCCGTAGTGTTTTGATTATATTGTTTAACTTATATTGTAAACGTATAGATTGTATAATTGGATGACTGACCGAAACCATGATATTAGTAAACGGATGTAACTGGAGAATCATGTAAATGGAAGTATATCCATGGTTCGGTTCAGTCAATACAGATTGAATAGTTTGAACAGATTGAATATATGGATTCATGAATTCATATTGAATTGTAATATTGTAGATTGTAGATTGTACTTGAATCATATTCAAGTCAGATTATAATGAGACTCACTCTGAGTCAGACAATTAGAAAAGTAAATTGAAGTCCTGATTGTTTTGATGTTATCGGTAACCGCTGCACATGGGCGGCAGGATTTGTGTCTTTTTCAAAGACGATTACCGTTTTGATATAACCATTGTTAATTTGTCTACCTTAAATAAGCAAGCACCCACTTCTCCGGCTCCTTGAGGCTCAAGAGATTGGTCCCGCTTAAACCTATGTTTACTAGATTCCTTAGGGTAATTTATATAACTTGAGGGGGTTTTATGTAAAAATACTTTTATATACTTTTCAAAATACACCCCAAGTATTTATTAATCGTCTTTAGAGTTATAATGAATGTAGATTTTATATTGTGATATTTCTAGTGAAAATATCCTAATTTCATAAATAAAGGTATTTATTTGTAATATTGATTTGTAGGGAATTCATGGTATTTTAGTGTAAAATGATTCTTGTGATATTTTTAGAAAAAGGTGGAATATTTATATTATTAAAAAATAGATATTTTAAGGATATATATACATATATTTATATGAAAATAATTTTTAATATATATAATATTTCTAGAAATCTCATTTTCTTTAGATTTTCATATTTTAAATCTTTCGAGACCGAATGCTCCTTGCGGAGGTCTGCATCTCGCACTACTAAGCCCGAGGATGTGCGATAATCCACACCATCCTAAACGGGTTCCCCAAATGGGTTGTAACGGCGCTTTGCAAAGATTTGTATAAATACTAAATCGTTTAGAAAATGGTTTTATTAGTAATGGTATTTATTTGTAAAGATGTCGTTTTCCCGTATTCTATGTTCTCGAGGGTCTATATTGCATATGAGTGTTGTGAGGAAGTAGGTCATTACCTCGTGATCTACTTAAGGGTATAGCAAGATATTGATGGTTTAAATGTAGAAAAGAAACTATATGGTATTTTAATGAAAAATACGGTAAAATGGAAATAGCAATTACTTTTGATATAAAACTTGTTCAATATGATTAGTTAGTGTTTATTAGTTAACATGAATTGGTTTTAGCATAATTGTATTAAAGAAAAGTGAAGTTTTAGGAAGAAACCGAATCGGAAATCGGATTTGTTCCGATTCCGTCGGGTTTTGGAAGTTCGTATTTTTAGAAAAGAGTAAAGGAGAGAAATTGGGACTTACGGGTTTAGGACTTTAAAAGAGAGGAAGGGGAGACGAGAGGAGTCGACGGTGCGTCGTTTCGTCGCTGGGAGTTCCTACGGTTGTCACCGGAAAATCCGCCGGAGCTTCACCTTTCGCTCACTTAAATTGCACACTAGGATTTCTAGAGATTTCTAGAGATTTTTTTAGAGTTGGCTCAGAGTTTTGGGGTGAGGGGGTAGAGTGTAGGGGTGTTATTTATAGGATTAGGCTAGGGTTAGGGTAGATGAAGAGTTTAAATTGAAAAAAATGTAAAAATATATTAAAATGTATTAAAAATGGAGTAAATGAGGCTTTAAAAGAGCTCTGTAAATGGTCTGAAGAAATAAATTATATAGATGTGTAGGGAATGTGAAAAGGCATGATTTTCATGTTGGGGTCATCGCCGGAATCGGCTGACTCGGCCGTGACTCGGTCGGAAGCCTGAGTCGGCCGAATCGAGGCCGAGTTGGCCGATTTCCGGCCGAGTCAGGCGGCCGGAATCCCCCTCTCCCGATGGTTCATCTATCCTCTGGCAATATTACATTTTTGGGTGTAGTAGGGTTTTTGTGAGATATGCACATGTAAACCCTTGGTATTCTAAAGGTTTAAAAAAATCAATATTAAAAATAATGTGGTGTATGGGATTTGAACTCTGGTGGCTTGGTTCAGCAGTGCAAGATATTACCGATGAGCCACAAGCTCCTTCTTGCTATTAATTAGCAAAACAAATATTTAACTTGTGCTTAGGCAAAAGTACTCATTTCTTCAATTTTTTCAAAATTTAAAGAAAGTTGTACAGGAAATTTGGGGTTGTTTCATTCTACCCTCCTTAAAAAAAAATCCGTCCTCAAACAGATTCAAGAAAAGTTTGGTGACTGGAGTACTGACAGTGTATGAAAAATAACAAAGTGCTACAAGGGTTTAAAAAATATGAAAGAGTCTTACTAGTATTACCTTGGTCAACTGTCTTGGCTTCTATGGCTGCTAAGATATAAGCTTGGCGTCTCGGCACATTTTTCTGTGTATTCCGGTAACTCGATGCCTGACCGGGTAGAGGTGGTCCATGTGTAGGTGGTGCAGGTGGTAGAGCTGGAAGTGCAAGACGAGGTGCAGGAGCCTGGATATCTGGCCGCTGCGGATAGTTGGTGGGTGTGTGAGCTAAGTTGCGTCTATAGGGACAGTTTCCAATTCTATGATCGGATGCGCCACAAACTAGGCACAGGCCTTTTGCGCGCCTACAGTCCTTCCACAAGTGTCCAGTGTTCTTGCAGTAGAAACAAAAACTTGATCTTGATCGGTTAATTATTTCTTTCTGTCTCTTGGGTTCAGAAGGTTGTGTAGTGTAGGCTCCTCTTGCCATCTGGGTGGCAGAGCGCTTTATACCGGTTGTTTCTGCTTCTGATCGGTTCACTAATATAGCAGTCTGCTGCTGCAGTCCAACCAGGAGGCTGTGGATCGCCTCAAGCAGAACCGTCTGCTCGTTGATCGGAGCAGGGACGGCAGGTGTGATTGGTAGTGGAGGTGGAGTGTTGTTGAAATTGGTGCTGGTGTTGTTTGGGGAATCCATAATCTCTGAAAGAAAGATTTAGGTTAGGACAGATTCAAAGTATATGAAATGATGAGATTCAAGAAGTATGAATTGTAAAGAATATTTTAGTTGCTGGTTCTTGTGTTTTTATATTGCTTAGATTGTTCACACAGAACAGAACTGCATGATAGAGTTTCATACAGCTCTGACCAGCATGGGCCACCAACAAAACCTGTCCCGCCCCGCTTCCCAGTATACGGGCAGAGGACGCGACGAGGCCGCTATATATTTACTGTGAAGTAAATACGCTAAGCGTATCTAAGCAATATAAAAGTAAATGCACAAGAGACAAGATATAATAAAACAAAAACTTTATTTATTCACTTTCTTTCTGTACAATACATGAAAAGTAAATACAACTGAAATAAAGCAATGCCTAAATAATGGCAGAAATGAAATGTACTGAAATAGAAAGTGTACAATGAACTAGAGCTCGGGATCTTCACTCGTGGACTTGATCTCTGACGTGTCCAGATCACCTGACGACATTCAAAGAAGAAAGAAAGAGAATGTCGTCAGCGAACAGATCGCTCGGTAAGTCCCAAAGATAAGGAAGAAGTAGAATAGACAGAATAAGAAGGTAGCTTTTAAAGTTGTAGTATATTATAATATTGTGTTAACGTTGTTGTTTATAGCTTGGTACAGAAGGATACCAATGTATACGAGAGGGGTCCCTATATGCTAGAGACCAGGGAAAACGGAATGTACAAGGAACCATTGGGCCACGGTACAACAGCAATGGAATATAGGTTAGGTGTCTTAATCTTACTATCTCGTGCCACTTCTAACACCTTCCGTACCAATCTACCCCTTAAACCCCATAGTGTTTTGATTGTATTGTTTGTCTTGTATTGTAACCGTATAGATTGTATAATTAGATGACTGACCGAAACCATGATAACAGTAAACGGATGTAACTGGAGAATCATGTAAATGGATGTAACTGGAGAATCATGTAAATGAAAGTATATACGTGGTTCGTTTCAGTCAATACAAATTGAATATTTTGAACAGATTGAATATATGGATTCATGAATTCATATTGAATTGTAATATTGTAGATTGTAGATTGTAGATTATACTTGAATCATATTCAGGTCAGATTATAATGAGACTCACTCTGAGTCAGACAATTAGAAAAGTAAACTAAAGTCCTGATTGTTTTGATGTTATCGGTAACCACTACACATGGGCGGCAGGATTTGTGTCTTTTTCAAAAACGATTACCGTATTGATAACACCATTGTTAAGTTGTCTAGCTTAAATAGGCAAGCACCCACTTCTCCGGCTCCCTGAGGCTCAAGAGATTGGTCCCGCTTAAACCTATGTTTACTAGGTTCCTTAGGGTAATTTATAGAATTTGAGGGGGTTTTATGTAAAAATACTTTTATATACTTTTCAAAATACACCCCAAATATTTATTAATCATCTTTAGAGTTGTAATGAATGTAGATTTTATATTGTGATATTTCTAGTGAAAATATCCTAATTTCATAAATAAAGGTATTTATTTATAATATTGATTTGTAGGGAATTCATGGTATTTTAGTTTAAAATGATTCTTGTGATATTTTTAGAAAAAGGTGGAATATTTATATTATTACAAAATATGTATTTTAAGGATATATATACATATATTTATATGAAAATAATTTTTAATATATATAATATCTCTAGAAATCTCATTTTCTTTAGATTTTCGTATTTTAAATCTTTCGAAACCGAATACTCCTTGCGGAGGTCTGCATCTCGCACTACTAAACCCGAGGATGTGCGATAATCCGCACCATCCCGAACGGGTTCTCCAAATGGGTTGTAGCGGCGCTTTGTAAAGATTTGTATAAATACTAAATCGTTTAGAAAATGGTTTTATTAGTAATGGTATTTATTTGTAAAGATATCGTTTTCCCGTATTCTATGTTCCTGAGGGTATTGTGCTATATTGTATATGAGTGGTGTGAGGAGGTAGGTCATTACCTTATGATCTACTTAAATGTATAGTAAGATTTTGATGGTTTAAATGTAGAAAAGAAACTATATGGTATTTTAATGAAAAAAATACGGCAAAATGGAAATAGCAATTACTTTTGATATAAAACTTGTTCAATATGATTAGATAGTATTTAATAGTCAACATGAATTGGTTTTAATATAATTGTATTAAAGAAAAGTGAAGTTTTAGGAAGAAACCGAATCGGAAATCGGATTTGTTCCGATTCCGTCGGGTTTTGGAAGTTCGTATTTTTAGAAAAGAGTAAAGGAGAGAAATTGGGACTTACGGGTTTAGGACTTTAAAAGAGAGGAAAAGGAGACGAGAGGATTCGACGGTGCGTCGTTTCGTCGCCGGGAGTTCCTACGGTTGTCACCGGAAAATCCGGAGCTTCCTCTTTCGCTCACTTCAATTGCACTAGAGGATTTCTAGAGATTTCTTGAGAGTTGGCTCAGAGTTTTGGGGTGAGGGGGTAGAGTGTAAGGGTGGTATTTATAGGGTTAGGCTAGGGTTAGGGTAGATGAAGAGTTTAAATTAAAAAAATGTAAAAATATATTAAAATGTATTTAAAAAATAGAGTAAATGAGGCTTTAAAAGAGCTCTGGAAATGGTCTGAGGAAATAAATTATACAGGTGTGTAGGGAATATGAAAAGACACAATTTTCATGTTGGGGTCGTCGCCGGAATCGGCTGACTCGACCGTGACTCGGTCGGAAGCCTGAGTCGGCCGAGTCGAGGCTGAGTTGGCCGATTTCCAGCCGAGTCAAGTGGCCGTAATCCCCCTGACGCTTCATCTATCCTCTGGAAATATTATATTTTTGGGTGTAGTGGGATTTTTGTGAGATATGCACGTGTAAACCCTTGGTATTTTAAAGGTTTAAAAAAACAATATTAAAAATAATGTGGTGTATGGGATTTGAACTCTGGTGGCTTGGTTCAGCAGTGGAAGGTATTACCAATGAGCCACAAGCTGCTTCTTGCTATTAATTAGCAAAACAAATATTTAACTTGTGCTCAGGCAAAAGTACCCCTTTCTTCAATTTTTTCAAAATTTAAAGAAAGTTGTACAGGAAATTTGGGGTTGTTACAACCATCATTTCCATTACCGGAAGCAGGAAATTATCTTTAGGGCATGCCTTGTTGAGGTCCCTAAAATCAACGTAAACTTGTATCTGGCCATTCTTCTTTTTCACTGGAACGATGCATGTGATCCAGTCCGCATATTTCTCTTCTTTGATGAAACCGGCATCGATGAGTTTCTTGGTTTCCTCGATGATCTTTTCTTCCAGTTCCTTTCTCATTCTTCGAGGAGCTTGTTTGACTGGCTTAGCATCAGGAAATATAGCCATCTTATGCACGGCCACTTTAGAAGAAAGGCCAGGAATTTCTTTGTACGTCCACACAAAGCAGTCGGTGAACTCATGCAACAGTGAGATTATCTACTCTTTCATTTCCTCTGGCAATAGCGAGCTGATGTAGGTCGGCCTTGAATTATCGGACATTCCCAAATCAATCTAGGTTAGCTCGTCGAAGGTTGCTTGTCCGCCATCTTCGAGCTCTCGAGGGGCTTCTTCTGGCTCGACTAGCTTGTCATCATCATTTGACCCCTCGCTGGATTCCCCAACATAGATCATGTAGCATACTTTGGCATCAGATTGAATGAAACTTAGGCCTCGTCTATCTGGGATTCGTCCATCGATAAGTGCTCGGACCTGAGGCGGATGCCACAGTCCTTCGTAAAACATCGCTTCGGAGTCCGTTTGATATAACCGACACCCGCACTTATTAAAGTATTCCCACATCTCGGGCGCATGATATCTGGGATTGAGAACAGCTCTTATGCCTCTCTCATAAGGAAAGCATGTCACAGACAAATCATCCGGGTGTGCGACAGGATTTGACCCATAAAACAGGATGCCCTTCTGTCTACTTTTCCTTCCAGGAACGTAGAAAGTTTTCAGCCGGTCCATGGTGGAGACTGATAATGCATCAAGCTATTTGCACATCTGCTCCGGCACCCTTGTGACGGTCAGGGACCCTTCTACAACTCCGAAGGTCTTTCATAGCTTCGCTTGTTGTGTAGGGGCCCAATCTGTATAGCTGTTGCAAGGAAAGTTCTCTTCCTCCGACTCTTCAGTGTCGCTGCCTAAACTAGGGCGAATTTTGCTGTCGGATAGGCTTCGATATCAGACGCATCCGTATCTCTACCAAGATGATGGCGGTTTTTATGAACGGACGGACTTCCAACGTCGGACTCATCAGTGTCACTGCCGAAATGCAAACGCACTTTGGGATTTTTGCTTTCAAAGTGACAGTCGGCTCAGATTTGCTTTTGAGTTTCGGGGTCATTCTATCTTTGGTCAACTGTGCCTCAGCACTTTGGAGGTTCACAAAGTACTGAGAATCTTCATATCGAACTTCATGCACACCGAACGGCTGGATGTCTCCGTCGATGCATCTTTCTTCTCCATTTTTGGTATACTTTATACACTGATGGAGAGTCGACGGAATGATGCCGTAATTGTGAAGCCACGGCCTTCCCAGGAGAATCTTATAGGACGTGTCGGTATCAATCACGTATATCTTAGCTTCAGTTTGTAGGTCGTCGAACCTGATCGGCAGAGCTATGGATCCCAGAACATGCTGGCAATTTTGATTGAAACCTTGAATGACAATCCTTTCCCTTGACAGGTGTCGGACATCCATTGAAAAACTCTTCAGAGTCCGCAGGGTCATGATATTCACTGACGATCCTGGATCAATCAATATGTGATTAATCCGGTCTCTGTCACTGTACCCTGTCGCGTAAAGCGGTCGGTTGTGCTAAGTTGTTCCTAGTAACAAGTCTTCAACTTTAAATGTGACGGCGGATGTATGCGGAGTGTACTGGGTTCTTTCATATCAATTTTCGCAAAGCAAGCTTGGTACCGCTCGAGTTTTTGTAGAGCGTGAATAAGAACATCTCTAAGCTCCTTAGATAGGACCAAGGTATCGTAGATGCTCAGGAGAGACGGAAGCTTTCGGAGATGAGCCAAGACATTATAGTCCACCGAGGAAAGACTGGAATTTTCATCAACCGTCTCTCCGCCATCTTCTTCATTAGTGACTTATTTTTCCTTCCCTTTTGGGGCGTTGCCCTGATTTGGCAGTAGAGCCCTGCCGCTTCTGAGTTGGATTTGGTTAGCCTTCGTGGCGAGCTCCTCGTCCTCTTCGGAAAAAAATAGCTCTTCCTTAGAGTCGCTACTACGGTAGACGACGTAGCAGGTCAATATAGGGATCTCGTCATTAGGGTCTTCTTCTAGCTCCTCCAGAATCTCTGCCGCTTCTACGGGAAAGAACACCTTCAATTGAATTAGGGTTCTTTCATTTTGTTCACATTCTTCAAGGGAATCAATATATTTTTGAATGGTCGATCTCCCTGCAGACACTTTTTTGCATCGAGCTGCACTTTTCTTCTTCTTGAGCTTTTTAGATTTTGGGCCTGATTGAGCCGAAGTGGTAGCTAGAACGGTAGGCTCCTTCTGCCCCTCCCATTCTGTTCTGGGTTCTTTCTGAAGTAGCTTTAGCATCTTTTTCGTCTTTTTGAACACGTGCATGCTCCATGGAGGTTGCGGCGAGTAGGATTCATTTCTCTGGGCAGCAGAATCAACTGTCTGCTCCAAAAAGGCTTCAACTTCTGTCTGTATAAAGTTGGTGGTTGCAGCTTAGTTGTTCACCAACACACTCTTAGATAGCTCAATCTCTCCGGTCTTGTATTGCTTTTCGACCCAGTCTTTGAAAATGTAGCAATTCTCGATCGCATAGCTCACTACTCTATGGTACAGGAAATACGGGGGATTGTCGATCATTTTTGCTTCGTGGGGTCTCTTCGACTCCGGCAATTGTAGACCGTTTTTCAGGGCATCTTTGAATATC
Source organism: Agapanthus africanus (assembly GCA_030015575.1). NCBI lineage: Eukaryota > Viridiplantae > Streptophyta > Magnoliopsida > Asparagales > Amaryllidaceae > Agapanthus > Agapanthus africanus. Next base: position 12,849,574 of record JASDDO010000022.1, read on the forward strand.
TTGTGGACATTTTCCCTCCTAAAAGAGTAGAGTTTGTTCTTTTTCTCCTTTAGGGAAGACCCTTCTCCTCCTAGCACTGATTTTCGGGCCAGTCTGTTTTTGACTCACCCGCCTTTCTCTTATCTTCACTGTCAGATGCATTGAAGGCATTGGTTTTGTTCGAGCTCCCACTTTTATGGTTGAAGTCTTTTCTACTCTTCCAAGACTTTTCACCCTGAAAGTCCGAGGTAGACTCTTGTTTCGAGCGTTTCAACATTTATACTCTCTTGGTTAGCTCTTGAAACGTCTTGAGGCCTGCTGTATATAAGAATGGGACCATCAAATTGCTGAGGTTCCCAATGAGGAGGCTGACGGACTAGTCCTGCTCTAGTGGCGGTTCACACTCGACAGTGAGGTTGCGCCATCGGGCAATAAAGTCCGTGTTACTTTCGTTTTTTCCCGGGTTGGTTCTCACGAGGTCAACAATGGAGATTTTGTCACTAACACTCATGAATTTTTGCCGAAATAGAGACTCCATTTGGGCGAAAGTAGAGACGGATCCGTCTGGTATACTTGCGTATCAGTCAAAATTAGTTTCTATTCTGGAAGCCAAACATTTGAATGTTGATACCCTACTATATGCACTTACACACGTCTTGAAACTCGGGATAGTAGAGGATACCTTGAAATGCTCTTGTCTAAAAGCCAAAGAGTATGAAGGAAATGAAAAAAAAAATGAAGAAAATATAAAAATGGTGAAAAGAAAAAATGAACACTGGTTTTGTTATCACCAAGGCAGTAATAAAAAAATATAGCGAGGGTGCCTCTTCACCTAGTGCCCTAAGGCCAACTGGTCTGGGAGTCACTGCTAAGCCTTAGGTGGTGCAAGACGAGGAAAATATTATCACCTAATCAGCAAGCACATGAGTAATCGGTCGGTTAGTACCTCAAGAAGTATTAACGGTCGCATAAAAATTGTGTGAGCAAATTCAACAAATATTCATCGATTAAAAAGTACTGAGGCGGATGGACAAGAGTATGATAGCTTGAATTGAATTCTCCGGGTGTAGGGATGTTATTTACACACACGTAGGGTTATATGATCGATGTTTGGATGAAAGGTGGGAATGAAGAATAAAGATGATGTTTTATTGAGAGATGATGTGATTTCTAACATCTTTTCATGACTATTAAGATAGGGCTCATGACAACTGAAAAGCTAGTATAGTTGGAAACTCTTATTTTCAAAGTCTTTCTTTTATGGTTCTTATCTTTATATGTAAATTTCACCATCTCTCTTTTGTTATTGGATTTTGTGGGTGTAATCCGCTGAAAACCCTCAGGAGACAACACTCCTCCTACTAGGGACACCTAGAGGTTTAACGGCTTGTTGCACGTGCTCAGTGCAATCGTGTTGCCTACGAAAGTGTGCTTAGCTTTCTCCTTTCTTTTTCTCCTTCTCTTGAATAAACTAGTTTGCTCAGGACGATCAAAGATAAGTTTGGGGGTATTTGTTCAGTTGATAAAACTGCAAATTTAATATGACATTTTTCCTACTATTATTATATAATAAAAGATGTTTATTATAATATATGATACATATGAGAGTTTATCTGTAAAAATACTATTTTCATGTGTTTATATATTATAAATAACATTTTGTAGGAAAAAGTAAGCATATAATATCCATGTAACGTTTGGCCCATTTAAATATGCTTACCTTATTAAATACCTTTGACCAATTCTTAATGGTTAAGTTAATATCTCAATATAACAAACTCTACTAAATATTATTTGTTGAGATATTGTGCAGAATTTGCAGGGTTAAAATCAAGAAAATCAAAGTTGGCAAATCAAATCTACCAAAGATATTCAAGAAACTAATTCTGGTAGAAATGTAGAAAAGATTTTCAAAGTCTAGATACTCAAAAGATTACCAAGTGTTACAGATATGAAGCTACAAAAATTAGAGGCCGTGATCTCACCAAAAGGGGGTGGATCCGCGGCCAAACCTATCCAATGGTCGCGGTTCCGCCGTGGATTTGAAGAGTTGAGATATGGGATTGTGGTGGTTAGGATCCTAACAACTAGTTTCCATATTAGGAAACTAGGGTTCTGGCTCTTTGATTATAAATAAGGACCGAGAGCCTCTTGGAAAAATCATCAAGCTGACGAGATCACGAAGTCCAAGACGGCTCACGCATCCAGGCTGACCATCAACTGTTCATCTACCTCCTTCGGAAGAGTTCGAGAAGCAAACCAAGTTTTTGTAATCATTTTCTACGGAATAAAAGTGTAGATTTTTCAGTTGATTAATAAAGGTAGTTATTTTATTTAATTGTTTTTGCATCTTACATTATGTTTTCCCTCTCTATCTTTTCATCTTCTTTTCCCAACATGCTCGAGTAATTCTCCCCTTGTTAGGGTTCGTAGGATTAGGGTAGGCTAATGGACGATGAAAATAATTAAACCCTTTTTAAGTCCTATAAAGTTTAGGAACTTTATCAAAAGAATTATTAACATCCTAATCGGGCGCGCTAGCAATTCTTTGCTAGTTCCGACCGCGATTAGAGATTAGATTAATGATTGTTTTGGTAAAGGCTAGATATGAACGGAGTTCCGTGTCGAGATAAGGGTTAAGAGTGGGATTCCTTTTCCCTACAGAAACCCTAATCTACACGCATCACCGTCGTTCTAGTTCTAAATCTATTAATGGATAAAAAGGGTAACTTTTAATTAATCGTCCATAACTACTAAATCCTAACGAACCCTACAAGCCCTCTTATTATATTAATTACATCTTTAAAATAATCTAGATCTATATTTTACATTCTTGTTTAAAGTAGATCTAGAAACCATTCTATAAAATTCTTTATCCCTCCTCTCTTTCTCAACACATCTAAAGTAAAAGTAAAAGGTTCAACGTTTCCCTGAGGACGACCCGTACTCACCTCGGTCTAGCTACACGCGATATCGTTCTGATTGCGGTTAAACTACAAACAAACACTTTTTCGTAACAATCAAATGGCGTCGTTGCCGGGGATACGCGCGTAATTTTTTATTTTTACTATTTGTGTTGAATTCTTAGAAGATTCATATCATTATTAAAACAAAACTGCAAATTGCATATTTAACGATTTGTGTGTGAATTTTGCGAGGGAATCTGGAGTCGCGGACTTGAGAAAACAGGAGATCTAGGGTTCCGAACTTCTCTGGTATATTTCTTAACTCCTTCTCTCTCCTCTAAATCCAATAAAATCTATTTTCTGCAGGATTCTTTGCAAAATCGCGCCGCTAAAAAAAATTCTTTTTGCAAAAGTTTTGTGATTGGTTTTGTTTTGCATATTTTAATATGGACTTTAAGGGGCAAAGACCAAATCAAGATTAGGTGGGGATTTCATCACCCTTCCTAAGCCCCACAAATCACAATCCGAGCATATAGATCAACCCTTCATTAATTTAAAAAATATCTAGACCAGACTCTAAGGACTGTCGCGCTCAATAAGGACAGAGGAAGGTCGTGGGTAATCTATCGCTTATCCGCATTACTTTTGTAGTGCCTAGGCAAGTGTGTCAAAGGCTATTGGTTTTTAATTAGGCCCACTACTGTGGTTCCTTCCCACACCTGGCACTTATCTGGCTACAAGAGTAGTACGGAGGCGGTAGAGGATTGATCCTGCGGCTTGTCCTTTGGAAGTCTAGGAGTGGTCTAGAGACTGACCTAGGTAACCTTAGCTCTAGGGTTGCTTGTGCATCTTAGGGAGATTTGTCTTGAGTCCCACTTTTTCAAAACAAGCCAATTTTAAATCACACACGCTGCCACTTGCACTAAACCCGCTTAGTGCATGCTCGGCTGGACACGGGATCCTAGTGCCCGTCTTGTCCGCGTTCCTGCTATCGACGCCGAAGTCGGTACTTCTTCATCTTCTTTTCCCCCACCACACACCACATCAACCGAGATGGACGGCACTCCATCAGATTATAACACCACGCTGCCACCGCCCGAAGGTGCGCAGAATCTACCGCGCATCTCTCTCCAAGAGAGATGCTATCCTATCCGTGGTCCTCTTCCCACTTGTCTATCTCTTCCACCACCTAACGGGGATAATTTCGAAATTAAACCCCACTATATCAATCTGCTGCCCAAATTTCACGGGCTTGAGTCGGAAGACGCGTACGTTTTCATCACCAAATTCGAAAACGTATGCGCAATGATGGGTACTTCACAATTGACTTTAGATGCTATGCGCTTACGTCTTCTCCCATTCACACTGTGCGACTTGGCAGAAAAATGGCTTTATAATACTGCCGCACACTCTATCGCTAATTGGGATGAATTCGTCGTAGCATTTCTTAAGAAGTTTTACCCAAATCATAAGACTGCACATGTTAGGAGCAAGATCAACCAGTTCACCCAGCTTCCCAATGAACCATTTTGGAAGTGCTTTGAACGTTTCAAAGATCTGCTTGTCCAATTCCCACATCATGGAATACAAAGATGGGATTTATGTCGGATTATATATGAGGGCATTAACCCAGCGACAAAGCAGATACTTGAAACAATGTGTCAATGCAATTTCATGTCTAAAGATGACGGTGAAGCATGGAAATATCTGGAAGACCTTGCTGAACACACGTTGCAGTGGGAAAGCGTAAGACCACCTTCAACTAAGGGAGGTATTCACCAGCTCGATGTTTCTATCGCAGTGAAAGCCGAAATGGCAGCGATACAGAAGAAACTCGATGCTATTGAAAACAAGTTCTCAACATTCTCCCTAAATCAGGCCACGCTTCCTAAGACTGTCTGTGGTTGCTGTTCGGATCCTTCACACTTAACGGAAGAATGTCCTATGAATGCATCGTTTCAAGCTAATGCTGCTTTTCAGCAGCAACCTAGAAATGATCCTTATTCTTCCACGTACAATCAAGGATGGAGGAATCATCCTAACTTTGCTTGGAATCAAAACCAACAAAGTAATTATCAAAGACCTCCTCCACAGCAACCACAACCACAGAATCAGCCCCCCTTTCAGTCACAAAATTTCCAAAATCCGGCCAACATTTCTACACCACAAGTGGTCGGTACTGACAACTCACTTGCACAAACTTTGGATATGTTCATGAAACAATCCATGCAAAATTCGGCTGAGATAAGGTCTACTATTGATACCCTAACGAAAAACTCCTTCTCCCATGGTGAGAGTATTAAATCAATAGAAAACCAAATCGCACAGTTAAACGCCGCAATGAGTGCGAGAGAGAAAGGGAAACTCCCATCTCAACCCCTACCGAATCCTGGCCATTCACAAATTCATAATGTGAATGCCATTACTACGTTGAGATCGGGGAGAGTGCTGAATAACCAAGTGGGTGAGCAATTTGATGATAGTGACACATTTGATACCCCTTCTTCTTCTTCTTCTTCCCCTAATTCGTCTAGTCCCCCACCTTCATCCGAGCCTATTCTCCGTTTTCCCCAAGGCTCGAACCCTTCGCCCATTCCGCCAAATCTATCTAAGTCGATTCCCACTCCAGTTTTGGGATCGAATCCGTCCCCACAGTCTTCTCCACAAACGTTGGACCCAAAACTTATTGATCAAGCACCTTATCCAAACAGGTTAAGGGGCAACAGACCAAGTCCACAAATGGAGAAGATTGTGGAAATTTTTAAGCAAGTTAACATAAACATTCCTCTCCTAGATGCTATTCAACAAGTTCCGTCATATGCGAAAATCCTAAAGGACTTGTGCACCAGGAAGAGAAAAGTTCAAGTACCTAAAAAAGTTTTCCTTGCGAGTAATGTGAGCACTGCTTTTACACAACAACTACCCAAGAAACGAAAGGACCCCGGAAGTCCTACAATTTCAATTTCTATTGGGGGTAAAAATATTAATCGTGCTCTACTCGATCTAGGTGCTAGTGTTAACTTGCTTCTGTATTCTGTTTATGAGCAATTAGGGATCGGAGAGTTAAAGCCGGCGCATTGCACTCTTCAGATGGCCGATCGATCTATCACCCAACCTAGGGGTGAGCTAGAGGATGTGTTAATCAAAGTCGGGGAATTCATATTTCCTGTGGACTTTATCGTTATTGATACACAGCCTGTGGCAAACCCACGCAATCAAATCCCGGTGATACTCGGTCGACCCTTTTTGGCCACTTCCAACGCGATAATCAATTGTAGAAACGGCTCTATGACCCTATCTTTGGGAAGAAGTCAATTGAGCTTAACATTTACAAGTTGGGAAGTGAACCCTCCGAACCATATGCTCATGTGTGTTCTGTCGAATTAATGGATGTCGACAGCAGCGAATTTGATCAACCTCATGATACAGACTCTTTTCATATGTTATTGTTTGACCCAACCATTTACTCTTCCACCGAGTTGTCCGGGTCAACATCTAATGAGGAACCTTATATTGAGTCTGACGATCACCCCATTTTTTCTAATGACATTATTTTTCGGGGTATCGATGAAAGTTTTGAGGAAATTTTCGCTGATGAACTCGCATTTTTACAAGACACGGGTGTTGAGATGAATCAACTCCAAGATGAAGAAATTGGACCTCCACCCCCTCTTTTGGACAATCATGATAATGCGAGTAATCCATCATTACTATCACTGTGTCGTCTCTCCAAATTGAGACGCAATCTTTTTCCATTACACCTCTTGTCACCTCCCCACTTCTTCACGTCCATAGGTGACATGTTCTTCCACTAACCTTGGTGCTTCATCGATAAAATTTTTGAATGGTTGGTATTGACTTTTGGTCTTTGTAAGGCTTTACTTTGACCAATAACCTTGACCCCCTCGTGTGATTTTAAAAAAAAAGATTAAAATTGTTTAACTCATGTTTGGGGGGGGATATTTTGGCTCTTGAAAGAAAATGATTTTTACAAAATTATGAGCCTAAAATAAGTTTGGGGGAGGATTTTCACTTTCATATATTCTTGCCCCCATTAATAATTTCCTCCCAAGTCTACAGGTTTTTGAGCTTAACGGATAACATCAGTGAGGACACTGCTGTAAACAGGTTTGGGGGAGGTTTGTGCTTATTTACACATCAATTTGCATCATATTTTGCATAAGCACAACTTTTAAAAAATATTAAAAAAAAAAAATTGATAACAAAAGAGTAGAAAGTGAAAAATTACATCCAAAAGATAGGAATAGTTTAAGAAAACCAAGAAAATTAGAAGTTTTCTTAAACGAACTAGTAATAAGTAGTTATGAGCTGTTGTCCCAAGGGTTAGTAAGATGAAGGAAGTCACTAATCTGAGGATAAAAATAAGTCTGAAAAATAGTTTCTATTCTGGAAGCCAAACATTTGAATGTTGATACCCTACTATATACACTTACACACGTCTTGAAACTCGGGATAGTAGAGGATACCTTGAAATGCTCTTGTCTAAAAGCCAAAGTATGAAGGAAATGAAAAAAAAATGAAGAAAATATAAAAATGGTGAAAAGAAAAAATGAACACTGGTTTTGTTATCACCAAGGCAGCAATAAAAAAAATATAGCGAGGGTGCCTCTTCATCTAGTGCCCTAAGGCCAACTGGTCTGGGAGTCACTGCTAAGCCTTAGGTGGTGCAAGACGAGAAAAATATTATCACCTAATCAGCAAGTACATGAGTAATCGGTCGGTTAGTACCTCAAGAAGTATTAACGGTCGCATAAAAATTGTGTGAGCAAATTCAACTAAATATTCATCGATTAAAAAGTACTGAGGCGGATGGACAAGAGTATGATAGCTTGAATTGAATTCTCCGGGTGTAGGGATGTTATTTACACACACGTAGGGTTATATGATCGATATTTGGATGAAAGGTGGGAATGAAGAATAAAGATGATGTTTTATTGAGAGATGATGTGATTTCTAACATCTTTTCATGACTATTAAGATAGGGCTCATGACAACTGAAAAGCTAGTATAGTTGGAAACTCTTATTTTCAAAGTTTTTCTTTTATGGTTCTTATCTTTATATGTAAATTTCACCATCTCTCTTTTGTTATTGGATTTTGTGGGTGTAATCCGCTGAAAACCCTCAGGAGACAACACTCCTCCTACTAGGGACACCTAGAGGTTTAACGGCTTGTTGCACGTGCTCAGTGCAATCGTGTTGCCTACGAAAGTGTACTTAGCTTTCTCCTTTCTTTTTCTCCTTCTCTTGAATAAACTAGTTTGCTCGGGACGATCAAAGATAAGTTTGGGGGTATTTGTTCAGTTGATAAAACTGCAAATTTAATATGACATTTTTCCTACTATTATTATATAATAAAAGATGTTTATTATAATATATGATACATATGAGGGTTTATCTGTAAAAATACTATTTTCATGTGTTTATATATTATAAATAACATTTTGTAGGAAAAAGTAAGCATATAATATCCATGTAACATTTGGCCCATTTAAATATGCTTACCTTATTAAATACCTTTGACCAAATCTTAATGGTTAAGTTAATATCTCAATATAACAAACTCTACTAAATATTATTTGTTGAGATATTGTGCAGAATTTGCAGGGTTAAAATCAAGAAAATCAAAGTTGGCAAATCAAATCTACCAAAGATATTCAAGAAACTAATTCTGGTAGAAATGTAGAAAAGATTTTCAAAGTCTAGATACTCAAAAGATTACCAAGTGTTACAGATATGAAGCTACAAAAATTAGAGGCCGTGATCTCACCAAAAGGGGGTGGATCCACGGCCAAACCTATCCAATGGTCGCGGTTCCGCCGTGGATTTGAAGAGTTGAGATATGGGATTGTGGTGGTTAGGATCCTAACAACTAGTTTCCATATTAGGAAACTAGGGTTCTGGCTCTTTGATTATAAATAAGGACCGAGAGCATCTTGGAAAAATCATCAAGACGACGAGATCGCGAAGTCCAAGACGGCTCACGCATCCAGGCTGATCATCAATTGTTCATCTACCTCCTTCGGAAGAGTTCGAGAAGCAAACCAAGTTTTTGTAATCATTTTCTACGGAATAAAAGTGTAGATTGTTCAGTTGATTAATAAAGGTAGTTATTTTATTTAATTGTTTTTGCATCTTACATTATGTTTTCCCTCTCTATCTTTTCATCTTCTTTTCCCAACATGCGCGAGTAATTCTCCGTTTGTTAGGGTTCGTAGGATTAGGGTAGGCTAATGGACGATGAAAATAATTAAACCCTTTTTAAGTCCTATAAAGTGTAGGAACTTTATCAAAAGAATTATTAACATCCTAATCGGGCGCGCTAGCAATTCTTTGCTAGTTCCGACCGCGATTAGAGATTAGATTAATGATTGTTTTGGTAAAGGCTAGATATGAACGGAGTTCCGTGTCGAGATAAGGGTTAAGAGTGGGATTCCTTTTCCCTTCAGAAACCCTAATCTACACGCATCGCCGTCGTTCTAGTTCTAAATCTATTAATGGATAAAAAGGGTAACTTTTAATTAATCGTCCATAACTACTAAATCCTAACGAACCCTACAAGCCCTCTTATTATATTAATTACATCTTTAAAATAATCTAGATCTATATTTTACATTCTTGTTTAAAGTAGATCTAGAAACCATTCTATAAAATTCTTTATCCCTCCTCTCTTTCTCAACACATCTAAAGTAAAAGTAAAAGGTTCAACGTTTCCCTGAGGACGACCCGTACTCATCTCGGTCTAGCTACACGCGATACCATTCTGATTGCGGTTAAACTACAAACAAACACTTTTTCGTAACAATCAAGTACAAACATCGATATATATATTAAATGAGTTCGCATGAACGCTTGACCCGAGATATGGGAGGAGAGAAATATCCTACCGGGCATGCCAGAATCTGTAGGGTATTTTTCGTCACCACATTGAGATGGGAAATATGCATCGCTTGTTAGGTGCGTTGTAGATTTCTCCTGCTTAGGATAGACCGGGGTTTATTGATTATGGGGATTCGAATCTCCAGCAGCCGCGGACTAAGCTGCCGTTAATTACCCCTCTCCTTTGAAGCAAAGGAACCTCCGATTGACGGGTCAAACTGGTCATGCGAACTCAATGTGTCATGTGTGTGCGTTGTGTTTTAAAAGGTTTTGGATATATTGGGGGCCTTGTAGAATTTACGGGGGCCCTACTACCCGAATAGTGGGCTGAAGGTCAAGGAGGCTAGCAGCCCCCTTACGAGATGCGGGGCAGCGCCCAGTTAGAAATTTTTTTCTAGCGGAAAATGTGTTTTGAGTGTGGAGCGTGAGGGAAAAAGAGGGATGAGGAGCGTCCTAAGTACACCTGAGTGACGCATGAGCACAGGCGCCAGCGGGCCACATGTGTGGCATATGAGCACCCTGCACGCGGGCACTGGGCGCCAGCGGTTAATGCGTCCCGCACGCGGACGCTGGGCGCCTGCGGGTCACGTGCATGGTTCATGGGCGCTGGGCGCCCACGAAAAAAGGCTTAGCTCCTGTACTGGGCTCCCGATTGACTTTTGGAGTTAAACTCCTAAAAAAAGGAAAAGGGGCTTAGCTCCAACACAGGGAGTTGTACTCCCGATTAACTTTTGGAGTTAAACTCTTAAAAAATGAAGAGAGGCTTAGCCCTTGCACATGGAGTTGTACTTCCCGATTGACTTTTAGAGTTAATCTCTTAAAAAGAAAGGATTTATTATTTTTTTTGTGGAGTTAAACTCCTAAGAGATTTTCGGAGATGATGAAAGGGGATCATTTTCTTCTCCCTTGAGCCCTGAATTTTATCTTGAGCCTTGGATCTTTCCAAAGTGGGATTTTTGGAAATGGGTCTTCTTCTTTCTTTTCTCTGTTGACTGGATCTTGGAGAAAAAGGGGGTGAGACTTAAAAATCTCTCATTTTAAAGATCCGATGGAAAATCTGAGCTCCCCTCTGTGGGTTTTATGGTGAAAAACTATTCCTTTTTTTTGAAATGAAGAGTGAAACTCTTGATTTAATTCAAGAAAAAGGAAGAAGATTTAGAATCTTGAGAAAGGAGAAGGAGGCACAGAAACCTAGACTTTTTTTTAGAGAATGAAAATGTCCCCTTTGATTTTTTCAGCATGTTTGCTTTTATAGGCTACACACTTTACATATACCTTCTTGGGATTTTCCAAATGGCACTTTGTGTCACCCCATACCTTATGTGCTTATTTCTTTTTACACATAAGCCATGGGGTTTACAAAACTTTGGTTTTCTGCCCATTTTTCATACATTTATTTCTAGAAAATTACATTGAACTAATTTATTGCTTTATTCTTGGCATAGAGTCGGTCCCTTCCATACTTGTTCTTGACTTGGGTTTAGGCCCACTTCACTTGAGCTTGGACCCGCTTGGCTGGGGGTTGACTGACATTGATTTGGTCAACCGGGGTGTAATTTTTGACCCCAACAAACATAGATACCATTACACAGTATATCTTCTGCAACCAATATCTGATTAAGGTAAATGTTCATGATATTTCTATATAGAACAAAATTATATCCATCTTTATCAAGTAAAAAAACTGATATGATATTGCAAAGCATGCAAGGTACATAGCAGCAGTTATTCAAAATCATAGTATTGCCGCTTGGCAATACTATGTGATATTCACCGACGGCAGCAGCAATAACTTGTGCTCCGTTTCCAACTCTGAGGGATATATCAACATGTCTAACCATCCTACTTTTTCTCAGGACCTATAATAAATTAAAGGTATGAGATTCTGATCCGATATGCAGTACCCAGGAGGTAGGACTGACCGAAAAACGGTTCCCAATAACAAGAACATCTGAAGGAGATGCAATAATATACTTCTTCTTCACTGGGGTCATCAAAGAATGCATGTAATCCTCTTTCCCTTACTCAAGCTTGTGACGTTTGTCACAAGTCAGAGCCGAACCAACATTTCCCAGCCCCGAATAAGAATCCGGGTCGGTCAAGTCATACATTTTATTATCTTGTTTAGGATGTGACATGGTTGCTACCTGGAGAGAGAAAGGAAACACTCAGCATGTGCTCTTGCAAAATTAGATTGGTTTTTAATTTATCTAATTAGGATGGCTCACACTGTTTTCTCGAATTCTCTTTCAAATCTTAAAAGGAGAACTAGTCGGAATCATTTATACCTTACAAGTTCACTAACCGTTTAGCTAGGTGGGCGTTGGTACTCCGAGGAAGGTTCCACGTCCTCTCATATGGGCCTAATTAAAATAAATCTCGTTTCCGAAAAGGCGTAGCCCCATTAACATATTTCCAGACACCTAATAGGTTAGATAATTGTTAAGTGAAAAATATCTCTCAAGAGTAATCCTACTCATCAATAGGATCGTGACCTAACTATCATCGCGCGATAACCTAAATAGAAACCACTTTAGTTACCACACTCCAGAACGTATGCTGCACTAGCAAGTTTCTTGTATATTTAAAACACCCGATATAGTTTTTACTCGTAGGACCCTAATGACCTTGACGGAGTCAACAAATCAAAAAGTTCTAGTCAATTTCAACCCATCATTATCTTGATTGCATTAAACCCACCCGCATAACCCTTGACGGACTCAATAAGATTACACGACTGTCTTAACCAATCGCATCTAATACTACAAATAAGCACCACTTAGCTACCATACACTATGTCTTGATGGAGTCAACAAACGTAGCATGAATACTAAGTACTGCTCGTAGGAAATGACGGAGGGTTATGACTGGTTTTTGGCAAGATAACCTTTAACGTAACGAACTTGATATCGTTGAAGGAATCGAGTGGTTTTAAAAATGAGTGGTTTAGGCTCCGTTTTTAAAACGAGTGGTTTTGAAGAAAACCGAGTAATGTATGGTAACATAAACTTTTGCTCAAATGATCACTTCCTGTGAAGGGATCTAGGCTCTTGCCCCCTCGATTGAGATGCGGGATATTCCTGACCGAATACCTCTATGCAGAGCAAAAGAATACGGATATAGTTTTTCGAAAAATGGTTCCGACAATATCTTATTAGGTTTATTTTTCTTTTCATTAATCAAAATTAATGTGGTCCCATCAATTAATACCTATCACACCAAAAAAAGAATGAAAATAGAATGTATGTATATGCCATCTGCATTCGCCACGGGACCCCGTCATGCACCGTTGGGTTACTTAATTAACGACAGAGCGGGGGAAAGGCTAGCACGGATGCAAAATAAATAAATAAATATATATATATATCCATTCATTACAGGTATGATATAAGCAATATCATAGAAAAGCGATAAGCAATATAGAATAGCGGATAATTTAGGAGCCTCGGGTTTTATTTGAGCCGCAAATGAAACTCGACGTTTCCCGGTCGTGCGGATAGCTCGTACAATACAGAACCAAGACTCCTATGAGTATGGAAAGTTATCCGCCAATTCCAGAAGTGAGAAAACCCACAATATAGGTAATGAGTGGGCCACCCGGCACTTTACGAAATCCGGTAACTTGAGCTTTCCACCATGGGTCATCCTAAAATCCCTATAAGTGCGGCGAATAGCCCGCCAATTCCAGAGCGAAGCGGCTCGAACTTGTCACTGCGAGACGACCACCTAGTGCACTCTAGAACCTGGCTATTCGAGCACTTCTCCGTGGGTTTATCCTAGCACAGAAATGAAATAATATACAACAGTGACATCGACTTCAACCCGGCCGTATCCCAATAAAAGAATATACAGATAGGCAGAAACGACAGTCCACATGTTAGATGCTTGCCCCGCAATAATGAATATACAAATGATATAAAACTATACAACCAACATCGCACAAAAGGCTATCCAACACAACAATTTGTCGAAACCATCACAGAGATATCTCAAGCAACATCAAAAATAAGCAAGATGCGTGTAACCCCTTCTAATTGATGTATAGCGATTAGAATACGTTAAACAAAACATATACGCATCACATAAGCAAGTAATGAAAGCTACGACAATAGAATTCCGCGCACAAATATAAAACACAAGTTTTCTCAAAACTGAAAAAACAGTTTACTAAAACCCCAAAAATTCTAACATTATAAACTAATCCGGGAGTCGAAACGAACTCGAAACTCGTGGGATCGAAGGACCCAAAATTAATGTACACTTGGGGGCCTAGGGGGTACCCCTATGAGGCCACCACAAGATGGCCTAATGGGCTGGGCAGACCCGGGATTACCTATGAAGGTGACCTTGGGTCCCCATCCCCCAAGGCCACCTCACGATGGCTTGGAGGGTAGGCCTGACCTTTGGTCCTCCCGGGGAATTCCCGGGGAATCCACGCAACACCCTGCGACTTCTCAATCTAAACCATGAGCCCACGGGGAGTGAAAATATACTAAAACTTGGAATTTAGGGACTGGTTTTCTCGGCAGTTTTTGCGCGATGAAAATGGCGGAATTCGAACGTCGTAACTAACTATTTTATGTGTTTGGATGACTCTGATACCATATTATAGTTTCTAGCGTTCTTTCCGCTACAACCACGGCCTTTGCGGAACGGAAAACTTTGGTTTTAAAAAATTTTGGCGCTAGAAACATAAACCTAGAATCTATCCAATTACTAAACTAGAAATCTACCGAGAATTTAACTACTCGGATAGAATGTTATGCCTAAAGATTCGTGTTCTTAGGTCTTCTATCCTCTTCCTTGGCTCCTTGGGGTCTCCGTGATCGAGCTTGATCTCCGGTCTTCCTTAGTCGAAAATGATTTATCCAAGAGATATGGTTCAAGACTCTAACTTCATTCAATGAAGAAACTAAAGGTACTAGCTTGCAACACTAGGATGTCTAGAGATGTAGTGATTATTTGTAGTATTTTTCTATCTCTCTTCCACCCTTGATTCTCAATTCATGAGAGGGTAGGGAGGAAGATGAAGGAGAAGCTCAAGAGAAGAGCTTGTAAGTAGAAATAAAAAAGATGGTAGAATGAATAATTTTGTGAGATAAAAAACCCAGCCATCGTTTTGTAAAATGAATTTTCCAATATAGAATAGCAACCATACTTGAATAGTGTTGACAAATGAATTTATAATTCATTTGTCTATTCTATTCAAGCATGGCTCTCACCGTTCCTCTCGTTTACACCTCATTTCTATTTTTCCAAAAAATAGAAAATACATGACAAGGTGTCCTCCTTCTAAAATGTATTTTGTATAAATACAATAATACATTTTACCATATATACATACCCGTATCGTATACCTACAAATACCTGATACACACATGTATCCGTATAAATACGAATACCCGATAAACATCAGTATCCATATAAATACAAATACTCGATACATCTCTGTATCCTTATAAATACCCGAGAGATGGAACAATACAACTAATATAATACTAGAATATATATATATATATATATATATATATATATATATCAAAATACATATATGTAAATTATTAAATCAATACCTGATTTAATAATCCGGCTTAATTCTAAACCGGCTAGTATTATCAACCGTCCGATCAAAAGTCCGGGTAGCTGGTACACTTATTTGGTCGAAACCCTGCACGTATCAAAATACGACCACTACATTATTTCGCCTGAATCAGAAAAACTCTCTGTGTAGGACTTTAAAGACTCGACGGTACGTTGACAGTGGGTTTAACCACATGTATGTCAGCGGCATTAACTGTATGTAACGGTTACCCAGATATCTGTCGATTAAAGATCGACGAACAAACTCATCCAAACTCCTACTGAGTCTATCCATAACAATCTCCATATAGTCCGGTCTCTTCATCTAAGAGTATCGTATACCGGGTCTAGGGGTGGTAAACGTCAGACCTTAATAACCCGATAATGCATGCTGATGTGTCTTAGGACCAATCCAAGAAACTACTAATTTAACTATCGGTAAATCTCAAGTGTCTTGGCCAAGGTCTTATGGTGCTAGCCAACCAAACACAGTGCTGATATCGACTCCTTATACCTGGAGAGACGGATCCCCAACAATCGCTCACCGCCTCCATGTGGCTCGGGACTGTGCCCAATTAAAATATGTTTGCACGACTTAGTAGAGCCGTGATAGGGCGGCAATCTAAGTACAATGAGAACTCACATGAGACAAATGACGATCTCAAGTCTAAAGACTAACCTATACTCATGTCATCTGAGAAGTGTCATCTGATGATAGGTATAATACCATCTAGAAATTCTCGGCGAGTCCGTCCAGTGTACTCACTCCTAGTGAGCACCTGTATACAATATTAAGTGCTAAAGACTAATGGATGTGGGACCAACCATCGTCCCTCGTTGGGCTCTAGAAACGTATACACCAATCTTCTCTGGAATATCGATACCCAGTCTCAATACTTGCACGACTAGGGACATTTAAGGATGTGCTTATAGACTACCCAACCCCCATATGTATGATCGCTATCATAACACTAGTAGTCAAACAATAATCCTACGGGCTTTATCAACATGTATTAATGATACGTAATAACAAATAAAATATATACACATGTTAAGATAAAGACAAATCAAATAGCATACTATCATATCGAGAAAAATTGTCCTGTACAAACATATTTCCAAGCATCCACTATACACACACACAAAATAATGGCCTCTAGGGTGTACATATCCAACAAATTTAGCATTTATTTTTAATTTTGTATGAATTATAAGTATATAATACATTATTAATTGTAATGGAACTATAATTATTGAATGTAATGTATTAAAAAATATAATTATATACTTTATATTATGCATGATAAATAATCTATTATTGAATATAATGTTAATAATTTTCTAAATAGTCTGTCTCTTTATTTGATTATCAAGATAATATTTGATTTCTTTTCTATAAGAAATAGTATATGACAACTTAGATTTTAATTTAATATTTTAAGAGGATAAATTTCACTTAAATACCAAGATCTTCTGGTAATTTTCTTAATATAAATACAATAAACTTGTGACATGTAAGTAGATGCCAAGAATAATCATCATATCTAAATAAATATCATGATTTGGTAATTTTCAATTTACAAATACGAACGTTTTATGTCATGAAATATGGTTATAAACCAATATAAATAATAAATTATGTCAATATTTTAGGTAAAAAAATATTTTTTAATAAATTCATTACCTAGTAAATTTTTAAATAGCAATAGTTATTTGAGTGAAACTTTAGCATAAGTTTTAAAGAAATTATAATTTCTATAAATAAATGTAAAATAACTATTATTAATTGAAATATTATTGTTTCACCATATTTGAAAAAAGATATGGGATATTTTTTGTGACTATTTGAATAAAAATATCATTATTTCTCTATTTTAATTTTTTTTGTAAATTTCTACCTTATACGTTCAATGGAACATATGCAAAACTAAAAAATACTCTGTATGGCTGGTGTCCGGCAGAGCAGAATCTGCAAAACTTCTACCAATCTTTTAGTCAAGTTACACCAAGAGCAAATCCTAGAATATTTCTTTAAAATCTCTCTTAGCCGTTACTCTCTCTATATATACAAATTAATGGTCTTACAATTTTATCATATGAGAAACCCTATTTATAGCCTAACCCTGATCCTTTTTAAATTAGGATTCAAACAGAATATGGTAAATATTCGGTTCACACAGAAAACCTGCGCGCAGACGTCTGATAATGACTTCAACAGACGTCTGTCGCCTCTCTGTGTTGGATTCGGCTTCTTGGGCAGACGTCTACCACTTCTTGGGCAGACATTTGCCAATACTCTGGATTTGGCTTCTGAACTTGAGCAGACATCTGCCACTCCTTGGTCAGACATCTGGTTTTGCTTTGGAGACAGCTCGGACCTTTTGGCAGAGGTCTACCGTTTTGGCCTTCAGATGTCTGGACTTGCTCTGGACTTTTGCTCGATACTTAATGCATGATCAGACGTCTAAACCTTTCTCATTCTAAGAGAATTCTCCATATATTAACAAAGCAGTATGTTTTCTTTACAAGAAAGTTTTATATTCCAGGAAAATCCAAAATCTTAACGATCAATTAATTTGTGACGAGCAGAATGCCATTGGATACCCATCTTGAGTTACCGTACACCTTGTCCCAATCGATGGACCCGGTCTTAATCTGTTGAAGAGTCAAAGTGATGGAGTTGGCAAAATTTGTTTGGCTTTCATGAAATAATATTAACCAATTAACATCATTTTTTTACCAAGTCTATCTCATTCTCACTCTCAGTTTATTTCCTATTTGTTAAAGTTTGTTCTAATTCAAAGTCGATGATGAAAAACGAAACGATTCGTTGCAGAGTTAAAGATCCGAGTCCTTCTAAAATTTGGTTTTAATGAAGATTTATTTTGAAGATTAATTAGGAAAATTTGTTGGAGAATTGTATGAAGAGTTGTTGAAAAATTTATAAGAGATCTTGAGCTTAATTAGAAAAGTTTGTTTGGCGAATTATTTGAAAATTTGTTAGACATTGTTTTAGAGATTTGATGAGATTCTAACTGGAGCAGGAGTTCTATTATTTTGTGTTATAAATAGAAAAGAGTCTCATCAAAGAAAAGTGTCGAAGAAGAAGAAGAAGAAGAAGAAGAAGAAGACAAGACAAGAAGAAGGCGAAGGGTAGTCGTCTTTATGTTTGTATGAAGAGATGAAGGAAGAGGCGAAGGGTAGTTATCCACAAGTGAAGGTGGGGGATTTACCAAGAGCAGTCTTTGTGTTTATATAAACGTTGAGATGTGAAGAGAGATGCCAGAGAATATAAAATATACTGTTATTCTTGATTATTAATGAAGAGGTTCTCATATTTGCCCCGTGAATGTAGACCGTTGGTCGAACCACATTAAATATTGGTGTTGCGTGTTCTTATTTTTATTTGTTTTCCTTACACGCCTAACGAAAAACCCTAACACTATTCAAATCAATGAACATTAAAAAAAAGGGTAAATTGCCAAAAAGAGCCCGGCTTGTTCGATAGTTGTCTAAAACCCTAGATATTTTCAAAATTGTTGGAAAGGACGTGCTATTCAAAATCTTTGTGAAAAAACTCGAGCTGCATTTCATTTATGCCTTCATTCCATCCAACTGCTTAGATATTTATAAACATCTTTGAGATATTACATGCAATTTTGTAGATATTACAGGCACCTTGTATAAAGAGGTTTAATTGGGCACGTGTATTTTTAACAATAGCAAAATGTCCAAGGGTTTTTATATAATTTTGAAGCAGCCCATGGGCTTTTTGACAATTTACCCTGAAAAATATACAGGTGGGCACATTTGTGGATTGTTGTGAGAAAGGGATCAGAGAAGAGACGAGTGGAAGCCAATCATGCTTACCTTTTTAATTTTAGTTTAAGTGCTCTAACAAACAAACATTTTATTTATTAAGTGGCAATCTAGCATTATACTATTACCTTGCTTCATTTGACCTATTATTATATCAATGTTTCTTTCAATTAAAATACATTTATGTCATAAGATGCCATAGCCTTGAAGTAACCTCTAAAGCTTGTAGGGTCTCTCATGCCAAGCTAGTTTATAATTTTCAACGGATAAATTTGGATGATCGTGAATGCCATTCTTTTTTCTTTTCTTTTTTTTTTGTTGAGAAAACAGATTTCGATCGTATGCCTGGAATATAAATCTTATTTTTAAACCCTTAATTTAGTTGAGCTGATATGTCTTAAAAAATATCTGAGCAATATAGTTAATTTAATTTTGAGTGATATACAAATTAATGCAAACCAAGCAATCTTAACATTTTCTTAAAAATTATGAACAAAAGAGAATTTATTTATGTCTAGTACTCAAATGTGACCTCCATCAAACATTTATTCAAAGTTTAAGGTGATGAGGGTGAACCCAGATGGATGTTTTGAATTCTAAATACTCAATTCATTCTTGTCTAATTAAAAATGGAATTAACCTAAAGCTTGATGAGAAATGAAAAAGATACCAAGCGTGCCAAGCCAATCATGCTTTAGTCTTTCTCCTCATAGACTGGAACTTAGGTAACCAACGAAAGGGTCATTACGCAATGACAATGGATTATTTGACTCATTACTTTATAACCAAAGCAATATTCTAACATATATATAAACAAAATCCGCAGTGTCATTATAGAAAGTTACTAGTATCCAGGTACGGAGTAACAGTCCGTAGAAGACAAACGTTCAGCATATAAGAAAAATCATGTCATGAGCAGATTGAGGGGACAATCGGTTTTCCGCCAATATAACTTTAGGATCTTTATAGCTTTAGAATTTTGACGCGGCGATGATGGCTTTTAGCTTAGCAACATTTTCAAATGCATGGAAAAAGATGATTCCCATAGTTTGTAAGTTTGTGCAGAATCCATGAGAAATGTCCCAAGAGAATAATTAGGAAGGGGGATAAGTTGGAGGAGATCAGGTCATGCTGCTGCAGGCCAAAAGATTCACTTCCTTCTGATGACAGTATGAAATTTTATAGCTGAGCAAAAGTTGAGCCATGTGGGATCCAAAACTTTCATCCTCTCTCCTTTTCTTTTTAAATGACTTAATTTTTGCATAATTAAGCTCAGATAGTTATCAGTACACTAGTGATGGTGATGCTAGGAAAGAAAGTTAAACTAAAGGTCCAGAGCTTTTTGTAGTGAGTACTAAGAGATGAAAAGATTCAATGATGAGGGCATTTTGCTTTCCTCCAAGTGTTAGTACCAAGTAATTTAAGAATCGTGAATTTTATAATAATCAAAGGACTTGATGATGTAGATATATTAATTTGGGAAAATTGTCAAAAAGCCCCCGGCCCGCTAGGGAGTTGTTTAAAAAACCCTGTAATTTTTGAAATGGTTGAGAAGGGCCTACTGTTCAAAATCTTTGTGAAAAACCCTGGGTTGTATTTCTTTTAGGCCTTTTATTCCCTCAACTGGCTGGATATTACAGGCAACTGCTTAGATATTACAGACAACTACAACTGCTTAGATATTACAGGTAACTGCTCAGATATTACAGGTAACTGGTATAAGGTGGTTTCGATTGGACCCAGGTTTTTTTTTATAACAATAGCAAAAAGCCCAGGGTTTTTTATACAAGTTTGAAGCGGGCTGAGGGCTTTTTCCTATTAATTTTCATTTCAAAATTCAAGTCAATTAATTTCGAAATCCATATATTTTAAAGATAGCTGATATTGAGTTAAGTTAGACTACACGATGACATAGAGACAACCAACTATGGAAAGAGAACTCTGATGACCAGCGTCGATCGGTAAGCAGTTGCTAAGAGCGCTTATTGGCGAACGATTGTTATGCTGTGTGAACACATGCATATTTAGATGCCATATGGTGTTTGTTTTAGAAATAAATGTGAAATTGAAAAGAAAAATATAGACCCCTTTTAAAACCACAAGAATATAACTTTTTATCTCAAGATTCTCTCATGTCATGAGATTGATAAGGCCATTAAAACTCTCACTCTCTCTCTCTCTCTCTCTCTCATAAAATCTTTGGAAATCTTGCTGGCATGAAAGGGGGAACCCCAGTCCATACTCAAGGTCGAAAGTTGAAACATCACATCCATTTCCTAAGGAATCGTTCCCCAAGTGGAAGCTTCCAAAAATGTGATTCTAATTTAATCTTCTTATTTTTGTATGGCTATAATCATGATGTAAAGTAGCTTCTTCTTTTTCCCATAAAAATTTACAAAAACTGATGATACTCACGTTGGAATTTTCCGGATCACGACTGTGGCAGGTGACGTGTCATCCACGTAAGCTCGCTATAT
Organism: Agapanthus africanus; assembly: GCA_030015575.1. Lineage (NCBI taxonomy): Eukaryota > Viridiplantae > Streptophyta > Magnoliopsida > Asparagales > Amaryllidaceae > Agapanthus > Agapanthus africanus. The sequence continues at coordinate 12,871,233 of JASDDO010000022.1, forward strand.
TCTTGAGGACCGTGGAACTAGAATAAATATGACGGATTGGGGACATTGCTCGTCGTCTCGCCTCCGAGGTTGCACCCGACCTTTTAGAAGGCCTCTCCGGAATATGTTCCCCTTTTGGCAGACCGTCAGCCAATAGCTCATCTCCAAGCTATTCGATAGCTGAGGCTCCTCAGCTCACTTGCTCGTCTCCGAGCTATCCTATATCCGAGATTCCTCAGCGTCCCTGTTTGGCCGAGAGCACGGAGCCTGTGCGCCACAGTAATGGCTCCGTGTATCTCGCCACGACGAGATCTCCGCCGCTCCACATCCCGCATTCCACGCCAGCGTATCTCGCCATTAATGGACGTATCCCACCAACAACGCGAGCGTGACGCCGGGGCGTAACGGACGGCGAGAATCTCGCATCGGCTCGCTCTATGCAACCACTATATAAACCGCTCTCCCAGACGACTCAGGTATGTCGAACTCAATTCAATCCGCTATTCTATCTCAATATTTCTTGATACTTATTTGATCGTCGGAGGGTTTTACGGTGGTTTCCCACTCCGGGACTTTCCTTGCAGGTAGCTCGGCGTCAACAATATCCAACAACCCATTGAAATCCACACATTCAATCCTTATACCCAATCTCAATCGTTCAGCCCCGCTGGTCGTATGATCGACGGAAGACAATATCTGAAGGAGAATCCGTCCTCCATTAGTTGGCGCCGTCTGTGAGAAGAATTGTTTTCTAGCTTTTCCATCTAAAAAGTTGATCATCCGCCCTCGAAGAAACCTAGACATCTTATTGGAAAAAAGAGATCTTACACAAATCAGGATGGCCGCTTATCAGTAGCAGACTGTCCGCTACTACAACACCCGAGTTAAATATCGAGCCTTCAAGACAGGAGACTTGGTCTTATGGCGAAACGAATTCGTGGACCAAAAGAAGCTACATAAGTTCTCCCCGAAGTGGGACGGGCCATTCCTCGTAACGGAGAAATTACCCGGCGGAGCCTACCATCTCCAAGACTCCGGGGGGCGTGATTTTCCTCGGCCGTATAACGCCAAAAATCTTAAATTGTACAGATGAACTTGTACCCTTTCAAATAATAAAATTCCCTTTTGTGTCGACTACAATTTTCTAAGCTGAGTTTTCACGCGAGTAGATTCCTGCTCCTCCCTAAAGTCGGCGGGTAGTCCTTACCCGCCACACTCACTCAAAACGGGCACTCCCCAACCCAAAAAAACACGGGCTTTGTAGCATCTGGCCACGGGCTTTCCCCTGACAAATACCCAGCCACGCTCAAAGAGCAGCCGACCTGAGTCTAACTCTTTCCCAGGGCGCCTACAAGTAATGAGGTTCGATCTTCTGTAATCACGAGTAATGAGAGGTCTTTAAGCCAAAGAAAATTTATAAAAAAATTATTCAAAGGTATTCTCGGCTCCTCTGCTTTACAGAGCAAAAGAAAAAGCACATAATCCCTAAAATATTACAACAAAAGGGGAAGTGAGTTAAGAAAACATTGACGATAATACTCGGAGGAGAGTTCCTCCAGCCGAGCCCAAGCGGCCTCCGCCCGCTCCCTTTGCCGGTACTCATGGACTCTAGAAGCTACAGATTCGCTGGGGGTTCCCGCCGCCGAACTGTTAGTTATATGTATGTCCTAGAGGCCATTATTGTACATGTGATGTATATTATAGTGGACGCTTGGACATACATAGGGAGGACTTTCTTGCACGACATGATAGTATGCTATTTGGTTACTCTTTATTTTAACATGTACACCGATTGTCTCTCTGTTACATGTTGGTAAAGCCCTTAGGATGTGTACTTGACTACCTGAACTATGATGTGGATCATACAAATGGGACAAAGGTAGTCGGTAAGTACAGCCTTTAATGTCCCTAGTCATGGGTGTATTGAGACAGGGCATTGATATATCAGAGTAGACTAGCGTATATCTTCTCGACCGATGTAGATGGACGATGGATGATCCCATATCCATTGGTGTTTGACATCATAGATGATATACGGGTGCTCAGTGGAGACTGGGTACACTGGACGGACTCGCCGAGAACTCCCAGATGGTATTATACCTCACGTCAGATGGCAGTTCTCTGGCGACACTGGTACAGGTTAGTCTGTCGACCCGAGATCGTCATAAAGTCTTCTGTGATTCCCACTGTGCTTTGATTTCCACCTTACCACGTTCAAGAGAACGTGCAAAACGGTGGTTTTGGAGTACAGTCCCGAGTCACATGGAGGCAATGAGCGATAGGAGGAGATTTCGTCTCTCCCGGTATTGGGGGTTGATATTGTGCTGTGCTCGATTGGCTATAACAGGAAAGTCCCTGGCCAGGGCTGTTTATGAGATTTACTGGTAAGTATTATTAGTAGTTTCTCGACCCGTTATGAGCCTCACATCGGCATGACTTATTAAGCTATTGGGGTCTGACGTTTACTACCCACAGGCGAGATATGCGACATATCAAACGAAAAGACCAGATTGTACGATAGTATTACTGATTGGATTCGCAGGAGTATGAGCAGGCTTGCTTGTTGATCTTCTGATCGCTCAATGCCCGGGTGGCCGTTACGTTTAGCAGACCACTTACGGCTTGTGGGTGTTTGATATGATCGTCACCTACTGCCGGCGTATTGATGAGTCTTTAGAGTCCTACACAGAGATTTCCTGGTTCATGCGAAACGAAGTAGGAGCACATATGTGATATGTGCGGGACCGAGATTAATGCGCGTATGTGATACCGCATTCTATTCTTGTGATATGTGATATCGATCGGTTATATGTGATATAGCCGGGTTATCGGATCAAGTGTTGATTCGATAGATTATTACATTTGATATTAGTCGGTTGTATGTGATATAGCCGGATTATTAAATCAAGTGTTGATTTAATAATTTAATATATAATTATATATTTAATATATTAATATACATTAACTAATATTAGCTCGCTTAAGATTTCTTTTCTCACTAGCGTGCATATAGTATATATGATATATATTAATGTATATTATTTTGTGGCATGCTTGATGACACATGTGACATGGGTGTATGAGACTTACACCATGCTTATAATAATGGAATGGTTTTATTTATTTAAAATTAATCAAAATTAGTAGGAAATTAGTCACATGCTTGGAAGCTTGGAGAAGCTTGTAGCATCTTTGACTTAATCCGCTAGTTTTGTTTTACTTGTAGATATTTATTAACCTAACCATTATTGTAACCCGTGGTTTATTCTCTACATGAGTTAGTGTATGACACTAATTCACCCATGGTTGCTATTCTCACCTCATGAGTTCATTCTCATCTCTTGACTTCATCTTCTTCATCCTTGAGAAAAAGCCTGCTAGCTTTTGATCAAGTGAGAAAATTGTTCCCCTCCGAAAGACGGCGGAGACGCGATAGACATCTTGCCTGAAATTCGGGGCAGATGCTATATGGTTTTATCTGTCTACCTCTCCGAAGATGCCAAGTTGATTTATGGCACCGTGTATCGGAGGTTTAGACGGATGCGGCCGATGTAGCAGACTTCGTCAGATTCCCCCTCGCTAGAGGGGTTTTTGATTGTGGGGACGCTCTTCCCTGCAGGCGCAAGCCCCTGCAGTTAATTACGCTACCGCATCGCGGTAGCCACTTTCTCCTTCTCCAGAATTTCACTTCGTGCCGTGTGTGTTTGTTTTGTTTGTGGTTGCCCGTGGATTGTATACGGAGACTATTTATTTCGTCGCCCGTAGGACGTGGATTAGTCCAAATCCGTATTTTCTTAGATTTGGGTTTTGGGTTTTGGTTTAAGGATACGTTAGCCATTTTTGAGGTTAAGATCAACTTAAACGTTTGTTAAAGATACGTTAGTCTAATTTCCAGACTAAGATCAACTTAACGGGATCGTCTAGATCCATTTCCAGTTTAGGGACATGGTGGTCCATTTAATATATGGCCGTCAGGACTCGTCACCTCTCTGACGTCGTTGAAGGATTACAACGACAGGTGTCAGAGGAGCTCGGAGATGTACCCTTGAACCAAAGTTGATTTGGCGTGTTATAGTTCGTTTGAATGTTTAAGGATACGTTAGCCGTGTTTGGGGCTAAGATCAACTTAAACAGGATCGTTTAGATCCGGCAAAAGAGCATTTGGAGGCTCTATTGTTCCAGTTTAGGGACGTAGTAGTCCATTATTAGTTTAAGGACGTTTCGGTCCAACATTAGTTTAAGGACGTTTCGGTCCACGAGTTTAAGGACCCCACAGTCCGTATTAATATGTGGTCGTCGGGACCCGTCACCTCTCTGATGCCGTTGAAGGATTACAACGATAGGTGTCAGATGAGTTCGGAGATGTACCCTCGAACCGGATGTAAATTGATTTAGAGAGCAGCCGTGCTCAGTCAATTTAATTTGAGGACTTATGGCCATGACTGGGCTAAGTCCAGTTGAATGTTCAACATTTTTATTTGTCTTTGGCTTATTAGGCCTGTGCTAGGGCTTTGCCTCTTTTTAAATAATGCACTGCATTATTTTTGTTTTGTTTGGGCTCTGCCCTTTTATAAATGATGCAGAGCATCTATTTTGTTTGGGCTCTGCCCTTTTTATTGCACTGCAATTTAATTAGGCCTACTAGGTCTTTTTGATTTGGGCCTGGCCCTTTAGGAAATGCATTGCATTTGTCAGGCGCTTTGCGCCAATCAGAGAGCGCAAATACTTGTGGTAACGACACGTGTCACGCAAGCGCAGTGCGCTGCACCAATGCGCTGCGCTTGCGCTGCTGACACGTGGCGCGCTCTGGTGAGTTGCGCCAATTCCAGAGAGCAAGGCTCTATTTCAAAAGCGCTTAGCGCAGATGGTTCAGGTGCTGACACGTGGCGCTCTCTGGTGGCTTGCGCCAATCCAGAAGCGCAACAGCGCAGTTTGCAAGTGCGAGGCACTATAATTTGAGAATCTTTTTTAGAACCAATGGTTCATGAAAAAATGCAAAGCACTGTTTGATTTCTTGATCTAATTTAGATCAAAGAAAACAAGTTTTTCTTGTTTCTCTTATTTCAAAGAACCAATGGTTCATAAAAAGTGCAAAGCACTGTTTATTATGTGAAGATCATTGATCGTGTTCTTAGATCAATGATCTATTAGAAGAAATTTCTTCTATTTTATGAAGGTTTTACCTTTTTCTTGTAATTTCTTAAGAGTTCTCTCTGTTTGAAGTTCTTGATTTCTCACCAATGTTCATACTTTTGAATTGAGGTCTAGAGTCCTTTTTATAATGCCCATTAATTAGTTAAATTTGTTAAAGAGATCTTTCTCTGAGTGATTTGGGGAATTTTCCCCACCGTTGGATCTTTGATCCAAGGGCTTCTGTTTTACAGAAGAAAATTTTCTTGTTTTAACAAGAACAGAAAGATTTCTTAGAATTTTAATTCTGTTTGGCGCAAATGCTCCAGAGCGTGACACGTGTCGCGCAGCGCACAGCGCAGCGCAACTGCGCTTGCGCAACTGCGCTGACACGTGTCGCGCAGCGCACAGCGCAGCGCAACTGCGCTGCCACGTGGCGCGCAGCGCAGAGCGCAGGCCAGCTGAAGCGTTGCTTCTTTAATTAAAGTTTGAATTTTAAACAGAGCCTTGCTCTGATTGGGTGCGCTGCCTTGGACGTTGCGCTCCCTGCGCTAACGTGTCTGATTTTGACACGTGGCGCTCTGCGCGCAGCGCAGGGGATCTGAAGCGTTGCTTCATTTATTTTAACTTTAATTCTCACTTTAATTTTCAAGACAGAGCTTTGCTCTGATTGGAGGAAAACAGAAGCATTGCTTCTTTTCCCACCTTGGAATTTGAACAGAGCTTTGCTCTGATTGGGGTAAACAAATGCCCCCCCACCGTTGCGCTTACGTGGCCCTAAACGTGAGCGCAGCGGTGGCCGAATTCCAACCGTCGCGGCAACTTTTGGAAGTTGAAAGGGCATTTGATGCCTATAAATAGGACCTTTGGTCCCTTAGATGATTTTCATCTTCAGAATTTTACTTTCAGAACTCAGAGCCTTGCTCTCTTGTTTAAACACTTTTAAAAGTTCAAACTTTAGAGAATTTTAGGTAAAAATATTAATTTTGATTAAATTAAATCAACTTGAAGAGCCTTGCTCTCAATAGATCCCTGATCTAAAGAAGACCCATTTAGGGTTTCACTTAGCAGAGCTTTGCACTAAAGGGATCTAAAGAGAACTAAAGGGAACCCTATTAGGGTTCCATTAATAGAGCTCTGCTCTCCAAAAGGTTTCCCTTGGATTTTCTTAATTAATGGAGTTTTGCTCCTTCCAAATCATATAGAAGAACTCTTAAGAGTTCTTCATGGCATTTGATACTATTATTATTATTATATCATTTTTTTTCCAGAGCAAAGCTCTCAATGTTCTTAGGAAATTTTCCTTAAATTCTCCTCATAACTGGTTTTTGACAGGTGTCACTCCTGTCTATAGAGCATTGCTCTCGAGGAGTTTTAACTCCCTATACATTTTCCTCATTGCTAATCTTCCAATGTTGCTTCTTTCAGGCATTATGGTGGTACATCTATACAGTCTGCACGAGTTCATTACTTACGAGGATATCCGTGCACAGGGCCGTCAACAAAACCAAGAGTTTACAGACGCCCAATGTGCAGAGGTCATAGGTCGTCTGAACGCACTCACCGGCTGGCTGCTCCTTCGCCGTTCTGCTCTCTTGAAAGTCGTGCTGGGAGCAATCTGGAGAGCACTCCCGGGATTTCACGAGGCCCTACCGCTCAATGCGCTGGATGACGCCAAAGACAAGGTGCATTCAGTGTACCTGTCGGGGCTGATCTCGAAGAAACGGCGGGATAGCCTCATCGACATCCTGCATCAAATTTTCCAGCAGACGACGATAGTCGCTGCTTATCGAAGGCTAGGAGGGCTTGCCGAGGATCTTGACACACAGGAGCGTGAAAGGCTGCACACAAGAATAATCAGAAAGGATAGAAGAACTCTGGATGACCTTACTTTTGACTTTCTCAATCCGTGCCCTGGATCTGAGGTTATTCCATTGTAATAATATTTCTCGTTTATTGCTTTATGATTGTAAGGATTTTTGGCAATATTAATGGAAAAGTTTTATCCCAGCTTGTCTTATTTTTCGTTCTGAGTCTTTTGCCTATGCATGGATGAGTGTGTCTCGGACGCTTGTAAATCGGATGTTCTTTTGTCGCTTTCTTCTTTCTCTTATTCTCAGCATGCTGTCTTAATAAACAGGGTCGACAGATAATGAAGCACGCATCTTGATTTCCTCAAGAAATAGCGATGGCTTAGGCCGCAGGTTCAGATCTGCTGCCTAAGACTTTTCAACTCTATGAGCCGTGAGGGTCTCATAGAGACTTTTCTCCCTACGGATCGAGAGGATCTCGTAGGTGGGTTTTCTCCTTAGGAATCGTGAGGATTCCTAAGTGTGTTTTCTCTCATAAGTCGTAAGGATCCTATAAGAGAATTTTTTCCTCTTACGAGTCGAGAGGACCCGTAAGCGGTTGTTTCCCTCCTTGTCGAAATACGACGTTGGAGAGTGAGACCCGTGGATAGTATGCAAGAGACTGTTTTGGGCCGACTTGCAGGGTCCCAGTGCTTAGGGAACATGCTTCTTTTATGCCCACTGCCTAAGGCTTTATCTCACGGTCGAGCCGCCTCAAGGATTTCTCTCAAAGACATCAATTTCTTCACAAGTCGAAACGAATCGAGCGTTTCTCGCAAGAACATCCTAACGTCGCATTTAACCTCTGCTCTTTACGACAGAAGTCCGTTAGGGTCTGTGGTACTTAGGGTTTTGGCCATCGTACCGTCGCATAAGCTGATATATTCCTCGATAGGCAATCGTGCTGTTCGAGTAGCCCTGCGACTGCCATGTCTCTGATCCCTTCGGGGGCTGGACAAGACGTCTTCAAGCAATCTTCCTAGGAAATTTGACCGTCGGAAGAGCAAGCGTTAGGAATTTGCCATGCCGCTTTTTACTTGAGGTTAGACTCATTTTGGCGAGCCCCGATGAGTCATAACCACTCCGCGCTGGTGTGGGATGATCTCCGATAGTCTTTCAGGTTTTATGTGAGTTGCCATCAAGACCCTGAAGCTAGGAATTTGTCCTTTGCTTCGTTTTGCTGGCATCACGTCTGCTGTATTGAGACGAATGTCGCGGTTGTCTTTAGGTTGCTGATGAACCGTTGAGGTTTGGAACTAGGGATTTTGCCGTGGCTTTGTTTGTTTGATTGTCGCGTCTGAATCCTGCTGGAGGGAGAACGCTGGGGTGACAACTCATCTGCTGTATCGAAACGAACGTCGGGGTGGAGCTGGAATTTTGCCGTGGCTCCGTTTGTTTGATTGTCGCGTCTGAACCCTGCTGGAGGGAGAACGCTGGGGTGACAACTCGTCTGCTGTATCGAGACGAACGTCGGGGTGGAGCTGGGATTTTTCCGTGGCTCCGTTTGTTTGATTGTCGCGTCTGATCCCTGCTGGAGGAAGAACACTGAGGTGACAACTCGTCTGCTGTATCGAGACGAACGTCGAGGTGGAGCTGGGATTTTGCCTTGGCTCCATTTGTTTGATAATGTCGCGTCTGATCCCTGCTGGAGGAAGAACGCTGAGGTGACAACTCGTCTGCTGTATCGAGACGAACGTCGAGGCGGAGCTGGGATTTTGCCTTGGCTCCGTTTTTTTGATGATGTCGCGTCTGCTGTGTCGAAACGAACGTCAAGGTAGTGACCATTCCACACTGGCGTGAGACGATCTCCAGTTTTCTTTCAGGCTTTATATGACTCGCCGTTAAGACCTTGAAGCTAGGCATTTGGCCTTTGCTTCGTTTGCTTTAGTGTGTTTGAATCCTGTCGAAGGAAGGACACTGTTGTTGACATTGCGTCCGCTGTATCGAGACGAATGCTGAGGTGGAGCTGTGATTTTTCCGTTACTCCACTTGTTTGACCATGGGGTCTTTCGTAGGCGTTGTATCTGCATCTTGATGGACTGCGAAGGAACGCCGTTGTTAACATCCCGTCTGCTGTATCGAGACGATTGTTGAGATGAAGCTCGGATTTTGCCGTCGCTTCACTTTGTTTCGATCGCAAGTTCTTTTGTTGGCGTTGTATCTGCATCCTGCTGGACTGCGAAGGAACGCCTTTGTTGATTCTTAGGTCGTAGATATTGCCGTTAAGATTTGGATCTAGGGACTATGCCGTGGCTCCATTTCATTGCGACTCTGAGGTCGGTTGTTGACGTCAAGACCCTGAAGCTAGGGATCTTCCTTTTGCTCCGCTTGTTGACATTGTGTCTGCAGTATTGCGATGAATGTCGAGATTGTCTCTAGGTTGTCTATAAACCGTTGAGATTTGGCTTCGCTTTTTTATGGAGCCTGGGGAGGAAATATGTGATTCTTTCTTTGTTTGCGCCCTTGGATTGTATACAGGGATCGATGTGATCTCAACTGTATGGCAAAAGTTTTATCATCATTTTTTTTGTTTTATTTCCGCGATGCTCTATCATTTCAGCTTTTATATCGCGAAGATCGCGATTGCCCAATCATTTCGGCTATTTTTCGCGGGGCCCAATCATTTCGGCTATATTTTTTATTTTTACTCGCTACTTTTTATTGCAAGTTGCCCAATCATTTCGGCTGTTTTTTTTTAATCGTTGCTTTTTATTGCGAGTTGCTCAATCATTTCGGCTATTTATTTTATCTTCACTCGCTGCTTTTTATTGCAAGTTGCCCCATCATTTCGGCTATTTCATATGCATTTTCGGCTCGCTGATTTTTTTTATCGCGAGTGTGGAACTTGGAACCTGATGACAATCTTAGCATCAGCATCGCTACGACTGGAATATTGCCAGGAGCGAATCATCATTTGCATGAAAGGACTTGGAATTTGATACCGATTTAGGCATCAGTATCGCTACAACTGGGATATTGCCAGAAGCGAATCATCATTTGCCATGAAAGGACTTGGAATTTGATACTGATTTAGGCATCAGTATCGCTACAACTGGGATACTACCAGGAGCGAATCATCATTTGCCTTCGTCGATGTCGAACAAAGGTGGCTTAGTAAACAGGGTTGGGATTCTGTCGACTAAGGCTTTTAACTTCATGAGCCGTAAGGGTCTCACAAAAGTATTTCTCCCTACAAGTCGTGAGGATCTTGTAGGTGTATTTTCTCCTTAGGGATCGTGAGGATTCCTAAGTGTATGTTCCCTTGTAAGTCGTAAGGATCTTACAAAAGGGCTTTCTCCTTATAAGTCGAGAGGACTTATAAGGGTTGTTCATCATGCGTACATACCCTCAGTCACGGATGGGACATGGTTAGGGAAATGTTTATTCGCGCCCGTGGATTGTATACAAGGGTCAGTGCTGAGCCACTTGTAGGGCAGTAGTGGAAGGTTGTGGGAGTTGCTTAAGAACAGGTTCAGGTCTCTGTAACTTAAGACTTTCAAATCTTATGAGCCGTGAGGGTCCCATAAGAAAGTTCTCCTTACGAGTCGTGAGGATCCCGCAAGTGTATTTTCTCCTTAGGAATCGTGAGGATCCCTAAGTGTGTTGCTCCCTTGTGAGTCGTAAGGATCTCACAAGGGTGGTTTCTCCTTACAAGGTCATGAGGACCCTGCAAGTGTCTTCTAACGAGGTTGCGCCCTTTCAGGTTTTCACAAACACTCGCCGGTAGTCCTGCTGTTTTTACTCACGGAGCCCTTTCGGGTTTTCATCCGTGCCCATTTTGCTTATGGACATACCGTTTTTTTTATTCTTTTCATTCTTCTTATTTTTTCTAACGAGGTTGCGACCTTTCAGGTTTTCACAAACACTCGCCGGTAGCCCTGCTGTTTTTACTCACGGAGCCCTTTCGGGTTTTCATCCGTGCCCATTTTGCTTATGGACATACCGTTTTTTTTTATATATATTTTTTTCTTCCTTTTTTTTATCTCGTCAGCCTAAGGATGTTGTGGTAGTAGTTTAAAGACGTTTTGGTCCGTCGTTAGTTTAAGGACGTTTCGGTCCGTTGTCGCCGTATTTAAGGCGAATATCTAGTTTATTGACTTTTCGGTCTATGGGGTTTTCTCTATGACTGAGCATGATGCCCTCGGCATATCCGTCTTTCTCGGAGCGTGAGGTTGTGGCGGGTTCACCTTCCAGTTTTCGGACAACGAGAACTTGCCCTGTTGGTATTGGTCTTCGACCCAGTTCTTGAAGACGTAGCAATCCTCGATCAGATGACCTACCGTTTGGTGGTAAGGGCAATAATTGAGAGCGTTAACATCTCCTGGCCGTAACGGACGTTTTGGACTCGGCAGATTGATGAGTCTGTCACGTACTGCCAGCTCGAACAGTCTCCTTGTTTTATCTTGCGGAAACGAGTAAGGACGTTTCAACCTTTCCTGGAGGGGTTGCCGCTTGTTGTTTCGGCAAACAACCGGTCTAGGGCCACTCGATTGTTGTTGAGTGTTGGCGATGAGGGTCATTTTCCCCTTCCCTTTATCCTTTTTGCTCGATCCTTTGTTTACGGGGCCGAGATTTTCTCCGAATAGCGTGCGATTGCATGGCTGAACGTTCTCGCAGCTCTTCAATTCCTTCATTTTTGAAATAGACTCCCCGAGGTAGGGGTTGGGGGTAGCTTCCTCGTCCGAGTCGCTTCCAAAGGTGATAATTTGTGCTCCCTTGGAGTCGGCTATATGACAATAGTCGGCGGCTCTTTTGCGCTCATCTATCACATTTTTTCGACGTCTACGAGCTTCACATTTTTTCTTGTCAAAGTGTTGCTTTTGAGCGACATACCCTTGCCACCAACAGTTAAAGGATTCGCAGTCTTCGGTAGGATGTATGATCTTTTGATGATATAAACAGAAGTTAGGGTGCATCTCTACCTCAGCGAGAGTATTTTCTTCAGAGGGCGGTAGCTTCATTCCAACTGATAGAGCTTTGGCGAACCTTTTCCTCATCTTGAATTTGTTTTTATCCGCATTGGATGGCTTTTGATTTGACGGGAAGGCCTTGGCTTTTTCCAGTATGGCCATCTCACGCTCTTGATTGGCTTTTGCTTTCAGACGAATTTCATTTAGGAAGACATCGATCAACTCGTCTGATGGCTGTAGAATATCCGGCTCAGGGTTCGCCCTTGATTTCTCGGCGCAAGAAGCCTCTTCATTATCTGTCAGTGAATGAGAGATCACATGACAAGTCGCTACGTAGTCTTCGGATTCATCTGATGAGTTTTCTCCATCATTTTCATCCTCGACGAAAGAACAAGCTGCCCCCGGCATGTCCGTCTTCTTTGGAGAGTGCGGCTGTGGTGGGTTCACCTTCCAGCTTTCAGACAGCGCGAACTTGCCTCGTAGGTACCGATCCTCGATCCATCCCTTAAAGACGAAACAATCCTCGATCGGGTGACTTACCGTTTGGTGGTAAGGGTAATAATTGGGATTATTGAGATCGCCTGGCTGCAACGGACGTTTTGGACTTGGCAGATTGATGAGTCTGTTGCGCACTGCCAGCTCGAATAGTCTTCTCGTTTTATTCTGAGGAAACGAGTAGGGACATCCCAGTCTCTCTTCGAGGGATGGGCGTGGACGCACGTTATTTTGGCGAACAACCGGCTTTGAGTTGCTTAGTTGTTGTTGAGCATTGGCGACGACGATCGCTTTCCCTTTTCCTTTCTCATTTCGAGAATCTGGTTTTGGAGGAGACGGTCCATGGCCCATCTGATCCATTTGGGCTAATTTGTCGATCAAGGCCTGGAAGGTGGTCGGCCTGAAGAACATCATGAATTGCGAGATGGTCGCTTGCGGATTAAAAGTGCCTGCGAACATGCCTACCACAGGTGCCTCTTCTATGCGTTGTTCGCATTTTGACCATAGGTTCCGCCATCGTGTTGCGTATTGGACCCATGTTTCGCTTGGCCTTATCCTGGCATTTATCAGTGCTGTTATCAGGGTGCGTTCACTAGCACTCGCGAATCTTTGTGTAAATAATAGTTCCATCTCTGCAAATGTTTTGACAGAGTCGTTAGGTAGCTCCGAATACCATTCAAAGGCTGTTTCTGCTAAGCTGCCGACGAATTGGCGTAGCAACAATTTGTCATCGCCTCCAGTATTGCCGCATAAGCCCCTGAATTAAGCGACATGCTGATGCGGATTCCCTGCCCCTTTGTATACGTGGAACTTAGGGATCGTATATCCCGGCGGGTAACTGATTTGGTCGTACCAGCTCGGATACGGTCGCCCCGTTTTTACGACCTGACCGGCTGCTTCGGTCGCCTGATGAACCCGGATCTGCTGAGCTATATATTCGTCCAGGTCAGCTTTGGAGATTGCCTCCTCTTTGGCTGTTGACAGAGCCGGTGGAGGATTTGACGTTTCTCCCCTATCATCTTCGAGAACGATCGGGGGATCTTCAGCAGGAGGGTCTTGTTGAATCATCATACCCACTATGTCTTGGAACAGGAGGGCCATTTTCTTTATGTTGGCTGCTTGTTCCGCAGCCTCTTTATCCTTCTTCTCCAATATCCGGCGAAGAAACTCAGCGTCAGTTTCTTGTTCTTGACGTTCATCCGAGGACGCTTCAGAGCTTTCTTTTGGCCCAATGAGTGCGGCCATCGCAGTCATCATTTCCTGAAGTTTTTGTTGTTGCTCCTGAGCTTTCGTCACGGATCGGGTGAGCGGTCGGTGACCCGTCGAAGCGCGGCTTTCCTCCTTTCCGGAAGCCATATAAACAGTATCCACCACCATGCCCCCAGACTTGGGGCGTTTGTGTTCAGCGCTTTTACGCTTCGCCATGTTCACAGGGGCTCTTTGCGGCCTCCTTTTCTTTTGAGTGATTGACGTTGAGGGAGCCATTGCAGTGGGCACCCAGCCCGCTGTTGCTTTTTCTGGCTTGAAAGAGTAGTCCTTCTCCTGCCGAACCTTCATCTTTTTCTGTCGGCGGAGATAGTCTCGATCCATTACGGAGTCTTAGACTTGACGCCAGACCTTGTAAATTTTAGAGGACAGTCGTTGAGGGGGCTGCTCCAGCTTCACTTTTGTAGCGCTCTCCATAGGTGGAGGGGATCTTTTTAGCACAACGGTCTGAGAGTTCTTGCGGACCTTCCTAAGTGGTTCAAAGTTGTTCCCAGTTGGAACAGCAGCATCAATTTCCGCCGTTGGAGTCGGCGGAGTCAGTCTAGAAGGAGAGTTGCCCCCAGCCTTCCTTACTTGGCGCCAGTGGCGACGTCGAGAGTGTCGTGCGGATGGAGTTGTTTCAGCTATAAGGGTGACTTCATCGTGCACCCTGCTTTGCAGAGAGACTGTTATTGGTGCTAGCCTGTCGAAGACTGACACCCGTTGAGAAGCAATGTCTAATCTGTCAAAGACAGAGCTCTGGGCAGGGGAAGCATCTTTGAGGACCTCGCCTGGAGCAAAAACCGGAATGGACATCCTTGTCAAAACTGACTTCTTGGCAGGAGAAGCCTTTCCAATGATTTCGTCTGTTTGAGCCGGGATGGCTATCCGCTTTGGGATGGCAACTTCAGGTATCGCGGGCTTGTAGACGTTCTAGCCCAGTCTGTTGAAAACTGAGGTATTGAAGTTGGACGACCCGTTGAGAGGGGCTGCGGCAGTGGTAAGTCGATTGAAGACCGACTTCTTTGGGGCTTTTTGCAACGGCATTAGGGCATTGAACCTCATCGGTGGGAGCATGGTCCCGAAGAATAGTCCAGTGGTGACTTGAGTTACCTGCTCCACTAGTATCTTGAAAAGGGAGGCCGCTCGGGGCCCATAAGTCACTCCTCTAGCAGGGACGGAGCGAGAATTGCAGTTGCAGGTAGTGCAGTTTGAAGCCATTGATCTTCTGTTTTCTGCACGGAGCAAGACACAAAATCTTAGTACCTCGAGTCCACGGGCAACCACAGCAAACTGTGATTTGTTCACGAACACGACACACGAAGTGTGGAGTGAAAAGAGGAAAAGGTCCCACCAGGCGTGCCAGAATCTGTTCCCCTCCGAAAGACGGCGGAGACGCGATAGACGTCTTGCCTGAAATTCGGGGCAGATGCTATATGGTTTTATCCGTCTACCTCTCCGAAGATGCCAAGTTGATTTATGGCACCGTGTATCGGAGGTTTAGACGGATGCGGCCGATGTAGCAGACTTCGTCAGATTCCCCCTCGCTAGAGGGGTTTTTGATTATGGAGACGCTCTTCCCTGCAGGCGCAAGCCCCTGCAGTTAATTACGCTACCGCATCGCGGTAGCCACTTTCTCCTTCTCCAGAATTTCACTTCGTGTCGTGTGTGTTTGTTTGTTTGTGGTTGCCCGTGGATTGTATACGGAGACAATTTATTTCGTCGCCCGTAGGACGTGGATTAGTCCAAATCCGTATTTTCTTAGATTTGGGTTTTGGGTTTTGGTTTAAGGATACGTTAGCCATTTTTGAGGTTAAGATCAACTTAAACGTTTGTTAAGGATACGTTAGTCTAATTTCCAGACTAAGATCAACTTAACGGGATCGTCTAGATCCATTTCCCGTTTAGGGACAAGGTGGTCCATTTAATATATGGCCGTCAGGACTCGTCACCTCTCTGACGTCGTTGAAGGATTACAACGACAGGTGTCAGAGGAGCTCGGAGATGTACCCTTGAACCAAAGTTGATTTGGTGTGTTATAGTTCATTTGAATGTTTAAGGATACGTTAGCCGTGTTTGGGGCTAAGATCAACTTAAACAGGATCGTTTAGATCCATCAAAAGATCATTTGGAGGCTCTATTGTTCCAGTTTAGGGACGTAGTGGTCCATTATTAGTTTAAGGACGTTTCGGTCCAACATTAGTTTAAGGACGTTTCGGTCCAACATTAGTTTAAGGACATTTCGGTCCACGAGTTTAAGGACCCCGCAGTCCGTATTAATGTGTGGCCGTCGGGACCCGTCATCTCTCTGACGCCGTTGAAGGATTACAACGATAGGTGTCAGAGGATTTCGGAGATGTACCCTCGAACCGGATGTAAATTGATTTAGGGAGCGGCCGTGCTCAGTCAATTTAATTTGAGGACTTATGGACATGACTGGGCTAAGTCCAGTTGAATGTTCAACATTTTTATTTGTCTTTGGCCTATTAGGCCTGTGCTAGAGGTTTGCCCCTTTTTAAATAATGCACTGCATTATTTTTGTTTTGTTTGGGCTCTGCCCTTTTATAAATGATGCAGAGCATCTATTTTGTTTGGGCTCTGCCCTTTTTATTGCACTGCAATTTAATTAGGCCTACTAGGTATTTTTGATGTGGGCCTGGCCCTTTAGGAAATGCATTGCATTTGTCAGAGAGCGCAAATACTTGTGGTGACGACACGTATCACACAAGCGCAGTGCGCTGCGCCAATGCGCTGCGCTTGCGCTGCTGACACGTGGCGCGCTCTGGTGAGCTGCGCCAATTCCAGAGAGCAAGGCTCTATTTCAAAAGCGCATAGCACAGATGGTTCAGGTGCTGACACGTGGCGCTCTCTGGTGGCTTGCGCCAATCCAGGAGCGCAACAGCGCAGTTTGCAAGTGCAAGGCACTATAATTTGAGAATCTTTTTTAGAACCAATGGTTCATGAAAAAGTGCAAAGCACTGTTTGATTTCTTGATCTAATTTAGATCAAAGAAAACAAGTTTTTCTTGTTTCTCTTATTTCAAAGAACCAATGGTTCATAAAAAGTGCAAAGCACTGTTTATTATGTGAAGATCATTGATCTTGTTCTTAGATCAATGATCTATTAGAAGAAATTTCTTCTATTTTATGAAGGTTTTTACCTTTTTCTTGAAATTTCTTAAGAGTTCTCTCTGTTTGAAGTTCTTGATTTCTCACCAATGTTCATGCCTTTGAATTGAGGTCTAGGGTCCTTTTTATAGTGCCCATTAATTAGTTAAATTTGTTAAAGAGATCTTTCTCTGAGTGATTTGGGGAATTTTCCCCACCGTTGGATCTTTGATCTAAGAGCTTCTGTTTTACAGAAGAAAATCTTCTTGTTTTAATAAGAACAGAAAGATTTCTTAGAATTTTAATTCTGTTTGGCGCAAATGCTCCAGAGCGTGACACGTGTCACGCAGCGCACAGCGCAACGCAACTGCACTTGCGCAACTGCGCTGACACGTGTCGCGCAGCGCACAGCGCAGCGTAACTGCGCTGACACGTGGCGCGCAGCGCAGAGCGCAGCGCAACTGCGCTGCCACGTGGCGTACAGCGCAGAGCGCAGGCCAGCTGAAGCGTTGCTTCTTTAATTAAAGTTTGAATTTTAAACAGAGCCTTGCTCTGATTGGGTGCGCTGTCTTGGGCGCTGCGCTCCATGCGCTAACGTGTCTGATTTTGATACGTGGCGCTCTGCACGTGGCGCTCTGCGCGCAGCGCAGGGGATCTGAAGCGTTGCTTCATTTATTTTAACTTTAATTCTCACTTTAATTTTCAAGACAGAGCTTTGCTCTGATTGGAGGAAAACAGAAGCATTGCTTCTTTTCCCACCTTGGAATTTGAACAGAGCTTTGCTCTGATTGGGGTAAACAAAAATATTATAAGAAAAAGAAAACTAAAGTGAGCCTATTTTCTACTTCATCATTCTCTACTATTAGTCATTTAGTTTAGGGTGTTTGCTTCACTAATTTCACCATTATTGAAGAGGTAGCATGAGCTTGAGTCTCCTCGACGTAGATCATCTTCGGCCTCGAAGACTTCGAGCAAGCTTGTTCATTTCTTCAGGAGAACCCTTTCTAGAGTTCGGATGTTCATGACTTGCAGCGAAAGGACTACTACACGGAGTATTAGAAGTGAAGGACCGGTCTACATAGGCTGTATTTTTCATTCACTTAGATGTAAAGTTGTTTATATATGTTTTCGTCGGATTTTCTAGTAAAGATTCTAGGGTTAGGGTTAGCTGGGACGGCAAAAATTTGAAAATGGCATGGACGATGCCTCCCAAAACCTTGCTGCCGTCCTAGGGAACCCTGCAATGGTATCAAAGCCATGCTAGAAAATTAGACGATGTTTGTTAGATTACGAAACCGAAACGACTCCGAAACTTGAAACACGAAAACCCACTTTCTGTCGAATTTTTAAAGTCCTCTAAAATTTTTTTAAACAACTGCAAAATGTTGTATGAGATACAACATGAACACAATACAAAATTAAGCCCCTCTCGCCGGAATTTGGTCGGCCACATTGATCATTTTTCCGGGCTGCTCGACCCAATAGTGATATTTTTGGTTGAATTTTGTACTATGTTCCAGTGACTGGGTTTTAGAGTTTCAGGTGTTGTTTTTTTTTCTAAATTTGCATGTGATGTGATTTTATAAGCAATTCGGAGTGTTTCGTATTCGTAGTTTTAATATTGTTTCGGGTATTCACATGTTGTCTAGGCGAAATTAAAAAGTTCGAACGAATATCAAAAACCAATTTTTCTAAGTTTAAGCTATTCGGAAAAACATGCAAGTAAGTCTGTAGACCCTCTAGAAGAATGAAACCCTAACTCGACATAATGACCATGAAACACTTACGAACCTTAGGGTTTGCGGTAGTTCCGCGGTGCCATTAATGAGGCTTAGGTTTGCCCTTCTACGGCTGGTCCATAGGTATTGTGGCATATTCTGGGTATTTATGAACTATGCTCAAGTGTTGAGCTATTGGGAAATTATGGGACTTTGATGAATCGATCGG
The DNA here is from genome assembly GCA_030015575.1 of Agapanthus africanus. Classification (NCBI taxonomy): domain Eukaryota; kingdom Viridiplantae; phylum Streptophyta; class Magnoliopsida; order Asparagales; family Amaryllidaceae; genus Agapanthus; species Agapanthus africanus. The sequence goes on from JASDDO010000022.1 coordinate 12,889,896, forward strand.
AAAGTTTAACATCTTCCGGATATCATGTGATGGGATACAATACTTGGAATCCAAACTAATTACAAAAACAACAACAACTGAGCCTTTTATCCCAAGCATATGGGGTAGGCTACATGAACCAACATGAGAATCACGCCGGGTCCAGCACATGAATCCTCTGTCTCCACTCACTTCTATCGAACAATATACTTTCATTGAGTCCTTTCGCAACCATATCGTTTCGTATCACCTCCATCCATGTTTTTTTCGGTCTCCCTTTTGCCCTTTTGCCATTACCCATATCGAGAGTATCTATTCGTTGAACCGGTGCTTCCATAGGTCTGAGTCGCACATGACCAAACCATCTAAGCCGGTTTTCCCGCATCTTCTCCTCCACGGGTGCCACACCAACTTTTGCACGAATATCCTCATTTCGTACCTTGTCTTTTCTAGTGTTACCGCACATCCAACGAAGCATGCGCATCTCCGCTACGTGCATCTTCTGTGTATGATGCTTCTTAGGAGCCCAGCATTCTGTACCATATAATAAGGCAGGCCGAATAGCGCTCCGATAAAACTTCCCTTTCAATTTTAACGGAAAGTTACGATCACACAAAATCCCTGTTGCACTCCTCCATTTCAACCAACCAGCTTGGATCCTTTGATTAACATCACTATCGATCTCCCCATTCCTTTGGATGATGGAACCTAGATATCTAAACTGGTCGCTCGGTGATATCTCTTACCCTTCCAATGTTATACCAATATGGTTTTGACTTCTCTGGCTACTAAATTTGCAGTGCATATATGCTGTCTTGGACCTGCTCAATCTGAATCACCGAGATTCCAATGTTTGTCTCCATAATTCCAATTTGGCATTAACCCCTGCTTTCGTCTCATTTACTAGAACAATATCATCAGCGAATAGCATACACCAAGGGACCTCATCTTGGATAGTTCTAGTAAGCTCATCCATCACGATGGTAAACAGGAAAGGACTTAATGCAGATCCTTGATGTAAACCAATAGTAATCGGAAAATCACTTGTTAAGCCACCGCAAGTTCTGACATTTGCCACTACTCCGTCGTACATATCCTTGATTATGTCAATATACTTGACGGGGACCCCCTTTTTCATCATTGTCCCCCATAATACCTCTCTAGGTACCTTGTCGTACGCTTTTTCTAAATCAATAAATATCATATGCAAATCTCTTCTCCTCTCTCGAAAGCGCTCGACAAGTTGACGAAGCAAATGAATCGCCTCTGTCGTCGATCGTCCAGGCATGAACCCAAATTGGTTCTCTGTTATCTTAATATCCTTCCTTAGCTTGTGTTCAATCACTCTCTCCCAAAGTTTCATGGTGTGACACATTAGTTTTATTCCACGGTAGTTTGAGCAACTTTGAATGTCACCCTTATTCTTGTAGATAGGTACAAGGATACTTTTCCTCCATTCATTTGGCATCTTTTTTGTCTGCCAAATCTTATTAAACAGATCTGTCGGCCATTTAACGCCTATTTCTCCTAAGCATCTCCAAATCTCGATAGGAATCCCGTCAGGACCAACCGCTTTTCTTAAACCCATTCTGTTCAAAGCTTCTTTAACCTCAGTAAGTCTTATTTTACGCATGAAATCACGATTTATATCTTGAGATTGAATGACAAGTCCATCCAAATTCTTAGTAAAGCTCTCATTGAACAATTTGTCAAAATAATCTCTCCATCTTTCCTTGATATCCTCATCTCGAACTAAAACCTTCTGATTTTCATTTTTGACACACTTCACCGCACATAAGTCTCTAGTCTTCCTTTCCCGCATTCGAGCAATCCGGTATATATCATTTGCAGCCTCTTTAGTGTCTAATTTCTCGTACACCTCCTTGTAGACCTTCGATTTAGCTTCCCGAACAGCTTTCTTAACTTCCTTTTTAGCCATTTTGTACTTCTCAAATCTCTCCACATCTCTACTTTTCTTCAAATCTTTATAAGAATCTCTTTTAATTTTAATAGCAGCCTTTACATCTTTATTCCACCATGATATGTCCTTAGATGGTGGAGCACCACCTCTCGACTCACCAAGTAGATCTCTAGCTACTTTCTTGATACAACTAGCCATTTTGTTCCATGTTTTGTCTGGATCATCTTCCGACTGCCAATCCGCTTCTTGTACCACACGATCTATAAAAGCCTTTTGATTACCTTCTTTCAATCGCCACCATTTAATTTTAGGCTCTACCTTACGTCTAATCTTCCTAGGTTCTCTTCTAAATCGAAAATCTAGAACTAAAAGTCTATGTTGAGTAGTTACACTCTCACCTGGCACTACCTTACAGTCGATACAACAACCTCTATCTATTCTTCTCGTCAGAAAAAAGTCTATTTGACTAGCATTTGATCCGCTCCTAAAAGTGACAAGGTGGGACTCTCTTTTCCTAAACCAGGTGTTTGCTAAGATCAAGTCATAAGATAAAGCAAAATCTAAAATCGAGTCACCTACTTCATTCCTTTGTCCGAAACCAAAACCTCCATGGATAGTATCAAACCCACTACGACTAGTACCTACATGTCCATTAAGATCACCACCAATAAATAACTTCTCTCCACTAGGTATACTTTGCACCACCTCGTCTAAATCCTCCCAGAATAGACGCTTACTAGCGTCATCAAGACCTATCTGTGGTGCATAAGCACTAATAACATTAAAGATCTCTCCACCTAGAATAAGCTTAACCAGTAAAATTCTATCACATTTTCTCCTAATCTCAACTACATCCTCATGCAACCGTCTATCTATGATTATACCTACCCCATTACGATTTTTATCTCTACCCGTATACCAAATCTTATAATACCAACTCACTTAGTTTCTTGCAAACACATAATACCAACTCTCCTCCTAATCATCACCTCCACTAATTCTATTAGTCTACCCGTAAGGGAACCTATATTCCAGGAAGCTAGACGGATCCTATGAAACCCTTGCTTATTTGTCACTACACCCGGGGTCCGATGTAGCGCGCCGTCTCTGGACGACGACCCTTGCTTATTTGTCACTACACCCGGGGTCCGATGTAGCGCGCCGTCTGTAGACGACGACCCTTGCTTATTTGTCACTACACCCGGGGTCCATGTAGCGCGCCGTCTCTGGACGACGACCCTTGCTTATTTGTCACTACACCCGGGGTCCGATGTAGCGCGCCGCATCTGGACGACGACCAAGCCCTTGCATATTTAACACTACACCCGGGATCCGATGTAGCGCGTCGCTGAGTAGGGGACGCCCCAACGATATTCTGATTCTGGTTCATGTCATAGAATGTGACAAAGTTTTACGTTGGCTGTCACAAGCCTACCACAACCCTCACCCTTTCTCATCCGGACTTGGGACCGGCAACTAATTAGAATTTTATAAATCTACCGATTTAGTCTCATTTGATCGGTTGCCACGGAATTTTGATGTGGATCAAAAGTCCGTCGCAATTACGTAGTGTACGTGGATACTCACCGGGTAAGCTTACTAGATAGCCACGCCCCATAGCCTCGACCAAGTGACTGTAGGAGAACCCCGTCGCCAAAAGCATCCGTTTGGACGCTCGTGGCCGCGGTGTTCCGCCTTAGTGCACTTCGTCGACGGCATCGGGAGTGCGGCCGTCTACTAATGTTTCCGACGAGCATTCGATCAGGTTATCGAGAATCTTATTGAATTACCCGACAGGTTATTGGAAAGTGTTTTCAATATCGAGACTAAAATGCGGGGTTTATAATTGTTAGGCATGTGATGTCTAAGGAATTCATTTGGTTGGGCATGAAGTATGTAATACATTGGGTTTATGATGACTATGGTGGTTGCGGATTCCAGTTGTTGTAATTTTTCACTTTTTTTTCTGCGACCGTAAGTGTAATATATGGTATATCGCCGATTTCGTTGCTATATGTCAACGACAATTGGGATACGCATATTTACTTACGTTGATGACATGAGATGTTATGTGTTACTGTGATATGTTATATTGGATCATCGTTTTTGAATAGCCGGGTGGTTTTTATGTGAGATGAGAGTTTTTCATTTTCATTCATGTAAAAACTTGTATATAATATTCTTTTATTGAGGCACTTCCGGGTTGAGGAAGATGTCACCGTTGATATATATTTTTTATTTTTCCGCATTAGAATAGACCCAAGGAGGGGAGCACAAGTAACCGGGTTCTAGAGTCCAGTGGGAGACCATCTCGAGGAGTCGAGTCCGGATCTCCTAACTCTAGAATTGGTAGGGTTGCTTACCGCTCTCATAGGGTCTAGGGATATGGGTTTGGCTATTCATCAAGATCGTGGAATCCGTATTTTATACAGGCTTAATATAAAACCCGGAAATCCTAGTATATCCAATATTTCATATGTTGATTTCTGCTGCGATATTCTGTGATGTGATCACTTGATATGTTGAGATAGATACTGTATATAGTATATGTGATATATTATATAGACGTTGCTTATATTTTACACCCACGCTAGCCCTGCCCCACTCTACCGTTAATTACCTAATCTAACGGTGCATGACGGGATATCGAGACGAATGCAGATAGTATAAGCGTACGTTCTATTTATCTGTGATGCTTAGGTAACTTAAATGATGGGACTTCATTAATGAGATTAATGAAAGAAAATAAACCTAAAGATATTGTGGAATCGAATTTTCAAAAACCGGTAGCTCTAGTTCTTACTTTGCATAGCGGTATTCCTTGTAGAATAACCAGCACCTTATTCGATAAGGAAAAAGCCGAGATCCTTTCACCGGGAGTGACCTCTTTATCAATAACTGGAAGATGTTACAACACTCGGTTTCGTCTTTTGATTGCTTTTCTAGTTCTTGCTTTGCATAGTGGTATTATGAATATCCTGCATCTCATTCGACGAGGAAAGAGCCGAGATCCCTTCACCGGGAGTGACCTCTTTAGCGAAGCTAGCAAAGGCCTCAAAAACACTCCATTTTAAATCATTTGATTCTACAACGATATCAAGTTCATTACGCAAAAGGTTTTCTTAAAAACCTGTCGTAGCCCTCCGTCATTTCAGATAAGGACTATTTAGTATTCGTGCTACGTTTGTTGGCCTTTGTCAAGGCGTGTGCGGTAGCTGATTAGTGCTTATCTTCTTAAGCATATGATGCGATTCAATTAGGGTAGTCGTGGGACCTTGTTGGCCTTTGTCAAGGGTCGTGCGGGTGGGTTTAATTCAATCAGGAAATGACGGGTTGAACTTGACTAGCACCCTATGGTTTGTTGGCATTTGTCAAGGTCATAGGAGATTAGGGGCAAAATATTATCGGGAATTTCAAGTGTTGAAATTTGCAATGAGATTGCATACCTTCTATGAGATAGTTGGATCTCGATACCCACTGCGAGTAAGAGTTACTCCTGGGAAAGTTTTGTACTTTACAATTAGCCGATTAAGTAGGTGTCTAGAAAGGTGTCAACGGGTTACGCCCCTGGAAAAATGAGGTTTATTTTAATTAGGTCCATGCGAAAGCACGGAGAACCTCCCTCAAAGTACCGGCACTGGCCTGGCTGAAAGATTGGCGAACTTGTAGGGTGTAATTAATCCCGGCTAGTCTTTCCTTTTAGGGTTTGGAGGAAGATTTGATAAAAATAGTGGGAGCCATCCTGATTAGATAAAATAATAACCAATCTAATTTTGCAAGAGCATACGCTGGGTGTTTTCTTCTCTCTCTCTCCAGGTAGCGACCATGTCACGCCTTAATCAAGATAATAATATGGATGTATTGATCGAACCCGCTTGTTATACTGAACTGGGGAACGTTGGTGTCGCTCCAACTTATAACTGTTATAAGACCGAATAGGAAATAGGGGGTTACCAGGATTCTTGTGCCGCCCAAACGAAGAAAGTGCATGATGATGCATTTTCTTCGGGTGTGTTCATTACCGAGAACTGTTTCTCAGTATTCTCTACGTCCTGGGTATGAGATACCGGATCAGGATCCTACATATGTAATTCGTTACCTGGGCTACAGATAGGTAGAGAACTGAGAATGGATGATAAGTTTTAAGAGTTAGAAACAGTGCAATTATTGCAGCCAAGATGTTGGCAGTTATCACCTTGTATTACCAAATACATTGATTCTGAACGAATGTTATTAGATACCGAATCTGATATACAACATTATATCGGTCTCTTTATTTAGTAAAGAAAGATATAATTTTGTATTGATGGATAAACATTTCCTATATCAAGAGTTGATCGGTTCAGGCACGTTATCTAATGGCATATACGTTCTAAATCAAACTACAGTTCTTAACGTACAAAACACACACAAGAGGAAAAATTCAGAAATGAACGAATCCTTCTTGAGGCATTGTAGAGTAGGTCATATCAATGCGACCCGACTAGCTAAGTTATATTAAGATGCATATTTAAATCAGTTTGAATTTATATCTTGTGAAACTTGCCAGTCATGTTTCAAAGATACAATGACCATAGCTCCGTTTATTAGAAACAGAGAAAGGGTTAGTGAACTCTTAGGATTGATACATGATGATGTATGTAGGTCCCTTGTCTACACATGCCAGGACTAGTTTTTTGTACTTCATTACATTCACTGATGATCTCTCAAGATTCGCACATGTGTTCCTGTTGAAACACAAGTCTGAACCTTTTGAGAAATTCAAAGAATATAAGTCAGAAGTAGAGAACCAAATGGGTATGAGTATTATGTCCTTTGATATGATCAAGGAGGAGAATACTTGAGCATGGAATTCCTGAACTATTCAAAAGATAATAAGATTCTCTCTCGGCATTACTCCTCCGTATACACCACAGCACGTCGGTGTATCGGGACGGAGCGATCGCACCCTATTAGATATGGTGCGCTCTATGATGAGTACTACTGAGTTGCCTATTTCCTTTTGGGGTTATGCACTTGAGAAGCTGCATACCTATTGAATTGGGTTCCAATCAAATCAGGTGTCTACCACTCCATATGAGATATGGTATGGAAAAAACCCATGTCTTAAGTAAGTTAAGATTTGGGGTTGTCCAGCCTATGTCCAAAAGAAAAATCCAGACAAGCTCGAGATAAGGTCAGTTCTGTGGAAGTTTGTAGGATATCCCAAGCATTCACAAGGGAATATCTTCTACCACACCGAGAAACAAAAGGTGTTTTGTTTCTCGTCATGCCACCTTTTTAGAAAAGGAATTTCTTATGAAGAAATTAGTGATCATGAGGTGGAACTGGAATAAGTTCCAGCTATACAAACTACAGCTGATGATTTGATAGAACCGGAGGATTCAATTGCTCCCGACGAACCTCAGCCTCTCAGCCGATCTGGTAGGGTTCCTCATCCGCCTGAGAGATACTTCGGTTTTCTCAATGACAGGGGGAGCGAGATTGCATCATGAGATGATGACCCAACTAAGTTTCGAGCAGGCCATCAAGAGTGGGGACTCTGAAAGAATGGCTGGATGCTAATAAATCTGAGATGGAATCTATATACACCAACAAAATATGGACTTTGGTTGTTATATCTGAAGGGTTAAAACCCCATCAGGAGTAAGTATATCTTGAGAAGATTATTTGGTGTAGATGGAAAAGTTGAGACTTTCAAAACTAGACTTGTTGTAAAAGGTTTTCGTCATCGACCAGGTGTGGATTATGATGAAACCTTTTCTCCAGTGGCTATGCTTAAGTCCATCCGGATCCTACTTGCCATTGCTACATACCATGACTACGATATCTGGTGGTTGGATGTCATGACTGCTTTTCTAAATAGTAATTTAGAAGAGAGCGTCTATAAGTACACAGCCAGAGGGCTTCGTAGACAGTGGGAACAGCAGAAACGTGTGCAAGTTGCTTTACGGGTTAAAGCAGGCATCGCGGAGTTGGAACATCTGTTTTGATGTGGTAGTCAAAGCATTTGACTTCATCAAAATGGTAGATGAACCTTGTATAAACAAAAAGGCAGTAGAGAGTAAGGTGGTCTTCCTCGTATAGTATGTGGATGACATACTCTTGATAGGAAAGAAGTTTTCTATGCTACACTCGGCCAATCTCCTCTTATCACATTGATTCTCCATATAGGATCAAGGTGATACCTCCTAAATCCTGGGTTTTGGATCTATGAGATATATCTAAGTGGATGTTAGGATTCTCACTAGATGTAGTGAGATGGTATCAATAGATCCTGGGGAGAATCGCTGGATAACTTTCAGGGTGGTATGGACGACTGAAAGTCAGTCGCAGGCATTGTCTTTACCCTCAATGGAGGGATGGTATGTTGGAAGAGTTCCAAGCTAGATACCGTGGCAAACTAGATGATAAAGGCTGGATACATCGCTACCTACGATACTACCGAAGAGGCAGTCTGGGTGTATATATGTTCATGAGATGAACTTCGTTCCTACCATTGCGTGACAATGGAATTGTGGCTTATGCCTAGAAACCCCCGTCCCATCAATGACTCCGACATATTCTAAAGCAGTATCACCTGATCATGGAGATGGTTGATTTCCAGGGAGATCGAGATTAGGAGAGTAGACTCAGAGGACAACACGGCGGATCCACTCACAAAGGCATTTTCCCAAGAGAGGCTTTTATGGGATGGTTGAGTATGAGATACTACAACCACTGCTATAGATGGCCCTAGTGCAAGTGGGAGATTGTTAGTTATATGTATGCCCTAGAGACCATTATTGTACATAAGATGTATATTATAGTGGATGCTTGGACATACATAGGGAGGACTTTCTTACTCGACATGATAGTATGCTATCTGGTTACTCTTTATCTTAATATGTACACTGATTGTCTCTCTGTTACATGTTGGTAAAGCCTTTAGGATGTGTACTTGACTACCTGGATTATGATGCGGATCATACAAGTGGGACAAAGGTAGTCGATAAGTACATCCTTTAATGTCCCAAGTCGTGGGTGTATCGAGACGAGGCATCGATATACCAGAGTAGACTAGCGTATATCTTCTCGACCCATGTAGATGGGCGATAGATGATCCCATATCCATTGGTGTTTGACATCATAGATGATATACGGGTGCTCAGTGGAGACTGGGTACACTGGACGGACTCGCCGAGAACTCCCAGATGGTATTATACCTCACGTCAGATGGCAGTTCTCTGGTGACACTAGTACATGTTAGTCTGTCGACCCGAGATCGTCATAGAGTCTTGTATGATTCCCACTGTGCTTTGATTTCCACCTTACCACATTCAAGAGAACGTGCAAAACAGTGGTTTTGGGGTACAGTCCCGAGTCACATGGAGGCAATGAGCGATAGGAGGGGATTTCGTCTCTCTCGGTATTGGGGGTTGATGTTGCGCCGTGCTCGATTGGCTATAACAGGAAAGTCCCTGGCCAGGGTTGTTTATGAGATTTACTGGTAAGTGTTATCAGTAGTTTCTCGACCCGTTATGAGCCTCACATCGGCATTACTTATTAAGCTATTGGGGTCTGAGTTTACCACCCCCATGTGAGATATGCGACATATCAAACGAAGAGACCGGACTGTACGGTAGTGTTATTGATTAGATTCGCAGGAGTATGAGCAGGCTTGCTTGTTGATCTTTTGATCGCTCAATACCCGGGTGGCCGTTACATTTAGCAGATCGCTTGCGGCTTGTGGGTGTTTGATATGATCATCACCTACTGCCGGCGTATTGACGAGTCTTTAGAGTCTTACACAGAGGTTTCCTGGTTCATGCGAAATGGAGTAGGAGAACATATGTGATATGTGCGGGACTGAGATTAATGCGCGTATGTGATACTGCATTCTATTCTCGCGATATATGATATCGGTCGGTTATATGTGATATAGCCGGGTTATCGGATCAAGTGTTGATTCGATAGATTGTTATATTTGATATTAGTCGGTTGTATATGATATAGCCGGATTATTAAATCAAGTGTTGATTTAATAATTTAATGTATAATTATATATTTGATATATTAATATACATTAACTAATATTAGCTCACTTAAGATTTCTTTTCTCACTTTTGTTCATATAGTATATATGTGATATATATTAATGTATATTATTTTGTGTCTTGCTTGATGACACATGTGACATGGGTGTATGAGACTTACACCATACTTATAATAATGGAATGGTTTTATTTATTTAAAGTTAATCAAAATTAGTAGGAAATTAGTCACATGCTTGGAAGCTTGGAGAAGCTTGTAGCATCTTTGACTTAGTCCGCTAGTTTTGTTTTACTTGTAGATATTTATTAACCTAACCATTATTGTAACCCATGGTTTATTCTCTACATGAGTTAGTGTATGCCACTAATTCACCCATAGTTGCTATTCTCACCTCATGAGTTCATTCTCATCTCTTGACTTCATTTTCTTCATCCTTGAGAAAAAGCTTGCTAGCTTTTGATCAAGTGAGAAAATATTGTGAGAAAAAGAAAACTAAAGTGAGCTCATTTCCTACTTCATCATCCTCTACTATTAGCCATTTAGTTTAGGGTGTTTGCTTCACTAATTTTACCATTAGTGAAGAGGTAACATGAGCTTGAGTCTCCTCGACGTAGATCATCTTCGGCCTCAAAGATTTCGAGCAAGCTTGTTCATTTCTCCGGGAGAACCTGTTCCCCCAATCAGAGCAAGGCTCTGTTTGAATTTTAAAAATTCAAAATTTTGAAGTAACGCTTCAGATCCCGTGCGCAGTGCGCAATTTTCCACGTGTCAGAAGTTGACTCGGCAGCACAACGCCCAAGGCAATGCGTCCAATCAGAGCAAGGCTCTTTAAAAAGCAAAAACAACGATAAACTGCGCAAGCGCACCGCTGCGCGACACGTGTTTGCGCAGTTGCGCAAACGCTGTTGCGCAAGTGCATCACAGCGCGCCACGTGTCTGCGCAGTTGCGCAAACGCTGTTGCGAAGTGCATCACAGCGCGCCACGTGTCTGCGCAGTTGCGCAAGCTCAGCTGCGCAAGCGCACCGCTGCGCGACACGTGTCTGCGCAGTTGCGCAAGCACAGCTGCGCAAGCGCCTTACTGCGCGACACGTGTCACGCGCTGGTGAGTTGCGCAACAACAGAATGAAGATTTAAAGAAATCTTTTCTGTTCTTGTTAAAACAAGAAGATTTCTTCTGTAAAACAGGGGCCTTTGGATCAAAGATCCAACGGTGGGGAAAATTCCCCGAATCACTCAGAAAAGATCTTTTTTAACAAATTTAACTGATCTTTGAGCACTATAAAAAGGACCCCAGACCCCATTTCAAAGGGATAGACATTTTGGATATAGAGAATTGGATAAAAAAAAGAGGAGAGAACTCTTGAGAATTTCGGAAGAACACAAAAAGAAAGGTAAAAACCTTTGAGAAAATTCTCTTAAAGAATAGATCATTGATCTAGAAAACAAGATCAGTGATCTTCAATAGATAAACAAATAAATAAAAATAATAAAAATAGTGTCTTGCACTTGCTATGAACCTCTGGTTCTCAGATAAATAAATAAATAAAAATAATCAAAATAGTGCCTTGCACTTGCTATGAACCTCTGGTTCTCTGAAACAGAAAGAAAGAAAAGATTTCTTTCTTTTCTTTTCTTTGATCTAAATTTAGATTAAGAAATTAAAAAGTGCCCTGCACTTCTTTTCCTGAATCTAAAAGATTCTTGGTGCTTTGCACAAATGCAATGCATTATTTGAAGGGCTAGGCCCAAGTCAAAAAGACCTAGCAGGCCAAAGTAAATTGCAAAGCAATAAAAAGGGCAGAGCCCAAATGAAATTGATGCTCTGCATCATTTATAAAGGACAGGGCCCAAAACAAATTGATGCCCTGCATCTTTTCTGGGCAAAGCCCAAATAAAAATAAAAACAAACGCAAATAAATTATTGGACTTTTTTAACTGGACTTAGCCCAATCGTGGCCATAAGTCCTTAAATTAAATTGACTGAGCAAAATGGCTCTCCTAAATCAATCTACATCTGGTCCGAGGGTACATCTCCGAACTCCTTTGGCATCCATCGTTGTAATTCCTCAACGACGTCAAAGAGGTGACGGGTCCTAACGACCACACACCCATATGGACTGCGGGGTCCTTAAACTCGTGGACCGAAACGTCCTTAAACTAATATCGGACCGAAACGTCCTTAAACTAATATCGGACCGAAACGTCCTTAAAACTAATATTGGACCGAAACGTCCCTAAACTAATATCGGACCGAAACGTCCCTAAACTAATATCGGACTGAGACGTCCTTAAACTAATAATGGACCACCATGTCCCTAAACTGGCGATGGACCACCACGTCCTTAAACTGGCGATAGACCACCACGTCCTTAAACTGGAACAATAGAGCCTCCAAACGCTCTTTTGCCGGATCTAAACAGTCCCGTTTAAGTTGATCTTGGCCCCAAACACAGCTAACGTATCCTTAAACATTCAAATAGATTATAAAACTCCCAATCAACTCTGGTTCGAGGGTACATCTCCGAGCTCTTCTGATATATGTCGTTGTAATCCTTCAACGACGTCAGAGAGGTGACGAGTCCCGATGGCCATACATTAAATTAATCACTACGTCGAGTCGATCTTAGTCCAAAACAGGACTAATGTATCCTTGACGAACGTTTAAGTTGATCTTAGCCGCAACGCGACTAATGTATCCTTAAACTAAAACACCAAATCCAAATCTAAGTAAACACGGATTTGGACTAATCCACGTCCTACGGGCGACGGCATTACTCAGTCTTCGTATACAATTCACGGGCAACCACAAACAAAACAAACACACACGACACGAAGTGAAATTCTGGAGAAGGAGAAAGTTGTTACCGCGATGCGGTAGCGTAATTAACTGCAGGGGCTTGCGCCTGCAGGGAAGAGCGTCCCCACAATCAAAAACCCCTCACCCTGAGGGGGAATCTGACGAAGTCTGCTACATCGGCCGCATCCGTCTAAACCTCCGATACACGGTGCCATAAATCAACTCGGCATCTTCGGAGAGGTAGACGGATAAAATCAAATAGCATCTGCCCCGAACCTCAGGCAACGGACGCGAAGTCCGGGCCGCAGTTCGGAGGGGAACAGATTCTGGCACGCCCGGTGGGACCTTTTCCTCTTTCCACTCCACACTTCGTGTGTCGTCTTCGCGAACCAATCGCGGTTTGTTAAATGGTTGTCTTTGGATTTCAAGTTGCTAAGATTTGGTCTTTTACCTGGTGCAGAATTCAAGATTCAATGGCCACCAACTGCACCAACTGCTCGAAATGCCACTGCAACGGACGCTCTACCTCACCGAGAGGTGTAACATATGGGCCCCAAGCGGCCTCTTTCCTCGCTCTGCCGGTTGAACAGGTGACCCAGGCCACCACTGGCCTGTTTTTCGGGACCATGGTCCCACCTACAAGCTTCTCTATGCCGATATCCGCACCGGAAGCGAACAAGAAGTCGGTGTTCGACCGGCTCACTGCTACCACGACCCCTGTCAACGGGTCGCCTGCTACTAAACCAACAGCCTCCGTTTTCACCAGGCTAGGTCAGAACTATAAAGTGGCCGTCCCAAAGAGGGCAACGGCCGCTGCTTTGGAATTCGTTAAATCGGCTTCTCCCATCAGAGAGTCGGTCTTCACAAGATTGACGGTTCCCACTCCTCCCCCAGCTGGTCAAAAGGCATCAATCTTCGATAGGCTGACATCGGCAGTTACCCCACACTCAAACAGGGGGCAGCAAGAAACCATCTCGATTTCCGAGCCAGTCCCAACGGCTCGTCGTGCACGACGTCGCCATTGGCAACGAGTAAGGAAAGCAGGGGGCAACTCCCCCTCAGGGCTAACCCCACCTGCTCCAGTGGTGGAGGTCAACGCTGCTGTTCCAACTGGGAACAGCTTTGAATTGCTGAGGAAGGTGAGAAAGAACTCTCCGATTGCTACATTGAAAAGATCTCCTCCGCCTATGGAAAAAGCTCCGGAGACAAAGCAGGAACAGCCCCCTCAACGGCTGTCGTCAAAAATTTATAAAGTTTGGCGGAGGGTTCAAGACTCCGTGATTGACCCAGACCACTTTCGTCGCCAGAAAAAGGCAAAGGTGGAAAAGGAAAAAAACTTCCCCATTAAACAGCAGGGGGCAACAAATGCTAGGATGCCCACTTCAACGGCTCCTTCAACCTCAATAGTCCACAAAAGGAAAAGGCCAGAGAAAGCTTCCGTGACACTGACAAAGGTTAAAAGCGGTGAACCTAAACGCCCCAAGTCAGGGGGCATAACAGTTCATACGGTCTATATGGCTTCTGGAAAGGAAGAAAGTCGCACTTCTACGGGTCACCGACCGCTTACCCGGTCAGTGACCAAGGCTCAGGAGCAGCAACAAAAGCTCCAGGAGATGATGACTACAATGGCTGCACTCACGGAGCCAAAAGAGAACCCTGGGGCGTCCTTAGATGAACTCCAAGAGGAAGAGACCGACGCCGAGTTCCTCCGCCGAGTACTGGAAAAGAGAGACAAAGAGGCTGCTGAACAAGCAGCCAATATACAGCGTATGGGCCTCCTCTTCCAGGACATGATAGGGATGATGATACAACCAGATCCCCCAACTGAAGAACCCCCGATTGTCCTTGGGGATGATAGGGGAGAGACATCAAACCCTCAGCCCGTTTTATCAACGGCTAGAGAGGATACAATCTCTAAAACTGATCTGGATGAATATATAGCCCAGCAAATAAAGGTTCATCACGCGGCCGAAGCAGCCGGCCACGTCGTAAAAACGGGGCGACCGTATCCAGGCCGGTATGACCAAATCAAATACCCGTCGGGTTACACAATTCCCAAGTTTCATGTCTACAAAGGGACCGGCAATCCCCATCAACATGTTGCCCAGTTCAGGACGCTTTGCGGTAACACCGGCGGCGACGACAAGCTTTTGCTTCGCCAGTTCGTTGGAAGCCTATCAGATACGACGTTCGAATGGTATTCCGAGCTCCCCAACGACTCTATTAAAACCTTTGCGGAGATGGAGCTGCTCTTCACCCAACGTTTTGCAAGTGCCAGTGAGCGTACTCCGATGACGGCGCTGATTAACGCCAGGGTAAAACCCGGCGAGACATGGGTTCAGTACGCTATACGGTGGCGTAATCTATGGTCTAAGTGTGAACAGCGCATAGAAGAAGCCCCTGCGGTGGGAATGTTTGTTGGAACCCTTGATCCACAAGCAACCATTTCACAGTTTATGATGTTCTTCAAGCCGACTTCCTTCCAGGCTTTGATCGACAAATTGGCGCAGATGGACCAGATAAGCCATAAACCCCCTCTCCCGAAGCCGGACTCCCGAAACGATAAAGGAAAGGGAAAAGCGATCATTGTCGCTAATGCCCAACAACAACCGAGCGAATCGAAGCCGGTTGCTCGTCCAAACAATACGCGCCCATACGTACCCCTTGAGAACAGGATGGGACGTGCTTACTCCTTCCCCCGTGATAAAACGAGGAGGCTATTCGAGCTGGCATTGCGCAACAGACTCATAAATCTGCCAGATCCAAAACGCCCGTCGCAACCAAGTGACGTCAACGAGCCTAATTACTGCCCTTATCATCGAGTGCTAGGACATCCGATCGAAGACTGTTACGTTTTCAAAAATTGGCTTGAAAACCAGTACCGCCAGGGCAAATTTGCGCTATCCGACAAATGGAAGGTGAATCCCCCGCAGCCCCACACCTCTAAAGGGACGAATACGCCGGGGGCAACATGCTCCGTCATTGAAGAAGCTCCTTGGGAGGTTGTATTATCAGCCAAAACGAGGAGAATGCTAAATGATCTTCAGACCTGTCCAGCGGTCAAGTGGAAGAACCCCTTAGAACCGCAGGTTATAGAGGGGATGTTGAAGCCACGTCCGACTCCGAAGACCGATGGTGGTAGTTCAAGCGTTCATAACCAGCCGTCAAAATCTTCGAAAAAGAAGAAGAAGAAATCTAAGAAGCCCGTGAAGCCTGGCAACAAGCGCACGGACTTACAAAAGCAAATCGACGCACTAGATGAATACAACCAAAAGGCGCGGACTCCCATTACGCTCCAAGATTTCCTTGATCACGTCTTTCAAAAAGAAGACGAGGGAGAAAGTTCATCGGATGAATCCGAGGAATATGTGGCAAGCTGTCATATGATCTCCCATTTGACCACGGACGATGAAGGGACTTCTGGCACTAAAGCGCCGGGGGCAAATACTGAGTCAAGGGTTCCGGAATTGTCAATCGAAATGATTGACGCGTTTCTTAGTGAAGCTCGATTAAAAAGTAAAGCTGATCAAGAACGCGAGACGGCTATATTCGAAAGGGCCAAGCGCCAGAGACTTGAGGAAAGAGCTGAGATGATCCCGCTGGAGCAAAATGCCTTCACCGCTGACAAAAGCCAATTCAAGATAAAAAAGAAGTTTGCTAAGGCCATATCAATGGGTATGAAGCTACCATCCTCTGAAGGAAAAATGACTGGTGTGGCAGAAATGCACCCCTCTTATTGCTTATATCATCAGAAGGTCTCGCACCCCACCCAAGATTGCAAAGCTTTCAATGGATGGTGGCAAAGATACGTCGCTAATCAACAACGCTTTAAACGGGAAAAGCGTAAAATTCGTCGGGAGCAAAGAAACACGACCAAAGAGCTTGAAAGAACTGCCGGCAATTGTCACATGGTTAACACTACCGGGTCACAAGTGCCTACATTTGGGAGCGACTCTGATAAGGAGCTAGAACTTGCCCCTCTCTTTAAAGAGTCAACTTCGGGAAAAGAAGAGGAGCCAGTGGTTTGCAAAAATATCCGGCTGCGGAATCGGACACTGCCTGAAAAGAACCTCGGACCCTCGAATAGAAAAGATAAAGGGAAAGAAAAGGTCTCTGAAGACATCGTCTTAGATGACCAAGTTCTGGAAGAGCTAAACGCCGAAAACCCGCCGAAGAGAAGTAAGGTGGATTACAACGTTCTGGCGCATCTGAGGAAACTGCCCTCTCAGCTCAGCGTCCTTGATGCCTTATTACTATCAAAGGAGGCGAGAGACTCTTTGGTTAAGGCGCTACAAGATCCGGACCAGTTCCAAGCCTTCTTAGCCGAAGAAAAGATGAAAGACGAATTAAAAGAAGTGCACACAGCCGACGTTGCTTTTGGTGATGAAGACCTTCTCCTCGGGACGTGTGAACACAATCGCCCCCTTTATGTCTCAGGATACTGCCATGACATAAAGATAGGTAAAATCTTGGTCGATAACGGATCGTCTGTCAATTTACTCAATGTGCGAGTGTTAAAGGAGATTTGCATGAGTGTCCAACACCTCGCCCGAGACAAAATCACTATCTCCGGTTTCGACTCCCAATCCTCAAAGACTCTTGGATCTGTGATATTGACGCTGCGCTTCGGGTTGCTCGTCACAGACATCAAATTCCATGTTATAGACGCCAAGACGTGCTACAATGCTCTGCTCGGCCGACCATGGCTACACGAGTACAATATCATCCCTTCTACACAGCATCAGTGCATGAAGTATTCTAGGGATGGCCTCGAGTACACAGTGGCGGGAGAGTTGAATCCGTTTTTCGTAAACGAAGTTCGCAAGTATGAAGATGCCAAATACTTCTTACCGAGTTTCGAAGACACGGAAAGGTGTCACAAACCGGAGAACAAAACTAACGCCACCATCCCTGTCTTCGGCAGTGACACCGAGGAGGAGGAGGATATCATTTATTCAGGTCCATCCCAATCCACCAGGCCGGGACCATCCGTTCCTTCATTGATCTTCGGTAGTGATTCAGAGGATGAAGTTCATGCTGTATTCCCTGCTCGGCCTTCGATACGGGTTTCCGCTGATGAAGAGCGAAGTCTGCAGATAATCATGGTGCCGCTTGAACATTACAAAGAACTGGATGCACTCGACACCAACAGCGTAGAAGAATTGCAGACATTCTATATCCCTCCCGGACGAAAAGGCGAGAAGGAAATCCTATTCTACCGTTCTGAAGAAAATAAGGTGGAAAAAGAAATTTGGCATGGCGCGGATCCTACGCTTGACAGGCTTCAGCCTATCCGTCTTCCCAGATATTATACCGAAGGTTTGAAGAAACTGCTGAAACACCAGGGGATATCCTTCACACAGACCGTTAGAAAAGCCAAATTCTATGACAAGGTCTGGAACGTTCCCGGGACTCAATGCAAACTGCCTAACAGGAGAATAGAAACAAAAGGGCTTGGGTACATCCGGTCAAAGAAACGGGAGCTAGTAAACAGCTGTTATGTTATGTATGACTTCGATGAAGAGGCGGACGCTCAATGGGAAGACGCTAATCCTGAGCCAGCAAAAGTTCCTGATGCAAAACCGCCCAGTCCATCGTTTGAAGACCAGATGAGCAAACTTATAAGGGAAGCAAGTCAAAAAGCCCGAGATGATCACAATCGTGAAATGGCAATCTATGAAAAAGCCAAGACACAGCGCCTCCTTCAACAGGCAGTAAAGAACGAAGATGCTGCCCCATGTCAACCTGCTACAAAAAAGGTTCGACGCGAAAGCAAAAACAAATCAAAGGGCAGAAAAGGCGCTCAACAACCACAAAGCAGAGCTAAGAAGCCCCGCATCCGAGAGTCGAGCGTTATTGACCTAGCCCTCATGAAGAAAATGGGTCGAGCATACTCATTTCCTCGGAACAAAACAAGGAAAATACTTGATCTTGCTCTAAAACATCAAATGCTTACATTGCCAGAGTCTAAACACCCTGAGCAAGCGGGCGAAGTCTCCAACCCGAATTATTGCTCTTACCATTGAGTAGTAGGGCATCCGCTTGAAGATTGCTTCACCTTTAAGAATTGGGTTGAGGACCAATATCAGCTTGGCAAATTCGCGTTGTCTGACAACTGGAGGGTAGCGCCGCCGCAAAAGCACAAACCCGAAAACACGAGGATAGAACCAACTCCGCATTGGGATTGGCAGAAAATTCGCACTTGCCACGTGGTAACAATATTAAAAGAAGAGTCCGAGGACATGAACAGCCTTCCTTGGTGCTTTGAAAACAGCAGCGATGGGGTAATCTCAGAATTTCCCCCAGCACCGAAAGAACTGGAGGATGGAATACATACCACCGCAGACAACCTCAAGAAAATCGAGTTGGGGACGGTAAATGATCCGCGACCGACATTCGTCAGCGAGCTGCTGTCCGAAGAGAGGGTGGCTGCGTTAAAAGACGTCCTTGTGCAGCATAAAGATTGCTTCGCATGGAACTATTCCGAGATGCCGGGACTAGATCCAGAAGTTGCTGTACATAGACTAGCAATATCCCCAAACGTCAAACCAGTCAAACAGGCGCCGAGAAGAATGCGACTCGAGCTTGAGATGAGCATAAATACCGAAGTCAAAAAGTTAATCGACTCCGGCTTCATCCAGGAAGTTCAGTACCCTAAATGGATCGCCAACATCGTCCCAGTGATGAAGAAAAACGGGACAGTGCGCGTATGCGTAGAATTCCGGGATCTTAATAAAGCTTGCCCGAAGGATGATTTCCCAGTGCCAGTCACTGAACTGATGATAGACAATACATCCACTCATGAAGTTTTCTCCTTCATGGACGGCTCATCGGGGTATAACCAGATAAAAATGCATCCAGAAGACCAGAAGCACACAGCCTTCAGGACTCCTCTTGGTATATTTTGTTATAAAGTGATGCCCTTCGGTTTGAAGAACGCCGGTGCTACTTATCAGAGGGCCATGACAAAGATCTTCGACGACCTTATACACGAAATCGTTGAATGCTATATCGACGATCTCGTGGTTAAAAGCAAATCATACGAGGAACATCTTGAGCATCTGAAGACTGTATTTCAACGCCTTCGGCTATACAACTTGAAGATGAATCCTCTTAAATGTGCGTTCGGAGTTTCCTCAGGCAAATTCCTGGGATTCGTTGTTCGACACCGAGGTATTGAAATAGATCCGTCAAAGATTAAAGCGATCATGGAAATGCCTCCGCCGAGGACTCTCAAACAGCTGCGATCTCTCCAAGGGAAACTCGCATACATACGGCGATTTATAGCCAACCTTTCAGGAAAGTGCCGTCCTTATAGTCACTTGATGAAGAAGGGAACCCCATTCGTTTGGGATCAAAAATGCCAAGGCGCACTGGACGAGATCAAGCAATACCTGCAGAACCCGCCGGTGTTGGCTGCTCCGGTTAAGGGGAAGCCTCTCATTCTTTATACAACCGCCCTCGAAGGTTCCTTAGGCGCATTATGGGCACAAGAGAACGACCAAGGGAAAGAAAGAGCACTCTACTACTTAAGTCGAGTTCTGCTGGGGGCAGAAAGCAACTACTCTCCCATTGAAAAACACTGCCTGGCGTTGATCTTCGCAATAACAAAGCTTAGGCACTATGCGTTGGCGCACGAAGTCCGTCTTATTTCAAAAGTGGACCCTCTCAAATATCTAATGTCAAAAGCCATATTGACAGGGCGACTCGCTAAATGGGCCCTGCTCTTGATGGAATTTTCGATAACATATCAACCTCTCAGGGCAGTAAAAGGCCAGGCCATCGCCGACTTCCTTGCCGAGCATCCCATACCTGCCGATTCTCCTTTAAATTGCGATTTGCCAGATAGACATGCGTTTGACGCAATCGACAGTGGTGATACCCGTTGGGAGCTTTATTTCGATGGAGCATCTTCCATGAAAAAGCACAAACAAAGTACGCCAATGATCAAATCGGAGGTAGGACTCATCTTTGTGACTCCACAAGGAGGAATAATGCGCTTCGCCTTCTCCTTAACAGAGCCGAGAACGAATAATGAAGCTGAATATGAAGCTTTGATAGCAGGCCTCGAGATCGCCATTGATATGGGAATTGAAAGCCTCCTCATATATGGGGACTCCCAACTGGTCGTCAGTCAAGTGAACGGCGATTACTAAACATGCAAACCGGAATTGGTAAAATACGGTGAAAAAGTGCAGCAACTGCTAACCCAAATTCCCTCCTACACGTTGGAAAGTATACCGCGCGCGGAAAACAGCAAAGCGGATGCACTGGCTAAACTTGCTAAAGAATTGGCTGACGAGAACCTCGATGATGTTAGAATCGTGATACAAAGCCGTCGAGTGCTCTCCCCAGCAGAAATACCTCCAGAATCATATAAAGAAAAGGGAGCAACTGAGCAGGCGACCCTACAAATAAAAGATCATGAGAAGACCGAAGACTGGAAAGAAGTCTTCATAGATTACTTCAAGTTCCACCGAATACCTGAAGAAGCGTCCATAAGACATCAGCTCGTGAAACGAGCTCTGTCTTTCGCCTTCATCAACGATACTCTATACAAGAGGTCATTCGATTCTCTGTGGCTGAGATGCCTAGGACCTGACGAAGCGAGAAGGGTCGTCCAAGAAGTTCACGACGGACTCTGCGGTTCCCACCAAGCAGGCCCTAAGATGAAGTTGAAGATAAAACGGATGGGCTACTACTGGCCCACGATGATGCAGGATTGCCTGGAATACGCGAGGCAATGTCATTCATGCCAAATTCATGGGGACTTCATCCATCAGCATCCCAATCCACTGCATCCAACAGTGGCTAGTTGGCCATTCGAAATGTGGGGAACTGACATAGTCGGCCCCATCGAACCAGCATCGTCAAAGGGACATCGTTTCATCTTGGCGACCACTGATTACTTCTTCAAATGGGCAGAGGCGGTACCGTTGAGGGAAGTGAAGACGGAGAACATCCTCCATTTCTTCAAAACGCATGTCATATACCGGTTTGGAACCCCAAGAAGGATCATCTCTGATAATGGGCCAGCCTACCGAAGTCATAAAATTAGCCGCTTCGCACAACAACACAATATAGACTGGAGATATTTCTCAGTTTATAATCCGCGAGCTAACGGTCTAGCCGAGGCCTTCAACACGACCTTGCCGAAAATTATAAAGAAAACGGTGTCCCGAAACAAGAGGGACTGGCATGAGAGGTTGCAAGAGGCTCTTTGGGCGTATCGAACTACGTTTAAAACGGCCACAAACACGACGCCATACGCGTTGGTATTTGGGACGGAAGCAGTACTCCCTCTCGAGATAGAATTACCCTCTCTACGAGTGGAAGTCCACTACGAGCTGACGGATGAAGAAAATGCTCACCTCCGGTTTGAGGAGCTTGACGCCCTTGATGAAACCCGGCTCATAGCACAGCAAAATCTGAAAGCCTATAAAGCAAAGATGACACGCTCATATGAAAGATTGAGCCGGCCGAGGACATTCCACCAAGGCGAACTCGTGCTAGTGGTCAAAAGGCCCATGATCCCCAATCGCGCCAAACGGGGAAAGTTTGAGCCAAACTATGAAGGACCATATATCATTGATAAGGTCTACCAGGGTGGGGCCTATCTACTCATGGACATGCACGGTGAAAGGCCTTTCTGGCCGATAAACGGTCGCTTCCTAAAGAAATATTACGCTTAATGAGCCACAGCCTAGGTCAATGATGGATGACGACGACTATGTCCGCTCGCTATCTTCCTAGGCTCAAGCTCCATAAAGAATAGCCAACCTTCTCGACAATGGACCGAAATGTCCTTAAACTAATAACAGACCGAAACGTCTTTAAACTAATACCGCAGCATCCTTAGGCTGACGAGATATAAAAAAAAATATAAAAATAAAATAAAATAAACGGTATGTCCATAAGCAAAAAGGGCACGGATGAAAACCCGAAAGGACTCCGTGAGTAAAAACAGCAGGGCTACCGGCGAGTGTTCGTGAAAACCCGAAAGGGCGCGACCTCGTAAAAAAAAAAAAAGAAGAAAGATTCCCATGTATTATCAAACATGGTACAATCAAGTGCACAAAAGTATGTGGGGTATGGGATTCGAACGCTGGTGGCTTGGTTCAGCAATGCAAGGTATTACCAATGAGTATGCTACTAACACCATATGATATATGGAGTGGGATTTGGTAAAACCATATATACTTGTTATAAATATCGTAATTATTATTAATATGGGGAGTTGAAAAGTCAGGATCTCAATAACAAAGGGTAAAAAAAAAAAGGTATGTCCATAAGCAAAAAAGGGCACGGATGAAAACCTGAAAGGGCTCCGTGAGTAAAAACAGCAGGACTATCGTCGAGTGTTTGTGAAAACCCGAAAGGGCGCAACCTCGTTAAAAGACACTTATAGGGTCCTCTCGACCTTATAAGGAGAAACCACCCGCGTGAGATCCTTACGACTCACAAGGGAGCAACACACTTAGGAATCCCCACGATTCCTAAGGAGAAAATACACTTGCGAGATCCTCACGACTCGTAAGGAGAACTCTCTTATGGGACCCTCACGGCTTATAAGATTTGAAAGTCTTAAGTTACAGAGATCTAAACATGTGCTTAAGCAACCCCCACAACTTTCGACATTGCCCTACAAGTGGTCCAATATTGGCCCTTGTATACAATCCACGGGCGCGAATAAACATTTCCCTAACTAAGTCCCATCTGAGACTAGGGATACGTTTGCATGGTAAACAACCCTTGTAAATCCTCTTGACTTACAAGGAGAAAACCCTCCTGTAGGATTCTTATGACTTACAGAGGAACAAAACACTTAGGAACCCTCACGATTCCTAAGGAGAAAATACACCTACAAGATCCCCACGACTTGTAGGGAGAAATACCTTCACGAGACCCTTACGGCTCATGAAATCAAAAGCCTTAGTCGACAGGACCCTAACCCTGGTCGCTAAGCCTCCTTTGTTCGACAACGACAGAGGCAAATGATGATTCACTCCTGGTAATATCCCAGTTGCAGCGGTGCTGATGCCGAAATCGGTGTCCAATTTCAGGTTTAAGGCGAAAGCCAGTAGGCCGCTCATGCATACGAAATAGCCGAAATGATAGGGCAACTTGCAATAAAAAGCAGCAAGTAAAATGTATGCATGCAAAATGGCCGAAATGATTGGGCAACTCGCAATAAAAAGCAGCGGGTAAAAATAAAATAAAAAGCCGAAATGATTGGGCACCGCGGAAAATAGCCGAAATGATCGGGCAGTCGCGACCTTCGCGATATAAAAGCTGAAATGATAGAGCATCGCGGAAATAAAATAAAATAAAAAGAAGAAATGATAAAACTTTGGCCCTACAGTTAAGATCACATCGATCCCTGTATACAATCCAAGGGCGTAAACAAAGAATGGACCATACTTTCCCAGCGGAGTCCGTCAGACGACGAACCCCAAACCTCACCGGTTCATTTCAACTGAAGAAGCCAATGACTTCAGCAAAATTCCTCGACTCACGGATACAAACACTCCTTGACGAGAGCCTTCTGATCCGCGTCGACCCGCAGAGCCACCAGTGCCTCCGTAGGAATCCTCGACTCGTTTCAAACCCCAAGAAAACAAATAATCCTCGGCGCTTGGGAAACAAATAATCCCTGGCAAAATTCCTCGACTCATGGATACAAACACTCCTTGACGAGAGCCTTCTGATCCGCGTCGACCCGCAGAGCCACCAGTGCCTCCGTAGGAATCCTCGACTCGTTTCAAACCCCAAGGAAACAAATAATCCTTGGCACTTGGGAAACAAATAATCCCTGGCAAAATTCCTCGACTCACGGATACAAACACTCCTTGACGAGAGCCTTCTGATCCGCGTCGACCTGCAGAGCCACCAGTGCCTCCGTAGGAATCCTCGACTTGTTTCAAACCCTAAGGAAACAAATAATCCTTGGCGCTTGGGAAACAAATAATCCCAGCAAACTCCTCGACTCACGGATACAAACACTCCTTGACGAGAGCTTCTTGATCCGCGTCGACCCGCAGAGCCACCAGTGCCTCCGTAGGAATCCTCGACTCGTTTCAAACCCCAAGGAAACAAATAATCCTTGGCGCTTGGGAAACAAATAATCCCAGCAAACTCCTCGACTCAGGGATACAAACACTCCTTGACGAGAGCTTCCTGATCCGCGTCGACCCGCAGAGTCACCAGTGCCTCCGTAGGAATCCTCGACTCGTTTCAAACCCCAAGGAAACAAATAATCCTTGGCGCTTGGGAAACAAATAATCCCAACAAATTCCTCGACTCACGGATACAAACACTCCTTGACGAGAGCCTTCTGATCCGCGTCGACCCGCAGAGCCTCCAGTGCCTCCGCAGGAACCCTCGACTCGTTTCAAACCCCAAGGAAACAAATACTCCTTGGCGCTTGGGAAACAAATAATCCCTAGCAAACTCCTCGACTCACGGATACAAACACTCCGTGATGAGAACTTCTTAACTCATGTCAACTGTTCCGCTACAACCGCAGACAAATCCCCGATTCGTCTCAATTTGTAAGAAGAAGTCTCAGACAGCAAGGAAAGCTTGCTTTTTGAGCAATGGGGCCCTGCAAGTCAATCCAAACTGGTCTCTTGCATACTATTCACGGGTCTCACTCTCCGAAGTCGAATTTCGACGAAGAGGGAAATAACCACTTACGAATCCTCTCGACTCGTAAGAGGGAAAATTCTTTTATAAGATCCTTACGACTTATAAGAGAAAACCACACTTAGGAATCCTCACGATTCCTAAGGAGAAAATCCACCTGCGAGATCCTCTCGATCCGTAGGGAGAAAAGTCTCTATGAGACCCTCACGGCTTATAGAGTTGAAAAGCCTTAGGCAGCAGATCTGAACCTGCGGCCTAAGCCATCGTTATTTCTTAAGAAAGTCGGGATACTCGTCCCAATCGTCCGTCAATCATGGTTACTAAGGTGGCATACTGATAATAAAAGAAAGAAAAGACGGAGAAATGACACAAGACATTACAAAAATGAGCATCTTTTATTCATAAATATTGATTGAGTACAGGATACATTATGCTAAAGAATAAAAAAATATATACGTATACTTTACAAAGACAAATGATACAAGGAGAATTATTGGGAAGGAAGCGTCTTGCACAGATGTAGCAATCGCTCGCACATGTCCTTCCATGCCTTCTCTTGCTCGGCTACCACCGCCAGCTCTGCCTCCACTTAGGCTCGTTGCTGCAAGACCGACGCAAGCTGCTCCCTCACGACTTGATAGGCAGCCACCCGACTTGGGATATCGCGCTCAGCTACGTCAAGCCTCCGCTTCAAGTTTAGCCCGTGGGAGATGCGCTCCAAGAGACCCTCAAAGATAGTCTTCACTTGGGCAGCATTTGCCTCAACCTCAGCGCGCAGATGGGCCGTTTCGTTCGAGGTCTTTTGGCATTCCCTTAATCTTAGAGCTGCTTCTTGCTCCAAGTGGCGGGAGTGCGAAGTGCTTTGCTCGAGCCAAGTTGTGCGTTGGGTGCTCAGGGCTAAAACTTCGGGAGAAGGGCGCGTCAACTCAGCCGGTATAGACAGGCCTCGATCTCCCTGCAGTGATTAACCCAAGATCCGACGACGCCTTCGTTATGAAAAGTTACGAGCGCCGCCAACATTGGATTAACATCCACAGCGAAATCTACGGCAGGAGGGAGAGCATCCATGTTGAGCTCTTCGATGTACCCGCTCAGCATGCCCAAACTCATCACGGCACCCTTTGAAGACGGGCGTCTCAAGAAAGGGCCTGCCGGTAGAAGGACGCGAGACTCAAAAGGGACCGGAGCCGGAACAATAGCTGCAAAACAAAACATTGTCAAACGATGGTTCAAGAGATATTTAAGGGTTACCAAAAAAGGAATTTGCTATACCAGCAGCAACGGACGGCAGAGCCGGAAGGGCCGGTAGCGCGGCAGGTCTGGTATCCCCTCCTTCGATTTGTGGCACTGCAATAAAGAAAGGGAAAAGTCAGAAATCATTCGATTGCTAGAAAAAGGGGATGAACAAAGATATTGTATTGAACGTACACTCACCAGCGCCACTAGAAGGAGAAGCAAGTTCGGATGGGAAGGAGAAGTGTGGGAGCAACACTTGATATAGATGATCAAAGAGCACTCCTGAAAAGATGCGGTGGTATGGTGTTAGTCCATGAACTACACGTTTAAAAGATTAACTTGTGAGTCGCAAATCCATACCTTCCAACATCCGCGATGGCACGAGGGAAGATGGGGAAGTGACCACCGCCAAAGCAGTAGTTGACGGTGCTCCTTCAAGCAATGGAGCGTCGGCACTGGCCGCACCTGCAAAGACAAGCTTGTTAGAAGAGATCGCAAGATATATAAAAAGAGGGAAACGATAGTGACCCGAAACTTACCTGACGAACTGCCAGCCGAGACTGAGGCAATTCCTTCCTCCATTGACATCAGGCCACCACCCGTAGCCTCATCACCCGACTCGACGGGAACTGTTGTTGTGCTCGCAAGCCCTGGAGACGGCAAGGAACCATACGCGGGGAGGGCTATGATTGGAGTATTGCCAGATTCCAGAGAAGGAGCGGCTGGCTCGTCCTCAGGAATCGTGGCCACCTCACCCGCTACTCCTTCGGGTCCTGCGGTCACGGTTGCCTCATCCACCGTCACCGCGAGGTCTCCAGCCGCGAGCGCTTCACCCTCTACCGCCTCCGGCTCGGTTAACACAATCATCTCATCTGCCGCCACTTCAGGGGCGGCATCAATGACCCTCTCGGCGGCGGACCCATCAACTTCTGTTTCAGGCCCCGTGGCCCCGATCACGTTGCTCACTGTCGGCTCGGGCTCGGCAAGTACCGCTTCCTCCGCTCCCCGGGGTTCGACGGTCTCCGCCTCCCCCTCAGTCGGACTTGGCCCTGAAAGTTGGAATGCGTATGAGCCAATGGCTTGATAATTCTTACAACAAGGTTCTGAAAGAAATGTTACCTGAAGAGGACTTGTCGTTTGCATTCCGAGCCGCGCGCGCCACTTGCCTCTGAGCAGTAGACAGGATGGCAGGGGCCTCTTCGGAAGGAGTGTCAGCATGAGGAATAGTGCTGGGGCCCGCTCCCGTGGCCAAAGCAGCTCTGCTCGTCTCTGCTTCGGAAGGAGTGTCGGCACAAGGAATAGTGCTAGGGCCCGCTCCCGCGGCTAAAGCAGCTCTGCGCGCCCTTGCTTCGCGTCTCAACCGCTTCCGCTCTTCTCGAGCCGTTGAGACGGATGCTACTAGAGCTTCCCTAATTGAGGTGTCCTCGTCTGTGAATAGGGAGGCCTCCAGGGTTTTCAGGGCATCCCTCGTAGTCTTGTCAAGCAGAGGCTCTTATGGCAACTTCGACGAAGCCGGGACTTCGATGACAGACTCGGGAAGGATCCCTGCGTCAATTGACACAACTCCTGCAAAGAAACAAAAGAAGGTCAGGTTGACTATCATAAAAAGACAACAAACTTTCCTTGTAAAAGAGAAAGGGATAAAACATACCGACGCTTGCTAGGGCACGCTTCTCCTCCTCCTCCTGGAAGGTTTTCAGGGAGGCAGCGATAGCCTCTTCAGTAGAGACACCTGTTGAAAATGGAGCAAATTTAGTTAAATATAATAATACAAAGTGCAATGAAATGACAAATAAAGCGTTTGATGGTTACCGGACTCAGCGAGTTTGCTTAACATCGCTTCAAGCCTCGCCGATCGCTCTGAAGCTGCAATGGCGGCAGCCAGATTGGTGTCCTCGGGGTCTACCACGAAGCCCACATTACTGCCGTACTCACATATGGTCTTGGCAGGAGAAGCCGCAGGCTTTGAGCCGAGGATCGCATCGAGGGAAAGGGCGGACTTCTTCTTTTTCTGCTGTCCACCAGCTTTAGATCCACCCGGAGCGGATTTGCGCTTGGCAGCCACTTTAGGGCGGCGAGTCCCGATCTCCACCCCTCCGCCAGATCCTGGCGATACCACATTAACCGTCTTCGCGGGAGCATGGGGCGCCGGCGGTGCATCCACCGTAATGGGCAATGGCAATCCACGCAGGGGGCTCAACACGCGCGGTCGGTCGACTCTGGCATCTTTTATCGGGGGGATGACCTGGACCCTTGGCTGCAAGGGAGCCTTGCGATCACCGCCAGGAGGCGTAGCCCTACGGTCGACCAGCAGGCGTTTCTCCATTAAGATGATTGGGCCCATAGCATGCGCATACCAGGCTACATACGGATGGATTATTTTAGGGACACAGCTAGGCTCACTGATAAAAAAATATGAGCCTGTATTGAGCCGGGTGAAATGATGCATCGCATTCCTTATCCCCTCTGGGCCGACCGCGGGTGTTTCCAGAAAGGCCTCCATCGGGATCCCTTGATTGTAACTCGATTGTCGGGCAAATCGATGTGGGTTATACCTCATAAAGAGAGCCGTCTTATTCTGCCTAAATACTAGGTAGCCCGGCCGAATGGAGTAAAGGTGAAGTATTTCCCGAGCCTTCAGTACAGAAGCCCCGTCCTTAAAGTCATCACGCAGCGACACCACTGACTTAGCAGTCTCGGAGCCCATGGTGATGACCTTATCCACAAAAGAGGTCTTCGCTCCGACTAAATGTGAACGCAGGAGCAGTCCCCTAGACTCCCGCGGAGGTGCAACCACGATTGAAGCCCCGACCAACCGCATGATTCTTGGGAGTTTGAATTTCTCAAAGAACGGAGGAGTCTTATGGGCACCAAACACCCCTCGCACATGTAGCTCCATCCAAGAAGTGAAGTAGTGCATCGGAAAGTTAGCAGGCTGTACCCCAGGCTCATTAGCGTCCGCCGCTACGCTGAGTCCATTATAAAGGTAAGCCAGCCCGGTAATCCCTACCGATAGCTGCAAACCAGCCGCCATTCGATGCGCCGGGTAAAAGACGGAAGACCGCATGAGGCGTGGATGCATGGGGAGCGCAAAGCTGCATAGCCATAGACCCAAGAACCCTGTAAAAAAAGTCTCCTCGTCCATGCCAGGAACGGCGATCTCTGAGAAAGGGACGCTGGCAGTGCCAGGGAGATAAAAATCCCGTTGGTCATTCTCCGATAAAGGTCGGCGGTCCAAGCCGAAACCAAAGGGGTCAGCAAGCTGAGTGAACTTCTCGCCCTGCTCTGATAGGAACTCCGGGCGGATAAAACGAGCAATGAAATCCGCGAAACTGACGCCCCGGTCGCCCGATTCCAATTGGAGTTCCTCATACATCTCCAACACCTTCACTAAGCCCGGGTGCTAATGCTGAATGGCATTTGCCGGAGTTAAGTCAAATACTAGCTGCTTGGTGGCGAAGACATACTCATCAGGAGGAAGCAGCTCCTCGTAGTGTTCTCCCCTCATTAGCAAACCCGAAATCTCAGCAAATTCCTCTAGAGAGATGGAGACTTCCCTATCCGCTGTCAGGAAGGTATGGGTGGGGATATTCCATTGTTCGATGAAGGCCTTTATCCACCACGTCGGAGGAGAGGGATACTCGAAAAGCGAGACGTAGACGGTGGAGTATAAACCAATCTTCGTCAGGTGAGCCCTCTTCGTCGCCAAAATGTAACGGGCCCATTGCAAATATCCGGCAAGCGGCCGCGGGGTCAATCCAATATTATAAGCCTGTCCCCAAGGGCGTGCTTCACCCTGACAGATTCGCCTCCCCAAAATATCTATAGCCGGCGGCGACTGCACCGGAATGGCACCGATTGCAGGCTGAAGGAGGTCGTCGGAATTCCAATTTTTAACCTCCACGGCATACTCCACCGGGGGTTTGTCCGCATAAGGGATCGTAACTATGGGCTCGGAGGGTGAGGTGGAGCTAAAGCTGCGACGGCCTTGGATAATCTGGCTGTACCACCTTCCCCATAAGTGAAGTCTCTTGTACTCGGGATCGTGATCTTTGATCAGAGCAAACACCACCCGGTCCACTGGTGCATGTGGGAACCCTCCTTCTGAGCGAGCAAAAGGGAAAGACAAATCTTCAGACATGTTTCCTGTAGAGAAAAAAAAAACATAACCGTTAGTGTTCCAATGCTTCACATTTCAAAAGCCTACGTCACACTACAATGCAGTGGGTAGGGGACCAAAGGGGGACCCACAAAATCAAGATGACGGCGCATCATTTGATAAGACAGTCCCATCATTGGATGAGACTGTCAGTCAGCAAAAAAGACCCCCAAGAGAATATCCTCATTGGGGGGGAATCCCTAGAGACAAGGAGAAAATCTCCTCTTTTTAGAGCAAAGCTCTGTCACAGAGTGACATTTGTCAAACTCTGGTCTCAAAGGAGTAAAACTTCTTAAAAAGAGCCTAGCTCTGTAGTAAAAAATTATAACTCCTAAGAATTAAATTTTTTTTTGGGATCTTAAAGATCCATGAAAACTTTTAAAAGTTCTCTATTTGATCCATGAGTAAGGCTCTGTTCATGGATTAAAACCCAAGAACAAGATCTCTGTAGAATTTTGAGAGCAAGGCTCTGTGGATGAAACCCCAAAGGGGTTTTCTTTAGATCAAAGATCTATGAGAGTAAGGCTCTGTTGAAGAAACCCCAAAGGGATTTTTCTTTAGATCAAAGATCTACAAGAGCAAGGCTCTGATTAATTAATTTAATTTAATTTAATTTTTACCTAGAATGATTCTAAGTTCCGAACTTTAAAGTTCTTGGGAAGAAGCAAGAGCAAGGCTCTGTGAGTTTTTTAAGCAAGAGCAAGGCTCTGAAGTAAAAGTTCTTGAAATGTTAAAAAAATTCTAAGGACCAAGGGTCCTATTTATTGGCGCCTGCGCCCCTTCAACTGACCCCCATGATCCAATGGTCGGGATCTTGCCACCGCTGCACTCACGTGCGCGCCACGTGAGCGCAACGGTGGGGGGGCATTTGTTCCCCCAATCAGAACAAGGCTCTGTTTGAATTTTGAAAATTCAAAATTTTGAAGCAACGCTTCAGATCCCGTGCGCAGTGCGCAATTTGCCACGTGTCAGAAGTTGATTCGGCAGCACAACGCCCAAGGCAGTGCGTCCAATCAGAGCAAGGCTCTTTAAAAAGCAAAAACAACGATCAACTGCGCAAGCGCACCGCTGCGCGACACGTGTTTGCGCAGTTGCGCAAACGCTGTTGCGCAAGTGCATCACAGCGCGCCACGTATCTGCGCAGTTGCGCAAACACAACTGTGCAAGCGCACCGCAGCGCGACACGTGTCTGCGCAGTTGCGCAAGCGCACCGCTGCGCGACACGTGTCTGCGCAGTTGCGCAAGCTCAGTTGCGCAAGCGCTTGACTGCGCGACACGTGTCTGCGCAGTTGCGCAAGCACAGCTGCGTAAGCGCCTTACTGTGCGACACGTGTCACGCGCTGGTGAGTTGCGCAACAACAGAATGAAGATTTAAAGAAATCTTTTCTGTTCTTATTAAAACAAGAAGATTTCTTCTGTAAAACAGGGGCCTTTGGATCAAAGATCCAACGGTGGAGAAAATTCCCCGAATCACTCAGAAAAGATCTTTTTTAACAAATTTAATTGATCTTTGAGCACTATAAAAAGGACCCCAGACCCCATTTCAAAGGGATAGACATTTTGGATATAGAGAATTGGATTTAAAAAAAAGAGGAGAGAACTCTTGAGAATTTCGGAAGAACACAAAAAGAAAGGTAAAAACCTTTGAGAAAATTCTCTTAAAGAATAGATCATTGATCTAGAAAACAAGATCAGTGATCTTCAATAGATAAACAAATAAATAAAA
Source organism: Agapanthus africanus (assembly GCA_030015575.1). Classification (NCBI taxonomy): domain Eukaryota; kingdom Viridiplantae; phylum Streptophyta; class Magnoliopsida; order Asparagales; family Amaryllidaceae; genus Agapanthus; species Agapanthus africanus. The sequence continues at coordinate 12,922,394 of JASDDO010000022.1, forward strand.
ATAATAAAAATAGTGCCTTGCACTTGCTATGAACCTCTGGTTCTCAGATAAATAAATAAATAAAAATAATAAAAATAGTGCCTTGCACTTGCTATGAACCTCTGGTTCTCTGAAACAGAAAGAAAGAAAAGATTTCTTTCTTTTCTTTTCTTTGATCTAAATTTAGATCAAGAAATTAAAAAGTGCCCTGCACTTCTTTTCCTGAATCTAAAAGATTCTTGGTGCTTTGCACAAATGCAATGCATTATTTGAAGGGCTAGGCCCAAGTCAAAAAGACCTAGCAGGCCAAAGTAAATTGCAAAGCAATAAAAAGGGCAGAGCCCAAATGAAATTGATGCTCTGCATCATTTATAAAGGGCAGAGCCCAAAACAAATTGATGCCCTGCATCTTTTCTGGGCAAAGCCCAAATAAAAATAAAAACAAACGCAAATAAATTATTGGACTTTTTTAACTGGACTTAGCCCAATCGTGGCCATAAGTCCTTAAATTAAATTGACTGAGCAAAATGGCTCTCCTAAATCAATCTACATCTGGTCCGAGGGTACATCTCCGAACTCCTTTGGCATCCATCGTTGTAATTCCTCAACGACGTCAAAGAGGTGACAGGTCCCAACGACCACACACCCATATGGATTGCGGGGTCCTTAAACTCGTGGACCGAAACGTCCTTAAACTAATATTGGACCGAAACGTCCTTAAACTAATATCGGACCGAAACGTCCTTAAACTAATATCGGACCGAAACGTCCTTAAAACTAATATCGGACCGAAACGTCCCTAAACTAATATCGGACCGAAACGTCCCTAAACTAATATCGGACCGAAACGTCCTTTAAACTAATATTGGACCGAAACGTCCCTAAACTAATATCGGACCGAGACGTCCTTAAACTAATAATGGACCACCATGTCCCTAAACTGGCGATGGACCACCACGTCCTTAAACTGGCGATAAACCACCACGTCCTTAAACTGGAACAATAGAGCCTCCAAACGCTCTTTTGCCGGATCTAAACGGTCCCGTTTAAGTTGATCTTGGCCCCAAACACGGCTAACGTATCCTTAAACATTCAAATGGATTATAAAACTCTCAATCAACTCTGGTTCGAGGGTACATCTCCGAGCTCTTCTGATACATGTCGTTGTAATCCTTCAACGACGTCAGAGAGGTGACGAGTCCCGATGGCCATACATTAAATTAATCACTACGTCGAGTCGATCTTAGTCCAAAACAGGACTAATGTATCCTTGACGAACGTTTAAGTTGATCTTAGCCGCAACGCGACTAATGTATCCTTAAACTAAAACACCAAACCCAAATCTAAGTAAACACGGATTTGGACTAATCCACGTCCTACGGGCGACGGCATTACTCAGTCTCCGTATACAATCCACGGGCAACCACAAACAAAACAAACACACACGACACGAAGTGAAATTCTGAAGAAGGAGAAAGTTGTTACCGCGATGCGGTAGCGTAATTAACTGCAGGGGCTTGCGCCTGCAGGGAAGAGCGTCCCCACAATCAAAAACCCCTCAACCTGAGGGGGAATCTGACGAAGTCTGCTACATCGGCCGCATCCGTCTAAACCTCCGATACACGGTGCCATAAATCAACTCGGCATCTTCGGAGAGGTAGACGGATAAAACCAAATAGCATCTGCCCCGAACCTCAGGCAACGGACGCGAAGTCCGGGCCGCCGTTCGGAGGGGAACAGAACCCTTTCTAGAGTTCGGGTGTTCATGACTTGCAGCGAAGGGACTACTACACGGAGTATTAGAAATGAAGGACCGGTCTATAAAGGTTGTATTCTTCATTCACTTAGATGTAAATTTATTTACATATGTTTTTGTCGGATTTTCTAGTAAAGATTCTAGGGTTAGGGTTAGTTAGGACGGCAAAAATTTGAAAATGGCATGGACGATGCCTCCCGAAACCTTGCTGCCGCCGTAGGGAACCCTGCACGAACACGACGCCATGACCAACCTCTGCTAAAAACATTCGAGAAGAATATCAGTTGAGCGACCCCGCCTGCTCTTCGAGATCAGACCCAGCTCGTTGGCCGTGTCCATCTTGTCAAGCGCCTCATCCATTACTTGCGGGGACAGGGCCTTGTAAATACCCAGGGAAGACCTCCATATCGCATAGATTAGCACCTGCAGGAGAGAAGATCGACAGGGAAGCAAACGCCCACAATGACCCTCCAGACGACCTATCACGGCTTTATACATCTCCTTGGAACGATCGAGACCATAGAAATACACATCGTCTAGCGATACGATCTCCTTGATGGTGTACGTGCTCCCCGTCACCAGGTAGAGACGAAATGGCTAGAAGGAAATTAACGTGGATGTCTGAAAAGGAGGCCATACCTTCGATATTTATAGCCTCGACAAAAGTCTTCTAACGACCGAGATCTTCTCATGCAACAACGCGAATCATGGAATATCGCATCTTCATGATAAGGCACGGCCATATGGCGTCTGATTACTGGCCCACTCCCCCCATACAGGTCAAGGATGGCTGAACGACATTCCCGGGATCCTAAGAATCAAGGAGGCCAAGATACGAAAGCCCTCGTCACGAGGCGGCCGAGTAGTTTCCTGCTCGGCTCATCCGCTGAGGGAAGCTTCCTACCCGGCCGCTCTGCGAATCCAAAGCCCACGTCACGAGGCGATCTTGTAGTTTCTTACTCGGCTCATCTGCTGAGGGCAGCTTCCTGCACGGCCACTTTGCGGATCCAAAGCCCTCGTCATGAGGCAACCGAGTAGTTTCCTGCTCAGCTCATCCGTTGAGGGCAGCTTCCTGCCCGGCCACTCTGCAGATCCAAAGCCCTTGGTTCGAGGAGACCGAGTAGTTTCTTGCTCGACTCATCCGCTGAGGACAGCTTCCTGCCTGGCCACTCTGTGGTTCCAAAGCCCTCGTCAGGAGGCGACCGAGTAATTTCATGCTCTACTCATCCAAGGCTGAGTCCAGGGTCGCCGATCTACCTATACTTGGCGTTCGCACGCTCGTACGTCGCAACCTCATCTCCGGGGTGAGGAAGAGCGCTGACCTACCTATACTTGGCGTTTTCTCGCACGTAAGTCGCGCTCGATCATCACCTCGACTCCGGGGTGAGTAAGAGCGCCGACCTACCTACACTTGGCATTCGCTCGCATGTAAGTCGCGCTCGATCATCACCTCAACTCCGGGGTAAGGAAAGGCGCTGAACTACCTATACTTTGCGTTCGCTCGTTCATACGTCGCGCTCGATCGTCACCTCGATTCCAGAGTGGGGAAGGGCACCGACCTACCTATACTTGGCGTTCGCTCGTTCGTACGTCGCGCTCGATCATCACCTCGACTCCGGGGTGAGGAAGGGCGCCGACCTACCTATACTTGGTGTCCGCTCGACACTCGACTCTACATATATACTTGGCGTCCGCGGGACGCCAACCTATCTACACTTGCAAAAGTAAAAACATTGGTTAGGCAGGCTAAAAATACTTTATTTATATTCCGAACTATGTATATGGTATTATGGGCTCCCCAGCCTTACAAGATGCCCGGAGGCTTACAAAAATTTGAAAAAAAAATAGGGGTGGCTCAAGCTGCCTTCTCGGTCGCCACATCTGTTAGTTATATGTATGCCCTAGAAGCCATTATTGTACATATGATGTATATTATAGTGGATGCTTGGACATATATAGAGAGTACTTTCTTGCTCGACATGATAGTATGCTATCTGGTTATCTTTGTCTTAACATGTAGACTTGTATTGTGATACTGTCTTGCTCTCACATGTTGATAAAATCCTTAGGATATGTACTTGACTACCAGGATTATGATGGAGATCATACTAGTGGGGCCAGGGTAGTTCATAAGTACATCCTTTAATTATTCCTAGTCGAGGGAATATCGAGACAGGGCATCGATATTCCAGAGTAAACTAGCGTATACGTTTCTTGACCCATATGATGGGCGATGGATGATTCCACATCCATTGGTATTTGACATCAAAGATGGTATACAGATGCTCAATGAAGACCGGATACACTGAACAGGACTCGCCGAGGATTCCTATGTGGTAGTATACCTATCGTCAGATAGCAGTCCTCTGGTGACGCTGGTACAGGTTAGTCTGTAAACCAGAGATCGTCATAGAGTCTTGTGCGGCTCCCACTGTGCTTTGATTTTCTCCCTACCACGCTCAAAGGAGATATGCAAACAGGTGGATTTTGGGTACAGTCCAGAGTCGTATTGAGGCAATGAGCGATAGGAGGGGTTTCGTCTCTCCCAGTATTAGGGGTTGATGTTGCGCTATGCTCGATTGGCCATAATTGGATGTCCCTGGCCAGAGCTATTATGGAGATCTACTAATAAGTGTTATCAGTAGTTTCTCGACCCATTATGAGCCTCAAATCGGCATGACTTATCACATTACTGGGGTCTGACGATTTCCACCCCTATACAGGATATGCGACATATCAGACGAAGAGACCGGACTGTACGGTAGTGTTACTGATAGGCTTCATGGAAAGTATGGACGAGCCTTCTTATTGATCTTCATATCGCTCAATATCCGGGTAGCCGTTACATCCAGCTAGTACCGCTGACGGCTTGTAAGTGACTGATGTGATCATCACCTACTGTCGGCGTATTGACGAGTCTCTGGAGTCCCGCACAGAAATTTCCTGGTTCGAGCGAAATGAAGTAGGGTGTGCGTGGGCCTGATTAAATACGTGTATGTAATACCGTAATGTAATCTGGCAGTTATCTGGTATCGGTTAGGTCATATGTGATATGACCAGATTATCGAATCAAGTGTTGATTTGATAATGTGATATTCAGATAAATGATATTAGTCGGTTATATGTGATATAACCGGATTATTAGATCAAGTGTTGATTTAATAATATGATATATATTATATATGATATAATTATATCTTAACTAATATCATTAGCTTACTAATTGCTTATTTATATATATGTATATATTAATGTATATTTGATATATATAAATATATATATATATATATATATATTATATGAAGTATGGCATATTTTTCTAATTTTAGAAAATGGAAAAATGAGGTGTAAATTGTGGAGATATTTTGGGTATGGATGAGGTATGGGCTTATATGGTTTTTTATTATTCTTGACTCACTATTCAAGCATGGTTGCAATTTGGAATTGCAATTTATTCCATGCTTGAATGGGTGAGGAGAGAGATGATTCATATTATTGTTTCTGCACTTGCTTCATGCTTAATGCCTTAGCCATTTTCCTTGAGCTTCTTCTTCCTCTTGATCTCTACAATTTCTTCATCTCACCTCCAAGCTCAAACCCTCACATGAGATGTGAATCATTGAGCTTGTGGGTAATCTAGTGAGCTTATCAAATCCCCTACTTTATCATCCCACACCAAACTAGCAATTTGGTGTAGTGTATTTCATACACTAAAGGAGTTTAGTATAGAATTAGCTTGATCTAGAGAAACTTCGGGTGGATCGTCTTTGGCGCGAAGATCACGAAGGAAGGTCGTTCAACTCGAAGAGGAGCCTTGTAGAGTCGCGTTGACTTCAACCCGGAGCTTTAGAAGAGAAGGACTCGAACTACAAAAGTTGTATTCTTGTTCTCAACATGTAAAGTAGTTTACATTTGGTATTGTCTAAATCTCTAGTTAAAGATTCTAGGATTAGGGTTGCTTAGCATGAAATTTTTTTGAAAATGGTATGGACGATGCCTCCCAAAACCTTGCTGTCATGCTAGGGAACCTTACAGTGGTATCAGAGCCAGGCTAAAGATTTAGACAATGTTTGTTAGATTACGAAACCGAAACTGCTCCGAAACTTAAAACATGAAAACCTGGTTTCTGTCGATTTTTAAATGGACTCTAAAATTTTTTTAAACAACTGCAGAATGTTGTATGAGATATGAGATGAACACAGAAAAAATTTGAACACATTTGGCCGGTTTTGGCCGAGCACATAGCCCTGAAATCCGAGCAGGCCGGTCCATTATGGGAATTTTGGGTTCAAATTTTTTTGTGTTCCAAACTCTGGGTTTTGGTGTTTCAGGTGTTGTTTGTTTTTGCTAAAAATTTCATGAGATGTTAATTTTCTATAAAGTCAATTCGGAGTGTTTCGTAGTCGTAATTCTAACTATTTTTTGGGTTATTTAGACGGTGTTAAAAAGTTCGAACGGATATCAAATACCCACTTTAACCCTCGCTGGAAAATTTTCTAAGAGTTGGATTTTTTCAAAGTTAAAGAACACTCAAATATCATGCAAGTGATTCGATGGACCCTCTAGAAGAACGAAACCCTAACTCAATTCTATGACCGTAAGAACCGCCGCCAAACCCTCGGGTTTGCGATAGTTCCGCGGTGCCATAGGTGAGGCAAGGATTGGTCCTTCTACGGTTGGTCCATTAGTACTGCGGCATGTTCTGAGTATTTTTAAACTGCGCTCAAGTGTTAAGCTTTTTGGGAAATTTTGGGTGTTTGTTGATTCGATCGGAATGTTTAACATCATCTAGCTTTTTGATGACATGTGATGTTATGTGTTGCTTGGATATGTCATATTAGATCGTCGTGTTTTGAACAGCCGGGGTTTTTTTTATGTGAGATGAGAGTTTTTATTTTCATTCATGTAAAATTCATTGTATGTAATATTCTTTTATTGGGGCACTTCCGGGTTGAGAATGATGTCACCATTGTTGTATATTATTTACTTTTCCGCATTAGGATAGACCCAAGGTGGGGAGCACAAGTAACCGGGTTCTAGAGTCCAGTGGGAGACCATCTCGAGGAGTCGAGTCCGGGTCTCCTAACTCTAGAATTGGTAGGGTTGCTTGCCACTCTCGTAGGGGTCTATGGATGTGGGTTTGGCTATTCATCGCGACCATGGAATTCGTATTTTATACTGGCTTAAATTAAAACACGGAATTCCTAGTATATCCAAGATTTCATATGTTATCTTCTGCTGCTGATATTCTGTGATGTGATCACTTTATATGTGTGAGACGAATACTTTATTATTGTATATATGATATATAATAAACGTTGCTTATGTTTTTCACCCGCGCTAGTCCCGCCCCGCTATGTCGTTAGTTAAGTAACCTAACGGTGCATAACGGGACACTGTGACGAATGCGGATGGCATAAGCGTACGTTGTATTTTCGTTTCTTCTGTAATGCTTAGGAAGCATAATTGATGGGACTTCATTAATGAGATTAATGAAAGAAAAGAAACCAAAATGATGTTGTAGAATCAATTTTTCAAAAAAGGGTAGCTCTAGTTTTTGCTTTGCATAGCGGTATTCCTTGTAGAATATCCAGCACCTTATTCGATAAGGAAAGAGCCGAGATCCCTTCACCGGGAGTGACCTCATTAGCGAAACTAGCAGATACTACAAGCCACTCGGTTTTGTTTTTTATTGCCCTTTTTAGTTCTTGTTTTGCATAGCGGTATTCCTTATAGAATATCCAGCACCTCATTCGATGAGGAAAGAGCCGAGATCCCTTCACCGGGAGTGACCTCTTTAGCGGAACTAGTAGAAGCCTCAAAAACACTCTTTTTTCAAAATCACTCAATTCTGCAACGATATCAAATTCATTACGCTCATGTTTTTTTGAAAAACCTGCATAGCCCTCCGACATTTCAGATAAGTACTACTTAGTATTCGTGCTGCGTTTGTTGGCCTGCATCAAGGCGTAGTGTGCGGTAGCTAACTAGTGTTTGTCTGCAATATGAAATGAGATTGGATTAGGGTAGTCGTACGACTTTGTTGGCCTGCGTCAAGGGTCGTGCGGGTGGGTTTAATTCAATCAAGAAATGTACGGGTTGAACTTGACTAGCGGACTATGGTTTGTTGGCCTGCATCAAGGTCATAGGATGGTAGGGGCAAAAGTATTATCGGGAATTTCAAGTGTTGAAATTTGCAATGAGATTGCATACCTTCTATGAGATAGTTGGATCCTGATACCCACTGCGAGTAAGAGTTATTCCTGGGAGAGTTTTACACATCACAATTAGCCAATCAAGTAGGTGTCTAGAAAGGTGTTAACGTGGTCACGCCCCTAGGAAAACGAGATTTATTTTAATTAGGTCTGTGCGAAAGCACGGGGAACCTCCCTCAAAGTACCGGCACTGGCCTGGCTGAAAGATTGGTGAACTTGTAAAGGTGTAATAAATCCCGGCTAATCTTACCTTTTAGGGTTTGAAGGAAGATTTGATAAAAATAGTGAGAGCCGTCCTGATTAGATAAGATAATAAACCAATCTAATTTTGCAAAGAGCACACGCTAACGCGTTTCTTTCTCTCTCTCTCTCTCCAGGCAGCAACCAATGCCATGCCTTAATCAAGATAATAATATGGATGTATTGAACGAACCCGCTAGTTATACTAAGCAGGGGAGCGTTGGTTCCGCTCCAAGTTATAAGTGTTATAAGTCCGAGCAGGAAATAGGATAATGTCCGGATTACCACGCCACCCAAACGAAGAATAAACATGTTGATGCATTTTCTTCGGGTGTGTTAGTTACAGAGTACTGTTTCTCAGTACACTCTACTTCCTGGGTATTAAATACCGGATCGAGATCCCACATATGCAATTTGTTGCATGGGCTAAGGAAAGGTAGAGAACTGGGAAAAGGTGATCATTCTCTAAAAGTAAGGAATGGTGCAAGTGTTGCAGCTAAAATAGTTGGTGAATATCACCTTGTATTGCCAACTGGGAATACATTGATCCTGAACGACTGTTATTACGTACCCTCTATGATATGCAATTTAATATCAATTTCTTTATTAGATAAAGAATGATATAACTTTGTAGTGGAGAATAATGTTATGAACATTTACCTAAATCAAGTATTGATTGAGTTTGGGGCGTTATGTAACGGATTGTACGTTCTGAATCAAAACACGGTTCTTAACGTACAGAACACACACACAAGAGGAAAAGTTCAGAATTGAACGAATCCTTCTTGTGGCATTATAGACTAGGTCATATCAATATGACACGACTAGCTAAGTTACATAAAGATGGATATTTGAATTCGTTCGAATTTTCATCTTATGAAACTTGCCGGTCGTGTCTCAAAGGCAAGATGACCAAAACTCCATTTACAGGACACGGAGAAAGGGTTACGGAACTCTTGGGACTGATACATAGTGATGTATACGGTCATATGTCTACACATGCCAGGAATGGTTTCTCGTACTTCATTACATTCACTGACGATCTCTCAAGATTCGGTCATGTGTTCCTGTTGAAACACAAGTCTGAAGCTTTTGAGAAATTCAAAGAATATAAGCATGAAGTTGAGAACCAGACAGGTAAAAGTATTAAAATCCTTTGATCTGATCGGGGAGGAGAATACTTGAGCACGGAATTCCGTGACTATCTAAAAGAGAATGGGATTCTCTCTCAGCTTACTCCTCTGTATACACCACAGCACAACGGTGTATCGGAGAGGAGGAATTGCACCCTATTGGATATGGTGCGCTCTATGATGATCACCGCTGAGTTACCTATTTCCTTTTGGGGATATACACTGGAGACAGCTGCAGACCTATTGAATATGGTTCCCATCAAATCTGTGACAATCACTCCATATGAGATATGGAAAGGAAAGAGACCATATTTTAATTATGTTAAGATATGGGGTTGTCCGGTATATGTGAAAACACAAAATCCGGACATGCTCGAGGCAAGATCTTTTCTGTGTAAGTTTATTGGATATCCCAAGGATTCACGAGGGTATATCTTTTACCACACCGAGGAGCAAAAGGTGTTTGTTTCTCGGCATGCCACCTTTTTCGAAAAGGAATTTCTTGTGAAAGAAATTAGCAGCCTTAAGGTAGAACTGGAAGAGGTTCCTGCTACACAAACTATAACAGAAGATTTGGTAGAAACAGAGGATTCGAGAGTTCCCAAAGAACCTCAGCCTCTCCGTCGATCCAGTAGGGTTCCTCATCCACCTGAGAGATACTACGGTTTTCTCATTGATGGTGGGAGCGAGGATTGCATCATGGAAGATGATGACCCAACTAGCTTCGAGCAGGCCATCACGAGTGGGAACTCTGTGAAATGGCTGGATGCGATGCGGTCTGAGATGGAATCCATATACACCAACAAAGTATGGACTTTGGAAGTTGCTCCCGTAGGGGTAAAACCTATTGGGAGCAAATAGATCTTTAAGAAGAAACTTGGTGTAGATGGAAAAGTTGAGACTTTCAAAACTAGACTTGTTGCAAAAGGTTTTCGTCAACGACCAGGTGTGGATAATGATGAAATCTTTTCTCCAGTGGCTATACTTAAGTCCATCCGAATCCTACTTGCCATCACTGCATACCATGACTACTAAATCTGGCAAATGGATGTTAAGACCGCTTTTCTAAATGGTGATTTAGAAGAAATCGTGTACATGATTCAGCCGGAGGGCTTCGTAGATAGTGGGAGCAGCGGAAAGGTGTGCAGGCTGTTTAAATCAATCTACGGGTTGAAATAGACATCGCGGAGTTGGAACATCTGTTTTGATGAGGTAGTCAAAGAGTTTGACTTCATAAAAAATGTAGATGAACTTTGTATATACAAGAAGGTCGCAGAGAGTAAGGTCGTCTTCCTTGTATTGTACGTAGATGACATACTCTTGATAGGAAATGATGTTCCTATGCTGCACTCGGTCAAACTCTTCTTATCACAAAGATTCTCAATGAGAGATCTCGGTGATGCCTCCTACATCTTGGGGATTAAGATTTATAGAGATAGATCTAAACGGATACTGGGATTGTCCCAATCCAAGTATATTGACACCGTATTAAAGAGATTTAGTATGGAAGATTCCAAGCGTAGGAATATACCCACGATCTCAGGACTCACTCTCTCCAAAAATATGTCTCCTAAAACTGATTTAGAGAGAGCTCGCATGCAAGGGATACCCTATGCTTCGGCAGTAGGCTCTATCATGTATGCGATGCTATGTACCAGATCCGATATAGCATACTCACTAAGTGTGGTGAGTAGGTATCAAGCAGATCCTGGAGAGAGTCACTGGAAAGCTGTGAAGAACATTCTCAAGTACTTGAGAAGGACTAAGGAGATGTTCTTGGTGTATGGTAACGGAGAACTCCAGGTGGGGTCCTTTACCGATTCAAGTTTCCAAAGTGATAAGGACGACAGTAAGTCGGTCTTGGGTTTTGTCTTTACTCTCAATGGAGGGGCGGTGTGTTGGAAGAGTTCCAAGCAAAACACCGTTGCAGACTCAACGATGGAGGCCGAATACATCGCTGCCAATGATGATGCCAAAGAAGCTGTTTGGATGAAGAAGTTTATTGCTGAGCTTGGAGTGGTTCCATCCATTGAGCATCCAATATCTGTGTATTGTGATAACAATGGAGCAGTGGCTTTGGCCAAGGAACCCAGGTCCCATCAGAGATCCAGACATATTCTGAGGCGGTATCACCCGATCCGGGAGATAGTTGATCGCCGGAAGATCGAGGTAAGGAGAGTTGACACGAAGGACAACGTAGCGGATCCACTCACAAAGGCCCTCCCCCAGACACAATTTGAGAGACTTTTTGGGATGTTGGGTATGAGATACTACAACATATGGCCTTAGTGCAAGTGGGAGATTATTAGTTATATGTATGCCCTAGATGCCATTATTATACATATGATATATATTATAGTGGATGCTTGGACATATAGAGAGAGGACTTTCTTGCTCGATATGATAGTATGCTATCTGGTTATCTTTGTCTTAACATGTAGACTTGTATTGTGATACTGTCTTGCTCTCACATGTTGATAAAGCCCTTAGGATGTGTATTTGACTACCAGGACTATGATGCAGATCATACTAGTGGGGCCAGGGTAGTTCACAAGTACATCCTTTAATTTTTCCTAGTCGAGAGAATATCGAGACAGGGCATCGATATTCTAGAGTAGACTAGCGTATACGCTTCTTGACCCATATGATGGGTGATGGATGATCCCACATCCATTGGTGCTTGATATCAAAGATGGTATACGGGTGCTCAGTGGGGACTAGGTACACTGAACAGGACTCGCCGAGGATTCCCATGTAGTAGTATATCTATCGTCAGATAGCAGTCCTCTGGTGACACTGGTACAGGTTAGTTTGTAGACCCGAGATCGTCATAGAGTCTTGTGTGGCTCCCACTGTTCTTTGATTTCCTCCCTATCACGCTCAAAGGAGACGTGCAAACAGGTGGATTTTGGCTACAGTCCCGAGTCGTATGGAGGCAATGAGCGATAGGAAGGGTTTCATCTCTTCCGGTATTGGGGGTTGAAGTTACGCTATGCTCGATTGGCCATAACTGGAAGTCCCTGGCCAGGGCTGATATGGAGATCTACTGATAAGTGTTATCAGTAGTTTCTCGACCCGTTATGAGCCTCACATCGGCATGACTTATCACGTTACTGGGGTCTGACGATTTCCACCCCTAGGCATGATATGCGACATATCAGACGAAGAGACCGGACTGTACGGTAGTATTACTGATAGGCTTCATGGAAAGTATGGACGAGCTTGCTTGTTGATCTTCATATCGCTCAATACCCGGATAGCCGTTACGTCCAGCTAGTACCGCTAACGGCTTGTAGATGACTGATGTGATCATCACCTACTGCAGGCGTATTGAAGAGTCTTTAGAGTCCCACACAGAAGTTTCCTGGTTCAAGTGAAATGAAGTAGGGCACATATGTGATATGTGTGTGGGCCTGATTAAATACGTGTATGTGATACCGTATTGTAATCTGGCAGTTATCTGGTATCGGTTAGGTCATATGTGATATGACCAGATTATCGAATCAAGTGTTGATTTGATAATGTGATATTCAGATAAATGATATTAGTCGGTTATATGTGATATAACCAGATTATTAGATCAAGTATTGATTTAATAATGTGATATATATTATATGTGATATAATTATATCTTAACTAATATCATTAGCTTACTAATTGCTTTATTTATATATATGTATATATTAATGTATATTTGATATATATATGTATATATTATATAGCATGACATATTTTTCTATTTTTAGAAAATGGAAAAATGAGGTGTAAATTGTGGAGATATTTTAGGTATGGATGAGGCATGGGGTTATATGGTTTTTTATTATTCTTGACTCACTATTCAAGCATGGTTGCAATTTATAATTGACATTTATTTCATGCTTGAATGGGTGAGGAGAGAGATGATTCATATTATTGTTTCTACACTTGCTTCATGCTTAATGCCTTAGCTATTTTCCTTGAGCTTCTTCTTCCTCTTGATCTCTACAATTTCTTCATCTCACATCCAAGCTCAAATCCTCACATGAGATATGAATCATTGAGCTTGTGAGTAACCTAGTGAGCTTATCAAATCCCCGACTTCACCATCCACATCAAACTAGCAATTTGGTGTGATGTGTTTCATACACTAAAAGAGTTTAGTGTAGAGTTGGGTTGATCTAGAGGAACTTCGGGTGGATCGTCTTTGGCGTGAAGATCACGAAGGAAGGTCGTTCAACTCAAAGAGGAGCCTTGTAGAGTCATGTGGACTTCAACCCGGAGCTTTAGAAGAGAAGGACTCGAACTACAAAGGTTGTATTCTTGTTTTCAACATGTAAAGTAGTTTACATTTAGTATTGTCTAAATCTCTGGTTAAAGATTCTAGGATTAGGGTTGCTTGGCATGATAATTTTTTGAAAATGTCATGGGCAATGCCTCCCGAAACCTTTCTGTCGTGCTCGGGAACCTTACAGCATCTCCCTGCTCAGCGCTTCCATCAGGAGCTTCGGTGGTGACCTACGGCTCGGCGCTTCCCCCCTCCACCTCGCCTCCTCCTACTGGTCCGGCACCGCCTCTCTAAGGCACTTCCTTGGCAAGGGGATGCCTTGCGTGAAGCTCTTGGTCATCGAACCCAAGCGAAGCTTCTTTGACAATGTCAAGGGCGTTGTGCCATCTGACGGCCGTGGAGTTGGCAAGGTCAATGCAGAATTGATTGGAAGCCTTGTACTCCTCCACAGCATTTTCCGCCCTGCCCTCCGCAAGCTTCATCGCCTCGCAGGTCGTCCGAGCATCCCTTTTGAACGAGTCTCTCTGCCTTTTCATGGCGTCATAGAGCCCGTTTACCTCCTCCATCTGGGCCTAAATAGCCCGGTTAGAGTCGGTCAGGAGTCGATGGGACTCCTTCAATTTGGCGACCGTCAAGACCTTTGCAACCAACCTCAAGTGCAGGAGGGTGGCCTTATCCTCCACCTGTTTCAGCTGAGAGAGGAGCTCTTCCTCTCGCAAAGAAGATTCACCGGTCTTCTTCATCGCCAGGGCCATCTCCTCGACCTCCATGGCGGCAAGAAGGACACAATGCTGGAGGACCTGCGGAAAACATGAACCGTTTTAGGAGCTAAACAGAGAAAAACACTTGAAGAAACTTTTGGAAAGTTACCGACCTGAACGGCCTCCTGAGCTATCGTCGATACTTGGGCCTTCAAGATGACTCGGGGAATCTTGGCCGCCGCTACCTTCTCCATGTCCGCCGATAAACTGTCAGCCATGGAAAGCCCCGAAGGCACATCGATGCAGAAGTCGCCCTCCTGCACCTGTATCTCGGCTGGTGATGGCCGGGAAACCACCTTCTTTTGCTTCTTAAGTGGAGACTCGGCAGGGGGCGGAACCTCCGTCCTGGCCTGACGCGCCAAATTCCGTGCATTCTTCTACCCTCCGCCGCGGCGTTCCTCTGGAATGGGAGGGGCTGCGGGGACCCTGGCGGAAGGGGCTTGCCGAGGAGCCATGCTCAGTGCGGATCAGGACGAACTCGTGCCATCGCCCTTCCTCCCCTGCGCCTTAGCGGACATGACAGCTATGATCTTCGAGCGATCCATTGGCTTGACGAAATACAGATAAGAAAAAGAAAGGAGAGGGTCAGTGACCAAAAAACAACAAATTATGATAAAATTATACTAAGTCTAAATAGATCGGCGAAACCCCAACTTACCCCCAAAATGCGCGGGACTGAGTCCCACCTAGCTCAAAACCTGCTCGAAAAGCGGGACATCAGCACGCTGGATCGGTTCCCACTGCGACACCACCCTCATCTCTGGGGCATTTGACTGTTTGACCCTAAGGTAATAGGCCCTATACCACTTAGTGGGCACATGCCAATCCTCACCCTCTAAAGGCCTAACGAAGATAAACTTCTCCTTCCATTCATGAATGGAAGAAGAGACGACCACTACCCCAGACCAGGCCGCCTTACCCTTATGTTTTTTTAAAAGAAAGGTATATCCAGTTCAGTTCGTCCTTTCTAGTACTAGGATGATTCTTATAACAAAGAAAGGAGAGGAGAAGACTCAAATCAAAAGGGATCCGATCAATTTTCAATCAGACCAGAAACCCGAGGAGGATTCTCCACGAATTCGGTGTTAGCTGGCCTGGAGCGAGATGGAAGCAATAGAGTACGGCACAAACTTCAGGTGAGAAGGGCAAACGCATCCCTGTCCGGAACGCTTCCATGTACAGGGCAATCTCATTACCCTGCACTTGGTCTGTCCACTCACCCTCCCTGGCTAGACGCAGTGAATAGCCAGGGAGAATGTGGAAATGAGCCCGGATATCGAAGGCTCATCCAAGCGATTCAAAATCGAGGGCGCATCACGAGTATTTTCGATGCGCACCTTAAGGGCCCTCTTTGCCCCCCGACGACGAAGGATGAAGGCATCCTTCCCTAAGGGGCGAGCCCGACGTAGAAGATAAAGAGGAAGAGGAAGACAAACTTCCTCGGCTATCAGAAACCGAGGAAGAGGAAGACCCACTGGTCTCGGCTTCAGAAGCTGAATTCTGATCGCCCGACTCGACCCCAACTACATCTATGGATACTTCAGAAGAAGATATCTAACCTGATTCAAGAAAGGATTGGCCGAAGTAAGGTTTTTTGCTGAAATTCCGACCTAAGCAAAGGTGCGCCGGGCAATCTTCAGACGGCTGGAAACGACTAGGGCAAAATATTTGCCAAGGAATGGCATCCCTTATTTATACACTCGGTAAGAAAACATCCGACGGCCCAAATCCGTTCCCACCGAAATGAAGCGTCACACCTAACGGCCATAAGGACTCCACGCGGCGATCGACCATAGGACATCTCCCCCTCACTCGGATTTGAATAACAACTCTTCGCATCCCGTCATCCTGCAACTAACACATGGCACGAAGACCAACATACCTAGTGAGCGAAACGGCGTCCACTTTAAAGCGCAATCATTTCACCTATCCGCTGACATCACCAAAGATACGTGTGGGAATCAGGGCACCTCATGAGTCGCCACCTGGATCTAAGAATCCAAGAAACGTAGCCGCCAAACGTCATGTCTTCTTCGGACAACCCATTACAAAAAATCCTTGGCGCCGAGGCTGGATTATTGAAAACCGAGCAGACCACTCTCGACCCGACCCATAAACAGATCTGAATGAGAGTGGGGGGCTAATGATAATACTCATAAGTTGGAATTCTCCGGATCACGATACGTGGCGGGTGAAATGTCATCCACGTAAGTTTGCTATATTCCTGGGGGCTGTGGAGCTGGAATAAATATGACACATTGAGGACATTTCGTGTCCCCTTACCCCCGAGGTTACACCCGATCTTTTAGAAGATCCCGGAGTATGTTCCCCCTTTGGCTGACCGCCAGCCAATAGCTCGTCTTCAAGCCATCCGATAGCTGAGGTTCCTCAGCTCACTTGCTCGTCTCCTAGCTATCCCATATCCGAGATTCCTCAACATCCCTATTTGGTCAAGAGCACGGAACCCGTGCGCCCCCGTAACGGCTCCGTGTATCTCGCCACGACGAGATCTCCGCCGCTCCACATCCCGCATCCCACGCTAGCGTATCTCGCCATTAATGGACGTATGCCCCCATCAACACGAGCGTGACGCAGGGGCGTAACGGATGGTGAGAATGTTGCATCGGCTCGCTGTCACGACCCGAAAAGTACGGAACATGACCGGCACTTAAACTACGAAACGTCTCAAGGCGTACGTAATCTAAGTAAGCCAAAAACCCAGAAATCCAAACCAAGTAAAGCAGTAGAATGAAGGAAAACCAATTTTTAAAGCAAGAAGTTTAACATAAGCCGAAGTATGTATTTTAAAATCTCAAGTCTTTTCTGAAAATTTCAGCAGAGTTTCCTTTGTAAATACTGACCCCAAACGGGTACAAAACCTGATAAAGCATAAATAATGAATAAAGGCATCCCCAAGCGGGAGCTAGCTCTTCGCCAACCGGTGGACAAAACCACACAATGCAATATAATATACAATGCTGAAAGGCGAGGATCAAAGATCAAAAGGAAACTCAAAATCATCAAGAAAACCATAATAATACAACGCGCGACTCTAAGGTCGAAAGAATATACACTGGTCTTCTATCTCTATAAAATATACAAGTCGGGTTGATGGAGTTTTACTAGATAGAACTGAAATAACAAATATACAATGGTGGTCCTGATGCAAAAGAATCCACCTACCAAAGCAATCACCCGGAAGGAACAGTGTGCCAGCAAAGCCGCAACGAAACATGTACGGCGAAACCTGCAAGGAACTGTGGCACAACGGGGGTGAGTTGCCAACTCGTGAGTAAAAAACATCTACGAGTAGAAATCACATGTATGACGCTATCCTAAGTCATAACAAGTAATATCCTCAAATAATATCCTGATCCATCTATATATAAGTGCGATACTACGTGCTCGTGTCAATGTCTCAGATAGCAACATATCAGATAAATGATGTATGAATGCATTACGAATAGAAACAGAATACATCATGAGTGAGACAACTGTTTTATTTATTTAATGAGATTCCTGCATGTATATAAATCGAATATCATCAATAAAATCAACAGAGAAATCAGTGTCAAGCATCGACAGAAAGCATGAATCTCAATATCTCAATCTCTCAAGCTCCGGCTATCCGGACTAGCCTGTATCATCAAATCTCAATATCTCAGTGTCTCAATACCTCAGGCTCCGTCAGTCCGGATCGGCCCATATCATCAATCACACGACCACGAACGGTATCCTCCGGATATCCGCCGCGCCAAACAATCATCGGTAGGCAATCTGCCCCTGCCGGACTCATCGTCTACAACTCAAGCTTCTTGCCCCAGGGTACCATACCGGGTCCACCATGTACCCACAGACGGTTCATCCAACTCCTCTAATCGGGTCTCGAAAACCATCTCAGAACCGAGAAAATATCATGGTGGACAATACTCATCATATCAAGGAAAACCACATCTTTCTCTTTAAAACAATTCATCAGTTTAATAAACTTTCACATGCGGTTTCCAAATCCAGAAAATCTTAAGAAGGATCCGAAATCATCAAATCACCATATCAATAAACAGTGAAAACCGGCATAAATCTCCATAATACTGCATAACCAATGAATATATGAATGCATCTGATATCATGCAATGAATGCAATAGTTAAACTAGCATATGAAAGTTATAACATATTGCAACTATCAGCTAGCAAGCTATGTCAATGAAATAGTATTCTCTAAAGTGTACGTGACATGACAATTACCAATGATAATGTGTGTGAGCCGGCAAGTAGGTGTATGTGGAACATACGCATCATCGGTAATGGTGCTGGTGTCCTGACAGCAGGGTGTCATAATAATTACAGATAACATATGTACTAGCATGCAATGCGATGAAACATCATGAATATACAGAAAGCGATATGATAACAGCAACACTGAAGAATAAACCTACCCAATATACGAGGCATGAAATTTGGTATTTAAAATACTCGCAATCCTTCACTTTTGAAAACTAGTATAATTCGAGCCCAGTAAAAAGGGTATGGAAATCCACCTAAGTCTGAGTCGGTCTATATATGTATATCTAGTAGTCGGTGATCTCGTCTCAAAAGTATCACGTACGATACAATATATGTATATATATATATATGACATCCTCGAGTCAAGAGTGCGGATCTAACATCATAATTAAATCTCGTACGGTAAATCTATCGTACGGCATCCCAAATCTGGGTACAGGTCGAACATCACATATATCTCACTACTCATCTGATATCCTTATCATCATATGTCATGAACTGGGGTACAGATCTAAGTCTAGTACAAATTGATACCATCAACAAATATATGTGCATGTTTCTGAAACACATCGCCTAAAGATCCACTATAATCTCCTGTCGTATCTCATAGTACGAACCAAATCACATCACTGATCACACGGCATCATGCCAAATCACATCGAATCATCTCCAAGTACCATATACTATCCTCTATCATTCGTGTACCCGTATGTGTGTGTGTGTGTGTATACACACACTCATGCATCCACATCTATCCACATACCAATAACATGTACACCCAAAACCATATCTCGTGCGTGCATGTGTATAGGTAACAATCTCATTCTAGGGTTCGCGACTAAGAAACCAACTAAACCACTTTTCTCAATTCTCGCTAACATTAACCCATGATCTCCTAAAACTTTTCTAGCTAAGTGTTTATATCACTCAATAACACATCTAAGTATATCTATATCACATCATATCATTTTTTACGACATTGCGGGGGTGCTATACGCCATCCACCCGACTTCCCCCATAGATATAAATCTACTCACCTTGAGCTTCGCTTGCAGATGCCGACGTCGCCACGCGCTTGCTTGTCGTCTCGAAGTCCACATGGGGGTACCTACATGTTACAACGTATCATATCGCATTAAAATCCAAATCAAAACCAAAACGACACGCTAACAACCTATAGGTTAGAACCTACAGACTACGCCTTTCAAACCACCAAATAACCCTCGATATCGCCGTACAAACGTCAAGTGATCGAGGTAAAACACAAATACTAAAATCCAGAAGCCAAAATACGGAAAATATAACACTGAAACAAAACAAAAACTCATGAAAATGGTCCCAGATTTTACCCTAACTGAAATTAGCCAATTTTGCATATGTAAAGGGTCTATTTTACTGGAGATGGAGCTGCAGGAGAAGCACGAAGGCAATTGCTCCAGGTCTGGCCACAAATTGCGGCCAGAAGGGATTTTTCTGTGGCCTAGGTAGAGGGTTAGGGGCTAAGGTTTCAGTGGGGGGTCCTAGGTTGCCTGCATGTATCACTGTCTTCGCTAAATATTTTTCAGGTCATCCGGGTGTTAGCAGATTTCATTATACCCTCACAGAATCCACAATTCTCCGATATCGGGTTTTCTAAGTTCGCTAAAAGGGGTTTAAGTCTCTGTTTTAGTCAAAAAAGTTATCGCTAAGGGGGTTTTAAGGTCACTACTACACTCAATTGCACTTCACAACTCAAGGATTTCTCAAACCCTAACTTGAAATTTCCTAAGTTCACCAAACCGCATCAAAACACTTCTAAAATTGTATGGGTGCTAACGTAATGGAAATACAAAGCTAATGGTGCAGAAATTACCTCATTTAGCAACTCAAGAAATTTCTTGTGTTGCCTCAAGTCTCCAAAATCCTTGCTTTCTTGTTCCAAAGTGTTGCTAAAGGGCTTGTGCACATTTTTAGTGAAAAGGAGATGGGCTTTTGAGTAGTTTTTGGTGATGAATTGAGGGTTTGAAGAGGAGAGGGAAGGGGTGCAGCAGCCATGGAAAAAGGGAGAGAGAAAAGATGAAGTGAATGAAGAGGGAAAGAGAATGGCTAAATCAAAGGAGACCCCTCACACTCTCTCTCATGCCCATACCCCATTTTCTTTTCTTTTCTTTTCTTTATCTTTTCTATCATTTTCTCTTCTCATTTTAAAACAAGGAAATTGCATAAAAGATGAAGAAAAGACCATGGTAAGCAAATGTAAAAGTGTAAAAATGACATGTGCATGTCATGTGCACAAAACACGCTTAATACCCGATTAGCGATAGTTAAGCGCGATTAGCATTAAATAGTGTCAAATAATTCATAAATTTTCATAATTTGCTTAAATCCAATAAAGCACCCTCATTTCAGTAATTTCTATAATTTTCCAAATTTTTTTCCAATTTATCGGTATTTAATTATACCGCCTTATTAAAATATTCAATATAATATTATTTAATTATAAAAATCCCCAAAAATAATATTTTATTTTTCTGAAATGTTACAATCTTCCCCCTTAAAGAAATTCAGTCTCCGAATTTAAATTTAAACCCCTCAAATACTAAAACATTTCAGTAAAAAGTCCAGGTCGTCGGGGCTCCGAAATCATCAATACATAAGACGCATCATAGCGCAATGCATCCGCATGAACAATGAGCAGATAAATCAAAATCAAAACTCCGTCAAGCATCCCGTAATCATCGGAGTTATGATGAAGACACCAATGTCCAAGTCCAATACGAAATCCAGCACGATATACAAAACTATAATATGTACATAGCACGCATCGTTTTAAACTTGTCAAAATATCTGAAAAGAAATGCATGCCAATCCCTCTTTTTCAAATCACTATGCGATGCGCGTATTACAGCACCAGTAACGGACGCCCATTTGTAAGAAAATAACTATACATATACTTATCCTTTGTTTAATATGCCCGTCTCGCCGTTTTGAAAATGATTTAGAAGGGTTTCCTTGTTTTTAAATGTTTCGTGTCATCTCGGACACGTAGGTAAATACTGAGACTATAGCTCCCTTTTTGGAAATCCCTCCGACAACTATTAATGCATGCACAATATATTCAAATACTGTCCTCGGACTAGTCCTTCTCAGTACGAAAACAAATAGTAAATATAATAAAAACGTACTGCTCCATAAGAATCAATCCCAAAATACGCATAAGAATGCCGTGTGCGTCTGGTGCGCACGGAAATCAAAATCCATGAATATGTCATAAATATGCACAGAAACAAAATCTAAGTGCAAGGGATGTGCACGAAACACCTATCAAGGGCAACGGGTGTGTCTGACAGCAACATCAGGTGCATCTGATATGCACAAAGAATCCCGATTTAGTACATCTAGTGTGCACCAAAATCGCATCTCATATCATGCGCCCAACATGTGCGAAAATCCAAATCAAGTGCATCCATCATGCATGAATAAAATCTAAATTATGCGCATCCAACATGCACGAAATCACGAAATCCAATATCAAGCGCCGAACATGCGCAAAATCCAATCCAAGCGCGTCAAATATGCGCAAGAATCCTATCAGGTGCACAAGGTGCACAAAACAAATATTGAGTGTCACAATCGAAATCGACGGTATACAACACATTTCAATCCAAATCCAAATCAGGTATACCGTGGTATATAATCTCACAACCATGTGCATCAGCGTGCACAAAAGCAAATCAAAATACTAAAAGTTTATGAAAACTATGCCGAAAGCATAAATCAAATCATATGCATGCTCTAGGCATGAAATCGCAATCAATATCTCAAATGACATCAAAACGAAATCAGGTGCAATTGTGGTGCACAAAATACATATCAATACACTGCAAGCATATGTGAACTATACCGAGTGCAAAAACCAAATCGTGTGCGTACCATAAGCACAAAATATAAATACCCAGTAGGTGCAACCATGGTGCACGGAAACAAATATCATGAAACTCAGTCATCAAAACTCAATCGTGCGAATAGATCGCCCAAAATACCGAAATCAAGTATGGCGGAATAGTCCCGCTCAAGCACATCCTCTAAGAATCTCTGGCCAACTGTCGTGGTCACTCATAACCTGTCTCGTCGACGGGGCCGAACTCTGGCCTGCTGGGTGTGTATAAAATGACCGCTCCTGGGTCCAAATCTTCTCGTAAATTATTCCAGAAAAGTCCTGTCGAGATCTCTCCCAAATCTCGTTTCTGTCGAACTGCCCGGAAGTCATCGTCCTTTACTAAATCCATTTCTTGTTCCGGAACGGCTGCATATTCATCACGACTCATTCTGGAAGATATATCCATATACAACGGCTCTGCATGTGTATCACATCTATGATGTTAGCGTGGTGGAACATCATCTCATCAAGATCTCGTACGAACCTCTTACTCCACCCTTCTCTAATGTCGACTGCTTCGGACTTGTCTCTTCGTGGCTGCATGGACTGCGCTCCAACGGCTATACTCGTATCTGGAGTCTCCCAAGCAATACATCTCATCACATGATATCCGAATGATGTCGAACCTTTCGATCGATTCGTCAAAGTTCCATAATCCCCCAAGAGCTCAACATCTTGAGTACAGTTTAACAGTATCGAGTACATGCCACAGCACCTGTGGACCAACCGTAGAAGGGGAAATCCAAGCCTCACTAATGGCACCGCTGAACTGCCGCAAACCCTAAGGTTCAAAGGCGTTCCATGGTCATTATATCGAGTTAGGATTTCATTCTTCTCGAGATTTCATAGCATTACTTGCATTTGTCTCTGAATACTTTAAACTTGGAAAATAAGCTCCTGACATTCGATCGTCTCCATCGACTACCAACGTATCTGTGTGAAGTCTCCTCAAGCTGGAATCAATCTATCTGATGATCTCGCCTCGGGGTAAGCGAACGAACCATATGTCCTAATCATTCATCCTCGGGTGACTAGCGATCTTCTATTATATCTCTATGTATAAACTCGTGCTGCAACAGCTCCAACATCTGGGGCGATATCTCGTCATTCGCAGCAACAACTGGCTCATTCGTCTGCACGGTGAACAGTGCCTCAATCATCAAGAATAAGCGATACATCAATGGTCATCACATTCTGGCTGGTCTCTAGCGGTAGCCCAATACTCTGGTGCTGATCTGCACGTCCGAGAAATCTCGTAAAGACGATTCCTCTATATAATATTTTATTTTTCTGAAATGTTACACCCGCTCCATGCGACCGCTATATAAATCCTTCTCTCAAACGACTCAGGTACGTCAAACTCAATCCAATATACCGCTATTCTGCCTCAATATTTCTCGGTACTTACATAATCGTCGGAGGGTCCTACGGTGGTTTTCCACCTCGGGACTTCCCTTGCAGGTCACTCGGTGTCAACAACATCCAACGACCCATTGAGATCCACACATTTAATCCTCATATCTAATTTCAACCGTTCAGCCCCACTGGCCGCAAGATCGACGGAGGACGGTATCTGAGGGAGAATCCGACCACCATCAAAAACCTTCTCTTAATTAAAAGAATCAAGAGTATAAGGAAGCTCCAGCTCGAGTGTGTCGGTGTGCACACGTGTATAAGTTTGTACAATAACTGTCACTGTTCCAATCACTGTTCCAAATACGCTAATACACCATAAACCTTCCGCATCCTAGAGTGGCTAACTATATGCCTAAATTTATAAAGGTGCTATAATTTATATGAAAAAGACATAAAATTTCAGTAAATTATGCCATATTAAACACAAGGGCCCGGGCTTCAATCCTGTCCAGCCCACCAAAACCTATCAACACATAGCTATCTCTCTCTCTACACACAACAGACAACAAGAAGAAATGCGACCTCTTTGTTCCAATGTTTGTAACAATGCCCATTCACAAAGGTATGAAACTTGCAAGAAAAATCGTATCTTCACTGCAATTCTCTTGATAAATTATGCAATCAATCTACAGCAGTAGAAAATTTTCATTTGCATTGCTAATTTTAATTTGAAGCAGGGTTCTTTGAAGAAGAAAAAAGAAAACTGAAGGTCTCAGCAACGCAATCAATGCTCTTCCAAAAATACCAGCACTGTCCATTTCTGCTGCTATCCTCACCTTATCCACAACTCCCTCTCTCATCAATCCTCCAGGTGAAAACTTGCCCTCACTTTTCTATCCAAATTACAAAACTAGCCCTAAAGAGAACTGCAATGCATCACATTTGGAAAATTATGAACGTAAATACTTTGCAGCGTCAAGATATAGCATAACCTGCTATATTCATGCATCACAAAATTCATCAGACAAACACTAAACCAAATGCCACACGATACAGCATCCCGTGCTAATTTCGACAAAATCTAAAAACTTTCATCGTTAGCTACAAGTGTTTACAAATGGGGAAAAAAAGCTTCTGTAATTACAACACACTTCGAGGATGCATGTTAACTCAACCAAAGCATCAAACTAAAAGAAAACAAACTACAAATGCTTTAAAATTGCGTCTTTGGTTGCAGGATCCATTTGCCGAGACTGTTGTATCCCACGGGGCACCTCTCTTTCAGAAGGCTTGTATTGGTTGTCATGATATGGGAGGAAACAAAATTTGGCCCGTCAGGTCTTTCTCTTTCCCCCATCCTCAGATTATTCACTTAAACTCATTATTCATTGCATTTCTTTCTGATTTGTAGGGAGCCTCTCTTCACCAACGACCTACAAAGGCATAAGCATTCTCTTCTGCGCCTCCAAGAACAATAAAACAAAATTAAATAAAAAGACCTGGAAAAGATTTGGTTTGTGCAGGAATGGTGTCACCACTGAGGAAGATATATACAACATAACATATTATGGGAATAGAAGGATGCCGGCAAGTATCCCCTAAATTGATACAGTATTTACAGTTGGAGTATATGCTTAAATATTTTTTTTTCATGTTCCTGTGTCTTTAGGGCTTCGGGGAGAAATGTACTCCACGCGGTCAGTGCACATTTGGGTCGCGGCTTCAGGAGGATGAGATCAGGATGCTGGCAGAATTTGTAAAGTTACAAGCTGACAAAGGGTGGCCCAATATCAAAAGTTATGGAGAGTGACTCCTGTGAAAGGAAAATAATAATAATAAGCAAATGCAGCATTCTTAGCGGTGGAAGCATCAAATTGTTGAACCTTTCAATCTAAATGAAATGAGTCGAACCAATTAAGCGTACCCATTACTTTTCACCTATTAGTAGTAGAGGAGATGTTTCTTTTTCAATTAATGCTTGAATTCTATAATGTTGATATGCAGGCGCATTGGCAAATTGAAGGGCAAACATGATGCAAGAACTTTATGGATGTGTGCATGCATGTGGGCATTGTATATTCCTAAGTGAATAGGCTAGAGGGGAGATCAAGCAAGATCCATGCAAGGGGTACATAATCATGCCTTATAACTAACGAATTAGTCTTTTTTATGACCTAATCAATCTGTACAAGTCAAAAACTAAATTTGCTTGATGCTCCCTACAAATCAAAAGTATAGCTGGACAAGGAATGCAAATACAAGTTGAAAATTTTGTATCTTGACAATAGATTTCAATTCTCATTAATTAATAACATCCATTCTCTGTCCATTATATGATCCACACAACAAGCCTATAAAAAGATTGGTTTCACAATTAAAAGCACTTATTGCAGATCAGTATTAAAAGACTAGAATTGAAATTAGAAAATGGTTAATCATAAATTCATGCATGTAAGAAGTGGTGTATTAAATGACGCACGCATCAAGAAATACGAAAGAGGGGCTTTACAGTTAGCTGAGTGTTGACTGCCCTGTCCGGATTCGATGAGACTTAATTCCATATCTTGCTGAGAAGCCGTCCAACCAGGTTCGTAAGCTTCAAGAAATCCGAGTTTTGCTTTATTCGGAAGGTCATGGGGATGAACAAATGGAACCCCAGGCGGCCATCCAATCTCCATTCTTACGATCTCACATGGGCTTTCAATGGACTGTATGTGGGTCTCACACTCCTTGAGATTGCAAAACCTCAACTTAATGTTCTTCTTGTCTGCAATATCTTGAACTCTCTCCTTGAGGACCCTTTGAGCCTCTAGCCGTAATCTCTTGGAAGGAGGCAGAGGCTTGCATCTTGTGTTGTTCTTCTTCCTCTTTATCATAGGTTTCAGAAGTGCTGTTCCAATAATTCCAAATGTTAGAATCAGTATTCTGTTGGAAAACTACTACCATGTGAGCTGTGCAACACAAAATCAGGGAATGAGTTTGGCAGTGCTGCAATAGAAAAATAATATTGGAAATTTAATGACAAACTGACGTTGCAAGCAAAACTATAGTGACGAAAGTTTGTAACTACATGATGGAACTTCTTCTAACCTAAAAGACTAGGGGGGCATGTAATCAGGGAATACGTGTCAAGCATCTATGATTGCTCAATGGGAACCAAAATAACTAACATGATGTCTCAAAAATGGGACACCAATTGTAGAGAGTTAATGGCAAAGAGTGGGGATGGATGGTAGTTGGACTTGCATCTGAATGTACAGTCCTTGAACCAATCAACATGGTCACTCACCTGTAAATTATTCCAAATAATTGAATGTTCAACACTAATTAAATGTCTGTATCTAAACATATACCTCTGAATCATGGACAATTTATTAAGAGCTTTAAAGACAACCTAGAATACACAACTGATACTTTTCAATGCAGAAGAAAGGGTAGAAGGAACAGCGGACTTCGAAGAAACAATGACAATGGTAACAAGTAACTTGGTTCAGGACAACAAGGTGGGCAGCTGAAGAAGTGTAAGCTAATAAACAAAAGTAGCAAAGTAACACGGCAGAAAATAAGAATTTGATGATATATAATGGAGGATGCTGGATTTACAATATATCCCACTCCGCCTCCTTGTATATAGACCCTGCATGAAGAAGAATATGTGAATAAGACGGTACACCCAAGAATATTGGACTGGTGAAAAGTAGAATCATAAAGAAACGTAGGCGAGTATCATGCTGGGAGAAAAATCAAAATGCATAAAACAAAACCCTGAAGTATATAGAAAGAGGTGAACACGTGAAAATGACGAAAGCATTGATAGGCGGCAAACCATTTATCCTGAGTACTGGAAGAGTTTAGATGAGATGTGCCGCAACACTTAAGTAGTGTTAGTCAATTGGAACTTCTTTGTGGAACTGAAAGTTTTAAAACTGGATTTTATTTTGTGGAACTTTTTTGGAACTGGTACTCTTTTTTTATGGGATGTGGAACTGACGCATAAACTAGGTAGTACGCTTCGCAACTAGGGTTGCATTTGGATTCGGATATCCGGATATTTATCAAGATCCGGATATTTTTAGACACGGATATGAAATTTCGGATCTGTTCGGATAACGGATACGGATATATATTTTCGGATACGGATTTTTTCAAATTTTTCGTATACAGATTCGGATATCCGCAGACACATTAAATTAAATATAGCATTTTAAATTAAATTTCTAATGTTTTTATGCTTAATTAATTAATAGTTTTATAGTAAAATTAAAATTAAATAATATATTGGTTTGTTTATTTTATAAGTATTATAAATTATGCATTAAAAATATTATTTAACATATTATTTTATTAATTTTAATTTAAAATATACATAATAGGACAATATATATGTATAATTATTTGTTAATATTTTCCGTTGCGTGCATACATATTTGGTTCAAATATTTTAATCACTCATATTTAATTTGTACTCATTTTTTCTTTGTAGAATGTATATATTACATGCATATTTTCACTTCACAATCACTTATTTTATATTTTAAATATTTATTTATCAATATACGATTCATATCCGTATCCGTATCTCATATCCGATACGTATCCGTATCCGATTTTGTCAAATATGGATATGAATATTTTTTACCTAGCTATATCTGTATTCGTATCCGTATCCGAAACCAGAAAGCGAATATGGATACGGTATTGCTCATATCCGATCCGTATCCGCTCCGAATGCAACCCTATTCGCAACCTAATTGATCATATTATAAGAAATTGATAGTAAACACGACCATCAATGTACAAACATAAAGACAAGAATTTAATGGGGCTGTGATCACAAGACCAGCCCCGGGGCAGGATCCCACCCAAATTAAACCCCAGGGACACACTTTCCCTGTTTTCCTCTTATTTGGCACTGGGCGACTGCATCACCATATATCTCTAAAAATAAATACCAAACAAGTTAAAATATAGCTATTTCCAGAAAAGATTGGCAGATGCTGATAATACTTCAGAAATTTAGAATCTTTCACCTACCATCTTGGCCTGCTTGAAAGGTGTAGCTTGGAAATGTATGCTTAGTGAGTAGTTGTTCGGTCGCGTGCGATCTCTGCATAAAGTCATCAACTGGTATTGGAAGCTGAAATTGAGTGTCAACCCCATAGCCAGCTGCTCTCATCTCTGAACAACTGAGACTTGCCATGGATCTTGGCATGAGCTTGAAAGCCAAAGAGTGCCGTCCATACATGTTACCTTGCAAATTTCCCATCTCAGTGTGGTACAAAGCTGCACGGACATAGCCTGCTGTTGCCTGATAAAGCGCAAGCCCCGGGAATACAATAGCATCCTGAGGACCAAGATCTCCATCCACAAGGATCCAATGCCCATGAAAATCCTTTATATGCAAGCCTGCCCTATCTGACTTAACAAGAGTAAGCAAGCTCTTATCAACTTGATGCTCGTGGTCTGAAAACATGACTAATTGCCCATCTTCTGTTGTTGTCAAACTATGGTGTTGTGCTCCTTGGAAAGAAGGTCTTGCGTGGCAGCATACTGAAAGGACCGAGGACGATATCTCTCTACTTCTTAAAGGGATGTTATCAAGTATCTCACTGAATGAAAAGCTGCGCAGGTTCAGGGAAAAGCTGATGGCCTCCAAAATGCATCGACTAGCCTTCCCAAGCAATGTAAATAAATCGGGAAGGCCCGCTGGAGGAAATTCCATTGTACCATTAGGCTCAGTTGGTGTAAGGCCAGGCCTGTAATCATATATTTCTTGCCATGATTGGGGATCTGAATAATAACCAGAGGTCCTGCACCACTCACGCAAATCACCAGTATGAACCATCTCAGCCGCAGAATATTCTCTTTGATGAAAGAAAAGTCGAGCAGATTCCAATCCAGATTTTAAAAGTGCGCTATCACTAGGTGGCAACTGAACGATTACAGCAGAGTACTGGGCAAAAGAATGCATTAGAGTTGACACAGAGACTTTGTAAGTTTCAGTAGGAGTTCCTTCAGACCCCAACAAATCAGTGAGTCTCACACGACCAATAGTTGGCAGAACCATTCCCGCCATAGCACCCATTCAAGATATCTAGTACTCTAATGGTCCAAAAATATGATTGGAATTCATTTAACTGCATGATAGACAACCCAAATTAGTAGAGTAATTAATATTAATTTGTTTCCAATGAAGAATCAATTCCAGATAACTTTCATGCAGTATCCTTTGACAATTGAATGCATGCATTCAGAACGTATCAAAAATCACTCATAATACAGGATTAAGCATGATGCGCATATTTCCTATCAGACCACAACACATTAAGGAGATATGACGGACAACATATTCGGTTACCATAAGGTGCACACGTGATATTTTGTGAGAATTGCAAAAGTTAAGTGAAATCTATAGGATAAGTGAAATCTATAGGTTATCAACAGCCAAATTACCTGACAAGCAAAGGAGATCAAATCTAAAGGAAAAGTGCTGGACAGGATTGTTGTAATACCCAGTTCTTCTTGTACCCAATTATCCGTATTTCTAATAATAACTTTTCCCCATATTTTCGATTTAATTTATTCCAATTATTTTTCTAATAATTCTTTTACCCTAAGCTTAATCTAATTTTCTAAGCCAAGCCCAAATAACCAGCCCATCCATCTTTCTATCTCTTATCCTCTTAGCCCAAACTCAAAGCTCCAAAATCCACACCTCCTTATCTTTTTATTGTCCCGTTGCTTCATCTTTTTTTTTTCAAATTCAAAACTACTCCAAATCTCAACTGAAATCCCTCAACTTCCTTAATCCCCATTTTAATTCTCACAATTAATCCCTCTTCAATTTCCTTTAATCCTAATTAATCCAATCAATCTCTTTTAATCTATTTTCCATACCTTATACCTCTCTCTCGTTTCTCTCATTCTTTCTCTCTCCCAGCTCTCTCATTTTCTCTATTTCCCTCTCTCTCTCTCTCTCAAACTCTCAACCGGCAAACCCCACCATGCCCTCCATCCCCGCCGCCTCCTTCGGCCGCCGGGCATTGACGGCTACCATGACGCCATCTCCTCCTCTCCTCTAAGTACCTCGACAACGCCCTCCTCATCCTCTCCCATCCCCCGAGCTCACCGCCCAATTGTCGACAACCTCCTTCCCGACCTTCGACAAACCCCAACAACCCACTGCATCCACTCCCTTCTCGGCACCTTTACACCAACGTCGAGGCCAACCCCTTGTCGCCGGAGCCACCTCCGCGTCGTCACCGACCTTTTCCCCTCGCCGCTGCAACCAGCAGCCCCCGAGCACCCCTGTGACCCAGAACCTTCCTTGCCGCACCACCTCGCTGCTCTCGACGCCGCCATTATCGTCGTCGTCATCGTCCCCTCCAACCTCCAGCCCTTGCCACCAACACCCAAGCCGACCCATTTTTCCCCTTGCTCCAAGCTCCGGACAACCCCACCATCAACGCCGGCGAGCCCTCGCTGCCACCTTGCCGGAGCACCCTGGGGCCATCTCCGACCACAGCCAACCACCATTTTCCCAGTCCCACGGGCCCCAGCCGTTGCCAAGCCAAAACCCCCGTTGCCGAGCCTAAGTTTGTGGTCGTCGTGCCGTGCTCGTGGTCGTGTGTTCCATCGCCGTGACCATCGTTGTCGTTTCGTCAAAAGGCAAGTGGAACCTCCTTCCCTTGCAAATCATCCTACTGTAGATTATAAGACTATTTGATATCGTTATATAATCGGATATATAGATATATACATATGTGGGTTATCGTATGTAGATATATTGTTACTTTTATAGCAATGAGTTTAATCGAACATGCATACTTTAAGCCATCGTGTTTGGTCATATTGGATCGAACCCATCTTAGATATATTGATCGTATGAATATCATTTGGGTTTTTCATGAATTAATCGGGTCCGCTCGTTACTCGTGTACACCGGCTAAGTGCTCGATACGAAATCTAAATCAAATATGGCGGAACTTAGGTCTACTAAATTACTTTAGTGATAATGGATGATATATAAAAAGTTGGAATGAAAATACGGACCCTAATACTATGAAATGTCACCCCCAATTAGATCCACCAAATCTGAAATTTCCCGTATACCTAACTCGTGAAAATCATAGTAATTTGGATACATGCTGGAATGCGGCGTTCGAAGGCTTGTATCGAAACCGACTCGACATCCTAGAACCCCCAGTAATTTATATTTCGATATGTTATAACACGATGACGAAATCTGTTCGGGAATGCAGCTCTGGAGTGCAGTCCAGAGCAGTACTGCTTCTCGACACCTGAATTAAAATGTTTTTATAACTGTGTGAAAATGATATTATGCGGAGCCCTATACCATTGCGAAGATTTTTCTGTTAGCTAATTATTTATAGTGGTTTCATTCGTTTTTATTGTCGTTTGCTATTTTAATTATATTTTAAATCGCTATTACGTACTGCAATCCCAAGTAGGGATATAACGTATACTCTGATCTTAAACAGTGCATATCTTCCAGCACACAGCAAATATTGTCGATCCGTCTGGTGCGTTGGAAACCTAATTAATAGATCTAAATATTACCTAACTATAGCATCGCCTAATTATGATCCCAACAGGGTGAAAACTGTCTTACGAAACGGACTTTCAGTTCAGGAACGAAATTTCCAGCAGAGAACACTTAAAAAGAATTGATTGTAATTCGCAAATCCAAAACCAGTTTGACTTGAAACCAAATATCGTTGAATTGCTAATTAACTTTACTTTCTATCCCTGTTGTATCATTTTGCTTAATTCTGATTGTACGATTTAATGTGAATTTTTCTAAATTCTTAAGACGCGTAATGACTTATATTGCATATGACTTGCTTAGCGGCATAATTCACATATTTACCCGACTGTGATACCTTTAGCGATGGTGAGCACCCTTATTAATTCTTAGTGTATATTACATTGTTGAAAGTGAGTGGTATCGGATTAATTGTGTCGAGTACGCCGGTGAAAAGTAAACGATCTGTGATAGAGAACAGTACAGTGAATAGTGAAATAAACAGTGTTATTGGTGCGTACTTGTACACAACTAGCTTATACATACATGGATTGAAACCTAAGGAAAAGAGGGAAATCAAAATGGAAAGATACTTGTATTTAGCGAGCTTAGCGGCTTAAAGAATGATCATTCGAACATCGACTCATATATATATTAGGTTTGGACTTAGCGGTCTGGTTGATAGGGATATGTTCCGGACAACGATGGGCCGTGGTTTCGGATATATACGAGATCCTCGTTAAACATGATCAATCCTTTCTACAAATTCGATTTCAAATTGACCTAGAGACAAATAGGAATATGGCTCATATACTGCATCGATATTGATATATTGATTTCCTGCATCCACTATCTCTACTGTTATTACCTTTTATTTTTCATACCACATTATTGTTATCATATTATTGCTATTGTGTCGCTCTGATGACCTGAGTATGTATGCTCAGAACTTGGAGAAGACCCAGCTTAGAAGTCAAATCTACCGTTCGAGCTAGCAGAGATTTAGACGGTCGTACCTTCAGCACTTTTACCGCTTTCCATAAATCAACCTTGTATTCGTACTTGGTTAATAGTTTTCTTTTCTGTTAGACTTGTAAATTGTAAACAATGAAAGTTGATGTAATAAACTAGTAATGCGTTTCTTTACTTCTGTGCTATGAGTTCTGATTTACCATATAACATTAGAAGCCGAAGTGTGACGACGGCGGGATTATTCATTGACCGTAGGAAAATGGCTGGCCTAGTCACCTCCCGTATTCCGTATTTTAGGAAGCGGGACGTGACAATTGCATTTTAAAACTATCATTATTGCATAAACATAATTCTATTGGAACCCTATCAAAATACCGAATAACGGCCATTCAGTATCTAACCTATGGAAATAAATCCTATAACCAATAAAAGGGTAAAGACCATGCTCTGGAAAGGAGTTATTTCCATAAAGAGTCCATACCTTGTTTACTCCTCAAACCTCTTTAAAGTATTCACCAAGCACCGCAAAAGTTCCTTCCGGTAAGGATATAACCAGGGGCAGAGCCAGGAATTAGGAGGGGGCAAACAAGATCATATCCTATTATGGAAAAGCTTTATATATAAATATGGCTTAATTCCAATAAAAACTAACAAATACTTTGGCCTAACTACGAAAAATTACCAAATTCTTATTAAATACACAAGAATTTACCACAAAGCTTTCAAAAACTACATAAATCTAGCACAAAGCTTTCAAAACTACCATAAATAAGATGTCGCGTCATCACTAATTGAAAAAAAAAACTACCATAAAACTTTCAAAAAATGATAGTTTCATGTAATTTTGAGAGAATTTGGCAGTTTCTCATAACCGAGGTAAAGAGTTTGATGGGTTTTAGAATTAATTAAGCCTAAAAATAGAGAGTTTCAATGCAATATTAACAAGGAGTTTCTAGATGTAATATAAAACAAATGTACAACTTTTTGTTCAAAAGATTTAACTTGTAAGATAA
Organism: Agapanthus africanus; assembly: GCA_030015575.1. Lineage (NCBI taxonomy): Eukaryota > Viridiplantae > Streptophyta > Magnoliopsida > Asparagales > Amaryllidaceae > Agapanthus > Agapanthus africanus. The sequence goes on from JASDDO010000022.1 coordinate 12,956,832, forward strand.
GAATATGAGAAAATACACAACAAACTAAAAAAAAGGTGTTTCATTTTTTGTGTTACTATAAAATGTAGTTACACCTTTTCCATAAACAAGTAGCTGCAAATTAACATTTTAAAACAATAAATTTATATATAAAGATGGTAAGGGGTTAATTAGAAATTTGAAACCAATAAACTAATATAAAGACAGTAAATGGGTTGATTAAAAATTTGAAAAGTATAAGCTTTTTGTTTAAATTTCCCGATTTAAATGACAAAGTGTGGACAAATTAGGGAAAAAAGAATAAAAGATACAATAGGCCTCAAACTTGGCATAACACACAAGAAACGCTATGCATTAACAACTATGGCAGCATCTAATTGCTTGTAATAGTTCCGAAGTTTATGTATTTATAGTAAAGTAAGACTATTTACATATGTGTAGCCGAGTTTCGAAGGGAGGCAGCCCGTCCCCCTTTGGCTCCACCCCAGGATATAACTTCCTTTTCTTCTAATATTTATTTGTGAAATGAAAATTTATAGAATATGATTTTAAGGATTTCACTCAATATTACCCAAACACGGAACATTTTAGTACGCGGTACGAAAATAGAAACGCGGAGCCCCACTTGTTATGCAATGTGGTACGATAGAGATACTCTTCTTCTGTACACTATATGGATCAGAAAATGTAATACTAGAATGTGAGTGTTTTTGGATATTTTGTATGTGTATGTATTAAGACATAAATATATTATTTTATTTTATTGCTATCTCTATTTAAATTCTCGAAAAAACATTTTTCCCTATAATTTAACACAAATCCGACTTTATTTCCATTTAATTAAGTTCTTAGTGGGTTAAATCACCTCTTTCAACCTAAATCGGAACAATGATTCTTCCGATCTAGAACGCTATTGTTCAACGATTGGAAACAATCGCTAATGATTTATAATACGATGGATGGCACTAATATGCAAGAGTAATGTCAAATAGATCAATCCCGTATGTGATGGGTACTTATAGGGAATTATACATAAAACGACCAAAGTTACAATTAACTTTAAAATGTTGATTACATGAGGGGGCAATGTTTTAAAAAGCGGTCGCCTAGACAATGCATGTCTTTAAAACACTGCTTAATCTCGCTTCAGCAGCCAACTATCCACAACCTTTTATTTTTATACTAATGCATCATCTCTTACTTAAAGAGATAATTTACCATATAGGGTATTGTTTTCGTAATTTTATAAACCATGTAAACGAGAAATTGGTGATAGCCAATCTCACGCTTTCTATTTAAAAAGTTATTTTATTAAATGAAATTTTATTGGCATGATTGTGATTGAGCCATTACACGAAATAGAGAAACATAAAGTTATGTCCATCTATTTAACAATGACTCAAAAAAACCATGACCCATACGTCTTTTATCAAAATTGTTGTTTCCATTATAAAACTCGGTATGTGTGTGATCGAACAATTACTCGAAACGGGGAATCATAAAGATGATTCTTATATTCGGTAATGATTCGAACAAGCCATTAACCGTTTACTTATTAGAAATGATGGGTTGGTACAATTCCAAGGTTAGAACGTTAGTCAATTAAAAAAAGGGCCAAAAGACCGACAATCAAAGAAAGAACACCCCTGATTAAAAGAAAATCCAAAAATAATTAAAGCAACACATGAATGAAATCTTTTCATTAATATAAAGCAGGATAAATATACAATGAAAAGTCTCAAAATATAGAAATGAGAAGCGAAGGTGCTTTCTAAGCATTGATGCCTAAAGCTCTCCCCTTATGACTAATTTTTCTAAGAATTCTCTTTATTTCTCTCTTCCCCTCTTCCTTTTTCTCTGTCTTCTCTTGTCTTCTTCTCCTTTAAAATTGTGAGAGAATGTCTTTATTTATAGACCAATGGGATGTTGGTTAGGAGGCATCTGGCACGAAGTGATTAGTAGGATGGTTATCAAGCCTACTTATCATCACTTCCTCTCACAATTCTTATCAAAATTATATGTATCGATGTACATATGATTTTATGTTTGCTTTATATATTTAAAATTTTATTATTATACTTTTAACATGGTTAAAAATAAAATATATCAAGTTATGGTTTTAAGTGAGTGTAAGGGTTTGGTACCCTTACATCAATATGCATTGTATCAAAATCATAGAATTGTTGTGTAAAAATTCGTAGTGAACATCAGGCTGATAATAGTCGATCATTTTCGTCATGTTTCATTTGGATTCGGTCTCTGGGTTCAAGATAGGAATTGTTCCTTATCGAATTACGAATCCAACGAGCTTAATAACATGTAATTCAGATTTTACTTATATAATATAAAATTGTTGCGCAATTAAAACCGCTGCACTTTGAATTAGATAAATATAGACAATTTTGATGTCTACAAACTAATGTTATTAAAAATACTTTTATCTTTGTTTTCTTTTGAATATTCTTTGCTTTCTTCTGGATATTCCTTTCTCTCACTCGAATTAGGGTTTCCAACTTCAACAATGATGGCTCAACCGTCTCGACTTGGATTTCAAACTTTGATTTGGAAGTTGGACTTCACTTTCGACTTAGACTTGAATAGATGACACGAAACTATCTTTTCCTTTTAAAAATACATAAAACTATCCTACTTAATGACTCCATGTCAGCATTAACTGTGCCATGTCACGCAACATCAGCTAAACTGCCATGTCAGCAAAAAAATTTGAAAAATAAAAAAATACACCTTTCTAACCCTAATCCTAATTTATAGGAAATAAAAAAACCACTCTTCTCCTACTTCCTCCTCCGCTTGTTATCGTCGCTGACACCGGCGTCCCCCAACCTCCCCCGCTGCTGCAGCTTCCCGACCTTCCCATCCCCACCATCCCGTTTCCCTTCCACCTTGGCCTCCCCCTCCCTCCCCAGTTGACCACCTCCCCCCACTGCCACCCTTCCCCCGATCTCATCTGCCTCCGCACTCCCTTTATCCCCCCTCTCCATCTCATTTTCCTACCCGACGCCTCCACCATCAACTCCACCCTAATCCTCCTTTCGCCATCGACTCCGGCGCCTCCCCCATCCCTTAAACTCCAAAGAAAAAATACGATTTTCATATCCATTTGATATAGATAATGAGCTACAAGAGCAATGACTATTCTGAACGACTCATTCAAAAATACATGAGAGATCTCAGTATAGCCACCATCCTCCTTTTGAGTGAAAATCTTTGCAACAAATTTAGCCTTGTGCTTTTCAATTTTTCTTGTAGAGTCTCTTTTGGTCTTGAATGCCCATTTCATCAAACAGTTTAGTTCCATCGGATAGTGGTACAAGATCCCAAACACGGTACCTATCTATATAGTAACTCTTCCTTCATAGCATCAAACCACCGTGAGGAATTTTCACTATTCATGATATATGAAGAAAATAGGATCGTCAATATTAATGTTGTTATCAATTGGCTTTTTTGTTGACATTTATGTCATACGATCTTGAGTTTTGATCATTTAGAACAAAACTATATTTAAAGGACTCATATTACTAACGTAGTTTCCAAGTTCTTAATCATGATTATAGCTAGCACAATATCTCAACATCAAGCAGTGATTGTCTTTAATAAGATTCATGCTCAAAACGTCTATATTGCATGAAGACTAGACAAACACACAATGTGATGCAAGCGTTATCAAGAAATAAAGATGTCTCAAAATAACAAAGCAAGAAAATGAAGATCGAAGAAGAATTGAGTCGAAAAATATAGTTTTTATATTATCCTTAAGTCTAGTATTGATCTAACAAGGTTAGAAACCATTTTCCAACTCAATTATATTCATAAGACGTCTCCTTATTAAGAAACATTTGAAATACAGACGTCTGGCACGGACGTCTGCTGAAGAGATTTTCCATTTTTCAAATCTTTATTTTTGCTGTAGAGACGTCTACGCAGGCGTCTTCTTAAGGACCTTTTGTACTGTAGATGTCTGGTACCGATGTCTGATAAAGAAAATTTCCAATAACTCAATTTCTGATTTTAAAAGGAGACGTCTGGGGTAGACGTCTCTATGAAAATTTTGAACTGCAGACGTCTGGCCCCAGACGTCTGACATAGCAGTTTCTGACAATTATTTTTTATTTTGAATTTCAAACAAACGGATGTTTACGCTATTTCGATTTTGAATTGTTTTTAACAGTCATTAATTATTTTTTACGGTTATGATTCTGTACAAATGGCATCCCTCACTCCTATAAATACCCCTAGAGATCAGACCCTTTTCTCATCCATAATTTTAACTTAATTAACTTTCTCTTTCGTTCTTCTTGTGCCTTAAAAGTTCTTACTCTCTTTCATTTCCTAAAAAACCTTAAACTTTCATTAATATCTCAATACAATCCTCAAGTCTAATTGGTATCGGTGTTTTTGAAGGCGTTTCTGAGGCGCGCCTCAGGGCGAATGGCTAAGGTTTCGTCCTGGAGCGCAGAGGAGAGGGAAGACCTTCTCTTGAAGTGTACGCTTCATTCGCGATGCTCTATTGAGGCGGACGAAACGTACGCTTTTTTGTTTGAAAAAAAGCAGAAAAAGCTTAAATTCTAAACTGGATCGTGGATTTTGTCTTCTAGATTGCAAGTTGGTAGCGAGATCGAGGCTAGGAGGCGAGAATCGAAGATACTGTGCAAGTTGGCAGCAATATTGAGGCCAGAAGGCGACAATCGAAGGTGCAAGTTGGCAGCGAGATCGAGACCAGAAGGCGAAGATCGAAGGTGCTGTGAGAGAAGAAAGTTTCGTTCTTTCATTATTGGCGGGGCAGGGAACCCACGCAAGAAAGCACTTAGGTTTTTCCCCTTTTGGTGCTTTAAGAAGAGAGTTACGAAGGGAAGAGTTATTGGTTTTGGGCTTTAGGCTAATAAGACCGCACATGATATTTCAATCTTTCTTCTTCTCTGTCCATACACAAGTAAACAAATATTCAGTAGTCATTGATAATTTAAAAATTAAAACTACACTATAAAAATATATTATTATTAAATATTAACTAACATCCATAATTTATTATGTTAAGAACATATTTGTTTTGGCATATGAGTGAAGCAAGACCATAATATTATCTTATATTCTGAATTTTCTCTATTTATTTATATTTATAATTAATAAAAATATGAAAATCATGAAACTTACGCCTCACGCCTGGAGGCCTAACACCTCGCCTAGCCGAGGGTCGAACGCTTCGCCTAAATCACCATTTGGAATTAATCTTTGAGATCATAGGATTGTGAGTGAGTATCAAGATCGGATCATTATTACGCTTGTAAATCCATGAAGAAAGATCGTTTTCTTCCCTCCGAGAGAAGTCTCTCACTGTCTGAATCGCAGATTCAGGCCGAGAAAAATGAGTTTTTTCCGGGTGATCCTAATGAAGGATTGTGTTCTTCATATTGGTATATAGAGTAAGATCCTGAGAAAGAGATCTCATGCGGGGACTAGCCACAGTTAGGTGGTGAACCCTAGTCAAAAAATCTTGTATGTTTGGATTGTCTAATTTTCTTCTCTATTTTGTATTGATTATTGCTACAAGTTTCATTATTTAACTTGTTTAAATTATTCCGCAGAAACTTTTTAATCCAACATGATTAAATTTTTAAATTTGCTATAGAACACTTAAAAACCTTATTCACTCCCTCTAAGATATTTTCAATTGGTTTCAGAGCAAGGTTGCTCGTATTTTAAGATTAAAATCTTGAGTTTTTAATTCTAAGATGGAAAACCAATTAGAGGGGCAATCCACTACACGACCACAACTTTTTAATAGCACAAACTTTCAATTTTAGAAAACTAAGATGATATTTTTACAATGTATAGATTTAGAGATCCTAGATATGTTAAACCCACCTTATGAAAATCCTACTGCAAAACCTTTTTCCTACACTGAGAAACGATCTTATGACTTTAAACGTGAAAGCTATGAATGCCCTTCATTTCTCACTTATTCCAAAGGAATTCAATAGAATTTCTGTGTGCCGAACGGCACATGATATATGAAGTACACTCGACACTGCACATGAAGGAACAAATCAAGTAAAGGAAAGTAAAATTAATCGTCTCATGCATGAATATGAAATGTTTTCAATGAAAGAAAATAAGACGATTGATTGTATGTATTCTAGGTTTAACAATATAGAAACCGAATTGTCTTGGGAAAAACATTCGTAGAAGAAAAAAACTATAAAATCTTGCGATCACTAACCATGACTTAGCAGCCAAAAATCCAGCAATAGAAGAAGCGAACGACATGAATACGTTGAGTGTTGATACTCTCATCGGTAAGTTAAAAACATATGAGCATATGAGATACAACTTGGAGATATCAAGTTGAAGGAAGAAAAACAATGCAAGAACATCACCTTAAAGGCCCCATCAAGCAAGAACAAAGAATCCTATCTATCGAGCGACGAGAGTGATGAGGAAGAGATGGCAAATATCGCAAGCATTTTAAGAAATTTCTTAAAATAGAAGCAATGCTATAAAGAAACGTTTGAGTTCAAAGAAAGCTATGCAATGTTTTGAATGTAATAAAGAGGGTCACATAAAGGTAGATTGTCCGAACCTAAAGGGAAAAAGGGAAAATTCAAATCGAAAAAGGGTTCAGAAAGACGCGTGTTTCAAGCTATATGGGATGAATCTAACCCGAGCGAGTCAGAAAAAGAAGTCGCTAAAGGGTTCAAAAAGACGCGTGTTTCAAGCTATATGGGATGAATCTAATCCGAGCGAGTCAGAAAAAGAAATCGCTAATATGTACTTCATGGCTGTAGAAGAAGACGAGGTTGGTGATGTCTTGGTTTTAACAATTTATCTAAAGAAAATTTAATTATGTTTTTATTTAATAAGATTCACTCTAAATATAAGCAATTAAAAGATAGTAATAATAAAAATAAGAGTCCTTTTAAAATTGAATGTGATAAATTAAATTTAGAAAATATTGATTTAAAAGAAAAAATTAGTCTTAGGAGAATAATCTCATATGAATACTTAATTCCATAAAAACTTTAAAATGTGAGATTTTTGATTTAAAAAGGAAATTAGAAATTAAAGATAATATGCTTTTTAAATTTACTAAAACTAAAGAAAACATTTATATTATGATAGGAACATGTATGAACTATTTATAAACGTCAAGCTCTAGGTTTTCACAATAATTCAAGTATGATAATCATACTAAATTTATTAAAAGTTCAAACATGTATAGATATGGTAATAAATACGCAAATACAACATAACTATTGTTGTACATTAGGGCATATATTTAGATATTATGGTATTAAATTGAATTCGATTTATAAATATCATTACTCTTAAGCCCCGTGGACCTAGAATAATATGGGTTTCTAAAGTCACACCAACATCATCTTGTTTTGCAGGATCCCAAATAACGTAGTGAGAAATGGATCCTTGATAACGGTTGCTCGAGACACATGACAGGAAATTTCAATAGCTTCCAAACGCTATCAAGAGAAGAAGGTGGTACCGTTACATTTAAAGACAATAAAAAGGTAAACATAATCGGTAAAAAAACCATTTCATTTATCAATGATTCTAATACTATTATTATTAAGGATGTGTTATATGTAGATATTTAAAACATAATCTGTTTAGTGCTAGTCAATTTTGTGATAGGGGATACAACGTAATATTTGAAAAGGACATTTGCAAAATTATTTACAACATAGTAATTTAACCGGAAAAAGACAATAATATATATATTATCTACACACACGACTTTAATAATAAAGATATAAAATGTCTAGTTGTAAACAATGATATATCTTGGCTTTGGCATAAGATCCTAGGTCATGCATCTATGGATACATTATCTAAAATTTCTAAAAATAACTTAGTTACAGGAATCCCTAAATTAAAATATGAAAAAGATAAACAATGTGATTCATGTCTAAAATGTCAACAAACTAAATCTTTATTTAAACAAAAAATGATACAACTAATTCACATGAATTTATTTGGTCTGAGTAGGTATGCTGGTTTAGAAGGAAAACTCTATGTTTATGTAATAGTAGACGATTTTTCAATATTTACATAAGAATTCTTTCTCAAAACAAAAAATGAAACGTTTAGTATTTTCAAATCTTTCTCCAAACGTATTCAAAATGAAATGAATCTTAAGATCTCTAAAATTAAAAGTGATAACGGTGAAGAATTTGAAAATGCTCTATTTGAAGAATTTTGTAATAAAAAAGTTTATAAACATGAGTTTTCGTGTGCACGAACACGATAACAAAATGATGTTGAAAGGAAGAAGCGTTCCTTACCAGAAATGGTACGAACCATGTTAAATGAAAATAACTTACCTATGTATTTTTGGGCTGAAGCCGTTAATACGTCTTGTTATCTCACTAATAAAGTCAGCATTAGAAAGATCCTTAATAAAACTTCATACGAACTATTTTATAGTAAAACCCTAAATATTAGGCATTTTAAAGTTTTTGGCTGTAAATACTTTATTTTAAACACCTTAGACAACCTAGGTAAATTTGATTCTAAATACGACGAAGGCATTTTTGTTGGTTATTCTATGACTAGCAATGTTTATCATGTCTATAATAAAAGATCACAAGTTACACAAGAAAGTTTGCACGTTGAATTTGATGAAAACAACTCAGTCTCTAAAACCTTACAAATTGATGATGAGTTAAACATCTCAAATGGTTTTGAGAATATCTATCAATTGAAAAAGAAATTGTAGGATCACATATAGAAGATACTCCACAACCTCAACAAGTCGTGGATAAAGATCTTCTAAAAGATTGTCGATTCAATAAAGATCCTAAGGATTTGATCATTGGAGATATTGATAAAGGAGTTGTAACACGTTCATCTGCTTTCAACACGTCTATAAACTTCAGCCTTCATATCAATAATAGAACCCAACAATATAAATGAAGCTATACTGGATGAAAATTGGATAATTGCTATGCAAGATGAACTAAACCAATTTGAAAGAAACAAGGTATGGTATTTAGTACCAAAACCCGATGATAGACCAATTATAGGTATTAAGTATGTATTTAAGAATAAACTTGATGAATCAGGTAAACTAGTTACAAACAAAGTCTGTTTAGTAGCCCAAGGGTATAATCAAATTAAGAGTATAGACTATGACGAAACCTATACACCCGTGGCTAGATTAGAAACCATACATATCCTACTAGGATACGCTTGCTATAAAAACCATAGACTTTTTCAAATGGACGTTAAAAATGCTTTCTTAAACGGTCAAATAGACAAGAAAGTATATGCATCTCAACTCCCTGGTTTCGAGAATCATGCGTTTCCAAATCATGTCTATAAGTTAAGAAAAGCACTATACGATCTTAGGCAAGCTCCTCGTGCTTGGTATGAACATTTAAGTACATTTCTAGAAAATATAGATTTCACAAAGGGTATCGTAGATAAAACCTTATTTACTAAAACTTTCAAGAAGATACTTTAATAGTCCAAATATATGTTGATGATATCATTTTTAGTTCGACAAATAAAAGTCTTTACGAAGAGTTCGCCAAATCTATGCAAGATGAATTTAAAATGAGCATGATGGAAGAACTTAACTTCTTCCTTGGATTTCAAATTAAGCAAATGGATGATGGCATCTTTATTAATCAAAGCCAAATACAATAAAGAATGGATAAAAAATTTGGCTTGGAAAACGCAAAGACTTATGAAACACCAATGACTACTAACACCAAACTCAATTAAGATAAAGATGGCTAAGTTGACACAAATTTATTGTGGAATGATAAGAAGTCTATTATACTTGACAACTAGTAGACCGGATATCATGTTCAGTATATATTTGTGTGCTAGGTTTCAGGTTAATTCTAAAGAGTCGCATTTGACCGCTGTGAAGAGAATATTTCGATATCTCAAAGGAACCAAAAATTTTGGCTTATGGTATCCAAAAAATAACTTGTTTCACTTAACCAGTTATTCAGATGCCGATTATACCGGAAGCTTAAAAGATCGAATGAGCACTAGTGGCATATGTCACTTTTCCGTCTTATCTCTTGGATTTCCAAAAAACAAAATTCAGTGGCTCTGTCGACTGTCGAGGCAGCATACATTGATGTCAGTACATGTTGTACACAAAGTTTATGGATAAAATACATGCTCGAAGACTATAATGAAAGTATTTCAAAGATCTCTAAACTTTGTAACAATACAAGTACAGTTCACATGACCAAAAATGCGGATCAAGATTCTTGGACTAAACACAGGCATACGATGTCATTTCCTGAAAGATCATTTTCATAAAGGTGATATTGTTTTGAAATATATATCAACTGACCAGCAACTTGCAGATATATTCACTAAGCCACTATAAAACTAGTTTTTCCTATATTTGAGGAGAACTCAATATGATTGAATTGATCATTTCTTAATGTATAAACATCTTTAAAAAACATAAACATAAGAAAAAAAATTATGTTGGAACCAGACGTCTGCCCCAGTTAATTTCAAAGTCAAACGTCTGCACCAGACGTGTGCTCTAACTTTTTCTTTTTGTTACTAAATATATCAATAATTAATTAATTAATACTGTGAATAGTTAACTAAATTACTTAATCTGTAAACAAATAAATTTAAATAAGTACTTAAAATCTGGAATTCAAATTCAAACATGAATTGATGGTTTTAATTATGAAGTTAGAAAAATTAAATATTTAGTTATTAAAACTTCTTTTGAGTGGTTTTACTTTTCTCCATAAATAGGATTCAATTCTATTCAGAATTGAAAATCTATGTCTCTCCCTTTAATAAAAACAATGGAGAGTGTTAAAGAGAAAGATTAATTTTCAAAATAGTGAGTTCCAACAAAAAAGTGAAGTCAGAACCCCTAATTCTCATCTGAGTGAGGATCCTAGCAAGCACTCTGCTCCACCCTCTCCTGTTCCACCACCAAATCCAGCTCCACCACAACCTAATTCAGGAGATGGTTTTGTTCTATTTTTTAGACAAATTTTTTCCGACGACATCGCAATCTTCTTTGATTAAGCTGATTATCAAGAAGCGGAAGACCGAAGTGATGGAGAAATTCAAAAAAGAAGATTAGATTATGTTAGGTCAATATTGTTTGTATTAGTGTTTGTTTTTAAGTTTAAGTGTTGTGAAATGTTTTGTTTTCTACATGTATTGTGTCTGTTTGCTTTAATAAGTGTTTTTCATGTAATGTTATATATAAAACTTTATTAAATTTCCTCTAAACATAAACACTCACCCTAAACAAACCATTTCTGACGTCTGGAACAAATATTTTTGTCATGCTGACATCTGTAACAGACGTCTCCAGTTCAAAATTAGGCTCTGGAAATTGGCACCAGAGACGTCTGGTATTTATTACCAGACGTCTCCTGTTTAAAATGGGGCTCTGAAAATTGGCACCAGAGACGTCTGGTATCTATGATCAGACGTCTTCGGTTCAAGTCTTGCCACTTGAAATTTGCACCAAAGACGTCTGGTATCTACGACCAGACGTCTGCGCGGGCAACATTCGAACTAATCAGTTGAAATCTGATCGTTCGATTGCCATTCTTTTAATCCTATCTATCCATTCTATTTTTGTGTATGTATTTTCCCAAAACCTTTTTAATTAGCCTTATTCTCAAACCCTGAAACATCTATTTCCTCCACTCTTCGATTCTTTCATAAACCTAGAATTCTTCTCGGTTTCACAAATTCTTGCACATATTCTCATGGATTCAAAGAAAGACAAAGGAGTTGCTCCGGAATCATCTTCAAAGAAGAGAAAAGGTCTTTCAACCGAGGTTCCTCAAGAAGACCTTTTTCTCGACAATGATTGTAAAACAAGGTTTCAATCCTTCATCTCTAAACCTATTCATACTGGTTCTATTATTTTGTTTAGGGATTTAGAAGATTTTGGTTTTCAAGACCTATTTGAAAGACAAGGTTTGATACCCCTCTTGACTCTTGATTGTCCAACTTTCGATATGATCGTCAAACTATTTTATGATAACCTCACCAGCACTAACGAAGATCTCACCAACCTAAAAACAAAAGTATATCTCACCACATTCAATTTTATTCCGGGAACAATTGCCAAGGCATTAAACATTCCGAATGAGGGTGTCGATATATATACTTAAAACACTTTATCCAGCTTCAGAAAGTGTTAATAGAGAAAATGCTTCGATGGTTTTGCGTGGTTAAGATAACTCCCATCTTTTTAATAATCAACAAGTCAAAACCTTAACAAATCGTGTTCGAGTTCTTGCCAACATCCTTAGCCACACTGTATTTCCCAAAACGGAAAATAGAGAGACGTTATATGGATGCCACAAGTTTATGACTTGTTGTATCCTAATGGGCATTCAAGTGAATCTTCCTCTCTTTTTAGTTCATAGCATGTGGGATTTGTCGAGTGGACACGGAAATTTGTACTATGGACAGGCTATTACTAAATTACTAGAATATCGCAAAGTCAATTTGCGTGGATTGAAAGATATAGTAAAACCCAATATCGCAAAGTCAATTAACTTGATGAAATTGGATTATTCGACTCAACAACGAACAAGCTCCTTTCGTACTCGCCAAATTCCCACGGACGCTTCGACTCAAGCAACCCCTCAAGATTTTGACTATCAAGGATTTGAATATCGGATTGTGGATCGTATTATAAAGCATCTTGATCATCACATAAGTTATCTCGATTCAAAACTTAACATTACCCCTCCACCACTATACGGAAATACTCAAGACCCACAAATCCAGAAGATCGGTCTTGAATATCAGTTTGCTTATTTATTAGTTTCTATTTTGTTTGATATATTCTATTTTTAAAGCTTATCCTATTTCTATTATGGTTATGAATAGTTATGTGAACTTCATATCATGATTGACTTATTCAATCGTTATGCTCTTTGTTTATCCATTCATGTATATTTTTATGCTCAAATGGGATTTCAAAAAAAATCTTATCTATTTGTCTATATTTCCTTGCCTATTATTCCTAATTATGTTTAACTTTTTGATATTTTCAAAAGGGAAAGAAAATATTCATGAATATCATATCATATATTGGCAATATTAATTGGTATCTCAATTTTTTATTATGAAATTTGAGTTATAACACCCGTCTTCATGAGTGCTCCTTGAAAAATAGTATTAGTAGTAGTATGAGGCACTAATATGAGTTCAAAGATTTTTTCAACTAAGCATGAATTAAAGAAAAGCATTTAACTCTAATTTTCCACATTTTATATATCATGAATAATTTAAATAAGTTTTGCTAAATATCAAAAAGGAAAGATTATTGACATTTGTTGTTGAGGTCAAAAATTGCATCCCACGGTCTAAGTCAAAAAGTCAAAATCAACACCCCAGCGACTTAAGCCCATGCCCAAACTTAAGCCGGGCTCATGTCCGAACCTAAGTCCAAGCAGGTGGGCCCAAGCCCAGACCTGTCAAAGCTCAAGCATGGGGCCGACCCCCATGCCAAGAAAAGAGAGAAAGTGTAATAAAATAGATTTAATATGTAATAAGTATGAATAATGTAGAAATGATAGGCAAAACGCCAGTTATGTAAAGCCCAAGGGCTTAAGTACGAATATGTAAGGGTATTTAAACCCAACATGGTGAAATGAAAAGCTTTTCTTCTCCCACAAAAATACTAGAGTTTTTAGCCTCCATCTCCTCTTCTCTGTGAGATCTCAAATCTGCATCTTCCTTAAGAGAGAGACCGAACAGAAAAAGATTTTCTTTTGAATCTCTCACATCTATTCTGTCCTCTCTAAAAAGAACCAATTAGAATAGAAAAAAACCCATCTCTAGAAGGAATGCTTCATCTCAAAAAAGCCAAGATCCAAGATCAAAACTCAATAAAGGTGCAAGTTTCCTTCATCAAGCTCGAAAAACAAGAAAGAACAAAGGTTCTCGGGGTGAAAGCCCATGGCTTCATCCTGAGCAAACACATTTGAACGAAAGAACTCGAGGAAAACCCATGGCTTTCGTCACCCGCGTCACCTCCGCTCGTTGGCAAGGATCCCCAAAGGGATCGCTATCACGGACACCCCGCAAAAGGACTGACCATCTCAGAAACACCCACAGGGGGATTTTCCACCATCGGGACCCCCAAAGGGGTCTCCGCCATCGAGACCCCTTCTCAAAGAGATCCCCGCCATCGGAACCCCCTCTCAACGGGGTCCCGCCATCGGAACCCCTCTAACCCACTTCAGGGTCTCCCCAAAGGAACCCCCGCTCAAAACTCTCTCAAAGGGGTTCATTTTTTGGCCTCTCGACTCATTTTTTCTCTCTATTTTCCCTTTCTCGAAGCTTCCAGACACTCAACTCACTCTTCCTCAAAGCGGAACCCCCGTGTGATGGCCCCGATATATTCAAAGATGCCTAAAGTCGTTTTCAAACACAAAGTACATACGCACAAAATGGGTTCGTATGATACGCATGACCCGTCAACGCGATGGGTAATTAACGGCAGTTTTGTCTCCGGCTGTCGAATATTAGAATCCCACAATCAATAAACACTCGCCTATCATAGAGCAGAGCTGTGCACGCCTGGCACACGAGCGCATACATCTCAATAAGCTGACGAAAAACACTCTACAGTGTCATACGATCTCGAGTTTTGATCATTTAGAACAAAACTATATTTGGAGGATTCATATGTTACTAACGTCGTTTCCAAATTCTTAATCATGATTATACCTAGCACAATATCTCAATATCAAGTAGTGATTCCCTTCAATAAGATTCATGCTCAAAACGTTTATATGGCATGAAGCCTTAACGCAAGCACACAACGTGATGAAAGTTTTATCAAGAAACAAAGACGTCTCAAAGTAACAAATCAAGAAAATGAAGATCGAAGAAGAATTGAGTTGAAGAATGTAGTTTTTATTTTATCCTTGAGTATAATATTGATCTTACAAAGTTAGAAACCATTTTCCAACTCAATTCTATTCATAAAACTTTTTCTCCTTATCAAGAGACATCTAACATAACCGTTGGATTCAAATTCTTTAAAACAATTTTTCTAACTGATTTCAAAATTCATTCTACTACAGATGTCTGTTTAAGAAACATTTGAAATATATACGTCTGGTACATACGTTTGCTGAAGGAATTTTTCATTTTCAAGTCTCTGTTTTTGCTGCAGAGACGCCTACGCAGGCGTCTCCTTAAGAATTTTTTGAATCGTAGACATCTGGTGCAGACGTCTGCTAAGGAAAATTTTCAATAACTAAATTTCTGTTTTTAAAAGATGTATGGTGCAAACGTCTCTAAGAAAATTTTGAACTGTAGACGTCTGGCCCAGACGTTTGACATAGCATTTTCTGACGGTAATTTTTTATTTTGAATTTCAAATGAACGGTTGTTTACTCCATTTCGATTTTGAATTGTTTTTAACAGTCATTAATTGTTTTTTACGGTTATGATTCTGTACAAATGACATCCCTTATGCCATTTCGATTTTGAATTGTTTTTAGTAGTCATTAATTGTTTTTTACGATTATGATTCTGTACAAATGACATCCCTTTCACTCCTATAAATACCCTTAGAGATGAAACACTTTTCTCAACCATAATTTTAACTTAATTAATTTTCTCTCTCGTTCTTCTTGTGCCTAGTTCACTCTTTTTCATTTCCTAAAAATCCTTAAATTTTCAATAATCTCTCAAAATAATCTCAAACCTAATTGGTATTAATCTTTGAGATAATAGATTATGAGCGAGCATCGAGATCGGATCATTATAACACTTGTAAATCCTTGAAGAAGGATCGTTTCTTCTCTCCAAGAGGAGTCTCACTGTCTGAATCGCGGATTTAGATTGGGAAAAAGAAGTTTTTCCTGGATGATCCTAGTGAAAAAGGATTGTGTTCTTCACATTGGTATATAGTGAAAAATCCTGAGAAAGAGGTCTTAAGCGGAGACCAGTCACAGTTGAGTGGTGAACTCTAGTCAAAAAAATTTGTGTTTGAATTGCTCTAATTTTCTTCACAGCTTAATGTTGATTATTGCTACAAGTCATTATTTAACTTGTTTAAATTATTCCACAAAAACTTGTTCATCTAACACGATTAAATTTTAAATTTATCATAGAACACTTTAAAACCTTATTCATCTCCCTCTAAAGTATTTTCATTTTGCAAATACACAACATATTCAAATGGATGGCGGTTTTTTTTTACTTGTGGAACTTTACAAAGGTGCAATACTTACATCTTGAGATTCTGCACTTGTGGTTGCTGGGCTACCTCATCAGCTAATTGCTCCTCTTGGAACGGTATAAATGATAGATCTTCTTGAATGATATCTAAAGGGATAACCATTGAAACTTGTAATTCCTAAAAAATTTCTATTGGTGCAATTATCCTCAAGGAATTTAGTCTTTTTAGTTTCAATAATTTAGCATATGAGATGGATTATGGAAGTCGAAACTCTTTGACATTTTTCAAATAACCAATGAAAAATCACATATGGTTCTAGGTTAAAAGCCTTTATACACAGGTTGTATAGCTTAGCTTCAACAAGATAACCCAAATGCGCATATAAGATGAAAACAGTTTCCTACCTGTCCATAACTCCTAATTAGTCTTTTTAACGGCTTTTGTAGAAACTTTAGTAAGCACATGTATTGTTGTCTTTAAAGCCTCACCCTACAAATGGTATACACTTATTACTCAACCAATTACATATAAATGAATCCCAATCCTTTAACTTCTCTTTCCTTTTATTTTCCTTTAAGGTTTACTTGTCTTCTTGAAAAGGTTTGTTTTCTTATACTTATCTTTATAATATACTAATTTAGTAAGTAAGAGTGGAAATCTAATAATTCCACTTTTTTCCTCACTTTTCAATCAACATCCTTATTGTAAAACTTGGATTTTATAGGAAAATTTGAGATTTTGATGAAGTTGTGAGGGTAATTATGGCAAATCATCAAAATGGCATAACTTGTTTAATTACAATACTGCAATCAATCATAATTTCCTATTAATTCCAGTTTTTCCATCTACTTAAAATTACAGTTTCGCAATCACCTCAAAATCTTACATAGATTTTCACTAAACTAAAATACTATGTAGTCTCGAGGTTTTTTAGAGCATTGCCATGGATTTTTTGTTTACACATATGTACCATTAATTTTGAACGTTTTTTAAATATATATCATGATTTTTTTCCAAATAAATACCATAAACTTCCGACGTTTTTAATTTAGATACCTGAACATTTTAATATCAAATAAATACCATGAACTTCTGACGTTTTTAGTTTAGATACCTACACTTTTTTATATCAAATAAATACCATGAATTTTGGACATTTTTCACATAATTATTATGGTCTTTGCTTGATACAAATAAATAGAAAGAACTTTTAATGACTTTGTTCTTACTAATAAAAAAAACCATAGACTTTTACATCAATATATCTTGAACCATAAATAAATATTGCTTTATATGATCAATTTTTCCAATATATAAAGGTTCTATGGATTATTCGAAAATCCTGCGCACCACGCAGGGTTTAAAATTCTATTGGTATATGCTATAAAATTCTCATTTTGTCTTATTCGCATCTTCTTTCTTTCGCGCTTCCTTATCCTTCCTCTTTTTCTTTCATTGTAATGCCATACCGCATCACTGCATATGTGATGCATATGCAGTATATGCTCTATGCACCTCTCAACCACAAGGTAGTGCATTTCGTGTTCCATAACCTTCCTCTCAATAGACTTGTCTCAGATAACAAATCCCGCACTGTGTTCCAACAAACTAACCCTGCCCTTAATATCAGCAAGGATATTGGAGCTCATTTTTTGAATTATTATTTTTGTTAATTCCAGTCCTAATTAGGAAAAATAAAGCATACAACAACGGTAATCATACTTAGAAAAATTAGCAAATACCATCTCTCAAACTCTTTGATTATGTTCAAATGTTACAATTAACCTAATTTCCCCTCACCCTAAAGTTTTGCACCTTCAATCATTCAACAACAAAAATTTTGGCTGACATCTATCCCGATTGGTCCGAAACGCTCATTAGCAACTCGGAATCCACCAATTTTATTCCGATCCGGTATCGGCCAAACCGATCCAGTACAAGGGGCACAGATGAGAACTGGGGTTTGAAATTAACTTTACACGGAAATCAGAAAGGAAAAAAAAACATAATATAATGAAATCGATGCTTAATAGAGTGGGTGAATATTTCGTCTTGTAACCTGAATAGGCGGAGATTGGAGGGATTTAGACCACGGCAATCGACGAAGATGATCTCTAGCGGGATCTGAGAAGGTCGCCGGCGGTCTTACGTCGGCGGTGGAGGCGGCGGAGATCTTGGCTCGACGATCAACGGGGAGAGATCGCTCTCGATATCGAGGGTTAAGAATGCGTTTTATGCGAGGAATTTTTGGCTTATTTCCACTTACTTTCTCATCTCTAGTTTAGTCGATGCGCAATAATGGGTTTGGTTTGTCAATGGATATTGACCTATAAACCCATACCCGTTAAACATCATTATTAGGCTAAATTGCCAAAAAAAACACAAGCCCTTTTTTCCGCCGTCAAAAACCGCCTGCCCTCGAAGAATGAAAACCTTATGGAAATTTTTTCTGATTTAGATATCACATGAAATGGTTAAGACATCACAGACAGCTTCTTAGATATCGCTGGCTACTGTATGGATATCGCTGGCTACTGTAAAAGGTTTGTTGACAACTAAAAGCTTTTTTAGGGGGTTTTTGACAACGGAAAAAAGTTCTTGACGGTTTTTGACAATTTATCGTTATTATTTTTATTTTCTTTAAGTGGGAATTTCTTTTAGACCCCACCCATTGATAGAGAAAAATTACATCACTGTGGACGAGCACTTTCGGCTTGCTTGCCAAAAGAAAATTAATTAGAAGAAAAATATACAATGCTTCGAGAAGACAGTCAAATTTATCTCTCTGCCTATAATTGTAGGCAATATATATAAGTCCAAGGCATTAAGCTTCTTAAAAATATCAGGAACAACGTATTCCCCTTCAACTTGTATTAAAAGATTTTTAATATTGTGTCTGATATGGTAAAAATATTTCCAATGAAGATTATAGTTGCCATTAATAGCTGAAATTGAGGCCATATTGTCGGACTTGATATGTACCCTTGTTAACTTATCACGGATACAGTATGCTAAAGCATCATTGATAGCTCTAATTTCTGCTTCAATATTAGTAGGGCGATGATGCTCGATATCGGTGATCTCCCAGATCAGGACACGTGGCAGAGGACGTGTCCCAGGTGCCCGAACCCAATGCTACTAATTTCTGTTACCGTTTGAACGTAGTGTGGCACTTAGTTCATTTATCTTGCTTGATTGTTGCTTATTGTAAATTCTACCCGGAAATTCATTTCTGCATATAACAATTTATGGCATCTAAAATAAAATAAAAAATATTCATCTTGGCCTGTTTGACACCCCTAACCCCGTTGTAGCGTCCGTGCGTCGTGTTCTCGTCCCGTTCAGTGAAACGGGCGAGTTTGGACGGCTACGTGCACGTACGTGTGTCCGTTTTGGGGGTATACTTTTTTATTGTAAAATACTTAATTTTCACTTTTGGATCCCGTTTAAAATTCTATTATTTCAATTCCAAATTTTTGGACCCGACCCGGGCCCGATTTGGAAATGTTTTATTTTGCGCCAAAACCCTAAATTTTAATATATTTAAACCATCGTATATTTCTAAATTAACCATATATTTTACTGTTCTCTTATAACCTTTAAAATGTTTTTAATATTTTTTTTCCTAACCTCTAAATCCCTTCACAACCAATCACGATTCTCTTTAACTCCCCTGGGCCCCTCTCTCTTACTCTCTCTCTCCCCCCCCCCCTCTCTCCCTCTCTCTCACACTCTCTCTCTCTACCCGTCTCTCTCTCTCTCTTTTATATCTCTCTCTCTCTCTTTAAACTCTTTCCTCCTCTTCTTTTCTTTGAGAACGCGAAACCCAGCCCCAGCGAACCCTAGCCGCCGTGCCTCTCGCCGCCGCAGCCCCAACGCCGACACCACCGTCACCAGCATCGTCGCCTCCTCGCCCTCGACCAATCCACCGCGCCTCCTTCCTCCTTCTTCTTTCTTTTCTTCTCCCTTGCTTTCATTTTCCTCCTTCGGTTCTGTGATTGGATTGCTGTTTTTGCAGTTCGTGCGCCGGAGCTCCGTCGACGTGGTCGACGATCACACCCCCCTCCACAGAGCATCGTGAGCACCCTCTTCTCCATCCTCCTTCCTTTCTTCCTTCTTGATTCTTCTTTTATCGTTTCATGCAATTTGAATATTATTTTATTCACTATTTTTAGGGTTCGCCGGAATCCGGCCGTGCCGGCGACGTGTCCCGACGTTCCAGCGAGGTATCCCGACCCGTGTGGCATCATTGTTCGTCGTTTGGGTTCATTTCGTGAACCGTGCGCCCGTCGCGAGCTTTCCCCGCCGACGGTTAACGTTCCGTTTTCCCGATTCGCGACCCGTCGAGGCAAGTACCCCTTGCTACATGCTAAATAATATTTACATACTTATTGATGACACCCTAAACCTATAAATTTAACTTTAGTACGATCATTTCTCATTTTCATGTACAATATTGTTACATATCATTTTATCTTTCAAACCAGGAACCTACAGTTTGCAATTGAACCTAATAACCACATTTACATGTTTAATCACATTTTTAATATTGACATAGCTTAGAGCATTTATCTCTATAGTTTTGTTCCATTTGGACACTCGTGTACATTTAACCTGCTTAAACCGGGATTTCATCCATGAAACTTATAGATATATATCATTGCATCCATGAAGTTTTAAACTTGTTAACTTGATTAAATGGCTATAATTGTCTTACTGCATTCTTGTAATGTTGAAATCATCTCTGTGACACAACTGATAACTGTATTGAAAATTGAGTGCATCTGCCTATTGCTTATTTCATTGCTTAGATCATGTTGTTGATAACCAGGCTTGATTATGTAACTTAGTATGAGCACACCATGATATTGTTTACATCTTGATCTGACTTGATACATACATATTGCTTTACCCAACATGGTACCGTATACTGTTTGACTAGACCTGATGTACCATGACCTGACCCGTTACCTGATCTTGTGTCTAATGCCAATAAACCTGACATGTAGTCCTCATGGACCGTTCCTGTTGTCTATCCAAACAAACATGTTTACCTGATCCTGTGTTGGCATTAGTTTCTTGATTTCGGGATACCTGACTTGACTTACACATATAACTTGGGGGTATGGGGAAATCAAAGGTGAAACCTGACTTGTAACTCAACAGTTCACTACTTGTACTGATCAGTTTTAGAGGCCAGGCCCGCCTCGAGAGCATGCTGCTGACATCGTTGGTCTTTATCCTTTCCCTGTTAGTGCCTAGCGGCACGTCTCGGTTTCAGCCCGAGAGTCTTAGACCGTGGTCCCGGGCATGCACGGGATACTATTGAGTTATATCGATAATTCATCAATTTGATTTCAAAGACTTTAGAATAGATAACCTGATAGACCAGTTTAGTTTACTCACTGCTCTGACTTATATTATTGTTACTCTGGTTTTATTCATGTTTATATTGCATTGCCTGCTACACTGTTCATATTATATTACTTGATGACATGACGCGCTGACGTCTGGGTTTTGCATGGCCCAGATTCCGTACCGCTGTTGCAGTCCGAGCAGGAGTACTTCAGCCAGCAGGATGAGCTGTGAGTTCTGTAATAGTTAGTTTTCTTTCCTGCATTTATTTCCTGATGTGAGCCCGCATTATGGGACATACATTCCAGTTATTTTGTATTGGATCTTTCGCTTCCGCATTTTATTATTCTTGACTCATGTTATCTTGGATTACGGACATGTTTTAAATTGTTTTATATTGTTCTTGATATCTCCACGGCCGTAATGTGACTGTGGATGGATACTTCCTACCCACAGGTAGCATGGTTGGCTATGTCACGTACCCACTTTAGCGTACTCTGGGAAGCGGGGCGTGACACCAGGGCTCACAAGAAAGGACCTACAGTGGCTGACCAGACCACTTATGTGCCCGTCCTACAAACAAACACTGGCTCACCTCCGAGCCTCAGCACAATTGGCCTCCTTGGTCCCACAGCTCGTCTCCGAGCTATCACAGGCCGAGCTTCCTTGGTGTAACGTTCTAGAAAATCGTTTTGTGTTTGTTTCTGTTTTTGGGTGAAATTCATCGGTATTTTTAGTTTTATACCGATTGTGATCAGACGGCCATATCGACTTGCCAGCACCTAGTTTTGATAAAATAAAGCTTGTGCGCACACTTTGGGAGTATATGTGACGTTTTGGTCCAATTTGAATTTTTCCCATTTTTAATGTTATTTTAATCCGGTTTGCACTTTTCTGGAAATCTTTTCTTTGCAACTTTTTCTTAAAAATTTTCCTAAGTTAATCTAAACCACAAAGTATTATGTTGTGTGGCCTAGGATTAAAGGGAAAAAGAAAAGAAAAGAAAAGAAAAGAAGAGAAGAGAAGGTGCATGCATGTGTTGACCTTGAGTTTGAATGCATTTATGTGTGGAAATTGCTAGGAAATTCCCTCTCTCTCTCTCCTCCACTCACTTGGCCGAGCTCCCTTCCCTCTCTTCTGCACTTAGTCATTTTCCCTTTCTCTTTTCTTCATAAAACATTCACAAATCCATCTCTCTTCACAAAAATCCCATTTTCTTCACTTCATCTCATTTTCTTGCCTTGGAGCATGCAAGCTTGGATTCTTTGTGTTCTTTCAGCTAGGTAATTATCCTTATCTCTTCTTTAGTTAGTTTTTGTGCTTTGTTGATTGATAGTTTCAGTTTAGATTGTTAAATTAGGGTTTGATGCAAAATATCGTATTTTTGTATCGGTTTGTGGTTTCTAGGACCTGCTGTGATCCGGGAAGTTTACTGAGAAATTAAACATAGAAGTAGTGTTGTACTAGAGGACCTGGAGCACCACCATCAAGACGGACCCCATGCCACCGGCCTGGGCCGGCGACTTCAAGAGGAGGGGCCGGCGACGCCGGCCAAGTGGTGGAGTTAGGGTTTGGGTTTTTGGTCTGTAGCTGTCTGCTAGGGTTTGGGTTCCTCTGGTCTTATTTAAATTGTTTAGTTTTCACAGTAGGCAAATCTGGGATCAATTGGGTAGTTTCTAGTGTTTCGTGTTCGTGTGATACGTGTTACGACACGGGTCGTGCAGTTTTAGTGGTTTCGCTCTTAAGTTGTTTTCGTCGTGTCGCTACTCTCGTTAGCCACGATACGAACACTTAAGAGGTGGTTGTGTGTTGTTGTGTCGGTTAGTTGTAGCTTGTTCGTATTTCGTAGCTGTTATTGATATATATAGTTGTTGTTGTTTATATGTTGCAGGTTCGCAGACGAGGACTACGGACACTGCCACAGGGGGATTCAGGTGGTAGACTTCATCTAGCTTGGAGTGTGGGTGAGTAGATTTAACATCTACAGGGGAATCGCCCGCATGGCGTTATGCGTCTGGGCTAGAAATACTTTTACCTTGTCGCATATTCTATATCATGTTTAGAATTGCGCATATACCTTACTGCTTAGTGATAGTTGTGATTGGACTAGTATCCTTAGGACACTGCACTATTATTGACGGCTCAGATTGCGAGAGCACTGATTGTATGCCACACAGACCGTCAATAATTGCCATGTCATACACAACCATATTTAGAAATAATATTGTATGGCTAGGGACATTGTGACTTTGATACATATTTATTATCGTTTATAACTTAGACTTGACATGCTAGTTCCTGTTTACCTATAGGGTTCTGTACCATTAGTGTTAGGTACATTTACACCTAGGGACATAGATACAGGTGTACTTGCATTTCATACTTTATTTATACCTGATAGGTATATTGCATCATCTTATAGGTAGATACCTATATTTCTGCTTTACCATTCATGTATTCATTTATATCTGGTGAATGCTATGCTATTCTTTTATACGCTTTCATTACAGTCTTCATATTGCGTATACTTTATTCATGGATTATCGCATTGTTATATGGATTTTTCATGATGTTTTCTGGATTTGGGAACCGTGGTAGTTCATGAAATTATGCATACATTGAAACACCCGGTTTCCTTGAGATGATATTATAGCATCCACCATGAGATTTATCGGTGCGGGTATATATACCCCATGCGAGGAGGCGTCGTGAGCCGTATGAGGGTACATGGTGGGGCCCGGAGGTACCCCGAAGCAAGAATGTTGTCGGAGTGAGTCGACGTCGCAGTGAGGCGATGAGGCCTAGGGGAGCCATACTTTCCGGTGACAGGACTAATGACTCATCGGCTATCGAGTGGATACCGACGGGAGTCATGTGCGTATGGATACGTGGAAAGACGGGAGTCAGAGCTAGGCACTCGTGCTTTCCGGATAGCGTGTGATACGTACTTATCAGTTTTTCTGTGTCGATGCTTGACACATTGGTTTCATGATATTTCTAAATACTCATTTGTATATATAACAGGGGATTGGGCCGCTGTTATATATGCCCTTACACCAATATTAGTGGAATGGGACGCTAATATATGTGTATTGCCCTCATCATATTATTATGTCATTATATTTAGGATGTTAGAACTGTGCTGGAGATTTGACTTGGGACTTAAGAGATGTGAGATCCACTCGATGATGTACATTGATATATGTGAGATATACCGATATTGTACATACGAGATATGTGAGATCCACTTGCTGTTGTACATTTGATATATGTGAGATATACTGATATTGTACATACGAGAGATGTGAGATCCACTTGGTGTTGTACATATGACATAGGTGAGATATACCTGATATTGTACATACGAGAGATGTGAGATCCACTTGCTGTTGTACATTTGATATAGGTGAGATATACCTGATATTGTACATACTAGAGATGTGAGATCTACTTGATGTGTACATTCGATACTTATGCGAGATATATTTGATATTGTGTAGTTGAGGAGATGTGACACTTAGATGATATGAGAGCCAGTTTGGTGACTGACTTGAGGGATTGGGAATTGATTTGTCTTACTGGATTGTGATCCTACCACGACGTCAGGATTCCGTGGAAATGACATATTTCACTCCATACCTCATCTTGACATACTTGTGCACTATTCCATGTATTAGGAGTACCTGTGAGCGTACCTTCATGAGTGTTGCACATTTACTTTCTCATATCCCCAGTGCATGATTATTGCATACTGTTGCCATATCATTATTGCTTGATATATCGGTGGTACTGGTTAGTGTACTTTCCATTAATTCGTACTCATGACCTGTTAG
This sequence comes from Agapanthus africanus, assembly GCA_030015575.1. NCBI lineage: Eukaryota > Viridiplantae > Streptophyta > Magnoliopsida > Asparagales > Amaryllidaceae > Agapanthus > Agapanthus africanus. The sequence continues at coordinate 12,982,206 of JASDDO010000022.1, forward strand.
TATTGAAATGTCATATATTAGATTCATGCTGTACGTTCATTCTTGCGATTACCTGCATATGTTATTTACTATTCACGAGTTGGCAACTCACCCCCGTTGTGCCACAGGTATTGCAGGTGTTTCCCTAGAGTAGTTGAGGCAAGCTTTTGAGCTTTTCAGCTATTCACCTATCTATCATCTTTTGGCTGCGGATACCACTTCGCCTGTTAGTGTGCAGTTTTGCCCAGGTGGGTTTGTGGTTATCTAAGATTGTACTGTATATTCGTTGTATCTTGTACTCTCCATCTACTAGCTGAATGTTGTGACTTAGAAACTTGGTGAGGACGATTTTGTATATATTGTGGATTTGTTGCTTTTATACAGTTTCCTTTCTTTTGTCTCTTATTTCTTCGCTATATCTGTTGTGGTGTTGTTTTCCGCCGTTGGGCGTGGATTTTGCTCCCGTTTGGGATGCTTTACTTTATATTTATGTTGTACCCTTTTTAGGAGCTTGTTTTACAAAGGAGGTGCTGCCAAAATTTTAAAGAAAAAGTGGACTCTTTTTAAAGAATTTGGGTTGTGATTTCAAATGTTTCCAAAACTTTTATTATCTTTTCCGTATTTTTATGGTTTAGATTTCTGGGTTTTGGCTTTCTTTTACTGCGTTACGTCTGGAGGCGTTGCGAAGTATTAGGGCCATCACGTACCATTTTTGGGTCGTGACAAAGTTGGTATCAGAGCGTGGTTTTACCTTTCGGAGTGTAGGATGACCCTGGTATGATGGAGTAGGTAACCTAAGCGGAGTAACGTAGTGTGTGTATGTCTGCAGCATACTCACGATGCAGTATTTCGCCTAAAGTGCCTAAGTACAATTGCTTGAGATTCCTTCCTTGATGATTCATATCCTTGTGATTCGATTTTCTTGTTCTTATCGAATCCTATCTCTATTTATAGTCTTGCCGTCGATGACTATGGGGACTCAGAGTGATGCAGAGAGCCGAGGTCAGGGTTAGCTCGGGTGAGACGAGCACTGACCAGGATGGCACTCTTGTTGCACAGTTGCAGACGGATCAGCCTTCGACTGATCAGCTCGCTAGGCTTGTGACAGAGATGCAGGACTTGCGCCATACGATGAGATCATTGGTTGATGCCATTAGAGCGCAGCTACAGGAGGTTGTCATCCCAGTTACTCAGTTGTTTCTTGGGATCAGCATGCAGCAGTCTGTTACTTACGTAGCACCAGTGGATGTAACCCCAGTGGACGAAACCCGTATTCCAGAGACTGTGCGAGTTCCAGGACAGTGGAGGACTCGTACAGGTGTGCCAGTCCAGGGACAGAGGTTCAGTCGTCGTGACAGGTTTCGTGCACGTCATGGGAGTAGCAGAGGCTTAGGACGAGGACAGTCGTCTAGCTCTTATCCCCAGGATGGTCAGCAGTTTTCTTCCGGATGTTATCGGTGCGGGAGTTTGGATCATCGGGTTCGAGTTTGTACTAAGCCACGTAGTCGCGAGACAGCTATACCGCAGAGTGGAGGATTTCAGCCTGTTGTGGGTAGAAGGCAGACACGAGAGTTTGTTTCTACTCATCCGGACGCACGGGCGTCCAGTGCAGATTGGTCAGGTATCCTTGTTCATGTTCTTTTGTTGTACTTGTAGGTTTTTCGCACTTTGTGCCGTGGTTGGGACGAGGATCGTGTTAGTTAGATCAGCCGTTTTGTTGTGTTAACTTCTGTCAGCGATTCTTTTGTTGCGCGACACGTAATTCAGTCGTATGCCAATCGGTGAGGAGATTTTGCCGTCATTGGATCCTTCTAGAGATGTTGGATTTGACGTTCTCCTGGGCATGGATTGGTTAGCTACGTGTTAGGCGTCTGTGGACTACCGTGTGGAAACAGTCAGGAATTGTTTTCCCGGCGAGTCAGTTCTTGTTGTGCAGGTGGATAGTTGTGCCGCCTCTCACAGCTTGAATTCAGCCTTTTCCGCTAGTCAGCTTTGGAGGAGATGTCGTGGATTCTTGGCGTTCATTTGAGATACTGGAGCCACAGTAGATTTGTTGGACCGGGTACCTATCGTGCAAGAGTTGTTCGACGATGTTCCAAGGGAGCTAGCGAAATTCAGGGAGCGTAAGGATCTGCTGCAGAGTTGGTTGTTGGGAGGTTTGTGTGTCCGAGTGTTTCGCTTTTGGGGAGCTCATAATTCTGTTCGTTCAGGAGAAAGACGATAGATTGCGGTTGTGGATTGATAGATCGTCAATTGAACCGGCTTACGGTGCGGTTAGGTATCATTTACCTCGCTTCGACGATTTCTTCGATCAGCTCCAGAGTGCGAGACTTTTTCTAAGTTTGTTGGGATCAGGTCATCATTGTTGCGGGTTCGGGGTGATGACATTCTGGTCAAGCCTTTGTGTCTTGAGGGGCAGGAGCAGCATTTGAGAATTTGTTTTGCAGACATTGGGAGAGCCCAGCTGTTTGCTAGATTCTCGGAGTGTTCCTTCAGGCTTGTTTGTGCTGACTCCTAGGTTTTGTAGTTACGGGAGACGGTTTCGTATGGTTCCGAGGGAGATCGTGACCGTACAGCTTAGGCCCAGACTTGTGTGCAGGACGGAGATCCGCAGATTTTGGGTTTAGCAGGTTTTTACCGCCGTTTCGTGCAGGATTACTGGAGTATTGTTGCACCGTTGACTGGACAGACCAGTAAGGAGATTCTTTTCTTTGAACTGAGGCATGTGGGCAGAATTTTCAGCAGTTGGAGATTCGGTTAGCAATTGCATCAGTTCTTGCTTTTGATTCGGAGACCTTGATTGTGACAAGGTTGTGCTAAGTTAGGGATGCGTTTGTGTACCTGATGTTATCGGGTAGAGACGTGAAATCCTAGAGCAAGCACATCAGTCAACTCTCTATGTTCATTCAAGTTCCGCCAACATTGACGTGACTGGTGAGATAGTTACGGGTGGACAGGAGTGTAAAGAGGAATTTCAGGTTTCGTTTCAAAGTGTTTGTCTTGTTGTGCGTTTGGTTGATTGTTTGCGGCAGTTGGGATCGTCACTCGCCATTGTAGGATACTTCTTGATAGCTGTTATCAGGAGACATTTCAATTGGCAACCTTTAGGTTTAGTCAGGTAGTGTCGATCACCAGTCTGTTTTTCTGACTCTACTTAGTAGGATTTTTGGACCTCAGCTAGTCTAGAGACTTCGGAGATGTTCAAGTTGGTCTTTTGAGATCCTTTATGCGAGTTAGTTTTCGTTGCTTTAATTTGGCACTTCCGCCCAGATTATCGATTATTCACCCCGTTTTCATGGTGTTGATTTTTGCAAATACCTTCATGGCTTTTTCACATGATTCAGCACAGACCATTAGTGTGGACTCGATCTTTTCGTTCATCGGCAGCCATGTGTGTAAATGGTTCGGCAGGTGAAGAAACTTCGGTCAAGGGTCTTGCCATCTGTGGAGAGTTTTCTTGGACGTAGCTGTATAGTGAGGGGATCACTTGGAAAGCTGCGAGTGAGATTTGGGAGTTTTGTACTCTTCTCTTTGAAGGTATGCTTGGTGAAAATTTTAAATTCGGGGACGAATTTTTATAAGGGGGGAGATTGTAACGTTCTAGAAATTGTTTTGTGTTTGTTTCTGTTTTTGGGTGAAATTCATCGGTATTTTCAGTTTTATACCGATTGTGATCAGACGGCCATATCGACTTGCCAGCACCTAGTTTTGATAAAATAAAGCTTGTGCGCACACTTTGGGAGTATATGTGACGTTTTGGTCCAATTTGAATTTTTCCCATTTTTAATGTTATTTTAATCCGGTTTGCACTTTTCTGGAAATCTTTTCTTTGCAACTTTTTCTTAAAAATTTTCCTAAGTTAATCTAAACCACAAAGTATTATGTTGTGTGGCCTAGGATTAAAGGGAAAAAGAAAAGAAAAGAAAAGAAAAGAAGAGAAGAGAAGGTGCATGCATATGTTGACCTTGAGTTTGAATGCATTTATGTGTGGAAATTGCTAGGAAATTCCCCCTCTCTCTCCCCTCCACTCACTTGGCCGAGCTCCCTTCCCTCTCTTCTGCACTTAGTCATTTTCCCTTTCTCTTTTCTTCATAAAACATTCACAAATCCATCTCTCTTCACAAAAATCCCATTTTCTTCACTTCATCTCATTTTCTTGCCTTGGAGCATGCAAGCTTGGATTCTTTGTGTTCTTTCAGCTAGGTAATTATCCTTATCTTTTCTTTAGTTAGTTTTTGTGCTTTGTTGATTGATAGTTTCAGTTTAGATTGTTAAATTAGGGTTTGATGCAAAATATCGTATTTTTGTATCGGTTTGTGGTTTCTAGGACCTGCTGTGATCCGGGAAGTTTACTGAGAAATTAAACATAGTAGTAGTGTTGTACTAGAGGACCTGGAGCACCACCATCAAGACGGACCCCATGCCACCGGCCTGGGCCGGCGACTTTAAGAGGAGGGGCCGGCGACGCCGGCCAAGTGGTGGAGTTAGGGTTTGGGTTTTTGGTCTGTAGGTGTCTGCTAGGGTTTGGGTTCCTCTGGTCTTATTTAAATTGTTTAGTTTTCACAGTAGGCAAATCTGGGATCAATTGGGTAGTTTCTAGTGTTTCGTGTTCGTGCAATACGTGTTACGACACGGGTCGTGCAGTTTTAGTGGTTTCGCTCTTAAGTTGTTTTCGTCGTGTCGCTACTCTCGTTAGCCACGATACGAACACTTAAGAGGTGGTTGTGTGTTGTTGTGTCGGTTAGTTGTAGCTTGTTCGTATTTCGTAGCTGTTATTGATATATATAGTTGTTGTTGTTTATATGTTGCAGGTTCGCAGACGAGGACTACGGACACTGCCACAGGGGGATTCAGGTGGTAGACTTCATCTAGCTTGGAGTGTGGGTGAGTAGATTTAACATCTACAGGGGAATCGCCCGCATGGCTTTATGCGTCTGGGCTAGAAATACTTTTACCTTGTCGCATATTCTATATCATGTTTAGAATTGCGCATATACCTTACTGCTTAGTGATAGTTGTGATTGGACTAGTATCCTTAGGACACTGCACTATTATTGACGGCTCAGATTGCGAGAGCACTGATTGTATGCCACACACACCGTCAATAATTGCCATGTCATACACAACCATATTTAGAAATGATATTGTATGGTTAGGGACATTGTGACTTTGATACATATTTATTATCGTTTATAACTTAGACTTGACATGCTAGTTCCTGTTTACCTATAGGGTTCTGTACCATTAGTGTTAGGTACATTTACACCTAGGGACATAGATACAGGTGTACTTGCATTTCATACTTTATTTATACCTGATAGGTATATTGCATCATCTTATAGGTAGATACCTATATTTCTGCTTTACCATTCATGTATTCATTTATATCTGGTGAATGCTATGCTGTTCTTTTATACGCTTTCATTACAGTCTTCATATTGCGTATACTTTATTCATGGATTATCGCATTGTTATATGGATTTTTCATGATGTTTTCTGGATTTGGGAACCGTGGTAGTTCATGAAATTATGCATACATTGAAACACCCGGTTTCCTTGAGATGATATTATAGCATCCACCATGAGATTTATCGGTGCGGATATATATACCCCATGCGAGGAGGCGTCGTGAGCCGTATGAGGGTACATGGTGGGGCCCGGAGGTACCCCGAAGCAAGAATGTTGTCGGAGTGAGTCGACGTCGCAGTGAGGCGATGAGGCCTAGGGGAGCCATACTTTCCGGTGACAGGACTAATGACTCATCGGCTATCGAGTGGATACCGACGGGAGTCATGTGCGTATGGATACGTGGAAAGACGGGAGTCAGAGCTAGGCACTCGTGCTTTCCGGATAGCGTATGATACGTACTTATTCTGTGTCGATGCTTGACACATTGGTTTCATGATATTTCTAAATACTCATTTGTATATATAACAGGGGATTGAGCCGCTGTTATATATGCCCTTACACCAATATTAGTGGAATGGGACGCTAATATATGTGTATTGCCCTCATCATATTATTATGTCATTATATTTAGGATGTTAGAACTGTGCTGGAGATTTGACTTGGGACTTAAGAGATGTGAGATCCACTCGATGATGTACATTGATATATGTGAGATATACCGATATTGTACATACGAGATATGTGAGATCCACTTGCTGTTGTACATTTGATATATGTGAGATATACTGATATTGTACATACGAGAGATGTGAGATCCACTTGGTGTTGTACATATGACATAGGTGAAATATACCTGATATTGTACATACGAGAGATGTGAGATCCACTTGCTGTTGTACATTTGATATAGGTGAGATATACCTGATATTGTACATACTAGAGATGTGAGATCTACTTGATGTGTACATTCGATACTTATGCGAGATATATTTGATATTGTGTAGTTGAGGAGATGTGAAACTTAGATGATATGAGAGCCAGTTTGGTGACTGACTTGAGGGATTGGGAATTGATTTGTCTTACTGGATTGTGATCCTACCACGACGTCAGGATTCCGTGGAAATGACATATTTCACTCCATACCTCATCTTGACATACTTGTGCACTATTCCATGTATTAGGAGTACCTGTGAGCGTACCTTCATGAGTGTTGCACATTTACTTTCTCATATCCCCAGTGCATGATTATTGCATACTGTTGTCATATCATTATTGCTTGATATATTGGTGGTACTGGTTAGTGTACTTTCCATTAATTCGTACTCATGACCTATTAGTATTGAAATGTCATATATTAGATTCATGCTGTACGTTCATTCTTGCGATTACCTGCATATGTTATTTACTATTCACGAGTTGGCAACTCACCCCCGTTGTGCCATAGGTATTGCAGGTGTTTCCCTAGAGTAGTCGAGGCAAGCTTTTGAGCTTTTCAGCTATTCACCTATCTATCATCTTTTGGCCGCGGATACCATTTCACCTGTTAGTGTGCAGTTTTGCCCAGGTGGGTTTGTGGTTATCTAAGATTGTACTGTATATTCGTTGTATCTTGTACTCTCCATCTACTAGCTGTATGTTGTGACTTAGAGACTTGGTGAGGACGATTTTGTATATATTGTGGATTTGTTGCTTTTATACAGTTTCCTTTCTTTTGTCTCTTATTTCTTCGCTATATCTGTTGTGGTGTTGTTTTCCGCCGTTGGGCGTGGATTTTGCTCCCGTTTGGGATGCTTTACTTTATATTTATGTTATACCCTTTTTAGGGGCTTGTTTTACAAAGGAGGTGCTGCCAAAATTTTAAAGAAAAAGTGGACTCTTTTTAAAGAATTTGGGTTGTGATTTCAAATGTTTCCAAAACTTTTATTATCTTTTCCGTATTTTTATGGTTTAGATTTCTGGGTTTTGGCTTTCTTTTACTGCGTTACGTCTGGAGGCGTTGCGAAGTATTAGGGCCATCACGTACCATTTTTGGGTCGTAACACTTGGCCCTCTCAGCTCGCCTCCGGGCTCGAGCAAAACCAAGATACCTCGGCTCTCCCGCTCCTCCGCGAGCCCTCCCGCCGAGGTCATCTTCCTCGGTCTCATCGACCGACCAACAGCACCGCTTGCAGGCGTAACCGCCATCCCGCGAATCTCGTCATGCGTGAGATCTCCGCTGGCCACATCCCACGTTCCACGCCACCACGATCCCCCATTAACGAGCCTGTCTCGCTATTAATGGGAGGTCTGCTCATCACGCGGGCGTGACGTCGGGAGCGTAACGACCGGCGTGATTCTCACGCCTGCCTCACCTGCTGCCACCGCTATATAAACACCTTCTTCAGATGGTTCAAGTAAGCCATTTTTACATCACTAAACCGTTACTCTGCTCGGATTTCCTTTCTAACTTGATCATCGAAGGGTCCTCGGTGGTACAACCACCCCGGGAGTTCCTTGCAGCTAGCTCGGCAACCACAACCTCAAACCCAATGAGATCCACACGCTTCACGAGCGACAGCCTCCAGATCCAATCTCAGCAATCCATCGCCGCCATCAACAGATCTGTCACTACCCAAATGTGGTACGTGACCGACACTTAAATCACATGACATCTAAAGACATCGACGCGATCCAAGTAAGCCGAAACCGGGAATCTAAACCCTTTTTGAAAATATTGGAGGTGGGTTTAAAATAATTATCAGATGGAATCAGTTTAATTAACATTTAAATTTAACTATGTATGTTTCAGAATCATCTATGACGTTTTGAAAATCTAACAACACCTCCTTTAAAAGTTTTATATAAAAACCCGATACAACTACCACAATAAAATAGCATCCCAACGGGTGCTAGCTTTCACGTCCAAAAGACGGAACAGCCAAACAACCATATCATAAGTCAACTCTAAAGAGTGCGACATCACCACATATAAACTCTAAGTCTCGCTTCTAAGTCCATAATATACCACTTCTAAGTTGATAGAGTTTCCACTAGATACAAGAATATATGAATAATCAAGAGCAAATATGATACAATAATAACCCACTTACCAATCAATTGCCGAAAAAAATGTGTGCCCAAATCACTGATAATCCAAGCGTAATACCTATAAGAAAACTATGGCACAACGGGGATAAGTTGCCAACTCGGTGAATAAAAGTACATCTAAAGGTAGAAATCGAAATGCATGACGATACCTAGTTCATAAGTATAGTCTTATCATAATAATCTGTACCACTATACTATATGATATGCATGTTAGTTATATGTATGCCCTAGAGGCCATTACTGTACATAGGGTGTATATTGTAGTGGATGCTGGGACATATATAAGGAGGACTTTCTTGCTCGACATGATAGTATGCTATCTGGTTGCTCTTTATCTTAACGTGTACACTGATTGTCTCTCTGTTACATGTTGGTAAAGCCCTTAGGATGTGTACTTGACTACCTAGACTATGATGCGAATCATACTGGTGGGGACATGGTAGTCCATAAGTACATCCTTCAAGGTCCCTAGTCGTGGGTGTATCGAGACGGGGCATCGATATACCAGAGTAGACTAGCGTATATCTTCTCGACCCATACAGCTGGGCGATGGATGATCCCATATCCATTGGTGTTTGACATCAGAGATGATATACGGGTGCTCAGTGGAGACTGGATACACTGGACGGACTCGCCGAGAACTCCCAGATGGTATTATACCTTACGTCAGATCGCAGTTCTCTGGTGACACTGGTACATGTTAGTCTGTAGACCCGAGATCGTCATATAGTCTTGTGTGATTCCCACTGTGCTTTGATTTCCACCTTACCACGTCCAAGAGGGCGTGCAAAACGGTGGTTTTTGGGTACAGTCCCGAATCACATGGAGGCAATGAGCGATAGGAGGGGATTCGTCTCTCCCGGTATAGGGAGTTGATGTTGCGCTGTGTTCGATTGGCTATAACCGGAAATCCCTGTCCAGGGTTGCTGAGATTTTCTGGTAAGTGTTACCAGTAGTATCTCGAACTGTTATAGAATACGTATCGACACGACTTATCAAGCTACTGGGGTCTGACGTTTACCACCCCTATGCGAGATATGCGACATATCAGACGAACAGACCGGACTGTACGGTAAGTGTTACTAGTTGGATTCACAGGAGTGTGAGCGGGCTTGCTCGTTGATCTTCTGATCGCTCAATACCCGGGTGGCCGTTACGTTTAGCAGACCGCTTGCGGCTTGTGAGTGTTTGATATGATCATCATCTACTGCCGGCGTATTGACGAGTCTTTAGAGTCCTACACAGAGGTTTCCTGGCTCAAGTGAAACGAAATAGGAGAGCATATGAGATATGTGCGGGACCGAGAATAATACCAGTATGTGATACTGTATTCCATTCTCGCGATTTGTATCATCGGTCGGTTATATGTGATATAGCCGGGTTACCGAATCAAGTGTTGATTCGATATATTGATACACTTGATATTAGTCGGTTATATGCAGTATGACCGGATCATTAAATCAAGTGTTGATTTAATGATTTAATGTATAATAATATATTTGATATATTACTTTACATTAACTAGTATTTGTTCACTTAAGATTGATTTTCTCACTTGATGTGCACAAGTTGTATATGTGATATATTTTTGTGCACTTGTTTGTATCATGTTTGATGATACATGCAAACTTGGGTGTGCGTTTACTTTAAACCATGTTTAGGTTAATGGTTAGGTTTTAACTTAATTATTTATTTTATTCATTTATTTTTGGGCAAGAAATAAAATGGTAGCTTCTTTTGGTTTTTACTTGAAGCTTTGAAAAGTCTTGACCATTTTGTTTTTTCCTTAACCTAACCATTACTCCTAAACCCTAGTTTATTTTCTACATGAGTTTACTTCACCCATGGTTGCATTATGATAAGTCTTCACTTGATTTTTCATTTTGATTATTTTATTGATATTCTTTTCTTCTTCTTCTTCTTCTTGATGAAGAAAAGAAAAGCTTGCTAGAAAATTCTAAGTGATGAAATCAAGTGAGAAATCCAAATCCAAAGTGAACCCACTTTCTATTTCTTCATCCTCTACCACTTGCCATGTTGTATATGGTGTTTTCTTTACAAGGTTCATGACCAATTGAAGATGGAGCTTGATTTAGAGTCGCCTCGACGTAGATCATCTTCGGCACCGAAGTCAACGACCTAGCCCGATCATTTCTCCGACGAAACCATCGCTAGAGTCCGGGATTCGATGATCGCAGCGGAGGGATGTCTTCACGGAGCTTTAGAAGTGGAGGACCGGATCTACAAAGGTTGTATTTCCATCCACTTAGTAGCAAAGTAGTTTGCTTGCTTGTTTGTTCCGCCTATCCTCTAGTTAACGATCTATATTAGGGTTTCTCGGCACATAAAATTTGAATTCGGCATGGTAGATGCCTTGTGGAACCTCTTGAGTGTGCCTAGAAACCCTACAGTGGTATCAGAGCCTACCTAGAGCTTTAGGCGTAATGTAGACGAAGCTAGAAGTCCGATCGAATCCGTAATCCCCAAATTTCACCCCTCTCTGTACAATCTTTCAAAATGTGGATTTTTGTGAATTAAGCAGGAAAATATAAGAATTACTGTGAAGTACGGACCCCTAACTCAAAAATTTGACCGCGGAACCGCGGCCAAACCAAGGGTTCCGCGGCGGTTCCGCGGCCCAAATTGTGAATTAGTCCCTCAAACTTCACATATTTATTCTTAGGTCCTTTCTTGTCATTTGTTTCTGGGAATTTTTTAATTCCACTCAAGTGTTGAGTTTTCTAGGGTTTTATTGGGGACTCGTTAATTCGATCGGATAATTTAACTTCGTTTATGATTTTCCGGATATTTTAGAAACTGTTAAAAAGATCGACCAGATATAAATACCCATTTTTTCTCCTGCCGGGAAATTTCCAAGTGTTGGATTTTTCCGTAGTTTAAGAACGTTCTAAGTAGTGCAAGTAACGCGATGGACCCTCTAGAAGACAACAAACCTTAACTCGATTATGTGACCGTCTTGAACTGCCCTTTGAATCTTAGGGTTTGGGGCAGTACGGCGTGCCACATGTGAGGCGTTGGCTTGACCCTTCTACGGCTGGACCGTTGGTACTGTGGCATGAAGTGGATGATTTTAAACTTATTTCATGTGTTGAGCTTTTCGGGAAAACTTGGGTGTTTGATTATTCGATCGGAAAGTTTAACATTGTCTATTTATCTGGAATGTGATACAATATTTGGAATCCACAGATAGTTATGAGATAACTGAATGAATGTTATAAATCTAGCACTTTTGTCTCACTTGATCGGTTGCCACGGAATTTTGATGTGATCAAAAGTCCGTCGCAATCACGTTGCGTACGCGGATACTCGCCGGGTAAACTTAATAGACAGCCACGCCCCATAGCCCCGACCAAGTAACTGTAGGAGAACCCCGTCGCCGAAAGCATCCGTTCGGATGCTCGTGGCAGCGGTGTTCCGCCTTGGTACACTTCGTCGACGGCAACCGGGGGTGCGGCCGTCTACTAAAGTTTGCGACGAGCATTCGATCAGGATGTCGGGAATCTTGCTGAATTGCCCGACTTGATATTGAAAAGAGTTTTCGATAATGAGACTAAAATGCGGGGTTTATAATTGTTAGGCATGCGATGTCTAAAGGGGTTGCGGATTCCAACTGTTGTAGTTTTACACTTTCTTTTCTGTGACCGTAAGTGTAATATGTGATATCGCCGGTTTCGTTGCTATATGTCAACGACAATTGGGATGCGCACATTTACTTACGTTGATGACATGTGATGTTATGTGTTGCTGGATATGTTATATTGGATCGTCGCGTTTTGAATATCCGGGGGTTTTATGTGAGATAAGAGTTTTTATTTTTATTCATGTAAAATTTATTATATGTAATATTCTTTTATTGGGGCACTTCCGGGTTGAGGTTGATGTCACCATTTGTATATTATTTACTTTTCCGCACTAGGATAGACCCAAGGATGAGAGCACAAGTAACCGGGTTCTAGAGTCCAGTGGGAGACCAACTCGAGGAGTCGAGTCCGGGTCTCCTAACTCTAGAATTGGTAGGGTTGCTTGTCGCTCTCGTAGGGGTCTAGGGGTGTGGGTTTGGCTATTCATCGCGACCGTGGAATCCGTGTTTTATACAGGCTCGTATTGAAAACACGGACGTCCTAGTATATCCAATGTTTCCTATGTTTCTTCTGCTGCGATATCTGTGATGTGATCATTTGATATGTTGTGATGGATACTGTATATAGTATATATGATATATTATATAGAAGTTACTTATGTTTTGCACTCGTGCTAGCCCTGCCCCGCTCTGTCGTTAGTTACCTAACCTAACGGTGCACAAGGGGACATCGAGGCGAATGCGGATGGCATAAGTGTACGTCGTATTTATCTGTGATGTTTAAATGATTTAAATGATGGAACTTCATTAATATGATTAATGAAAGAAAAGAAACCTAAAAGATGTTGTGGAATCGAATTTTCAAAAACAGGTAGCTACAGTTCTTGCTTTGCATCGCGGTGTTCCTTGTAGAACATCCTGCACCTTATTCGATAAAGAAAGGGCTGAGATCCCTTCACCGGGAGTGACCCCTTTAGCAATAACTGGCAGATGCTACAACCCTCGGTTTGTCTTTTGATTGCTCCTATAGTTCTTGCTTTGCACAGCGGTATATATGATATATCCTGCACCTTATTCGATGAGGAAAGGGCCGACGATCCCTTCACCGGGAGTGACCCCTTTAGCAAAACTAGAAAAGCCTCAAAAACACTCCATTTCAAAAATCATTTGATTCTGCAACGATATCAAGTTCATTACGCAATAGGTTTTCAGAAAAAACTGTCGTAGCCCTCCGTCATTTCAGATAAGTCCTACTTAGTATTCGTGTTACGTTTGTTGACCTCCGTCAAGGCGTAGTGTGCGGTAGCTAACTAGTATTTATCTGCTTATGCATATGATGCAGATTGGATTAGGGTAGTCGTACGACCTTGTTGACCTCCGTCAAGGGTCGTGCGGGTGGGTTTGATTCAATCAAGAAATGACGGGTTGAACTTGACTAGTAGCCTATGGTTTGTTGACCTCCGTCAAGGTCATAGGATGCTAGGGGCAAAATTATCGGGAATTTCAAGTGTTGAAATTTGCAATGAGATTGCATACCTTCTATGAGATAGTTGGATCCCGATACCCACTGCGAGTAATTGTTACTCCTGGGAGAGTTTTACACATTACAATTAGCCGATCAAGTAGGTGTCTAGAAAGGTGTCAACGGGTTTACGCCTCTGGAAAAACGAGGTTTACTTTAATTAGGTCCGTGCGAAAGCACGGGGAACCCCCCTCAAAGTACCGACACTGGCCTGGCTGAAAGATTGGCGAACTTGTAGCGTGTAATTAATCCCGGCTAGTCTTTCCTTTTAGGGTTTGAAGGAAGATTTGATAAAAACAGTGGGAGCCATCTTGATTAGATAAAATAATAACCAATCTGATCTTACAAGAGCGCACGCAGAGTGTTTTCTTCTCTCTCTCCAGGTTGCGACCATGTCACGCCTTAATCAAGATAATAATATGGATGCATTGACCGAACCCGCTTGTTATACTGAGCTGGGGAACGTTGGTCCCGCTCTAACTTATAATTGTTATAAGACCGAGCAGGAATTAGGGGAATACCAGAATTCCTATGCCGTCCAAACGAAGAAAGTGCATATGATGCATCTCCTTCGGGTGTGTTCATTACAAAGGACTGTTTCTCAGTATCCTCTGCATCCTGGGTATTTGATACCGGATCAGAATCCCAGATATGTAATCTGTTACATAGGGCTACAGAAAGGTAGAGAACTGAGAACGGGTGATAAGTTTCATGAGACAGAAAACGGTGCAAGTGTTGCAGCCAAGTCTGTTGGTCACTGTCACCCTGTATTCCAAATACATTGATTCTGAACGAATGTTATTAGATACCGAACCTGATATACAAAATCATATCAGTCTCTTTATTAGTAAAGAAATGATAAAATTTTGTATTGTTGGATAATGTTTTGAACATTTCCTATATCAAGAGTTGATCGGTTCAGGTACGTTATCTAAAAACATTGATGTTCTAAATCAAACTACAGTTCTTAGTATATGGAACACACACAAGAGGAAGAGTTCAGAAATGAACGAATCCTTCTTGAGACATTGTAGACTAAGTCATATCAATGCGACCCGACTGGCTGAAGTTACATTTAGATGCATATTTAAATTAGTTTGAATTTACATCTTGTGAAACTTGCCGGTCATGTCACAAAGATACAATGACCACAGCTTTGTTTGTTGGAAACAAAGAAAGAGTTACTGAACTCTTGGGATTGATATATGCTGATATATGAAGGTCCCCTGTCTATATATGCCAAGACCGGTTCTTTGTATTTCATTACATTCTCTGATAATCTCTCAAGATTCAGACACATGTTCCTGTTGAAACACAAGTCCGAAACTTTTGAGATAATCACAAAATATAAGTTAGAAGTAGAGAACCAAAATACGGGTATAAGTATTATGTCCTTTGATGTGATCAGGGAGGAGAATACTTGAGCACGGAAATCCTGGACTATTCTAAAGGAGAATGAGATTCTCTCTCAGCATTACTCCTCCGTATACACCATAGCACGATGGTATATCGGGGCGGAGCAATAGCACCCTATGTGATATGGTGTGCTCTATGATGAGTACTACTGAGTTTCCTATTTCCTTTTGGGAGTTATGCGCTTGAGAAGCTGCATACCTATTGAATAGGGTTCAAATCAAATCAGTTGCCTACCACTTCATATGTGATATGGAAAGGGAAGAGTCCATATCTTAAGTTTGTTAAGATTTAGGATTGTCCGGCCTATGTCTAAAAGCAAAATCCGGACAAGCTCGAGGCAAAGTTAGTTATGTAGAACTGGAAAGGTTCCAGCTATACAAACTGCAGCTGATGATTTGGTAGAACCAAAGGATTCAATAGATTCTAACGAACCTCAGCCTTTCCGCCGATCTAGTAGGGTTCCTCACCCACCTGAGAGATACTTTGGTTTCTCTATGACAGTGGGAGCGAGGATTGTATCATGAGATGATGACCCAACTAGTCTCGAGCTGGCCATCAGGAGTGGGACTCTGTAAGAATGGCTGGATGCTTATCGATCTGAGATGGAATCCTTATACACCAACAAAGTATGGACTTTGGTTGCTTTATGTGAAGGGTTAAATCCCCATCAGGAGCAAGTATATCTTGAGAAGATTACTAGGTGTAGATGGAAAAGTTGAGACTTTCAAAGCTAGACTTGTTAAAGGTTTTCGTCATCAACCAGGCGTGGATAATGATAAAACCTTTTTAAGTAGCTATGCTTAAGTCCATCCAGATCCTACTTGCCACGGCTACATACCATGACTACGATATCTGACGGTTGGGTGTCATGACTGCTTTTCTAAAATGATGTTTTAGAAGAGAGCGTCTGTAAGTACACAGCCAGAGGGCTTCGTAGACAGTGGGAGCAGCGTAAACGTGTACAAGATGCTTTATAAGATTAAAGCAGGTATCGCGGAGTTGGAACATCTGTTTTGATGAGATAGTCAAAGAGTTTGACATCATCAAAATGGTAGATGAACCTTGTATATACAAAAAGGTAGTAGGGAGTATGGTGGTGATCCTCGTAGAGTACATGGATGGCATACTCTTGATGGGGAAGGAGTTTCCTATGCTAAGCTTGGTCAATCTCCGCTTATCACAAGGCTTCTCCATATAGGATCAAAGTGATACCTCTTAAATCCTGAGTTTTGATCTATGAGATAGAAGTAATTGGATGTTAGGATTCTCACTAGTTGTAGTGAGATGGTATCAATCGATCCTGGGGAGAATCACTGGAAAGGTTCCAGGGTGATAAGGACGACTGAATGTCAGTCACAGGCATTGTCTTTACCCTCAGTGGAGGGACGGCATGTTGGAAGAGTTCCAAGCTAGATACCGTGGCTTACTAGACGATAAAGGCTGGATACATCGCTACTTAAGATGCTACCAAAGAGGCTGTCTGGGTATATAGTGGTTCATGAGATGAACTAGGTTCCTACCATTGTGTGACAATGGAAGTGTGCTTTGGCCCAGGAACCCTGGTCCCATCAGTGACCCAGACATATTCTGAGACAGCATCACCTGATCATGGAGATGGTTGATCTCCAAGAAGATCGAGGTTAGGAGAGTAGACTCAGATGACAACACGGCGGATCACTTACAAAGGCCTTTTCCCAGAGAGAGACTTTTATGGGATGGTTGAGTATGAGATACTGCAACCACTGCAACAGATGGCCCTAGTGCAAGTGGGAGATTGTTAGTTATATGTATGCCCTAGAGGCCATTACTGTACATAGGATGTATATTGTAGTGGATGCTGGGACATATATAGGGAGGACTTTCTTGCTCGACATGATAGTATGCTATCCGGTTGCTCTTTATCTTAACGTGTACACTGATTGTCTCTCTGTTACATGTTGGTAAAGCCCTTAGGATGTGTACTGGACTACCTGGACTATGATGCGGATCATACTGGTGGGGACATGGTAGTTCATAAGTAATCCTTCAAGGTCCCTAGTCGTGGGTGTATCGAGACGGGGCATCGATATACCAGAGTAGACTAGCGTATACCTTCTCGACCCATACAGATAGGCGATGGATGATCCCATATCCATTGATGTTTGACATCAGAGATGATATACGGGTGCTCAGTGGAGACTGGGTACACTGGACGGACTCGCCGAGAACTCCCAGATGGTATTATACCTTACGTCAGATGGCAGTTCTCTGGTGACACTGGTACAGGTTAGTCTGTAGACCCGAGATCGTCATATAGTCTTGTGTGATTCTCACCGTGCTTTGATTTCCACCTTACCACGTCCAAGAGGGCGTGCAAAACGGTGGTTTTTGGGTACAGTCCCGAATCACATGGAGGCAATGAGCGATAGGAGGTGATTCGTCTCTCCCGGTATAGGGAGTTGATGTTGCGCTGTGTTCGATTGGCTATAACCGGAAATCCCTGTCCAGGGTTACTGAGATTTACTGGTAAGTGTTACCAGTAGTATCTCGAACTATTATAGACCACGTATCGACACGACTTATCAAGCTACTGGGGTCTGACGTTTACCACCCATAGGCGAGATATGCGACATATCAGACGAACAGACCGGATTGTACGGTAAGTGTTACTGGTTGGATTCACAGGAGTGTGAGCGGGCTTGCTCGTTGATCTTCTGATCGCTTAATACCCGGGTGGCCGTTACGTTTAGCAGACCGCTTGCGGCTTGTGGGTGTTTGATATGATCATCACCTACTGCCGGCGTATTGACGAGTCTTTAGAGTCCTACACAGAGGTTTCCTGGCTCAAGCGAAACGAAATAGGAGCGCATATGAGATATGTGCGGGACCGAGAATAATACCAGTATGTGATACTGTATTCCATTCTCGCGATTTGTATCATCGGTCGGTTATATGTGATATTGCCGGGTTACCGAATCAAGTGTTGATTTGATATATTGATACACTAGATATTAGTCGGTTATATGCAGTATGACCGGATCATTAAATCAAGTGTTGATTTAATGATTTAATGTATAATAATATATTTGATATATTACTTTACATTAACTACTATTTGTTCACTTAAGATTGATTTTCTCACTTGATGTGCACAAGTTGTATATGTGATATATTTTTGTGCACTTGTTTGTATCATGTTTGATGATACATGCAAACTTGGGTGTGTGTTTACTTTAAATCATGTTTAGGTTAATGGTTAGGTTTTAACTTAATTATTTATTTTATTCATTTATTTTTGGGCAAGAAATAAAATGGTTGCTTCTTTTGGTTTTTACTTGAAGCTTTGAAAAGTCTTGACCATTTTGTTTTTTCCTTAACCTAATCATTACTCCTAAACCCTAGTTTATTCTCTACATGAGTTTACTTCACCCATGGTTGCATTATGATAAGTCTTCACTTGATTTTTCATTTTGATTATTTTATTGATATTCTTTTCTTATTCTTCTTCTTCTTGATGAAGAAAAGAAAAGCTTGCTAGAAAATTCTAAGTGATGAAATCAAGTGAGAAATCCAAATCCAAAGTGAACCCACTTCCTATTTCTTCATCCTCTACCACTTGCCATGTTGTATATGGTGTTTTCTTCACAAGGTTCATGACCAAGTGAAAATGGAGCTTGATTTAGAGTCGCCTCTACGTAGATCATCTTCGGCACCGAAGTCAACAACCTAGCCCGATCATTTCTCCGACGAAACCATCGCTAGAGTCCGGGATTCCGATGATCGCAGCGGAGGGACGTCTTCACGGAGCATTGGAAGTGGAGGACCGGATCTACAAAGGTTGTATTTCCATTCACTTAGTAGCAAAGTAGTTTGCTTGCTTTTTTGTTTCGCCTATCCTCTAGTTAACGATCTATATTAGGGTTTCTCGGCACATAAAATTTGAATTCGGCATGGTAGATGCCTTGTGGAACCTCTTGAGTGTGCCTAGGAACCCTACAATGCATATGTGCAATACTATCTCTCATGCAATCCCAAATATAATATCTCCATTTCATACGAGTCAATATCATGAATCTATATTTCGTGTTGGAATTCCATTTTTGTATATGAATGCCTGTACAAATATATGCAAGTACTGTCTCCCGGATCAGTCCTGGTTGAATCTACTAAATAATATCCAACTGTGTACCTCATGATAATGATCATATCAATATATATACAGATGTCCAGCATCGACATTGAAATCCGAAATCTCTCGTGTCCATCATCGACACGTAAATGCAGATACGTCGACACCATCTCAACAGATGATCGCCGCCCGATATCCCTGGCTACGATCAGTATCCCCTGGATATCTGCCGTGCCCAATCGAACCCCGGTCAGTATACCCTGGATATCTGCCGTGCTCGTTTCTATCTCCGGTCAATATCCCATGGATATCTGCCGTGCTCGTTTCTATCTCCGGTCAATATCCCATGGATATCTGCCGTGCTCATTTCTATCTCCGGTATCGGTTAACCTCGTTAGGCTCCCCGCCTAAACTGCGGCTATCCTGCCCCTCGGCTCCGAACCGGTCCACCATGTATCCAACTGTATGCCCACCGACTCAGTCTGGATAGTACACAAATCCGAAACCGTATGACCCCCAACTCAGTTCGGATATCAAAATCAGAAAACATAAATCTCATGGTGGACATTTACTTATCATATAAAAATATCAAGTGATGAATAAGAAACTTGCATAGATTGTATTGATGATATATTATATATATACATTTATAACAGTGTCCCATACCACCGATATATATCATCAGGAGTAAAATATCCAGAAAATCCGTAAGAATCAAATACAGCATCTATAGTACTAATATTCGTAATTTACAATAGGAATAAAGAAGACTATGTAATTATAGCACATAATTATATATTTCATTTCTACTATTCATAGTACTACTAATGATGTGTAGTGTAGCATACGCGTCTGTGCTCGTGCAACATGGCATTATTAGTATTTGTGTAAGTGTTCTACGGTGTAACAACCTATTTATTTTTATACATATATATCAGCACGGTCCTACAGTGACATGGTAGTACCAATGAGGTGTAGTGTAACATAAATTCACGTGCTTGCGTAGCATAGTACTCATTGGTAGTTGTGCAGTGTTCTATCAGTGTGTGCGTAACGCGGAAATGTATAATATTGATAATATAATGCAAACATGTAAAGTAATCTAAACATAACTATTGTAATTGCTTGCTATGAGCTATACCACTATCTTTAGAACTGATCGAAACGTTATGTTTGAAATAAGGAAGCTGCCCTAAATTTAAAATAGATATCCGTTTTAGAAACTGGCACGCATCCTAGTATTTTATTTAAAAGACAAACGAATCGTAATTTTTAAAAGAATATAGCTCACACAAGCATTACATCCTAAAACAGAATATAACCTAACTCTACGAGTCAAAGGTTAAATTGGCCATCATTCGGCATACAAATTCATCATTTCCAATACGTATCAACCATTGTATTATATCTCATCATATAGCTATATCCATATCATCTCAATTACGGCATGATCCCTCATACAAATCCATCAAACTATATCCATATCGTACGAACCAAATATCACGTATATCTCATTTAAAATTACATATGAAACTTTATGCAAATGAAGGGCATACAAGATGCAATACTATATCAATACTTTGAAGAAAATCTAAACTTAACCAGATATCATAATAATAGTTATAAGGTTGCGGGGGTGCTATACGCAATCCACTCGACTTCCCCCGTAGATGTAAATCTACTTACCAACTTAAAACCTTGCTGAATCCACGCTGCTATATCGCCAAAACCGTCTCGGAATTCTTGAATCGTACCTATATTCGTATTTAAATCGCATTGATGTAAATATCATATCGAAAACCAAAACAACAAGCTAAACGTCCGTAGGTTAGAAATTACAGCACACTTAACCCAAAAACGATAACATAATTCTGTCGTTAACATATAAACGTCAACGGTTCAGCTGCAACATCAAAATACGAAAATTCCGTATCGTAAATATCTGAATTTTGATAAAACCATTATTAAAACGTTCCCAGATTTTACTGTGTAAGTATTTAGATAACCCAAACAATATTAGAAACCAAAATTTACTCAAATTAGACCATAGAAGAAAAACCAACACAATAGGATATCATGGGGCCAGCGTCGCCGGATTTGGGTTTGGTCTCGCCGGATCAAACAAGGAGTTTGGGGCTCTGGTTTCAAGTGTTGTCTCTTATTTGGCTCATTATATTTTTGGTCTTGCTAGTTTTTCTAGTGATTATACTTATTAGTTCCAGATTCATTTACAGTGAACTAGATAACACAAAACCTAGTTTATGATACTGTACCACTAAACATGCGATGTGATGATATTATGAGTTACTGAACTTTAAGTTAATCTGAGCTAACCCTTCCCTAGTCATGCCATATAAAAACAGAACTCATGGTACGATATATCCGTGTCGTATCTAAGGATCTTAACCCCAAAACTAATATTTGCTCCCTGATTTCACATACTGATAAACTAACTTAAGTAAACAATACCGAAACTCCTAACAAATAACCACAGAGCTACCCTAAAACCCCACTAACCAAAACCTTCAAAAGTCCGGCGACGCCGGATTTTCACTATGCACTGCCGGCCAACCTCCGAGCAAAATGGTTCGTCTCCCTAAGGTGTATTCTAGGTTCACTATACAACATGAAGGTACTGTTTGGTTAAGTTAGTTTTTATCTAAGTTATAGCAGATCATTACAGTGCCTATATTTCCTTAAGATACCAATTTTCCGATATCCGATTTCTAAGTTAAAGTTTACAGAACTGAAATTCTACTGTGTTTAAGGAGTATACCTAAAGAATATGGTTGAAAGACTTCCTCCAAGATACCCAAGTCCTTAGCTCCTAGTTTGATGGTGAAAAACCTTAGCACTTGTTCTTCTTCTCTTCTCTCTTTTCTTATTTTCTTTTGTGTTTTCAAATGTTTTTCTTTTCCTTTCTTTCTTTCAAATTAGTTCAGTTGTCCTAATATATATTTCCTAAAATAATTAGGTATAACTTAAGGATAATAGAATTAGGTAGTAGGTGGTGTCAACTAGAGAAATGTGGTGCTTTCATGTAAGGTGGAGGTGGTGTGCATGAGGTATGCATGCAAGAAGGAGATGTCCATGCCTTATCATTCCAAGTTGTGATGTCTTGTGGTTATATCTGAGCTAAAACATTACCTAACCCTTTTTCACTTACACCCTCAACATTTCCAAGTTTACACAATTTCCTAAAATTTACACAAAGACCCTTCACTACATATGTTATTATATAACACCATTCTTGTTAAAATGAAGCTAAATTTCTCACTAAAACCCTAGAAATTTACCAATGTTACAAATTAAAATTTAACTTTAATTAGTTTCACCTACTACTTATGAAAATGTCCTATTTTGTTTTAGTAACTTTTAAAATTAACATTTTATTATTTAATTAATTAATTTTATTCATTTCTAAATTTTCATAATGTTACAATATTCCCCCTTTAAGAAAATTCGGTCTCCGAATTTAAATTAAACCCCTTTCTTAAAATATTTTCTTAACTCTATCAACTTATTTCAAAACAATTTTCCGGGGTCCAACTTTAAAACATGAAATTTGCTCGATATAATAAGACTCCAAAGTCCCATACGAGCTAGAATGCATCACAACGTAACCATGTGCAAGAAAACTTAGAAAATAAAATCTTTTATAACTGTAAATCTAGCGGTTGAATTATGACAAAAAGTTTGCCAAAAACGAAAGCCATTGTGTATCCTAAGTACACAAAATCAATGCCATGATCGCAGTGCAATATCAGCACATGACCACGCGAAACTAAAAAAATCAAATCTATCACATATCCTATCAAGTGCAGAGCACGAAAACAACATCAACCCAATGTGTTTGCACGTAAGTCTCAAACCACACTTCACGGTGTGCACGAAAACAAAACAGCGCTAAGTGCAACAGGCGTGCACGAAACGATGTCCACTGTGCAAGGAATAAAAGTATATAAAATAATACCAAGTGCATCGAGGTGCACAAAAATCAAATCCAAGTGCATCAGGGTGCACAATTAAATCTCAAGTGCATCGGAGTGCACAAAACTAGAATCAAGTGCATCGGAGTGCACAAAACTAGAATCAAGTGTATCAGAGTGCACAAAAACAAAACGTGCAACTAGTGTGCATAAAATTGAACCAAGTACACATAGGATACATATATAAATTCCTAACCATGTGCATCTAATGTGCATGGAAAATCAGTGTAGTGCATATGGTGTACACAACACTCCAATCGAGTGCAGTCATCTTGCACTAAAATCTCAATAAGTGCACATGGTGTGCACAAAGTATAAGTCAAAGTGAAATTACTGTACATAGAAATCTCATCAAGTGCACATGGTGTGCACAAAACATAAATTGATCCTCAAATCCTTAAATACAAAAATCACGGACATCGAGTTGTCCTTTCTCCAACATTTGAAAATGAATATTTTAGATTATAAAAACATAAACCGAGCTTAAAGGACATCGAAGTATATTCTCTTCAATGTCGGATGGTGTTTATACCACCGGATTTGGCATAGCAAGAATTACTACTTACCGCCTGCCACGTTCTAACGTTCTTTGTCTCTGAATTCTGGTTCTTCTTGCAGATCTCTAATATCATGGCTTCTTGATGCGATCGTCTGGTGAGGAGCAACGACACCATTCGTCTTATTACGGATACATCCCTTCACACCCTCTTGACCCGTAGTCCAATCTTTTATAACGTAACATGTTTGATAACGGAAATCTCTGTCCTCTGCTTGTGTGCTAACAACTATCTTAGTCCAATCTTATTTATTATAAACTCCTGGGAGAGAATCCATCAATTCTCCTGCTAAAATCATTTATCCAGCCTACTCGGAACTAGCACTCATTTCTTAACCTATTTTTCCCTTTAATAAGCATTGTCATTCCTTTTTTATTTCCTCCTGAAGGTGTAGTCGTACGCGTCATCAAATCTTCAATATCCACGGTGTAGAATAACCGTCCACTGAAACTTTCCACCACTCTCTTGTTCCATAAATCCCTTATATCAACCACTTAAAGAGCGTATCTGCACAGTCACTCGAATTGCAAGTCATACTTGGTTATGACAAGACTCGGAGTTTTACAACTCGGAAACATGAATCCGTTATCTTTGTTACTCTATAGAGAACTCTGGCTAATCTCACCTTCGAAAACTCGTCCCAATTTGTCGGAGGAAAATTTACTGCACGATTTCTTTCTTGAACTACTTGCATCTGGTCTGAACAAACTCCATCGGAAGAAGTACATCAATTTCACCGATCTTGTATCGAAACGCCACAACGGATTAAAAATCCTAATTGTCCCATATCTGAATGGCAATGAATCCTGCTAATCCATCTACACTGGTAACATCGTCAACATTTAACTTCATGAACTCGGGAAGCAACATCTCGATAATCTCAGCAATGATTGTTACTGCTGTCTAATAGTACGCGACACCACGATTTTCAGAGAGGAGAAAAATATCACGTCTCAAGTCTGTCTGATCTCTAACAATGACTCTACCATCTGGTGCGGATCCCGAAGAAACTCGCTCCCCTATTAGAACTCGATCAAATATGAATAAACGACGTGTCTCTATATCATCGAAAAGTCACCCCAGTCAGTCTTTGTCCCAGACAAGTCTGCCCTAACCGTATCTCTAACTGCAGCCCTCTCGGCTCCCATAAATATGGTGATCGAAACAATCAATCATGCATTGACGAAGATAAATCAACGGAAGGAATAGAAGGAAGATCTCAAGATATAAATCCTAAGTTAACTTAGGCGGAGTATCATATCGTAAATATGCCGCGGAACATATGTACGGTATGTCACTTTGCTTAGTACCTACTTCATCAACAAAGGTCATCCTATATAACGAAAGTTCGGGTATAAAACCCCTAAAGTCAAGTCTACGTCCTATAAGGTTAAGTTCAGATAACAAAATGTATTCCCAGACTCCATATAGTCAACCTAAACTCGAACAAAGGTTAAACCAAATGCTCTGATACCAACTTTGTCACGACCCAAATGTGGCACGTGACCGGCACTTAAATCACGTGACATCTAAAGACATCGACGCGATCCAAGTAAGCCGAAACCCGGAATCTAAACTCTTTTTGAAAATATTGGAGGTGAGTTTAAAATAGTCATCAGATGGAATCGGTTTAATTAACATTTAAATTTAACCATGTATGTTTGAGAAGCATCTATGACATTTTGAAAATCTAACAACACCTCCTTTGAAAGTTTTATATAAAAACCCGATACAACTACCACAATAAAATAGCATCCCAACGGGAGCTAGCTTTTACGTCCAAAAGACGGAACAACCAAACAACCATATCATAAGTCAACTCTAAAGAGTGCGACATCACCACATATAAACTCTATGTCTCGCTTCTAAGTCCATAATATACAACTTCTAAGTTGATGGAGTTTCCACTAGATACAAGAATATATGAATAGTTAAGAGTGAGTATGATACAATAATAACCCACTTACCAATCAATTCCTGAAAAGAATGTGTCCCCAAGTCACTAATAATCCAAGCGTAATACCTGCAAGAAAACTGTGGTACAACGGGGATGAGTTGCCAACTCAGTGAATAAAAATACATCTAAAGGTAGAAATCGAAATGCATGACGATACCTAGTATAGTCCTATCATAATCTGTACCACTATACTATATGATATGCATATGTGGAATACTATCTCTCATGCAATCCCAAATATAATATCTCCATGTCATACTAGTCAAAATCATGAATCTATATTTCATGTTGGAATTCCTTTTTTGTATATGAATGCCTGTATAAATATATGCAAGTACTGTCCCCCAGATCAGTCCTGGTTGAATCTACTAAATAATATCCATCTGTGTACCTCATGATAATGATCATATCAATATATATACAGATGTCCAGTATCGACATCGAAATCCGAAATCTCTCGTGTCCATCATCGACACGTAAATGCAGATACGTCAACACCATCTCAACAGATGATCGCCGCCCGATATCCCTGGCTACGATCAGTATCCCCTGGATATCTGCCGTGCCCAATCAAACCCCGGTCAGTGTCCTCTGGATATCTGCCGTGCTCGTTTCTATCTCCGGTCAGTATCCCATGGATATCTGCCGTGCCCATTTCTATCTCCGGTATCGGTTAACCTCGTTAGGCTCCCCGTCTAAACTGCGACTATCCTGTCCCTCGGCCCCGAACCGGGTCCACCATGGATCCAACTGTATGCCCACCAACTCAGTCTGGATAGTACACAAATCCGAAACCGTATGACCCCCAACTCGGTTCGGATATCAAAATCAGAAAACACAAATCTCATGATGGACGTTTACTTATCATATAAAAATATCAAGTGAGGAATAAGAAACTTGCATAGATTGTATTGATGATATATTATATATATACATATATAACAGTGTCTCATACCACCGATATATATCATCAGGAGTAAAATATCCAGAAAATCCGTAAGAATCAAATACAGCATCTATAGTACTAATATTCGTAATTTACAACAAGAATAAAGAAGACTATGTAATTTTAGCACATAATTATAGATTTCATTTCTACTGTTTATGGTACTACTAATGATGTGTAGTGTAGCATACGCGTCTGTGTTCGTGTAACATGGCAATCATTAGTATTTGTGCAAGTGTTCTACGGTGTGACAACCTATTTATATATATATATATATATATATATATATATATATATATATATCGGCACGATCCTACAGTGACATGGTAGTACCAATGAGGTGTAGTGTAACATAAATTCACGTGCTTGTGCAGCATAGTACTCATTGGTAGTTATGCAGTGTTCTATCAGAGTGTGCGTAACGCAGAAACGTATAATATTGATAATATAATGCAAACATGTAAAGTAATCTAAACATAACTATTGTAATTACTTGCTATGAGCTATACCATTATCTTTAGAAATGATCGAAACGTTATGTTTGAAATAAGGAAGCTGTCCTAGATTTAAAATAGATATCCGTTTTAGAAACTGGTACGCATCCTAGTATTTTATTTAAAAGACAAACGAATCGTAATTTTTAAAAGAATATAGCTCACAAAAGCATTACATCCTAAAATAGAATATAACCTAACTCTATGAGTCAAAAGATAAATTGGCCATCATTCGGCAAACAAATTCATCATTTCCAATACGTATCAACCCTTGTATAATATCTCATCATATAGCTATATCCATATCATCTCAATTATGGCATGATCCCTCATATAAATCCATCAAACTATATCCATATCATACGGACCAAATATCACATATATCTCATTTAAAACTACATGTAAAATTTTATGTAAATGAAGGGCATACAAGATGCAATACTATATCAATACTTTGAAGAAAAGCTAAACTTAACTATGTATCATAATAATAGTTATAAGGTTGCGGGGGTGCTATACGCCATCCACCCGACTTCCCCCGTAGATGTAAATCTACTCACCAACTTAAAAGCTTGCTAAATCCACGCTGCTATATCGCCAAAACCGTCTCGGAATCCTTGAATCGTACCTATATTCGTATTTAAATCGCATTGATGTAAATATCATATCGAAAACCAAAACAACAAGCTAAACGCTCGTAGGTTAGAACCTACAGCACACTTAACCCAAAAACGACAACATAATTCTATCGTTAACGTATAAACGTCAATGGTTCAGCTGCAACATCAAAATACGAAAATTCCGTATCGTAAATATCTGAATTTTGATAAAACCATTAATAAAACGTTCCCATATTTTACTGTGTAAGTATTTAGATAACCCAAACAATACTAGAGACCAAAATTTACTCAAACTAGACCACAGAAGAAAAACCAACACAATAGGATATCATGGGGCCGGCGTCGCCGGATTTGGGTTTGGTCTGGCCTGATCAAACAAGGAGTTTGGGGCTCTGGTTTCAAGTGTTGTCTCTTATTTGGCTCATTATATTTTTGGTCTTGCTAGTTTTTCTAGTGATTATACTTATTAGTTCCAGATTCATTTACAGTGAACTAGATAACACAAAACCTAGTTTATGATACTGTACCACTAAACATGCGATGTGATAATATCATGAGTTACTGAAGTTTAAGTTAATCTGAGCTAACTCTTCTCTAGTCATGCCATATAAAAACAGAACTCATGGTACGATATATCCGTGTCGTATCTAAAGATCTTAACCCAAAAACTAATATTTGCTCCCTGATTTCACATACTGATAAACTAACTTAAGTAAACAATACCAAAACTCCTAACAAATAACCACAGAGCTACCCTAAAACCCCATTAATCAAAACCTTCAAAAGTCCGGCGACGCCGGATTTTCATTTTGTGCTGCTGGCCAACCTCCGAGCAAAATGGTTCGTCTCCCTAAGGTGTATTCTAGGTTCACTATACAACATGAAGTTACTGTTTGGTTAAGTTAGTTTTTATCTAAGTTATAACAGATCATTCCAGAGCCTATATATCCTTAAGATACCAATTTTCCGATATCCGATTTCTAAGTTAAAGTTTACAGAACTGAAATCCTACTGTGTTTAAAGAGTATACCTAAAGAATATGGTTGAAAGACTTCCTCCAAAATACCTAAGTCCTTAGCTCCTAGTTTGATGGTGAAAAACCTTAGCACTTGTTCTTCTTCTCTTCTCTCTTTTCTTATTTTCTTTTGTGTTTTCAAATGTTTTTCTTTTTCTTTCTTTCTTTCAAATTAGTTCAGTTGTCCTAATATATATTTCCTGAAATAATTAGGTATAATTTAAGGATAATAGAATTAGGGTAGTAGGTGGTGTCAACTAGAGAAATGTGGTGCTTTCATGTAAGGTGGAGGTGTGTGCATTAGGTGTGCATGCAAGAAGGAGGTGTCCATGCCTTATCATTCCAAGTTGTGGTGTCTTGTGGTTATATCTGAGCTAAAACATTACCTAACTTTTTCACTTACACTCTCAACATTTCCAAATTTACACAATTTGCTAAACTTTACACAAAGACCCTTCACTACATATGTTATTATATAACACCATTCTTATTAAAATGAAGCTAAATTTCCCACTAAAACCCTAGAAATTTACTAATATTACAAATTAAAATTTAACTTTAATTAGTTTCACCTACTACTTATGAAAATGTCCTATTTTGTTTTAATAACTTTTTAAGTTAACATTTTATTATTTAATTAATTAATTTTATTCATTTCTAAATTTTCATAATGTTACAAGATCAACGGGAGGCAACATCTGAAGGAGATTCACGCCTCCATCAACTGGCGCCGTCTGTGAGAATTCCTTGATTCCAAAAAAACAAAAGTTCGCCTCCCGATCTCAACCTAATGGCGAGCGATCATCACAATGATCCAAGCACCAGCCGCCATCTCCCCCTCAACGGAGGCGCGGACGAACCTCCTCCGCCGAATGCCATTAACGCCCTCACCGGCCGGATAGACCGACTCGTGTCCATCATGGAAGCACTCATCCGCGTCCAAACGGCTGGCAAGATCACCAAGTCGCCGCTCCCCCGCCTCGGGACCAGGACCCCTACAGGGGGAGAGAAGACTCCGTCCGCGTTGGCACTGCCGACCACCGCGTCGCTACCTCCCACGGCCGCAGATCTCCCGGGCTAATACGTTCTGAGGCCCGCTGGGCGCCTCACAGTTCAACGCCGAGGTCCGTCGCCAGAGCGCCTCGTCCCGAGACCCTCCACGCACCTATCCCTCCAGAGAAGATGTCTGTCAGCTCGCCTGTTACCAGGCCTGACCGACACCCCTCCTTCGACGGGGTCACGCGGACGGGACTCACCATGGCGGCTCGAATACTACCTCGCCGGGAGATCTAAGGAACCTCATTGAGAGGAACCGGAGCCGCGGCCAGACGCAGGCCTCCAACAGCAGAGCCCGGGGATCAGAATGCACCGAGTCATCAGGATACCACGACCGACTCGACGCCCTCGAGAAGAAGATCGAGGGTATGCACCAGGAAGGACACCGCTCGAAGGATGGGGCTAAGTATGCCGCCGACTCGCTCACCAAACCGTTCACCGAGGAGCTGCTCGCCGTCCACGTCTCCTCCCGCAACAAGCCCCCAAAGGTCTCCCTCTTCGACGGCAAATCTGACCCAAAGGACCACTTGGATGCATTCACCGCGGGAATGAGCTTCCAAGACCACTCCGATGCCACCCAGTGCCGAGCTTTCCCGGCCACTCTCATCCGCTCCGGGCAAGACTGGTTCTGAGGACTCGAGCCGTGCTCGATCTCAACCTTCGACGAGCCGGCCACACAATTCCTCGGCCACTTCGTCGGGAACAGGCGGCAGAAGCGCACAGTCTACCATCTCTTCACGATCAAGAGCGGGGACAAGGAGACGTTCAAAGCCTACGTCACCCGCTTCTACAACGCCCTTCTTGAGGTCCCAGACCACCGGGATGAGACGGTCATCACGACTCTGAGGTCTGGTCTTAGGCACAAGGAGTGGTTGTGCTCCTTTGCATTGGCGCAACCTAAGACTATAGCCGAGGTAAAGGCCTGGACCGAGTGCGAGGTCCAGCTCGAATCCGAGGTAAATGCAAATCTCCCCCGGGCCGATCAAACCGACCAAAAGAAGAGGGCAAGAGAAGAGAGAAGGGGACCTGAGCGGTAAAACCCCTATCTCCCAAAATTCCAATAGTACACCCGGCTCAACGTCTCCCAGGTGGTGCTACTAGAGGAGACCAAGGGTGAGGGTTTTTTCAAGCTTCCCCCCTGTTCCCCTCCGAACGATGGCGCGACGCGTGGTCGTCTCGCCTGAGGCTCGGGGCAGATGCTAATTGGTGCTATCCGTCTACCTCTCCGAGGATGCCAAGTTGATTTATGACACCGTATATTGAAGGTTTAAACGGATGCGTCCGATGTAGCAGACTTCGTCAGATTCCCCCTCGCTTGAGGGGTTTTTGATTGTGAGGACGCTTTTCCCTGCAGGCGCAAGCCCCTGCAGTTAATTACGCTACCGCATCGCGATAACCACTTTCTCCTTCTCCAGATGGTCACTTCATGTCGTGTGTGTTTATTTTATGTTTAGTTGCCCGTGGATTGTATACAGAGACTAAGTTATGTCATCGCCCGTAGGGCGTGGACTAGTCCAAATCCGTATTATCTTAGATTTGGGTTTGGGGGTTTGGGTTTAAGGACACATTAGCCTCGTTCGAGACTAAGATCGACTTAAACCCTTGTTAAGGATACGTTAGTCTAATTTTCAGACTAAGATCAACTTAACGGGATCGTTTAGATCCAACAATAGAGCAATTAAGGGAGCCCTGTTGTTTAGTTTAGTGACATTACGGTCAGTAGGTAGTTTAAGAACGTTGCAGTCCATCGGTAGTTTAAGGACATTGCGGTCCAATGTTAGTTTTAAGACGTTGCGGTCAAGGTTAAGGACCTCATAGTCCGTGGATTTAAGGACTCCACAGTCCAAAGTTAGTTTTAAGACATCTCGGTCAAGGTTAAGGACGTCATAGTCCATGGGTTTAAGGACCCCACAGTCCATTGTTAGTTTTAAGACATCACGGTCAAGATTAAGGACCTCATAGTCCATGAGTTTAAGGACCCCACAGTCCGTATCAATATGTGGTCATCGGGACCCGTCACCTCTTTGAAGACGTTGAGGAATTACAACGCCGAGTATCAAAGGAGTGAAGAGATGTACCCTTAAACCGAGGTAGATTAAATAATCTTTGGCCCAATTTGGAACCAAGACCAATTAATTATATTATAAGCCCATTAGCTCAGTTGAATTTGAATTGAGGACTTATGGCCAGCTTGGGCTAAGTCCAATCATGTTTAGGATATTGGCCCTCTGGTGGTCCATTAGAGGAGAGGCTTTGCCTCCAGACACTTAGCCAATTGGGCTAAAGTTAGTGTTAAACACTAAAGATCAACCAGTGTTGAACACTGAGAATGAGATTGACAAGTTAGTGTTAAACACTGGCAGTGGAGATTTCAAATCAGTGTTTAACACTAAGGTAGATCAATATTAAATACTGGAAACAGGGTTTTCCAGGTTGGTGTTCAACACTAAGAAAGTCAGTGTTAAACACTGTAAATAAAGTTTTCCAAATTCGTGTTTAAACACTAAGAAAACCAGTGTTGAACACTGGATATAGAGGTTTCAACTCTAGTGTTAAACACTAAGGCAAGAGGGGTCACGTGGTAGCACGTGAGGGCGCCCTCAATTCATTCTATTCTGTCAAAAGTATTGAATACTTTGGAGCATCACGTGCTGTCACGTGATGGGCATTTTGGTGCTTATCCGTTAAAGCTTCAGCCAAGGGGTCACGTGGTAGCATGTGATAGCGCCATGTTTCCCTTTATTTTGTTCTTCAGATAAGTGTTTAACACTTTTAATTCTAAAAGCCATCACGTGTGGGCATGTGATGGGGGCTTGCGCTTTGATCTGTTAGAATATTCATTAGGGGTCACGTGGTAACACGTGAGGGCGCCCCAGAGCTTCTTTTCCTTTGCTTTTTCTTTGCGCGCTTTGGGGGTCACGTGAAGCATGTGAGGCGTTGCCTCAAAGTTTTAGCGGTGGCTCTTTACAGGGGTCACGTGGTAGCACGTGACCCTGCCTGTTTGAAGATGTGTTTATCTTTTTAAGAAACAAATTCTTCATAGGGTTAAACCCTAGCAATAAACTTTAGAGGAATTAAATTCCTGTTATTTTGACAGATTTGAGTTCTTAACTAGGGTTAACCCTGGTTCTATTCATTTTGAAGGAATTAAATTCCTATGACATAGGGTTAAACCCTAATTTTAATTCAAAGGAATTAAATTCCTATAGTTCTATGAGAATTAAATTCTCAAACATCCATTCCTTCTCTATGCTTTGGATCTGCATGGCAGGATCTCAACCCGATGAGAATTAAATTCTCAATTCATGGGGAGATGTGCACTTTGCAGATCCTCTGCTAAAGAGAGAACTAAGTTCTTCTTTTTAATATCAGAGTTAAACTCTGTTGAGAATTAAATTCTCTTTTTTTCTTGAAAGCCTCCCCCTTCTTACCTAAGGTTTTCTTTTGCAGAAGATCCCAATTCCTCCAAAGTCTCAAGGCT
This sequence comes from Agapanthus africanus, assembly GCA_030015575.1. Taxonomy (NCBI): domain Eukaryota; kingdom Viridiplantae; phylum Streptophyta; class Magnoliopsida; order Asparagales; family Amaryllidaceae; genus Agapanthus; species Agapanthus africanus. The sequence goes on from JASDDO010000022.1 coordinate 13,015,443, forward strand.
CTATTTCTCTCTCTCTCTATGTATCGATCTCTGTATATCCTCCTGTGTTTCTCTTGGCTCCTATTTATAGGAGAAGAAGCAGAATCAATTAGTTTCGATGAATCATTCATTGAGGGATCTGATTTGTATTCATTAGAGATTTGATTTGCATTCATCATTCATTTGGACCTTTGGATTATTAGGTGAATTTTATTCACCATTGGATTTTAAATCCAAAGATATTCCTTTGTTATTTCGGTTAGATTTTAAGGGGAAATCTTTCCAAGTTCAAGATTTTTCCATAGATAGGTGATATTTAATCACCTTTAAATTTTTAATTCAATCGGTTCCAAATAATCATTTTCCTTTGGAAAGATTTGAGTGATCTCTTCAGAATTTGATTCTGTTAAATAAATAGGCTTTGAAAGCCGGTCACGTGTGGGCACGCGACCCCTGGTCACGTGTGGGCACGTGACCCCTTGGAACGAGCCCTCTTCTTCTTTTTGCGCTCTGCCTTCTGGCCGCTGCTTAGCCGTCACGTGCCACCACGTGACCCCTGGTCACGTGTGAGCACGTGACCCTCGTCTGGAGCCTTTTTCTTGATTTAATCAGAGAATGAGTCCGCTGCTTTTAAATGTCACGTGCCAACACGTGACCCCTGGTCACGTGTGAGCACGTGACCTCTTCTGAAGCCTTTTCCTTGATTTGATCAGGGAACTGATGTGCCTTTGAAGCTGCTTTTAAATGTCACGTGCCAACACGTGACCCCTGGTCACGTGTGAGCACGTGACCTCTTCTGAAGCCTTTTCCTTGATTTGATCAGGGAACTGATGTGCCTTTGAAGCTGCTTTTAAATGTCACGTGCCAACACGTGATTGCTGGTCACGTGTTAGCACGTGATGCCTCTTCCGTAGGCTTTCCTGATTTTAAATCAGGAAACACCCCCGTCCCGCGAATGGCCTCAAAGCGAACCCGGGGCCCCTACTGCGGCTTTCATCGGTCGCTGGGCCACTCAACGGAGAGCTACAAACAACTCCGATACTATATTGAAGAGCTCATCCGTTCGGGGCACCTCGCGGCGTACCTGAGGGACAAGCGGCAAGTTGATCGCGAGCAAGAGCAGCGTCCCCCTCCAGCCGAGCTGACCATCAGCCAGATCATGGTAGTGTCAGCGGAGGATACGTCCGGTACCCATGAAGCTCGGTACCCTATGCCGGGCATAGATGCCAACAGACATCCGGGAGGCTCGAGCTGCACGAATAAGAACATCTACTAGCATGTATTTTCTTTTCAGAGCAATGTACATCTTTCTTGAGATCTCTTGTTTATATAATAAAGGGATCAATAGAACATTGCAGAAAAGAAAAAGAATCTTATTCATTCAAAAGGTACTATAGGCTCCTCAGCCGTACATAAAAATATATATTACAACAGCGGGAGAATGGGGTACAGAGAGCACTATTCGTGGTACTCTGAAGATATTTCCGCTAGCCGAGCCCTCGCGACGTCTAACATCTCCCTTTGATGACCCCCGCTAGCGTCGGCATCGAGCTTCAAGTGGTAGCATTTAAGGACGAGCGCCTCTGAGCGATTTAGTCAGCTCCCAGAGATCAAGCCGAACCGCCTCAGAGACCTTAGCTTGCCAATGGCCTCGTCTTTCAGCTGCTCTAATAAGGGGTTGTAGAGCCCCGGTGATGCCCTCCAGATGGAGTACATCAGCAGCTGGAGAAGGGAGGAGCGCCGAGGGAGCAATCGGCCGAAATGATCCTTGATCCGGCCTATCACCGACTGCACCGTGTTATCAGTGTAGTACCGATCATAGAGATACACGTCCTCGAAGTTTATGATTTCGGGGATGGTGAATGGGAAGTTCTCCATTCTTGCGTTTTGAGTGTGAGAAAAGGAGTCATCAACAATCCTTCTATTTTATAGCCTACAACGTCCCCGGAATTCAACGGTCGCCCGCAACTGTGCTGCCATGCGGCAGACATCGCGCCGCTCGATGTGAAATCGAAACGACGCAGCTCTGGCGCTTCGCATCCTCCACGCGTTCGTGGCACGCGTCAATTGCGACTGTCCATCTTCCCAAAGCTCTCACGAAGAGGCAGCCCTGCAGCTACCCTGCTCGGCTATCCCTGGCTGGTAGCTTCCTACCCCACAATGCCAGGGATCAAAGCCCTCGCAAGAGGTCGCCCAGCAGCAACCCTGCTCGGCTATTCTTGGCTGGTAGCTTCCCTATCCCACAACACCAGGGATCAAAGCCCTTACCAAGAGGCAGCCCTGCAGCTACCCTGCTCGGCTATCCCTGGCTGGTAGCTTCCGTACCTCACAACGCCAGGGATCTAAGCCCTCACTATGAGATGACTGACTAGCTTCACTGCTTGGTTCATCCTTGGCAAGCCACCCACGGCCCCTCCAGCGATAAGGATTAAAGCCCTCGCAAGAGGCAGCCCAACAGCTACCCTGCCCAGCTATCCCTGGATGGTAGCTTCCCTACCCGACAACGCCAGGGATCTAAGCCCTCACCAAGAGGCAGCCCAGCAGCTACCCGGCTCGGCTACCCCTGGCTGGTAGCTTCCCAACCCCACAACGCCAGGGATCAAAGTCCTCACCAAGAGGCAGCCCTGCAGCTACCCTGCTCGGCTATCCCTGGCTGGTAGCTTCCCTACCCCACAACGCTAGGGATTAAAGCCCTCACCAAGAGGCAGCCCTGCAGCTACCCTGCTCGGCTATCCCTGGCTGGTAGCTTCCCTATCGCACAACACCAGGGATCTAAGCCCTCACTAAGAAGCAGCCCAGCAGCTACCCTGCTCGGCTATCCCTGGCCGGTAGCTCCCCTACCTCACAACGCCAGGGATCAAAGCCCTCACCAAAAGACAGCCGAGCGGCTACCCTGCTCGGTTATCCCTGGCTGGTAGCCTCCCTACCCTACAGCGCCAGGGATCGAGGCCCTTACGAAGAGGCAGCCCAGCAGCTACACTACTCGGCTATCTCTGGCTGGTAGCTTCCCTACCCCACAACGCCAGGGATCAAAGCCCTCACCAAGAGGCAGCCCTGCAGTTACCCTGCTCGGCTATCCCTGGCTGGTAGCTTCCCTACCACACAACGCCATGGATCAAAGCCCTCGCAAGAGGCAGCCCTGCAGCTACCCTGCTCGGCTATCCATGGCTGGTAGCTTTCCTACCCCACAACGCCAGGGATCAAAGCCCTCGCCAAGAGGCACCGGGCAGCAACCCTGTTCGGCCATCCTTAAGGACAAAAAACCCTCGCCAAGAGGCACCGGGCAGTAACCCTGCTCGACCATCCTTAGTAGGCCACTTACGGCCCCTTCCGCGCTAAGGATGAAAAGCCCTCGCAAGAGGCAACCGAACTCACCCGTGTTCTGTTATCCTTGGCTGGTTGCTCTTTACCCCAACAAACCAGGGATCAAAGTCCTCACAGAGGCAACCAGACCCGCCCTTGTTCGGTTATCCCTAGCTGGTAGCTCCCTACCAAACCAGGGGTCAAAGCCCTCGCCAAAAGGCACCGGGCGGTAACCCTGCTCGGCCCATCCTTAAGAATCAAAGCCCTCGCAAGAGGCAACCGGGTTATCCCTGGCTGGTAAATAAACCAGGGATCAAAGCCCTCGCTTAGAGGCACCGGGCAGCTACGCTACTCGGCCATCCTTAGCAGGCCACTCACGGCCCCTCCCGCGCTAAGGATCAAAGCCCACGCCAAGAGGCACCGGGCAGCTACCCTACTCGGCCCCATCCTTATCTGGCCAATTATGGTCCCTCTAAAGATTAAGGATCAAAGCCCTCATAAAGAGGCAACCGGGCCCATCCTTGCTCGGTTATCCCTGGCTGATAGCTCCCTACCCCAACAAACCAGGGATCAAAGCCCTCGCCAAGAGGCACCGAGCAGCTACCATGCTCAGCACCATCCTTAATAGGCAACTCATGGCCCCTCCCGCGCTAAGGATCAAAGCCCTCGTCAAGAGGCACCGGGCAGCTACCCTGCTCGGCCCCATCCTTAGTAGGCCACTCATGGCCCCTCCAATAACTAAGGAACATGAACTCAACAAGAGGCATCCGGTTCTACGTCTAAGCAATCTCTACCTCGACTTCGGGACCATGAAGATACCGTCTTCGCACCGGTCTTTGCACACTCGGCAATCGAGCAGATTCAACTCGATGTGTGATCGCTAGACAAAGAACCGACATAAAACGAAGGCAGCCTGTGCAAATACAAGTATCTACCAACAAAAGGAAATATAAGCACAAACACTACTGCAAAAACAAAAAGTTTTTATTCACAAAGCCAAAAGTCTTTACAAGGGTATTGTGGGCTCCCCAGCCTTATCAAATTGCCTAGAGGCTTACAAAAGAGAGAGGAAGAAAAGCCAAAAAGGTCGGGCAGCAAGCCCCGCCTAGACCTCACTCCCCTCATCGCTATCGGCCGGAGGCATGACCACCGAGAGTGGGACCCGGGCACGGAGCTCACCGTCAGCGAACTCCGGAAGCTGCTCCTTGACGGCGTCAAGAGCTTTGTTCCATGCAATGGCGGAGGCATCGCCGAGGTCGACATAAAACTAGTCCGACTCCTTGTAATCAGCCACCGCCTTTCTAGCTCGGATCTCGGCAAGCTCCGCCGCCTGAAGCACCGCCTCGGCATCCCGCCTACTTCCACCCCTCTCCCTCTTCATGGCCGCAAAGCGATCGTCCAGTTCCACCAACTTCGCCTCGGCGACCCGGTAGGACTCGCTCAGACGGCGATAAGACTCCCGACACTTTGAAACGGTGAAATCCGCGGTTTCTGACCGGGCTTTGAGGACGATCGACCTCTCCCTCTCTAGACGCAGCTCGAGTCGCAGACCCTCGACCTCCGAAGAAGACTCTTCTGCTGACCTCGCAGCCCGAATAGCCCCCTCAGCTTCCATACGAGTAACAAGGGCGCAGTGCTGAAGGACCTGGCGAAAAATGGCAGAGAAACTTAAGGACACCCGAACTAAGAAAAGGTCGCTCGAAGTAACACATGAGGGAGTTCATACCTGAACCGCCTCCTGTGCGATAGCCGCCATTTGGGCCCTCAAGGTCCCCCGCGGCATCTGGCCCCCGGCCGACTCTTCCATACCAGCAAGAAGGCTGGCGGTGACAGAAAGCCCCGACGGGACCACGAACTGGACGTCCCCCTCCTGCACGGGAGTCCCCTCCGGAACTTCCGTCGGTGGCGCACGAGAGACCGTCCTCTTCCGCTTAAGAGGAACCCCGTCTTCGCCCTCTCCTGCATTCCTCGTCTGAGATTCGGGAACCCGTGTACGCCTTTGGCCGCCACTGGAACAATCGTCAGGAGCTCATGACGGGGCAGGTGACCCCGCCGTTGGAGGCACATCTGGCACAGGGCTCGAGTCAGTTGGAGACACGGCCGCACCGCCGGCCCCCCTGCAGGACTGAGCGCCGAAGGCACCGAGAGTCTGGGATCGAACCATCTGTCCTGCATGAATGGAGAAGAGGCTCGACTCAGAAGGAGAAAAAGCAGAAGGAAGAAGAAAGAAGACATCTAACCTGATGGGAAGAAATCCTATAGAAGAGAAAACGCTAAGATCCGACCTAAAAGGGAGAGCGCCGAGCTAACAAGACTCAGGATGAGGAAGGTGGGAAGAGAGAGAGACCCCGAATCAGGACTCCCCTCGATTTATACAGCCGGCGTCCTCATCCAGCGGCGACGGTCGACTCCCACCAAAACGATTCAGTACACTCGACGGCCACGATCACTCCACCTGTCGCAAGCGTATTGGCAGCATTCCATCAGACGCCAGAAGCCTGCAGCACGCCACATCAGCCAACCGGTACCCAACACGTGGCCCGTCGCTTCAGCAAAAGGGCATACGATCCGGCGCACCCTCTTTAATGCGGAGATCTCGCCCTGATCCACTGACATCACCCGGAAAAACAACCGATCGCCCAGGGACACGCCTGACGATATCTTCGAAAAGAAGCTTACCTCGGGTGACCTGGCAAACCACTCTCGACCCGACCTTTCAGCTGGTCGGGACGAGAGTGGGGGGCTAATGATGATGCTCGATATCGGTGATCTCCCAGATCAGGACACGTGGTTGAGGACGTGTCCCAGGGCTCACAAGAAAAGACCTACAGTGGCCGACCAGACCACTCCTGTGTCCGTCCTACAAGCAAACACTAGCTCACCTCCGAGCCCCAGCACAATTGGCCTCCTCGGCCCCACAGCTCGTCTCCGAGCTATCACAGGCCCGAGCCTCCGCGGCCCTCTCAGCTCGCCTCCGGGCTCGAGCAGAACCAAGATACCTCGGCTCTCCCGCTCCTCCGCGAGCTCTCCCGCCGAGGTCATCTTCCTCGGTCTCATCGACCGACCAACAGCACCGCTTGCAGGCGTAACCGCCATCCCACGAATCTCACCATGCGCGAGATCTCCGCCGGCCACATCCCACGTTCCACGCCACCACGATCCCCCATTAACGAGCCTGTCTCGCCATTAATGTGAGGTCCCGCTCATCACGGGCGTGACGTCGGGAGCGTAATGGCCGGCATGATTCTCGCGCCTGCCTCGCCTGCTGCCACCGCTATATAAACCCCTTCTTCAGACGGTTCAAGTAAGCCATTTTACTCCACTAAGCCGTCACTCTGCTCGAATTTCCTCTCTAACTTGATCGTCGGAGGGTCCTCGGTGGTACAGCCACCCGGGACTTCCTTGCAGGTAGCTCAGCAATCACAACCTCAAATCCATTGAGATCCACACGCTTCAGGAGCGACAGCTTCCAGATCCAATCTCAGTCATCCATCGCCGCCATCAGCAGATCAACGGGAGGCAACATCTGAAGGAGATTCACGCCTCCATCATAGAGACACCATAAAAGCTACAGATAAACCGAGTGGCTAATATAATAGGTATGCTCGATTTGATGCTTGGACGTACCAATAGGTTGCTATTGGGCATTCGGACTGCATATGAAACCCGTTAAGATGCTTTTTGCCTATATTTATTATATCCTAAAGGTAATGCCCTCTTGCATTTGAGCAAGAGGCTGGGTTTCAAAATCCACTTCCATCAGGTCACGGTCTATTTTTAAAATTTAAATTTTTTTTATATAGAGTACCATTTTCCCAAATTTTTACAATGTGGTCGCATTATTAAGATGCATGGAGTTAGGCTACTTTATTAGAATGTAACAAAGATCTTATCCTTCCTTTTCCGTTCTTTTAGATTTCTTCATAATCTATGAGAATTTAATTAAAGGATGCCAACTAATAATCTCAGACTATAACAAGCCCCTCCTTATAAATAGACGTTATTCAATGTAGCAAATATCTCATCATTTTTCCTTATTTGATCGCTTACCTGAAGAGGGCTGACGGCTGGCATAAAACTATATGAGATATATACTAGAGCCCTACTTCACAACCGAATCAATTTGGATGGAAAAAAGGCTTAGAGGATGATGTTTGCACTAAACCATGCATGCAATTAACGATCTCAAATTTCTTTTCAGTATAATCTCATTCCTGCAGCTCCTTTGAACCAAAAGCAGAAACATCACCCAAACATTTCAAGAAATTTTTTGTATTTGCCATGAACTAGCTAGTTAAACTACTACTTAAAATGCCCCAAAATTGTGGGCTTGAAATAACAGTTACATGCATTCAACAATGTCTGCTAAATTGAGACCACTACAATCGCTCTAACATGCAAAAAGATACAATTAACACCTGCTATAAACCTGCTTGAATGACTGATATTAAGATGCCTTGATACCAAATTCCATCAAAACATCGGCGCGATGCATCGATTTCTTCTGCTTGTAACCGAATGTGACGAATCATGATGTGAAACTCTATTCAGCAGGATCAGAATGCTGTCTCTTGAGTTCTCAATCCCCCAGCTGCAGAGAAACGGCAAGGTCTTCATCCTCATTGTTAGAAGTCCTCAATGCAGAGAGATTCCTCGACTCATGAATGCTGTCTTCCTCTTGGTTGCGGCGAATGGGAAAGCTTGGAATGAACTGATGCTCTTCCATGTTCACATCATCTGTATTAGGGTTTTTTTGCCGGTTTAGTCCCGAACCAGAAGCGCCATCCATAGGTAATTGTTGGATGTTTATACCTAGAGGCTCGTAGATCTCTTCGTTCCTTTCTTCAGTTAGAGTGATTCCCACCGTCGGGGACGATTCTTCTACGGTAGAGTGAGTGCTTCTTTGCCTCATCACCGCTTCTTTAAAAGACAGAAATTTTCATAATGTCAAGAAATGCAAAATAGGGGTATGGTGATACAAGAATGGTACTCTTAAATCTTAGTTTCTGCAACTGCACCAAAACTTCAACGTTCTAGGTTGTGTGTTGAGTGATATATTTTATATTTGACAACTCCACATAAGTTGAGATATGTTTCCCACAGCTAAAACCTACGACTTTGCACGGCATTACTTTTTCTAACGGATTTATTGGAATCTCCCTAAATTTTGACCATATAGCATGACCACCTTTTGTCTTACACTTTAAGTCCTTGCCAATGCACCGAAACTTAAAAGCCGTGATGATGAGTAAGATATATGTTATTATACCCTAACAAGTACAAACCTTGGAGTGCGGCAGTGGTTGTGATAACATCAAGCTCAAGCAGATCAAGAAGCCGACCAAGATCAACTCCACTCGTCCAGTTCTCTGGCGCCTGACCAACTTTAAGCTTCAACCTGCCACGATTAGCCGTTCCTCCCCATATGATCCCAATAGGCCGCGGCTTTTCGCCATTTTCACCGCTTAGCAAAATCAGGCTTCCGCTATCGCCTTCAAGATCGAAGGTTTGTTGGTTTTCACCGACAACGAGAAAATCAGTTAAAAAGCAATTTCCCTTCTCGTCGTTGTACTCGAGAGCATAGGCTAGTACAGTGCCAGTTGTAAGCCCTGAGCTCCTTCCAACTTTCACGACTTGTTTACCGATGAGGTTGTTGATTGGAGACTGTAAGTCGATGATTTTTACATCTCCGATTTCACCGACGTCTTTCACAAGTGTGGTGACATTGGACATGTCGAAGTCGTGAGCGAAGGGAATGAATGCGCCATCAGCTCTGACAAACGTCTCTGCATTTGCATCATAAGGTAAGAGGTAAGTTTGGGAATTGGATCATTTGTCAATCAATAAGCAACATGTAGAAAGACGAGTTACAAGCATCCTATATGAATTATACTCCATTCAACTATTTAAAGGACCAACCTCTTGCACAATTAAGAAATTTAATTGTCTTCGGAAAAATATCCTATATGAATTGTCGCTGAAGCTGACCATGCCGATAGTAATAATTAGGTTAAAGTGCGCCATCCACTAATGACTATATTGACAGGAACAGTCTGAACTTTTTAAAGGAAAGTATTATGTGTCTTTATAGGAAAATCTGGAACTATGTTACCTGGGTTAGTTCCTGCATATATTCCGTACCAAAGATCGTCAGTGGTAAAAGATGTCGCTCTCTCCACAGCACCGAGATAGACGCCGGGTCCAAGGTTGGGGGGCAATGGATGAAACATTTTCTGATTAGGGTAATCGAGATCAACCGCCACGTGGCGGTTTGTGAGGAAACCAACTTGTCCGTTGCCTGTCCGGCTCTTCACGATGGCGCCTAACGTTCCGTATGTCTCTTGGCTCGCCACCTAACAAAAGAGAGAATTCATCATGATGCAAAAAGAAAGGGACATATAAGCATAACCTTAAGCTTGCCTTTTGATGATGCCGTTGCATAGTACATAGGACCCCACAATTAATTCAAGATAACAAATGAGTGTGGTATATTACGAGATTTTTTTCACAAAACAAAATGCGTAAACTTTATAATTGAGTCAAGATTTGCTATATGAAATGTTACCTGCGAACCTGAACCTACGCACGGATCGCTTCCACGTAAACCATCCACGAGCTCTGTGTACAGTTGCTCTCTAGGAGTCGGAGCCGGTGCACCATAATAAGAAAATTCCACAACATCTACATCACACCATACACCCGGTCCCTGATAACAAAACATAAAAAAAGATGGATTAATACTACAAAAGCATGATAAATCTCAACAGCCAACATGTCTTGTAATGTAAAATTTTATCCCTCGACGCTAACTACTAGTTTGAAGGTTTAGTGTAGTGGGAGGGACTTTTATGATGGTATCAGAGGTAACCCAGGTTCAAATACCACGGGAGGTATATTAAAGCGGATTTGTTAAAAATACCATTATGCAAAACCCCCAAATTTCAGCCCATAAATGGGTGCTTAACCTGTGGAGAATTATTACAATATAAATACGCATCGCCCAGTCCTCACCACAACTACAAAGTTTTGGTGCAGAGGCGCCAGACATTAAATACATGCATATATAAACTTTGAACGGGTTATGTCGAGCTACTTTACCCAAAAGCATAAGCTGGTTGATTGTGGATTAGCAATACAGATCAAGCTAATTTAACTTTTACCAGAAGAACAAAACTAAAGACATAGATTGCTTCATACCTCAAGGATTGTTGGAAGGCATTGGTTGTGGTGGAGCCATTTCCTATGAACTTTTCGAGCAACAAAAACAAGAATCGCTGGCACATCAGTCAACTCCCCCATCCTTATTCGAAACCCTATCGCAGAGCCCAGAGTGCATCGACGCAGAATCTTGCTATGGGACGCTCTAATAGTCATCAACTCGAGCATTGTAGTGGCTTGTTGCCCATTTGGCAACCGCCCAGGATTATTTCCTGGCAAAACTCCTTTCTGAAGATTCCTAAAATAATTTGCTCGGCCCTCAACATTGCCGTGCAATTGAGTAGAGGTCGGCCAAGAGAAATACGCAGCATTGGTCTCAGAGTGTTGACCACCCGAAGGAAATTGCTGCAGAGACGAGTTTGATGAGTTTAAAATTCTCTCCATATCGAGCACCGATTCCTCTGATTGTGGCGAATTCGAGCGATTCTCATGCAATTTGAAATGCATCATTGTGCTTCTTGTGCACTGCACTAAGGACTAGCTTAAGACCGACAGGAGAGATTTCTTTAACTGTAGCACGACCGAACATGAAAACGTTGATGATTAGTTCATATGGGAAAATAAAATAAATTTGCAGTTACTGTTGAAAGAGCAAGGCATTAAGTGCAGGTACACAAACCAGATACATCAGCAGCTTTTGTAATGCATCGAAAACGCATGAAGAATAGATGACGGTACTTTAGAGAATAAGAAATCAGAAGGATAGTATGCAAGGAAAAAACCAAGGAAACATGAAGTACACTACCAGTTAATTAGTTTGCATAGTTGTCACAAATGGGGAATGGAAATAACTTGTCATGTGAAAGTGGGGGCATGAGTACAAGGAGAAAGAAGAAAAGAAATGAGCAGAGCCAATAAACACTAGTCAGATGAATTTGCATGTAACTGTATTGCAAAAGTTCTATGAATCGCAAGAAAATTGAGATATATTGTGAAGATTGGAATCCATGAGCCACAAAGTTCTAAGGTATAATGAGTTACTTCTAGATATGTATTCACCATTGTCATGATATATGAAATCAGAGAGATTTGGTTTAGAGAAAAATTATGAGGTAGCTAGAGAATCCCTTCTACTTCATATATATATTGTTGAAAGTAACAATCAAATGATAGGACTTCAATGATAGAGTCTCATATTGAAAACAACAAAAGAAACACATGCGTATAAAATATAAAATGGGGCACACCTCAACAAGACTTGAGTTTTATTGTTGGAACCCACTTATCATTAAAAAAAACCCATGTGTAAAAGCCCATCACTCCCCCAACTCTTCTCTGATCTTAAACTCTGCAACAACAACTGAGCCTTTTATCCCAAGCATAAGGGGTAGGCTACATGAACCAACATGGGAATCATGCCGGGTCCAACACATGAATCCTCTGTCTCCACTCACTTCTATCGAACAATATACTTTCATTGAGTCCTTTGGCAACCATATCATTCCGTATCACCTCCATCCATGTTTTCTTCGGTCTCCCTTTTGCCCTTTTGCCATTACCCATATCGAGAGTATCTATTCGTCGAACCGGTGCTTCCATAGGTCTGCGTCGCACATGACCAAACCATCTAAGCCGGTTTTCCCGCATCTTCTCCTCCACGGGTGCTACACCAACTTTTGCACGGATATCCTCATTTCGTATCTTATCTTTTCTAGTGTTACCGCACATCCAACGAAGCATGCGCATCTCTGCTACGTGCATCTTCTGTGTATGATGCTTCTTAGGAGCCCAGCATTCTGTACCATATAATAAGGCAGGCCGAATAGCGCTCCGATAAAACTTCCCTTTCAACTTTAACGGAAAGTTACGATCACACAAAATCCCTGTTGCACTCCTCCATTTCAACCAACCAGCTTGGATCCTTTGATTAACATCACTATCGATCTCCCCATTCCTTTGGATGATGGAACCTAGATATCTAAACTGGTCGCTCGGTGATATCTCTTGCCCTTCCAATGTTATACCAATATGGTTTTGATTTCTCTGGCTACTAAATTTGCAGTGCATATATGCTGTCTTGGACCTGCTCAATCTGAATCCCCGAGATTCCAATGTTTGTCTCCATAATTCCAATTTGGCATTAACCCCTGCTTTCGTCTCATTTACTAGAACAATATCATCAGCGAATAGCATGCACCAAGGGACTTCATCTTGGATAGTTCTAGTAAGCTCATCCATCACGATGGTAAACAGGAAAGGACTTAATGCAGATCCTTGATGTAAACCAATAGTAATCGGAAAATCACTTGTTAAGCCACCGCAAGTTCGGAAAATCACTTGTTAAGCCACCGCAAGATCTTAAACTCTGCACTACTTAAAAATAATTTTAACATGGTATCAAAGCAATTGGTTCGATACAAAGATCCAAAGCCTTGACTCGACAATACTAGCTATACTTGCATTTTCCACGTGATAACCACACCAAGAAAAAATGATGATTGCACGTGAGAGAGAGAGAGAGTGTGTTGAAAGTAACAACTAAATGATGGGGCTTTAATGATAGTCCCATATTGGAAACAACAAAAAAAACATATGGGTATAAAATATAAAATGAGCCACATCTCAACAAAACGTAAAAGTCTTATCGTTAGAACCCACTTATCATTAAAAAAGCTATGTGTAAATGCCCAATACTTCTCCAACTCTTCTCTAATTTTAAACTCTACACTGCTTTAAAAATAACTTTAACATATATTATCCCTTTTCTAATAATAGGAAATACAAATAATCTAATTGAATCTGATCAAATCTAAATCTGACCAATCTACTTAAATCTAAATCTTATTCTTAACCCCTCAAGTTGGAGCATATATATGACGCATGCCCAACTTGGTACAAATAAACTGCACTCGACTCATTCCCAAAGGCTTGGTGAATAGGTCTACTAATTGACAGTCAGTTTTCACGTAGACTGTATCAATGATTCCTTCTTCAAATTTTTCTCGAATAAAATGGCAAGCCATCTCGATGTGCTTTGTTCGTTTGTGAAAAACTGAATTATTGGCAATATATATAGCAGGCTTGTTACAATAAAGTTTTACTGGCTCCTTAGATTGATAATCAAGTTCTCGAAAAAGGGAAACTATCCACACTAGCTCACTCGTAGTATTGGCATGGTTTTATATTCTGATTCGGCACTTGAACGTAAGATAACATTCCGTTTCTTGCTTTTCCACGAGACTAAATTGCCTCTAATGAATGCACAAAAACCTAAACACGCGGTTGATCTTTGATCACTTGACGATCCAGACCAATCTGTATATGTAAATTCTGTAACTTTTGAATGCCCAAAGTTCTTATGCATAATATATTTTCCTGGTGTAGCTTTCAAATAGCGAAGGATATGCATCACTGCACTCCAATGTGAATCTTTAGGATCCACCATAAACTGGTTAACTATATTAACAGGAAAAGAGATGTCAGGCCTTATCATAGTTAAATAGTTAAGCTTACCAACTAATCTATGATATCGTATTGGATCGCTAAGTGGCTCCACCTCCCTGGATATAGCTTGACATTAGGATCCATAGGCGAGTCAATAGGCTTACAGTCAAATATCTTTGCTTCCTTAAGTAAATCAAGAACATATTTCCTTTTTGTTATAAACATATTGCCCTGAGGAGAAGAACGTGCTACTTCAATACCAAGAAAGTATTTCAACTCTCCTAACTCTTTTGTGCTGAATATCTTCTGAAGATAAGCGTTTAACTCAGTAATACATTTTGCATCATCGCCTGTGATCACAATATCATCAATATAAACAACCATCAAAATCCTGAAGCCTTATCGATTTCTAAAGAAAACTGAATGATCATTGATATTTTTGCATAACCTAAACGCTTGAACAACGCTAGTTAGTCTTCAGAAAATGCCAGGCCTTATCACAGTCAAATAATTAAACTTACCAACTAAACTACGATATCGTCCTGGATCGGTAAGTGGCTCAATTTTCTTGGATATAGCTTGACACTAGAATCCATAGGCGAGTCAATAGGCTTACAGTCAAACATCTTTGCTTCCTTAAGTATATTAAGAACATATTTCCTTTAAGTTATAAAGATATTGCCCTAAGAAGAAAAGTGTGCCACTTCAATATCAAGAAAGTATTTCAACTCTCCTAATTCTTTAGTGCTGAACATCTTCTGAAGATAAGCTTTTAACTCAGTAATACCTTTTGCATCGTCGTCTGTGATCACAATATCATCAATATAAACAGCCATCAAAATCCTGCAGCCTCATCAATTTCTAAAGAAAACTGAATGATCATTGATACTTCTGTATAACCTAAATGCTTGAACAACGCTAGTTATTCTTCCAAACCAAGTATGCGAAGACTGTTTGAGTCCTTATAAAGATCTATGAAGTTTACAGACTTTCTCAGACTCTTCCTAAGTAACAAAACTAGGTGGTTGCTCATATATACTTCCTCTTTCAAGTCACCGTGAAAAAATGCATTCTTCACATCAAGCTGATATAGCGGCCAATTGTACGTGGCTGCAAGTGATAGTAATATACGTATAGACGCCATATTTGCCATAGGAGAAAAGGTTTCATTATAATCTTCTCTATAACTCTGAGAATAGCTCTTGGCAACAAGTCGGGCCTTCAAACGAGCCAATGAGCCATCTGGATTAAGCTTTATAATATATACTCATTTGCAACCAACTGCTTTCTTTTCAACAGGCAACTGGGTAAGCTTCCACATACCATTCAAGTGTAATGCTAACATTTCTTCTTCCATGGTTTTCCTCCATCCAGGATGAGCCAGAGCGTCAGATGTAGAAGAAGGAATAGAATAAAAATCAACAGCAGCAACAAATATTCTATACGAGGGAGAAAGTCTAGCCTGTGTGACATAATCTGATAAAGGATAGAGAGGGTTAGTGGTACGGGTATCTTTGCGAAGGGTAATTGGAAAATCAAGATCAGTCTGAATTGGATCTGAGTCTGAAACAGCTATAAGTTCTTCAATGACTAGAAGCCACTCTGCCTCATTTTCTTCCACTGAGTTGGTTGATCAATTAAATGATCATCTATTTTTGAAGTATTTGGTGCCGTTGAGACACAAGGATTGGTCAGAGAAGATTCGATAACAACATCATTTTCATTAATAGGAAAATTCTCTCTAAGTGACTGGGGCATCATATTAGTACCAAAGAAAGGGATACTTTCTGAAAGGTCATGTCAGCAGAGACAAAGATTCTATTGAGTTTTTTGCTATAACACTTGTATCCCTTTTAACTCCGAAAATATCCTAAGATAACACACTTAATGGATTTGGGATCGAACTTTGATAAACCAGGTTGATGGTTGTGGATAAAACAAGTACAACCAAAAAAACGTGGAGGAAGAGAAAATAAAGTTTTAGAGGGAAATAAAATAGAGATTGGAATTTCTTCCCCGGGTAGACGATTGATAAGATGGCAAACAGTGAGAACGACATCATCTCAAAAACGTTTAGGAACATTCATATAGAACAGAAGAGAACATGTGACCTCCAACAGATGTTTATTCTTTCGTTCAGAAACTGCATTTTGTTGAGGTGTATAAGTACACGAGAACTACTGTATAATATCAAAGGTGTCAAGAAACTAAATAAACTTTTTATTAAAGTTTTATTAAAATATTTTTTTGCATTATCACTTCTTAGAGTTTTCGTATTAATACCAAATTGATTTTGCACTTCAGTAACAAATGATTTAAAGACATCAAAGACATCAGTTCTAGATTTCAACAAATAGAGTCATGTCACTCGAAAGTAATCATCAATAAAAATAACAAAGTATCGAAAACCACGGTTTGACGTAATGGGACATGGCCCCCAAACATCAGAATTCACTAAATCAAGCAGTTTCTCAGCACGTTTATTGACTCTAGACTGATAGGAAGCACAAATTAGCTTTTCCATCTCACAAGTGACACACTCTAACGATGACGAACTAGATAAAAAGGAAACTAATTTCTGTAAAGTAGACAGACCAAGATGACCTAAGCGACAGTGGTTAAGCAATAAATCATTATTTGTTGAGCAAGCAACCTTTGGTAGTTGTCCATCAAAGTAATAAAGCCCTCCAAGTTCATGTCCTAAACCAATCACTTTCTTCGTCTTCAGATCCTGCATGACACAACCAGAATGAGAAAAGGTTATTAAACAATTCAAGATATGAACATGTTTACTTACAGACATCAGGTTAAAAGAAAATGAAGAGACATATAATGTTGATGATAAAGACAAAGATGAGGTAAGAGAAATAGGACCAATGTCCTTTACTTTAGAGATTGAACCATATGCAAGTGTAATACCACCGGTATATGAAATTTTAGATAAGGAGGAGAAAACACCCGATATTCCAGTCATATGATTTGATACTCCTGAGTCAATAATCCATGAGGATGAAGATGCATGGATTAGAAGACATGTATTACTTTTAGCCAGAATAGTGGTGGAACTCGAGAAAATAGATCCTGCAAGAAAAGACCTAAACCGCAATATCTCATGATCAGAAAGTCCAGAAGCACCATGAGAAGTAGAAGTAGCAGGTGTCATGTCAGAAGTAGCTACTCTAGCAGCCTACTGAGATCGGAGCTCTAAATGAAGCGAATTGCAAGTATCCTTAGTGTGGCCAGTTATCTTACAATGTGAATAGAAACGATCACTTTCTTACCCTCTTCCCCTAAAAGGACCTCGACCTCCTCTACCACGTCCTCGTGTACTGCCTCCGTCTTGTCCTCTACCACTATAAGAAAAAACAAGGGCAGATTTGTCTTCACCTTCTTTTGCAACGGAATCAATAGTAACTTCAACAACAGAAGAAAGATAGGCGCAAAGAACTTTCCTATAAGCATCAACGAGAGAGTGAAGCTCTGATCCTCCTAAAATTTATGGATGTACATTATCAAATTCGGGATCAAGACCGACAAAAAATGTCTTCACCATCATATAATCATGATATGTCTTCCATCCCTTCTCTTCACTACTAATAGGATAAATCGAAAGAAATTAAACTTCAAGCTTCTTGATTTCACCATAATAAAAGGATTTGTCTTCACCTCGTCCTCTACCAGCATAAGAAGAAACAAGGGCAAATTTTTTTTACCTTCTTTTACAATAGAATCAATAGTACCTTCAACAACAGAATAATGATAGACGCGAAGAACTGCCTTATAAGTATTCGCGAGAGAGGAAATCTCTGATCCTTCTAAAATTTGTGGACGTATACTATCAAATCCGGGTCTAAGACCGATAAGAAATGTCATCACCATGATATGATCATGAAATATTTTTCGTCCCTTTTCTTCACTACTAATAGGATAAATCGAAAGGAATTCTGCTTCAAGATTCTTGATTTCACCATAATAAAAGGAGACATTTATTCCCTCGCTCAGATTTATTTAGAGCTCTCCAAGCATTAAAAACTCTAGCAGTATCAAATTTCCCTTCAAACATCTCTGTCACATAAATCCAAATTGAGTAAGCGGTTGAGTATTTGAATACTTGCAACACAAACTCTTCCTCCATGGTCTCAGTCATCAAGCGATGCAACATGGCATCATGTGATACCCAGTCTTCAGAAGGATCGGAAAGAGGTGGCTCAACGAGATACTTCATTAACCTATACTTCTTAGCAAATAGTTCCACAACCTGTTTCCATCGAGGATAGTTGCCGGTGTTCAATCGAGTTCTTATAATAAAATTAGGATACGATACATTATTATATCCTTCAGAGACTTTCTCTTCATCACTCAAGATCAAGGAGTGCTAACAACTTCACAATACTCAACAAGATGACAATTTTTTTAACCCAGAACACCAAGTTATTAATTAAATAATTATTAACCTAGCAATACCTTACTCCCTGGTTGAACTCACCTCACAATGTTTGCATGGTCTCCACCTCCAGGCAATTTTAAAAAATTGCTAGCTTTAATGCTATTCTTTCTTAGGAGATCACAAATCAATTGCATTCATCCATCTATTGTGCTTGCTTCTTTTTCTATCTCAACGTGTTGGGGTTGTTGGCGGCAGAAGCGGCGTAGGAGAAAGAAGGTCGAGTGGCTTGGGACGAGGGCCAGGGTGTCGAGTCAGCGATGATCTGATCCAGATCTGGGCGAGGTCAGCGATGGTGGTGGTGTGGATAGTGATGATTGTGGCGGCGAGGGCAATGAGGTTTGAGGAGGGAGCATAGGCAATAGCGTGGATGTTATTGGTACAAAGGCAGCAAGGGACGAGGAAGGGGGCGTGGTTGGAGGCGGCGAGGCGCAGCGGGGGAAGAGGGGGCGGCGGCGGCTAGGTGTTAGGGTTAGGGTTAGGCTCTGATACGGTGTTTTTAAAAGCGGTCGAGCGAGTTTTGCCGCTCCACTTTATCCCGCTTAAGTGGGTGATATTTCATAACCTATTTTTTTGATATCTACACCTCATAAGTATTATAAAGGGTATATAAGTATTGTTATTGGACTAAGAATACATAAATACCAATTAATACAATATTCCATTTTTTCTTTTTCTCTTTTTCCTTATTTCAATTCTAAGTGCTCGACTCGATAAATCTCATGGTTGTCGAGCCGGTTTTGAGACACTTCAAGATTTGGGTTTCAAAATTCCAAAATTTTAGGTTTATCAAATTCAAGAAGTCGAGATCTAAATCGATTTCGAGCAGTCCTTGAGTTTTCTATTTCGATTTCCAGTAGTTTTTGAATTTCGATCTTGAAATTACAGTTCGATTTTGACTCCATCCGGTTTCGAGTTACAATCTTTTAGATATTTTTAAAATTATTTGGTAAGTAATTTTACTGATTTAAGTTATGGTGCTTGATGCCGAGTATCGAAAAGCTTATAAGCACCACATAAGCTAATAAATTCTTAGAAAATTTTAATTTTGCATTGAATTATTTTAGCATATTTTAGCAAATAATATATTGTCTAAGCAAATTTGTTAAATTTTGGGTTAAATTTAGGTATTTGCTAGTACAAAAGCAACATAAAAATAATTAGAAAGTAATGAAAATCATTATTTATTGATAAGAAAAGGAATATTGATAAAATACCATTGTTCTGATTTCTGAGCGGTTTGAGCGGCCGCTTAAGCGTTAAAGCGTTTTGGCTCCTCGAACGGTTTATTTTTCTATCTCTCTTTTAAAACACTACTCTAATACCATGAAATCAGAGAGAATTGGTTTAGGAAAAAATTATGAGGTAGCTAGAGAATCCCCTTTAACTCATATATATATATATTATTGCTTTTCTAATAATAGGAAATACAAATAATCTAATTAAATCTAAATCTAAATCTTATTCTTAACGTAAATCATTCCGGCCGGTAAAACGACAAGTGAAGGAGTTTTGTAAAAGAATCATCAATTATAAATTAGAGCTATATTAAGAAAAAGGAAAGAACAACATGACAACATGCCTGTTTCAAAGAGAAAATAATAAACACGGACGGCGACACATTAAGTTTCATGATGAGGATACGTATGTACAATCTAGGTGATAGGAAATATGTGTGAAATGTCTTTGCCACAACACCAAAACTCCAAAATTATAATGAGTGTTGAAAGAATATATTTTATATTCTAACACGACCCCGCAGGTCAAAGTCCTTTTGGGCCAAAACCTGAACTATTTTTAATTTAATAAATCCGCATTTAATATGTGCCCGTTGGGAATCGAACTCGGTTTGCTCTGATACCATATAAAATGTCCCTTCCACTGCACCAAAACTCTAAAATTGTAATGAGAGTTGAGAGGATATATTTTATATTCTAAAACTATGAAGCCAAAATATATCTATTAAATTTAAGTATACACAAACGAGGGGTGTTATATATTTATTTATATAAGGGCATAAACGAGCTTTCAACATAAGCGGATTCCATCCAAGAAGACTCAAGACTTATGGAGGTTTGTTGTATCTTATGTGTTGGGTTATCTACAACGACAACAAGGTTTCGGGTGGTATCTCCGATGCCAATTTCAAATTTTTGCCGTTCTAAGTAACCCTAGCAATGAATCGATAACTAGAGAATCAAACAAAACCTATATGTTAACTTAATAGCTAAGAGTTAGGGATTATAACCTTTGTAGTTCGTTCCTTCGCTTCATAAGCTCCGAGTTGAAGTCCCTTCGCTGTGATAATCAAGGTCCCGGACTCTAGAGAGGCTCCATGAAGTGAATGAGACATTCTTGCTAGAAGACTTCACTTTCTAAGATGATCTACCTTGAAAAAACACTAACCCAAGCTCACACTTCTCTAATGAGGTATTAGTGAAGTGAACATCCTAATCCAAGTGACTAGAATAGACGAGGATGATAAAGTAGGAATTTTGCTCTCTTTAGTTTTCTTTATCTCACTTTATTTCATCACATATAAAAAATCAAGCAAGCTTTTTTAAGAGCTTGAAGAAGATCAAGAAAAAAGAGTGTGATGAAAATGAATTATGGTTGATGTTAGAATTGCAACCAAGGGTTAAGTATGTTATGCTTAACCCTTGTAGAGACTTAACCATGTACTAGGGTTAGAATTTGGGTTAACAAATATCTAACAAATATCAAGGGGGTTGACAAAGTCAACATGGATAAATATCTACACAATTTAGAATTAACCTAAAGCAAAAGATTAACCCTAATCCAAACCCTAGCATGGTTTAATCTCAAAACCCTAGTTGCAATTGTAACCCTAACGTGTTACAATATTATATATCACATATATAATATATAATGTAACAAAAGAAAATAATACAATTAACATATATCATATATATCAATGTATTATCAAGTGAGAAAAAGAATCATTTAAGTGAGCTTATATTAGTTAATGTAATGTAATATATCACATATATAATTATACATTAAATTATCGAATCAACACTTGATCAGATAATCCGGCTATATTACATAAAACGACTAATATAACATGTATCATTTTATCGAATCAACATTTGATCCGATATTCCGGCTATATCACATATACCCGGCAGATATCACATATCGCAAGAATCAAATACGGTATCTTATATCGTATTAATCTCGGTCCCGCACATATCGCATATGTGCTCCTACTCTGTTTTGCCTAAGCCAGAAAACCTCTGTGTAGGACTCTAAAGAATCGTCAATACGCCGGCAGTAGATGATAATCATATCAAACACCCACAAGCTGCAAGCGGTCTGCTAAACGCAACAGCCATCCGGGTATTGAGCGATCAGAAGATCAACAACCAAACATGTACATTCTCCTGTGAATCCAATCAGGAACACTACCGTACAGTCTGGTCTCTTTGTCTGATATATCGCATTTCCAGTCTAGGGGTGGTAAACGTCAGACACCAGCAATCGATAAGTCGTGTCGATGTGAGGTTTATAACGGATCGAGAAACTACCGATAACACTTACCAGTAGCTCTCCATATCGGCTCTGGCCAGGGACTTCCAGTTATAGCCAATCGAACACTGCGTAACATCAACTCCCAATACCGGGAGAGACGAAACCCTTCCTATCGCTTATTGCCTCCATGTGATTCGGGACTGTACCCAAAAGCCACCATTTTACATGTTCTCATGAACGTGGTAAGGTGGAAATCAAAGCACGGTGGGAATCACACAAGACTCTATGACGATCTCGGGTCTACAGACTAATCTGTACCAGTATCACCAGAGAGCTGCTATCTGACGATAGCTATAATACCATCTAGAAGTTCTCGGCGAGTCCATTCAGTGTACCCAGTCTCCATTGAGCATCCGTATACCTTCTCTGATGTCAAACACCAATGGATATGGGATCATCCATCACCCATCATATGGATCGAGAAGCGTGTACGCCGGTTTACTCTGGAGTATCGATGCCTTGTCTCGATACTCTCGACTAGGAACAGTTATAGGATGTACTCTTGGACTACCCTTGGCCTACTAGTATGATCTGCATTATAGCCCTAGTAGTCGAGTACATATTCTAAGGGCTTTATCAACATGTGAGAGCAAGACAGTAAACCAATACAAATCAACATGTTAAGACAAAGTGAAACCAGATAGCATACTATCATGTCGAGCAAGAAAATCCTCTCTATATATATCCAAGCATCCACTATAATATACATCATATGTACAACAATGACCTCTAGGGCATATATACAACTAACAATCTCCCACTTGCACTAAGACCAGCTGTTGTAGTATCTTATATCCAACATCTCGAAGAGTCTCTCAAATTGTATCTGAGGTATGACCTTCGTGAGTGGATCCGCGGTGTTGTCCTTCATGTCAACTCTCCTGACCTCGATCTCGCGGCGATCAACTATCTCCCGGATCAGGTGATACCGTCTCAGAATATGTCTGGATCTTTGATGGGACCTGGGTTTCTTGGCCAAAACTACAGCTCCATTGTTATCACAATACAAAAGTATTGAATGCTCAATGGACAGAACCACACCAAGTTCAGTGATGAACTTCTTCATCCAGAAAGCCTCTTTGGCAGCATCGTTGGCAGCGATGTATTCAGCCTCCATCGTCAAGTCTGCCACGGTTTCTTACTTGGAACTCTTCCAACAAACCGCCCCTCCATTAAAGGTAAAGACAAATCCCGAGTGCGACTTAGAGTCGTCCTTATCACTTTGGAAGCTTGAATCGGTAAAGGACCCCACCCGGAGTTCTCCGTTACCATACACCAAGAACATCTCCTTAGTCCTTCTCAAGTACTTGAGAATGTTCTTCACAGCTGTCCAGTGACTCTTTCCAGGATCTGCTTGATACCTACTCACTACACTTAGTGAGTATGCTATATCGGATCTGGTACATAGCATCGCATACATGATAGAGCCTACTGCCGAAGCATAGGGTATCCCTTGCATGCGAGCTCTCTCCAAATCAGTTTTAAGAGACATCTTTTTGGAGAGAGTGAGTCCAGAGATCGTGGGTAAATACCCACGCTTGGATTCTTCCATACTAAACCTCTTTAGTATGGTGTCAATATACCTGGATTGGGACAATCCCAGTATCCGTTTAGATCTATCTCTATAGATCTTAATCCCCAAAATGCAGGAGGCATCATCTAGATCTTTCATTAAGAATATATGTGATAAGAAGAGCTTGACCGAGTGCAGCATAGGAACATCATTTCCTATCAAGCGTATGTCAACCACGCACAATACAAGAAAGACAACCTTACTCTCTGCAACCTTCTTGTATATACATGGTTCATCTACGTTCTTGATGAAGTCAAACTCTTTGACTACCACATCAAATCAGATGTTCCAACTCCGCGATACTTGTTTTAACCCGTAGATGGATTTAAGCAGTTTGCACACCTTTCCGCTGCTCCCACTATCTACGAAGCTCTCTGGCTGAGTCATATACATGCACTCATCTAAATCACCATTTAGAAAGACGGTCTTAACATCCATCTGCCAGATTTCGTAGTCATGGTATACAGCAATGGCAAGTAGGATCCGGATGGACTTAAGCATAGCCACTGGAGAAAAGGTTTCGTCATAATCCACACCTGGTCGTTGACAAAAACCCTTTGCAACAAGTCTAGCTTTGAAAGTCTCAGCTTTTCCATCAAAACCAAGTTTTTTCTTAAAGATCCATTTACTCTCAATGGATTTTACCCCTTCAAGAGCAACTTCCAAAGTCCATATTTTGTTGGTGTACATGGATTCCATCTCAGATCGCATTGCATCCAGCCACTTCACAGAGTCTCCACTCGTGATGGCCTGCTCGAAACTAGTTGGGTCATCATCTTCCATGATGCAATCCTCGCTCCCACCATCTATGAGAAAACCGTAGTATCTCTTAGGTGGGTGAGGAACCCTATCAGATTGGCGGAGAGGCTGGGGTTCGTCGGGAACTATTGAATCCTCTGGTTCCACTAAATCTTCAGTTGTAGTTTGTGTTGCTGGAACTTCTTTCAGCTCTACCTTTTCGCCACTAATTTCTTTAGTAAGAAATTTCTTTTCTAAAAAGGTGGCGTATTGAGAAACAAACACTTTTTACTCCTCAGCGTGGTAGAAAATATATTCTTGGGAATTCTTAGGATATCCCACAAACTTGCAAAGATCTGATCGTGCCTCGAGTTTGTCCGGATTTTGCCTTTTGATATAGGCCGGACAACCCCATATCTTAACTCGTTTAAAATATGGTCTCTTCCCACTTCATATTTCATATGGTGTAGTAGGTACAGATTTAGATGGAACTTGATTCAATAGGTATGCTGCTGTCTCAAGCGTATAACCCCAAAAGGAAATAGGCAACTCAGCAGTGCTCATCATAGAGTGCACCATATCTAATAGGGTGCGATTCTTCCGTTCCGATACACCATTGTGCTGCGGTGTATATGGAGGAGTAAGCTGAGAGAGAATCCCATTCTCTTTTACATAGTCCAGGAACTCATTGCTCAAGTATTCTCTTCCTCGATCAGATCGAAAGATCTTAATACTTTTACCCGTTTGATTCTCGACTTCGTGCTTATATTCTCTGAATTTCTCAAAAACTTCCGACTTGTGTTTCAACAGGAACACATGTCCGTATCTTGAGAGATCATCAGTGAATGTAATGAAGTACGAGGCACCATTCCTGGCATATGTAGACATGGGCCCGCATACATCACTATGTATCAGTCCTAAGGGTTCCGTAATTCTTTCTCCGTGTCCACTAAACGGAATTTTGGTCATCTTGCCTTTGAGACATGACTGACAAGTGTCATAAGATGAAAATTCGAACGGATTCAAATATCCATCCTTATATAACTTAGCCAGTCGTATCGCATTGATGTAACCTAGTCTACAATGCCACAAGTAGGATTCGTTCATTTCTGAACTCTTCCTCTTGTGTATGTTTTGTACATTAAGGACTGTAGTTTGATTCAAAACGTATATGCCATTATTTAACGAGCCTGATCCAATCAACTTTTGATTCAGAAAGATGCTCATAACATTATCATGTACAACAAAATTATATCCTTCTTTACTTAATAAAGAAACTGATATAAGAATGCATATCAGGGTTGGAATATAATGGCATTCGTTCAAAATCAATGTATTACCATTTGGTAACACAAGGTGATATTCGCTAACTGCTCTGACTGCAAAATAATTTTCACCATTCCCTACTCTTATGGAATGATCACCCATTCCCGGTTTCCCACCTTTCTTAAGCCCATGTAACACATTACATATGTGGGATCCCGATCCGGTATCTAATACTCAGGACGTAGAGTGAACTGAGAAACAGTTCTTAATAACTAACATACCAGAAAAAGATGCATCAGCATACTTATTCTTCGTTTGGGCGGCGTGAGAATCCGAATATTCTCTTATTCCCTGTTCGGACTTATAACAATTATAAGTTGGAGCGGGACCAACGTTCCCCTGCTCAGTATAACAAACGGGTTCGGTCAATACATCCATATTATTATCTTGATTAAGGCCCGACATGGTCGCTACCTAGAGAGACAAGAAAACACTTTAGCATATGCTCTTGCAAGATTAGATTGATTATTATCTTATCTAATCAGGATGGCTCCCACCGTTTTCATCAAATCTTCCTTCAAACCCTAAAAGGTAAGACTAGCGGGGATTAATTACACCTTACAAGGTCGCCAATCTTTCAGCCAGGTCAGTGTTGGTACTTTGAGGGAGGTTCCCCGTGCTTTCGCACTGACCTAATTAAAATAAACCTCGTTTTCCCAGAAGTATAATCCCTTTAACACCTTTCTAGACACCTACTTGATCGGCTAATTGTCATGTGTAAAACTCTCCCAGGAGTAACACTTACTCGCAGTGGGTATCAGGATTCAACCATCTCATAGAAGGTATGCAATCTCATTGCAAATTTCAACACTTGAAATTCCCGATAATACTTTTGCCCCTAATAACTTATGACCTTAACATAGTCAACAAATCATAATTGCTAGCCAAGTTCAACCCGTCATTTCCCGATTGAATTAAACCCACCCGCAATACCCTTAATATAGTCAATAAAGTCGTACGACTACCCTAATCCAATCACATCTCATTTTTTAGCAGATAAGCACTAATTAGCTACCGCACACTACGCCTTAACATAGTCAACAAACGTAGCACGAATACTAAGTAGTACTTATCTGAAATGACGGAAGGCTACGCAGATTTTTCAGAAAACCATGAGCGTAATGAACTTGATATCGTTGTAGAAACAATTGATTTTGAAAAAGGAGTGTTTTTGAGGGTTTTACTAGTTTCGCTAAAAAGGCCACTCCCGGTGAAGGGATCTCGACTCTTTCCTTATCGAATAAGGTGCACGATATTTCAAAAAAATACCGCTATGCAAAGCAAGAACTATAGAAGCAATAAAAAACTAAGCCGTGAGTTTGAAGTATCTTCTAATTTCGCTAAAGAGGTCACTCCCGGTGAAGGGATCTCGGCTCTTTTCTTATCGAATAAGGTGCTGGATATTCTGCAGGGAATACCGCTATGCAAAACAAAACTAGAGCTACCATTTTTTATAAATTTGATTCTACAACATCTTTTAGGTTTCTTTTTCTTTCATTAATCTCATTAATGAATCCCATCATTTAAGCTTTCTAAGCATCACAGAAGAAACGAAAATACAACGTACGCTTATGTCATCCGCATTCGCCACTGTGTCCCGTTATGCACCGTTAGGTTACTTAACTAACGGCATACCGGGGTGGGACTAGCGCGGGTGCAAAACATAAGTAACGTTTATTATATATCATATATACAATAATTAAGCATTCGTCTCACGTATATAATATGATCACATCACATTATATCAGCAGAAGAAGAAACATATGAAATATTGGATATACTAGGAGTTCCGTGTTTTATTTTGAGCCTGTATAAAATACGGATTCTACGGTCGCGATGAATAGCCAAACCCACAACCCTAGCCCCCTACGAGAGCGGCAAGTAACCCTGCCAATTCTAGGGTTAGGAGACCCGGTCTCGACTCCTCGAGATGGTCTTTCACTGGACCCTAGAACCCGGTTACTTGTGCTCCCCTCCTTGGGTCTATCCTAATGCGGAAAAGTAAATAATATACAGTGGTGACAACATCCTCAACTCAGAAATGCCCCAATAAGAGAATATTACATACAATGAATTTTACATAAATGAAAATAAAGACTCTCTTCTCACATAAAACCCCCGACTATTTAAAACACGACGATCAAATATAATATATTACAGCAACACATAACATCACATGCCATCAACGTAAGTAAATATGCCTATCACAATTATCGTTGACATATAGCAACGAAAACGGCGATATACCACATATTACACTTACGGTCGCAGAAAAGAAAGTGAAAAACTACAACATTTGGAATTCACAATCATTTTAGACATCGTAAACCCGAAATATCACATATTACGGATTTCATGCTTAACTATATGAATTCCACATATTGTATCACATTACAGAAAAAGCTAGATGGTGTTAAACATTCCGATCGAATCAACAAACACCCAAAATTTCCCAAAATGCTCAACCCTTAAGCGTAGTTTAGAAGTATCCATCACATGCCACAGTAGCAGTGAACCAGCCGTAGAAGGGTCAACCAATGCCTCACTTGTGGCACCGCTAAACTACCACAAACCCTAGGGTTTAGTGGCTATTTTGACGGTCACAAAATCGAGTTAATGTTTTGTTCTTCTAGAGGGTTCACCGCATGACTTGCACGCTATTTGAATGTTCTTTAACTAGGAAAAATATCCAACTCTTGGAAAAATTTCAGCAAGGAAAAAAGTCAGTATTTGATATCCGATCAAACTTTTTAATACCATCTAAAATAACCGAAACAAAAACTAGAATTACGAATACAAAATACTCCGAATTGCCATTGCGAAAAGATAACATCACATGAAAAATTAGCAAAAGCAAACAACACCAAAAGTACCAAAATCAAGAGCCCAAAACACTGTACAAATTTCAGCCTGGGTGGATCCGATCTGGCCGGTTTTGGGGGGATCTCGGCCATTTTCCGAGGGAATGGGATGAAATTTGGACGGTGCTCATATTGTATCACATACAACACTGCAACTGTTTGGAACATTTTTTAATACTCTGAAAAATTTACATAAACTAGGGTTTTTCGTCGGGTGTTTCGGAGTTGTTTGGGTTTCGTAATCCTACACTTATCCGTTTAATTCTCTAGTTAGGCTCTAATACCACTGTTGGGTTAGCTACAACGGCAGCAAGGTTTCGGGTGGCATCTCCCATGCTAATTTCAAATATTTGCCGTTCTAAGTAACCCTAGCCATGCATCGATAACTAGAGAATCAAAAAAAACCTATATGTTAACAACTTAATATCTAAGAGTTAGGGATTACAACCTTTGTAGTCCGTTCCTTCGCTTCATAAGCTCCGAGTTGAAGTCCTTTCGCTGCGATCATCAAGATCCCGGACTCTAGAGAGGCTCCATGAAGTGAATGAGATATCTTTGCTAGAAGACTTCACTTTCTAAGATGATCTACCTTGAAGAAACACTAACCTAAGCTCACACTTCTCTAATGAAGTATTAGTGAAGTGAACACCCTAATCTAAGTGGCCAGAATAGATGAGGATGATGAAGTAGGAATTTTGCTCTCTTTAGTTTTTTTATCTCACTTTATTTCATCACATATAAAAAATCAAGCAAGCTTTTTTTTAAGAGCTTGAAGAAGATAAGGAAAAAAGAGTAGAATGAAAATGAATTATGGTTGAGGTTAGAATTGCAACCAAGGGTTAAGCATGTCATGCTTAACCCTTGTAGAGATTTAACCATGTACTAGGGTTAGGGTTTGGGTTAACAAATATCTAACAAATATCAAGGGGGTTGACAAAGTCAACATGGATAAATATCTACACAATTTAGAATTTACCCAAAGCAAAAGATTAACCCTAATCCAAACCCTAGCATGGTTTAATCTCAAAACCCTAGTTGCAATTGTAACCCTAACGTGTTACAATATTATATATCACATATATAATATATAATGTAACAAAAGAAAATAATACAATTAACATATATCACATATATATCAATGTATTATCAAGTGAGAAAAATAATCATTTAAGTGAGCTTATATTAGTTAATATAATGTAATATATCACATATATAATTATACATTAAATTATCGAACCAACACTTGATCAGATAATCCGGCTATATTACATAAAACGACTAATATAACATGTATCATTTTATCGAATCAACATTTGATCCGATATTCCGGCTATATCACATATACCCGGCAGATATCACATATCGCAAGAATCAAATACGATATCTCATATCGTATTAATCTCGGTCCCGCACATATCACATATGTACTCCTACTCCGTTTTGCCTGAGCTAGAAAACCTCTGTGTAGGACTCTAAAGAATCATCAATATGCCGGCAGTAGGTGATGATCATATCAAACACCCACAAGCTGCAAATGGTCAGCTAAACGTAACAGCCACCCGGATATTGAACGATCAGAAGATCAACAACCAAGGCTGTACATTTTCCTGTGAATCCAATCAGTAACAGTACCGTACAGTCCGATCTCTTCGTCTGATATGTCACATATCCAGTATAGGGATGGTAAACGTCAGACCCAGTAACCGATAAGTCGTGTCGATGTGAGGCTCATAACGGGTCTAGAAACTACTGATAACACTTACCAGTAGCTCTCCATATTAGCCCTGACCAGGGACTTCCAGCTATAGCCAATCGAACACTGCGTAACATCAACTCCCAATACCGGAAGAGACGAAACCCTTTCTATCGCTCATTGCCTCCATGTGATTCAGGACTGTACCCAAAAGCCACCGTTTTGCACGTTCTCATGAACGCGGTAAGGTGGAAATCAAAGCACAGTAGGAATCACACAAGACTGTATAACGATCTCGGATCTACAGGCTAACCTATACCAGTGTCACCAGAGAACTGCTATCTGACGATAGGTATAATACTATCTAGGAGTTCTCGGCGAGTCCGTTCAGTGTACCCAGTCTCCACTAAGCACCCGTATACCTTCTCTAATGTCAAACACCAATGGATATGGGATCATCTATCTCCCATCATATGGGTCGAGAAGCGTGTACGCTAGTCTACTCTGGAGTATCGATACCCTATCTTGATACTCTCTCGACTAGGAACAGTTATAGGATGTACTCTTGGACTACCCTTGGCCCACTAGTATGATCTGCATTATAGCCCTAATAGTCGAGTATATATCCTAAGGGTTTTATCAACATGTGAGAGTAAGACAGTAAACCAATACAAATCAACATGTTAAGACAAAGTGAAACCAGATAACATACTATCATGTCGAGCAAAAAAGTCCTCTCTCTATATATATCCAAGCATCCACTATAATATACATCATATGTACAACAATAGCCTTTAGGGCATATATACAACCAACATTATGTTTTATACCCATGCACCTTTCATAGTTTTTCCAATATAGAACGTTATTCACATATCTCAATTGTATCGTAGAATAAGTTGCACCCTTAAATGCACGTGAACGGGAGATTTTGTATCATCATAAAAGCATGTACCACAAGAAACAGAAAGTGAATACACAAATTGAACAATGATTATTAGGCATAATACTTTCAGAGGAAAGGAAAATGACTTAAGCTAGACTAAAAATAATTGCAAAGAAGAAAAAGTTGTGGAAGATGTCTACTTAAACACGGAATAAAGCAATCCATCGGTTTCCTTAACAATGTAATGCAGAAATAGAGCATTGTAAGGAGCAAATGAGACCACATCTGCTCTTTAGATATCTATACTTTCCTCCATAAAATGTCACCCAACAAGTTTAGGGAAACAGACAAGTCAAAAAAAATATTAACGAAAACACAAAGGTAATCTAAACACAAATTCGATTTTTATCACCAAAATGAGATTTAAAACAAAACCCAGATCAGTAAATGCAAAATCGGAAAGCCGTCACCAAAAGAGGCAGCATTTTGATATGGTTCTCTATGTCCACACCTTATCAACAAGAAGATAACAATACTCAAAATGGGTATTCATCTTTCACTATCCTTTTGATAATCAATCAAGGAAAAAAGGAATCTTTACACTGACTCACAACCAAACACAGTCTACACATCAAAGATCAATAAAAGGAGCTACATTTCTCACTACCCATCAAGTTGTATGTTACTAAATCCATAAAGATGAAGAAATCAAGAAGAAGCTCACCCTTTGAAAGAGGAAGAGGAAGAGGCAAGTGGCAACTTTTTTCAGTTGGAATGGGTGGGTGGGGATGCTAGGTAGGATTAGGAACCATGCTGTTTTCCTCTTATTATGGTGCTTGAGATCATCTGACCGTACATCATGGGTGCACTGCATATGAAAAACATCGATCCCACAACCTTCCAGTTTTACATTATTGGGCAGCCGATCGTGATCATTGATTTTAAGATCCAAAAATTATAATAGGAGGGAATAGCAAATAATACCAGGGACTCCGGGTACGGATGCAAGTTGGTGATTGGAGGGGGAATCTCACTGTTTGGGGGTGGCAGCGAAAACAGCAACCAGCTTGCAGGATTTGAGCAGAAAGAAAACAGTAGCGAGAGAAAGAGGGGAGAGAGAGAGTTTGAACATCAAAAGGCACTATATATTGGCTATATGGGCCACGAGGCAAATGCTTGGATTGGGTTTGAAAGGGACAAGGGCATTGTGAGGGCCCAGAAAAAGACCACAACATTGAAGGAAGAAATGAATAGGGGAAGGTGAGAAAGCAATTTGGGTGGACAACGTCATGCCATGTTGATAATGTTAGGCTATAGTGCATGATCAAATGGAGAAGCCTCGACTGAGGCTTGTTGCTAATTAATGACATGATTTTATTGTGCTTTTTATTGATGTGGATCTAAAATTCTAGACAATCCTTGTTTTCATGTCTCCACAAGGTATATATCCATATTTTTCATGTTTGATTGTAAGGAGTAATATATGCTGTTGTCTTTAAGAGATTATGTACTTCTAGAGCCAGGTGTTGGTCTCAGAGTGATAGAGGTCGGAATCTCCTTCAGATGTTATCCTCTGTCGATCTTGTTGCCAGCGAGGTTGAACGGTTGAGATTTGAGATGAACGTTGAGCGTGTGGATCTCAATAGGTTGTTGGTTGTCGTTGATGCGGAGCTACTTGTAAGGGGAGTCCCAATGCGGGAAACCACGCGGGAAACCACCATAGGACCCTCCGTCGATCAAGTAAGTATCGAGAAATAATAATGGCAGGGTATCGGCGTATTGGAAATGAGTTCGACCTTCCTAAGTCGTCTGGAAGAGAGGGTTTATATAGCGGTCACATGGAGCGAACCGGCACAAGATTCTCGCCGTCCGTTACGCTCCCGCCTCACGTTCATGTTGATGGCGGGGTACGTCCATTAATGGCGGTATACACCCATTAATAGAGAGATGCGCCAGCGTGGGATGCGGGACGTGGAGTGGCGGAGATCTCGTTTTGGTGAGATACACGGAGCCGTCACGAAGGTGCTTGGGCTCCGTGCTCTTAGTTGAACAAGAAAGCCGAGAAAGCTCAGCTTGGTGGATAGCTCAGAAGCAAGCGAGGAGGCCGAGAAAGTTCAGCTCTGTAATGAGCAAGGAGGCTGTGGAAGCTCGGCTGTAGAATTGCTCGGAGGTTAGCTGTTGGCTGGTTGCCAGGCGAATAGGGAAGGTACTCCGGAAAGGTCTTCAAAAGGTCGGATGCAACCTCGGAGACGAGATACCGAGGAATGTCCTCCATGCATCGTACTTATTCCAGCTCTGTACCCTCCAGGAATCTAGCGGGCTTAAGCGGATGATACGTCATCCGCAACGGGTCGTGATATGGGGAATTCCCACTTATAAGAATTATCAGTAGCCCCCCACTCTCGTTCCAACCTATTTATGGACCGGGTCGAGAGTGATTTGCTCGGTTTTCTTCATTCAGCTTGGTGCTGAGGAATTTTCGTGGTGGATTGTCTGGGACAAATGTGGCATTTGATGGCCGTGTCTTTTCGATCTTCGGATCCACGCGGCGATTTACGGTACACCTAGCTTTCCGTGCGTATCCTTGGCGACGTCAGCGGATCAGCGAAATGATTGCGCTATAATGGAGACGTCGCTTCGCTCGCTCAGGCAGTTGATCTTCATGTCATGTGGCTACCATTGGTAGAGGTGTTCACTAGGTCGGGTTAGACCCGTTACCTTCCCGCTTTTGACGAGTAAAATGGTCGTGCAAAACCCGCCAGAAATTGATGAGTTCAAAACCTGAACCCGCCCGCCCGCATTCGAATAGGGCGGGTTTTAAATTTTTTATAGCCCATCCGGACCTACACTTGCCCGCAACCCTTATCGGCCCGTAACCGCCCAAATTCGCTCGCTTCGTTAATATTTGAGACGTTGATAGGTTTAATTTTAGGCTAAAATTACTTTAATCATAAATAAGTTATTTAAACTCTATTCTCACTTCTCATATCGAGCCGTATCATTTTTTAATCTCCTCTCTCTTCTCATCTCTTTCCATCTTCTTAAATTATCAAATCTTGTTAATTCTCTGTCATAAAATTTAGTAGAGAAACCCGCGATTTCAATTTCTAAATTCAAAAGATTATACAAAACTATGATTTCATAATAAAAAAAAAGAGAAAATTAGGCTTTTATGGTTCATTGCTTTATTTCATATAAACTGTACATTAAATTTAGTATGTTAGACCCGTTATTATCCGAAACCGTGTTTAACCCGTCCGAACTAATTAAAACTGAACCCAGACCTGAAATCCTCCCGAACCCATTGGGTTCGGGTTTATCTACCCATTGCAATGAGCGGGTTTAAAGTGGCTAGAAAACCTGCCCGACATTGCGGGTTCGGCTATATTTATGGTCAAAAACCCATCCAAGCCAACCCGTGCACACCTTTAACCATTGGGTGGTGGACTGCAAGACGTCCCCAGTCGGATCCGTATTGTCACGCCCCGCTTCCCAGAGTGCGGTAAGATCGGTACGTGACAGAGCCAACCATACTACCTGTGGCTAGAAAACATCCCTCCACAGTCACATTACGGCTGTCTATAAGATATCAAGAACAGTAGAAATAAAATAAACTATCTAGTACATGTCCATATGCCAGAATAAACGAGTTAAGAAACAATATATACGGAAACAATAAATCCAATAAGCAATAACATCTGGAAAGTAGGTCCCAAATACGGGCTCACATCAGGAAATGAAAGTACGGAAAGGAAAATGAACAAAGTTAACCACTAACATGCTCCTCACCGTTCGACCCGACGGCGGAAATACTCCTGATCAGCCTGCGAAAGGGACAGAGGATCCGGGCAATGCAAAACCCAGACGTCAGTGCGTCATAATATCGAACAATAAAAATATAACCAGGATGTAACAAGATATGCAGACATGAGTATGAACAGTAATAAGTGTATAACAGTAACACGAATATGGAACAGTGAAGTGTATCAGTGTATGTGACGTGCGGTGAATAATCTATGCTACTGGGTTAATTACTCTCAAGTCTTTGAAATTAATTTAATGAATCGTTGATGTAACTCAATAGTATCCCGTGCATACCCGGGACCACGGTCCAGACCCTCGGGGCTAAATCCGAGACGTGCCGCTAAGCACAAACAGAAAACATGTACAGACGAATGATCTCAGCAGCATCATTCCGGGACTGGCCTACCCCCCAAAACTGATCAGTATAAGCGTTGAACTGTTGAATTACAAGTCAGGTTTCATCATTGATTTCCCTTTACCCCCAAGTTATGTGTTCAAATCAGGTATTGATATATCTGGAGCTAATGCCAATACAGGATCAAGCAGGTACAGGTTTGTCTAAACAGACAACAGGATACGTCTGTAGGGTGTTTTTCGTTACCCCATTGAGATGAGAATACGTGCGCGCTTGTCAGGCGCATTACAGATTCCCCCTACGTAGAGTAGGCTGGGGTTTATTGATTGTGGGGATCCGAATCTCCGGCAGCCGCAGACTAAGCTGCCGTTAATTACCCCTCGCCTTTGGAGCGAGAGAACCTCCGATTAACGGGTCAAACTGGTCATACGAACTCAATGTGCAGTATACGTGTGTTTTGTTTTGGAGGGGGGCTTGAATATATCGGGAGCCATGCAGAGTTTTTATGGGGGTCCCGCTACCCGGATAGCGGGATGGGGGTCAAGGGGGCTAGCAGCCCCCTTGCGGGGTGCAGGGCAACGTCCCGGCCTGAAATTTTTTGGGAGGGACAGTGTTGTGGAGTGTGTGTGTATCTATACATATATATACATGTATACATACATATAAAAAAAGGAAAAAGCGTCCAAAGGACGCGTGGGGCCAGCGCCTTGAGCGCTGTGCGCTTAGGTGCTAGCGCGCCACGTATCCGACATATGGGCGCTGCGCGCTTGAGCATCGGGCGCTCGAGTGCTAGCGCACCACGTGTCGGCACGTGGACGCTGGGTGCGCGCTAGCGCACCACGTGTCGACACGTGGGCACTTGGCACTTGAGCGCTGGGCGTTGGGCGCTCGAGCGCTAGCGCGACGTGTCGGCAGGTGGGAGCTCGAGCGCTAGCGCGCCACGTGGACGCTAGGCGCTTGAGCGCGAGGCGCTCGGACGCTGGGGCGCCGACAAGAGAAAGGGGCTTTTAGCCCTAGAAACTCCCGAAAGAGAAATTAGAGTGGAGTTAAACTCCTAAGATGTTTTGAAGCTGATGAAGGGCTTCTCCCCTTGAGCTTTAGTTCTTCCCCAAAGTGGGGTTTCTGGAGATGGGTCTCCTTCTTCTTCCTTTGTTGGCCGGATCTTGAAGATCAAGAGATATGAGGTTTTAAAAATCTCTTCTTTTTGAGATCTGATGGGAGATCTAAGCTCCCCTTTGTGGATTTTGTGGTGAAAAACTATTTAGTTTTGGAAAAGAAAAAGTAAAACTCTTGATTTAATTTCAAAAGAAAAAAGAAGGTTTAGAACCTTCAGAAAGGGGAAAGAGTCACAAACCCTAGATTTTTGAGGGGAATGAAAAAGTATATTAGATATTTTCATCATGTTGCCTTATATAGGCTTACATATTTACATATAGCCCCTTGGGCTTTACAAAATGGCATTTTGCCCATCTCATGGCTCATGTGCCATTTCTTTTTGCACATAAATCATGGGCTTTACAAAAATTTGGCTTTATGCCTATTTTGCATACATTCATGCATAAAAAATTACATAAAAATTATTTATTAGATGATCTATATTTTGGCATGGAGGAGGCTGGCCGCGGGCTCGACTTGGGCATGGGCCCGCTTGACCTGGGCTTGGGCCCACCTGGGTTGGGGTTGACCTTGACTTTGACTCGGTCAACCGGGGTGCAAATTTTGACCCCAACAAAGTGCCCCCATCAATGAATGTACACTGCACATTTGAGTTGTGTGCACGAAATTGATGTATCTTGAAGTTGGACTTCGAGGTGGAACATCATTCCAGGGGCGGAGCATCATCCCGGGGATCGGAGCATCATTCCGATTTGCGGAGCGTGATTCCAGGGATCGGAGTATCATTCCGAAGGGCGGAGCATGATTCCAGGGATCGGAGCATCATTCCGAAGGGCGGAGCATGATTCCAGCGATCGGAGCATCATTCCGAAGACCGGAGCATGATTCCAAGGATCGGAGCATCCTTCCGAAGCACGAAGCATGATTCCATGGATCGGAGCATCATTCCGAAGAGTCGGAGCATAATTCCGGGGATCGGAATATCATTCCGAAGAGCGGAGCATGATTCTAGGGATCAGAGCATCATTCCGAAGGGCGGAGCATGATTCCAGGGATCGGAGCATCATTCCGAAGAGCGGAGCATGATTCTAACGATCGGAGCATCCTTCCGAAGCGCGGAGCATGATTCCATGGATCGGAGCATCATTCCGAAGAGTCGGAGTATAATTCCGATTTGCAGAGCATAATTCCAGGGTCGGAGTATCATTCCGAAGGATCGGAGCATCATTCCGATTTGCGGAGCATAATTCCACGGTTGGAGCATCATTCCGAAGAGCGGAGCATGATTCCAGGGATCGGAGCATCATTCCGAAGGACGGGGCATGATTCCAGGGGATCGGAGCATCATTCCGAAGAGCGGAGCATGATTCCAGGGATCAAAGCATTATTCCGAAGAGCGGAGCATCATTCCAGAGGGATCGGAGCATTATTCCGAAGAGCGGAGCATGATTCCAGAGAGCGGAGCATCATTCTGACGAGCGGCTGGCATTCTGACTGAAGCATAATTTCGATGTAGAGGTTGATTCCCAGGTAAAGCATAATTCCAACGGGGAAGGCAAATACTCCGAGGCGAAGCATGATTTCGACACGGGGTATATTCTGAGACGGAGCATGATTCCGGCGCAGAGCTTGTTGGCCGACTTGATTCCGAGATGAAGCATAATTTCGACAGGGAAGGAAGATACACCGAGGTGAAGCATGATTTCGACACGGGGTGCACATTCTGAGACGAAGCATGATTCCAACGCAGAGCTTGCTGGTTGACTTGATTTTGAGGCGGAGCATAATCCCGATGAGGAGGTCGTTGGATGATTCCGAGCCGAAGCATAATTCCGATAGGGAAAGCAGATACACCGAGGCGAAGCATGATTTTGACACGGGATGCACATTCTAAGACGAAGCATGATTCCGACGCAGAGCTTGTTGGTTGATTTGATTCTGAGACGAAACATAATTTCAACAGGGAAGGAAGGTACACCGAGGCGAAGCATGATTTCGACACGGGGTAAATTCTGGGACGGAGCATGATTCCGCCGCAGAGGTTGTTGGTTTGATTTGATTTGGGTTGTCATCAGTATCGCTATACCAGAATATGGTACCAGAAGCGAATCATCATTTGCCATGAGTGGATTTAGGGATTTAGGTTTTTGTTTGGCATCTGCATTGCTGCACTGGAATAATACCAGAAGCAACTCATCATTTGCCCCGGGAGGATTTAGGAATTGATGGCTTGGGAGACAGGTTTGGATCCCTATCACCTAAGGCTTTTCAATTTTATGGGCCGTAAGGGCCCTATAAAAGCATTTTCTCCCTACGAGTCGAAAGGATCTCGTAGGTATATTTTCTCTTTAGGAGTCGTGGAGATTCCTAAGTGTGTTGCTCCTTTGTGAGTCGTAAGGATTTCACGTGGGAATTTTCTCTTCACAAAGTCGAGAGGACTTTGCGAGTGCATTTTATCTCTTTTTTACGAGTTTGCGCCCTTTCGGGTTTTCACAAACTCGCCGGCAGTCCTGCTGTTTTTACTCATGGAGCCCTTTCGGGTTTTCATCCGTGCCTATTTTGCTTGTGGACATACCTTTTTTTTTTCTTTTTCTTTTTTTTTGGTGGGACTTTGAATGTGGTCTCACCGGTAAGACTTGGGAGAGATTGGGATTGTTTTACGCCCGTGGATTGTATATGCTTTTGCAGGATGTATGATCCAGACCGTAGGGCCGGAAAATTTCGGGACTTTGCCGGCGTCTGCATCGCTGCACTGGAATATGGTATCAGGAGCGACTCATCATTCGCCATTGGGGTATGGGATTTAGAATTTGGTTGGCGTCTGCATCGCTGCACTGGAATATGGTACCAGGAGCGACTCATCATTCGCTATTTAGGGATTGGAATTTGGAATTTGGTTGGTGTCTGCATCGCTGCACTGAAATATGGTACCAGGAGCGACTCATCATTCGCCATTTAGGGATTGGGATTTGGAATTTGGTTAGCGTTTGCATCGCTATACTGGAATATGGTATCAGGAGCGACTCATCATTCGCCACTTGGGGATTGGGGAGCGATGGCTTAGGAGACAGGTTTAAATCCCTACCGCCTAAGGCTTTTCAATTTTATGGGCCGTGAGGGTCCCATAAAAGCATTTTCTCCCTACGAGTCGTAAGGATCCCGCAGGTGTATTTTCTCCTTAGGAGTCATGAGGACTCCTAAGTGTGTTTTTACTTTATGAATCGTAAGGATCCTACAAAGGTTTGTTCTCCTCATGTATCGTGAGGACACATGAGTGGGTCTTCTAAATGGAGCATAATTCCAAAGGAGACCAGCCGTGTAACTGGTGATTACGGTGAGGCATGGGTATGATGAGAATTATTTGAGCCCGTGGATTGTATACGATGGTCAACTTGGGGACCAACCGTAGGGCCGGGAGAATTTTGAGAAATTGGATTTTGGTTGGTGTCTGCATCGCTACACTAGAATATGGTACCAGGAGCGACTCATCATTCGCCTTTTTTTTTTGTTTTACCGCGATTGCTCTATCATTTCAGCTTTTCTTATCGCGAAGATCGCGATTTCCCCATCATTTCGGCTTTTATTCGCGGTTGCCCCATCATTTCGGCTTTATTTTCATCTTTATTTTACTCGCTGATTTTTATTGCGAGTTTCCCCATCATTTCGGCTTTATTTTCATGTTTATTTTACTCGCTGATTTTTATTGCGAGTTGCCCCATCATTTCGGCTTTTCTTTATTTTTCTTTTATTTACACATTTTTTGTTTATTTACATATGCATACATACATATATATATATACATACATATATATACATATATATATTTACATTCCCAGTTTAACGACTTAGAGGTCGACTGTTCCCCGTTTAATGACGTGGTGGTCGATTGTTTTCAGAGAAAGGCAGATGTCTAAGAGAATCAGTTTCACGAAGAACTTCGGTCTCCGTTTGTATGAAATTGGCGGTCGCAGCTGGACTGTTTGTTAACACGCCTTTAGACAGCTCTATCTCTCCTGCCTTGTATTGCTTTTCGACCCAATCTTTGAAGACGAAGCAGTCCTCAATGGCATGACCTATCACTCTGTGACAGGGGCAGTATTTGGGTTCGTCGGTCATATTTGCTTCCTGCGGTTTTTTTGACTCTGGCAGTTGTAGACCGTTCTTCAGGGCGTTTTTGAATATTTTACGGATTTTTTCCCTTCTGAAGAAATAGACCTTATCTAGCTTCTCTTTGAGTGGAGATTCTCCTCCCTCTCCGAACACTGGCTTCCGAGGCTGGTTGGCACTAGGCCCGCTCATCCCTTGCTTATTTCGGTTAGCCGAAGTATTAAAAGATTCAGAATTGTCGGAATTTCCGCCTTTGCGATTATCGTCCTGTCGGTTTCTCCAGGACCTATTACTATTTTGGGAATCCGAGGAGGACTCCTGCTTTGAGCGCTCCAGCATCTGAACTTTCCTGGTCAGCTTTTGGAATGTTTTGAGACCCGCGGTGCATAGAAACGAGGCCATCCAATTGTTGAGATTTCCGACAAGGAGACTGACAGATTGGTCCTGCTCTATTGGTGGTTCGCATTTGACGGAGAGATTGTGCCATCAGGGTATAAAATCCATGCTGCTTTCGTTATTCTTTGGCTTGGTCCTTA
Source organism: Agapanthus africanus (assembly GCA_030015575.1). Lineage (NCBI taxonomy): Eukaryota > Viridiplantae > Streptophyta > Magnoliopsida > Asparagales > Amaryllidaceae > Agapanthus > Agapanthus africanus. The sequence goes on from JASDDO010000022.1 coordinate 13,056,318, forward strand.
CGAGCTCGGCAATGGTGATCTTATCGCTGACGTTCATGACCTCTGCCGAACAGAGACTCTATTTGGACGAAAGTTGTGACGGAGCCATCCGGTATGCTCGCGTACCAGTCGAAAGCAACGTCGGCCAAGCTATTAATGAACTGGCGGAGGAGAAGGACATCATTGCCCCCAGTATTCCCGCATGATGCTTTAAAGTGGGCGATGTGCTGATTCGCATTTCCCGTCCCATCAAATCTTTCGAATTTAGGGATGACATAGCCGCTGGGAAATTCCACCAGATCATACTGAGCAGGATATGGTCTCCCGCTACTGCTAACATCATTTTGCGCTTCGGCTTCAGCTACCAATGTTTTGACTTTGCTGGCAACCAAATCCATGATTTGATCTTGAGCTAGCGGGCTACTGTCATCGGTAGACAAGACATTTCCCGAGATAGGATGCGACTGACTTTCATGCAGTCCGCCCACCTTTGGATTTGAGGGAATAGGCGTCGGCTGCCTTGGGACGCGTTTCCCGGTTCATGAGCAGAGCCCTGCGCTTGATTGGGCGGCTGAGAGGCAAGTCGGGCCGTGAGCTGCAAGACGACATTCGTTAAGTCGTCAATTTTGGAGTAAAGTTTGGCCATCTCCTTATCTTTACTTCTGAGCTATTTTCGGAGCTCTTGGAGAAGTTGCTGCCCTGCGTTCTTGGGACGGAAGATTGGCTCATCTTTGCTTTCCGAGCCCGACTCCTCATGGACCGAAGGGTCCTTCTGCCTATCATCCTCATCGAGAGGGCTTTCATCACCCAGCGGAGGCGGCTGTTCTTGGGAAGCGGCAACCGTATTCAAGCCAGATTGGATTTGAGATGTGGTGGCCCCGTCCTTGCTCTTGCTACGCGTGCCCACCATGTAGACAGTGTGGACCACATACCCAGCCATTTCCTCATCTTCGGCGGGGTAACCCTATTCTTCGAACCTCATGAGGTTCAGCCTAGCAGGAGCCCTAGCCCTTTTGTTGGCTCTATATCTGAGCCTTTTCTGCCTTAGCTTCTCAATTTTAAGGGCTTGGCGGATATCCATTTCCTGGGAAGCCACCATGAGTCGATTAGCAGGAAGCTTAGAGAAGACACCCGATCGAGCAGTTGTCAGGGGCACAGCCGGAGCTTGCTCAAGAGGCATTGTTATTTTGTTGGTGTTGATGGACTTGCCCCCAGCTGGGGCCAAGGAAAGTCGTTCAGACACCGACTTGCGTTTGGGTTGGGGCACCCTCAAGATCACCACATTTGGTCTCCTGCCTTTCGAGACCGGTCTGTCTGTTGCTGGAGCTTAAGGAGCTGGAATGGCGTTAGCTGGCACGAACAGAATAGAGCTGAACTGTAGTAGCGGCTCCTCCCACTGTCGCCCAAGACTGGCCGGGAGGACCGTCCTGAAGTCCATCTTCATCGTGTATGAGATGGGAGCTGAGTTCATCTTTGGAGACATCATTGAGAAGTGATTGCTTGAAAACCTGCATGAAAGGGCATTATTTTAGTATAAGTATCGATATGTATACTGATTGAGTTCGCATGAATGCTTAACCCGAAATATGGGAGGAGAGATAGGTCCCACCGGGCGTGCCAGAATCTGTAGGGTGTTTTTCGTCATCCCATTGAGATGGGAATACGCGCGCGCTTGTCAGGCGCATTACAGATTCCCCCTGCCTAGGGTAGGCTGGGGTTTATTGATTGTGGGGATCCGAATCTCCGGCAGCAGCGGACTAAGCTGCCGTTAATTACCCCTCGCCTTTGGAGCGAGAGAACCTCCGATTAACGGGTCAAACTGGTCACGCGAACTCAATATGCAGTGTACGTGTGTTTTGTTTTGGAGGGGGCTTGGATATATCGGGAGCCATGCAGAGTTTTTACGGGGGTCTCGCTACCCGGATAGCGGGCTGGGGGTCAAGGGGGCTAACAGCCCCCTTGTGGGGTGCGGGGCAGCGTCCCGGCCCAAAATTTTTTGGGAGGGACAGTGTTGTGGAGTGTGTGTGTAAAGGAAAAAAGCGCCCAAAGGACGCGTGGGGACAGCGCCTTGAGCGCTGTGCGCTTAGGTGCAGTGCGCTTAGGCGCTAGCGCGCCACATATCCGACACTTGAGCGCTGGGCGCTCAAGCGTGGGCGCTCCACGTGTCGGCATGTGGGCGCTGGGCGCTTGAGCGCTAGCGCGCTACGTGTCGGCACATGGGCGCTGGGCGCTAGGCGCTCGAGCGCTAGCGCACCACGTGTCGGCACGTGGACGCTGGGCGCTCGGGCGCCAGCGAGAGAAAAGGGCTTTTAGCCCCAGAAACTCCCGAAAGAGAAATTAGAGTGGAGTTAAACTCCTAAGATGTTTTGAAGCTGATGAAGGGCTTCTCCCCTTGAGCCCTAGTTCTTCCCCAAAGTGGGGTTTCTGGAGATGGGTCTCCTTCTTCTTCCTTTGTTGGCCGGATCTTGAAGATCAAGAGATGTGAGGTTTTAAAAATCTCTTCTTTTTGAGATCTGATGGGAGATCTAAGCTCCCCTTTGTGTGTTTTGTGGTGAAAAACTATTTAGTTTTGGAAAAGAAAGAGTAAAACTCTTGATTTAATTTCAAAAAAAAAAAGAAGGTTTAGAACCTTCAGAAAGGGGAAAGAGTCACAAATCCTAGATTTTTGAGGGGAATGAAAAAAATATATTAGATATTTTCATCATGTTGCCTTATATAGGCTTACATATTTACATATAGCCTCTTGGGCTTTGCAAAATGACATTTTGCCCATCCCATGGCTCATGTGCCATTTCTTTTTGCACATAAACCATGGGCTTTACAAAAATTTGGTTTTATGCCCATTTTGCATACATTCATGCATAAAAAATTACATAAAAATTATTTATTACATGATCTATATTTTGGCATGGAGGAGGCTGGCCGCGGGCTCAATTTGGGCATGGGCCCGCTTGACTTGGGCCTGGGCCCACCTGGCTTGGGGTTGACCTTGACTTTGACTCGGTCAACCGGAGTGCAAATTTTGACCCTAACAACGTCCATCGGGACGACAGGTCAGGAATGTCGGCATTAGAAACAGGATCAGGTAACAGGTCAAGTAATGGTGTATCAGGTCATGTCAGGTGGTGTACAGTGTATCAAATGAATGCCCAACAGTAAAATGTAGCGAGTATCGAAACACGGTAAAAGCACAGATACTCTAGTTTTTATTAGGGTTCACATTTATAACTCTATGACTACTTAGGATGCACATTATCAAGCATAGGGTGTTAATACAACAGTAACATGAAATAATATGATATGGCATGCAACTAGATATGTATTTAATGATATGGATGTGTACGGCTATCCGAAAACAGTAAAACAGTAACATGGATGTACAATGCAGTAAACATGTAATATTTTTATTCATATGGATGCAAAATATATATCATAGCATGTAGCAAGATAAACTTACATGCGACTAGATATGTAATAAGCTGTACGGATGTGAACGGATATTGTAAAACTGTAACATAAGATGCATAATGCAGTAAATATGTGATATTTTTATTCATATGGATGCAAATATAATAACATAGCATGTAGCAAGATAAACTTGCCTGAACGGATCTCACGACGGGATGCATACGCTGCGTCCGACGTCGGGTAAACGTTCCAATACACACATGCGCGCATGGGACAGGACCAGGCAAAGCAAGAAGGTGACCACGCTGGCTGGAAACGTCCACTGGGTCAGCCTGATCGTCGGTGACTGCACGACTCCGGCGATGACCGAGAAAACCAAGAAACTAGAAAGAGAAAGAAGAAGAAGGAGGAGGAGGAGGAAGAGAAGGGGTGCACTCTCTGGGTTCATGCTCTGGAGTCGGAGGAGGTGTCAAGGGAGTTGTCGACGATGAGTTATGGGTTTTCGGTGAGGTTTCACGGTAAGAAAGGCTGTGGGTTATTGAAGTCGAGTAGGGGTTATATGCAAGGTTCATGTGCGCAGGGGATCTGGGGATTAGGGGAGAGGTGAGGAGAGAGGAAGACGACGAAGGTGGAAGTGACGAGGGCGGTCGCCGGCGGTGGATACGACGAGGCTTGTGCAGGGGCTTAGGTTGGTTCCAGCGGTCGGGAAAGTGTTGGATATAGTGCCCTCAAAGTCAATTATTGGATCGCAGGTACGTGATTGCAATGATTGAGGGAGGACCTATACCGGTAGGACAGTCTTACTTGAGATGATAGTATGCTATCTGGTTTGCCTTTATCATCGTGTACAGCTTTAGGTGACATGATCACTATTACACATTGATAGAGCCCTTAGGATCCTGCTTGACTACCAACAATATGATGGCGATCATATACGTGAGAGTTGGGTAGTCTATAAGCACATCCTTAAAAGTGGTCCCTAGTCGTAGGAGTTTCGAGACAAAGTATCGATACTCCAGAGTAGACTAGTGTTTACAGTCAAGACCCCGACGAGGGGCGGTGGCCGGTCTCACAAGCCATTGGTGTTAGTTGGATCACCTAAGATGTATACAGGTGCTCATTGGGTTATGAGTACACCGGACAGGACTCGCCGGGAACCTGATAGTTGGTATTATACCTAGCGTCAGATAGCAGTTCCCTGGTGATATGTGTTCAGGTTAGTTCATCGACCTGAGGTCGTCATGTTTCTCGTGTGAGTTCCCACTGTGCTTTGATTACTACCCTACCACGGCTCAAAGGAGTAGTACAAACAGGTTTTAGTTGGGTACAGTCCCGAGCCACATGGAGGCAAGTGAGCGGATCGGCAGGGGTTTCGTCTCTCCCAGTATTGGGGGTGAGATCACGCTGTGTCTAGGAGAGCCATTACACCAAGTCCTTGGCCAAGGAAGGTGAGAATTACTGGTAAGTATTCTAGTAGTTTCTCAGGGTGTTCACGGCTACTCTCCGACACGACTTATACCGCTATTGGGGGTTTGACGTTACCAGCCCCCTAGGCCCGATATACGATGCTCATAGACGAACGGGAAGAACTGTACGTATATTGTCACTGATAGGCTCGGTAGGGTTCCGGGATGAGTTCACTCATCAGCTTCCCTTTCGGTCTGTACATGGGCAGCCGTTACGCACTGCTAGTGCCGCTGACGTGCTTATGGTTAAACCCACTGCCAGGGTACTGACGAGTCTTTAGAGTCCCCCATAGATAGTTTCCCAAGTTCGGGCGAAACGTTGTAGAGGCTGTATGGTTTTATAGCAGGGTTCGAAAATGCACGTGCACTTGTGCACGTGTCATATTTCGAACAGATAATACTGGTGGGCTTTGGTTTAAGCCGGATCCAAGTATTATATTGAGTCGGAATATTTTAGTCTCTCGTATTCTTATTCGGTCGGAATACGGATACATATATGTATATACAGGTGAGGGGTATTCTCGTAATCCGTTACGAGAATATTTTAGGAGATGCATTTCTTTTTGGATTAATCATTTTGGTTTAAATGATTATTAGTTTTGGAAAGGGTGACTCATCTTTGATGACACATTTCTTTTAGCATGTTCATTAGTGACTCATGCTAATAAGTCACTAAGTGAGTCATGATAGAATTAATGAGTTTTGTTTTGGGTGAGATATTTTAGGGTTGAGTTGGAGATATTTTGGTAAGATATTTTATTTATTTCTCTAACACTAAACCTTATATATATCACACACAAGAGAAGAGGGCAGCCAAGGGTTATTTTTGTATGCTTGGTTTTTGCTCTCTTGAGATAGTTTCTTGAGTTCACAATTTCCATCTCTTTGCATCTTCTTCAACGTCCACCCTATCTCTCTCATGTGATGAGAACCCTAGGGTGTTTGAGACAAAGTATTCTACTCATTCTCTACTTCATCTTGGTCATCTCTTTTAGCAGACTTGATGACCGAGTTGCCTCGGTATAGAGGCGGGAGCCCGTTTAAAGATCCGTTGACGTAGTGCCACCTCGATGAGGAGACAAGAGATCGGAGTTGCCGCGAGGAGTGTGGGATGATGGCTAAAGACCGAAGGAATCAGATCGATCGGTATAGCCTTTCTACGTCTTTACAGTTTGTTAGTTTAGCGTTAATGGCAAGATCCGGGTTATAGTATGCGATAGCGCCAGTTATAAAAGTTTTTGTTCCACGTTTGGCGTCAGAATGACGGCCGGGACGCTACCGTAGACTTACATGGTATCAGAGCCACGCCATTAACCTTTACTAATTTGTTCTAACATGATTAAAACATCGATCGAACGAAATTTCCAAAACAACATTTTTCATGTTAAAGTTTCTGTCGATTTTTTAAACTGGTCTAAAAATCATTTTGAGTATCTCAGAAAATCGAGCAGGCTTTTTTAAGACTCTGGAAGAAATTTGGTCCACTGAAGCTTCCAGAACGCCGCAGAACCGCCGCACAAGCCATGTATTGGCCGCGGTTCCGCCGCCGTTTTGGAGCAACAGTGTACCATTTTTCTACAGTAGTGTCTTTCATGTGGGATTGTGGTTTCTGGAATGTTTTGTTTGGGCCCATATTTTGTTTGAGTACTGGAGTTGTACGTGGGGCCCACTTCGGAAAGTTTTGTCGATCGGAATTTTAAACTTGTTACTTTACAGTACTTACAATATATTTCCGACCGTGAATGTCATTCGAGCGGTAAATCGTGTCTAATTGCTATAGTCCTTTTAGACGGGTTTGCGAACGTGACATTCGCGTTGATGTTCTGTGTTGTGCTGTGATGTTGCGGATTTGTCGTGGTGGATTGCTGTGTGCAATGGTAGTGCAGTTTGGATTTGTTTGTACATTTGATATTGCGGGGCGAGCGTCCAACATGTGGACTGCCATCACTGTCTGTTTGTATATTATTCTTTTGGGGCACGACCGGGCTGAGGTCGATGTACCCGTTGTACATATTTTTCTTTTCTGTATTAGGTTTACCCCATGACGGAGTGCACGGATAGCCGGGTTCTGGAGGGCAACGGGTCCGTATCTCATGCTTTTGAGAGGCAAAAGGGCTTCATTCTAGAATTGGCAGACTATTCGCCGCATTCGTAGGGGGTACAGGTTGACCCAAGATGGAGTGCCCAAGTTACCGGATTCCGTGAAGTGCTGGGTGGTCCATTCACTTTGCTGTAGGGGGCTGCCTCGCTTCAGGTTTTGGCGGGTAACTTTCCTCACTCGTAGGGGTTTAGGTTTTCATTGCACAAGCTATCCACACGACCAGGGGAACGTCGGGTTTCAGTAGCGTCTCTGAGAAACCCGGGGATCCCAGATTATCTGTATTGTTCTGTGATGCTTATTACTTTTCTGTAATGTTGCATATTATCACGCCTGGAGCGATTATTGTATATTGGTATATATACTAGTAGATGTTGTATATGTTTTACACCCGCGCTAGTCCAGTCCCCGCTCTATCGTTAGTTAAGTAACCTAACGGGTAATGACGGGACCTAGTGACGAATGCGGATGGCATATACGTACATTTTAATTTCGTTCTTTTCTGGTGTGATTAATTGATGGGACTGCGTTGATTCTGATCAATGCAAGCAAAAAACAAACCTGTTTGACGTTGTTGGAACAGTTTTAAAAAGTGTTATTACAAAGACGTTTTCTTTTGTTTTGCACAGTGGTATTCAGTTGGAATATCCTGCACCTCATTCGACGAGGTAAGGGCCGAGATCCCTTCACCGGGAGTGACCCCTTAGGCAGAAATTTGCGTCAGGGTAATAACTTCACTATAGTCGATTACTTGTTGCTTTGCATCGCGGTATTTAGTTGGAATATCCTGCACCTCATTCGACGAGGAAAGTGCCGAGATCCTTTCACCGGGAGTGACCTCTTTAACAAAGGTTTTCGCCACTATATTTTTATAAAAAAGCTATCATGTTCCTTCAGCGATATCAAGTTCGTTACGTTAAAGGTTTTTCGCCAAAAACCAGCTGTAGCCCTCCGTCGTTTCAGACGGGTAGCATGTAGTATTCATGCTATGTTTGTTGGCCTTCATCAAGGTATAGTGGATGGTAGCTGCTTGTTACCTTTCTGTTGCATAGATAGATGAGTTGGTTTGGGACAGTCGTTCTGCCATTTGGCCAACGTCAGGGGCATGTACGGGTGAGTTCAAATTGACAAGATAATGACGGGTAGAACTTGACATGTGACTTATGATTTGTTGGCCTTCATCAAGGTCATAAGAGCATGGAGTAAAAATCACATCGGGAGTTTCTAAAGAAACTGAAACTTGCTAGGCATGCGCATACCTTCTGGAGTGTGATAACGTGAGTGGATTCCTTCACGTTATCATGTGATAAGAGTTGGATCCCGATTCCCACTGATGAGTTGGTTTACTCTTTGGGTGATCCCGATTGAGTCTTCTTTCAGGTTTGGAGGAGAATTTGACAGTACAGTGGGAGGTTTCCTGATTAGATAAAATGATGACCATTCTGATCTAGGTTAGAGTGTACGCAGAGTGTTTCTTTTCTCTCCCTCTCTTTGGCAGCGACCTTTGACCGACCCTAGACTATGACTCAGTGACCATGTTGACCGAACCTTCTTAAAATACTGGCTTTTAGATTGTCTAAGTTGCATAAGTCATTGCTGCTCGTTCTTTTACCCTTTGCATTTCTCAGAACACCTCGTATCACTACGAACATCCACTTCCATTAGATCCGTCGTATGGTTATATACGAACTCGAAGTGACTTCTTCGAGGATGGATCCAGGTTCAGGAGAAATTGAATTGGTTTATTCAGTTGTCTTTTATCATCACCTTCTTTCATGTTGCGAGGGCTTCTTAGTTTAGGAGAGTACACCTATTACGCTTATTGGATAGTCTTCTTTCAAACCATAGGCAGGTGCCGAAAGGTAGGGAATGAAGAAAACCAATTGGCCTAAGTAGGGTGTATAGAAGGTAATAAGTAAAGACAAAATAAAGGGATTAGAAAGAGGGCAAAGTAAATTGCGACTGCTATCATTCACGACCAAACCGCGTAATTCATCGCCACTCCTACTTCACTTTTGCTTTTTTCTCCAGTTCGGGAGAAATAGAATAAGGTATTATTCAGTTGTCTTTTATCATCACCTTCTCTCAGGTTGCGAGTACTCCTAGGATTAGGAGAGTACACCAATTATGCTTACTAGATAGTCTTATTCCAAACCATAGGCTGGTGCCGAACGATAGGGAAAGAAGAAAACCACTTAGCCTAAAGAGGTGTACAGAAGGTAATGAATAAAGACAAATAAAGGGATTTGGAGAGATGACAAAGAAATATACGGTTACAGTTATGAATTGGATTGTGGAAGAGGCATTACTAGGAATACCAGGATATCCCTTCGAAATATTTTCATGTTTCAGTTTTACTATGCATTGTTAAAGGAAAACAGTTTTCCCGATTAGATACTTACTCCAGGGTATGTATTTACCAGGTATGATTCTCACATCTGTATGGTTTTACAGATGATGAGTGGGAGTAAGTTATTGGGAATTAAGTGATCATCCTCATTATATCGGAATTCATTGTAATTGGTGATATCAGTGGAAATCGCTTGGGTTTTTGCCGGACGGCAAGTATTTGGTTTTGAGTATCCGTTGTTGTGCACCAATTTCAAACTGATATATCTGTACGTTTATTTTTATATAGTGAGATATAACTTTTTGAAATTATGTCCGTGACATTTACCTATATCAGTTAACGATTGGGTAAGGAGCATTGAACAACGGAGTAGTTCTTAACCATAAGTACAGTTTTCAACCGACGAAGCACAGGTTTTGAGTTATTCAACTCAGCGGACTTATACAGAGTATTGTATGTTGTCCAGTGTCCATCAGGACAAAGGGGTTGGTCCTCGTACCATGTTCTATTTACTTGTGACTTCTCTAGTTTTTAGACAAGTGTTTCGTAGAAATACAATGTCTAAGTTTTGAGAAGTTATACGTATAGGAATAAAGTAGAGAACCAGGTGTCGCAAGCATCGGGATTCTTCAAGGTGATCGAAGATGTATATACTTGTTATTGGTATTCAATTGATAGTAATAGTTTTGAGAAACTTGTTTCTCTTTCAGGTTACTCATAATTGGATACATTCCTAAGTTGAGTAATGCTGACAGCCTCTCTCCATTTAGTTGACATGCGCTGGAGACAGCTGCATGTTTTGAATCTGGTTCCAATTAAATAAGTGCCAAAGTTTCTATATTGGATATAAAATGGTTCATATCTTAACGATGTTAAGGTACGAGGAGTTGTCCGGATTATGCTTAAAACCAGACTCTGGATGACTCAAGGCACGTTTCTGTAATGGCAGTTTGTGGGTTGACCCAGGCTATGACGAGGGTTGACTTTCTACCATCTGGAAGATCAATGGTGTATTGTTCTTGACTCGCCACAGTTTTAGTAAAATGGATTTTTTTTTCAGAAAACAGCAGTGGGAGTATGGTAGAACTGGAAGTGATTCCAGAACTGCAAACGATTACGGAAAATTTAATAGGACCTAAAGATTCAATCAGGTTTGACATTCCAATAGCCACTCCGCAGATATGGTGGGTAACCTCAGGCACCCGAGAGGTACTCAGGTAGCCTCAAGGACAGTGACAGGGAGGTTCTTGTTTACCCAGACTTGACACTACTGTTATTCCAGACTATGAGATCCGGCAGGAGGATGAGTATAGTGTCGTTCTAAACTAGTTTTAGAAGTGCACGTATATATTATTCTGCCAGAGGGTTGTTGTGGTCAGCGGGAGCAGCGGAAGCATAGTGGACAAGTAGCTTATGTCTATTTATAGACTCGAGCAGATATAGCGGAGATAGATCATCTATTTTTGATGTGACAGTCATGGGTTTGACTTCATCAGAATAGGGGATGGATCTGTTAAGAAGGTAGTAGGGTGTGATGTCCTGGTATTTGGATGACATACACAGAGTAGGAAGTAAAATTTCTATACTACAATCGGTTTTACTGTGGTTGTCACACATTTGTTTCTCCACACAGGATATGGATATAATATAAGACATTCTGGTTACTAGATCTATGGTTTTAGATCTAGATTTGGGTAGTTTCCCAATTTGGGTACTTATACAGTATTCTAAAAGTATTTAGAATAGATGACTCCTGGCATGGTGGTGTACCTGCAGGTGATGGAGTCACCCTTTCTAAATGTGTCTTACAGACTAAAGGGGAGAGAGATGTGCATGATTAACATATCACTTGCTTAGGCAATTGAGTTGATCATCAGACGTCAAGTACCACACCAGATGTTGTTTTTGCACTAGATGCAATAAGTTTATATTAATCCAATCCTGGAGAAACATACGGAAGCAGTTTTTAGAACATAAGTGAATATTCTACGGATTTGATGACGGCAGCCTCCTTCGGAGACGGTTATCATTCCAGACTTTCAAAGGTGACATGGATGACAGAGTGATTGTTAGAGTTATAGTTTTCCCTCTGACGAAGGGGGCAGTATTATGGACAGGTGGTCCAAGAGGATACTGTGGGAGGTATAGTGCTAGATACTAATTAGGTTCAATTGACGATACAGTCTAAGAAGTTTGGATTCGGAGTTCATTTATGAACTAGGTCTCATCAGATATCCAGACATATTATAAGACAAATATTACTCAATTCGGGAGATAGTTTTCTCCACGAACTTGAGATTAAGAGAGACACAGAAAGAAACATCAGGGCGGATCCACTCGCTGAGGCTATTTCTCGAACACAAGAGTTTTACAAACGAGCTTTGTGAAACTGTTTAATAGAGGAGTTGTGTGTTCGGTATCACACGGGTTGTGAGTATGCGACATCGCAATAATTAGCTTTAAGTGCAAGTGGGAGATTGTTGGATATAGTGCCCTCAAAGTCAATTATTGGATCGCAGGTACGTGATTGCAATGATTGAGGGAGGACCTATACCGGTAGGACAGTCTTACTCGAGATGATAGTATGCTATCTGGTTTGCCTTTATCATCGTGTACAACTTTAGGTGACATGATCACTATTACACGTTGATAGAGCCCTTAGGATCCTGCTTGACTACCAACAGTATGATGGCGATCATATACGTGAGAGTTGGGTAGTCTATAAGCACATCCTTCTAGTTGCTTTAGGTGACATGATCACTATTATACGTTGATAGAGCCCTTAGGATCCTGCTTGACTACCAACAGTATGATGGCGATCATATACGTGAGAGTTGGGTAGTCTATAAGCACATCCTTCTAGTTCTTAGACATGTGTTTCGTAGAAATGCAAGGTCCAAATTTTGAGAAGTTATAGGTATAAGAATAAAGTAGAGAACCTGGTGTTGCAAGCATCAAGATTCTTCAAGGTGATCGAAGATGTAGATACTTGTGTATGGTATTCAGTTGATAGTAATGATTAAGAGAACTTGCTTCTCTTTCAGGTTACTCATAATTAGAAGCACTCCTAAGTTGAGTAATGCTGATCAGCCTCTTTCCATTTAGTTGACATGCACTGGAGACAGCTGCATGATTTGAATCTGGTTCCAATTAAATCAGTGCCTCTGTTTCTATATTGGATATAGAATAGTTCATATCTTAACAATGTTAAGGTACGGGGAGTTGTTCAGCTTATGCTTAAAACCAGACTCTGGATAACTCAAGGCACGTTTCTGTAATGGCTGTTTGTGGGTTGACCCAGGCTATGACGAGGGTTGACTTTCTACCATCTGGAAGATCAATAGTGATATTGTTCTTGACTCGCCACAGTTTTAGTAAAATGGATTTTTTCAGAAAACAGTAGTGGGAATATGGTAGAACTGGAAGTGATTCCATAACCGCAAATGATTACCGAAAATTTGATAAGAACCTAAAGATTCGATCTGGTTTGACATTCCATTGGCCACTCCGCAGATATGGTGGGTAACCTCAGGCACCCGAGAGGTACTCCGGTAGCCTCAAGGATGGTGACAGGGAGGTTCTTGTTTACCCAGACTTGCCATTGCTGTTGTTCCAAACTGTGAGACCCGGCAGGAGGATGAGTATAGCGTCGTTCTAAACTGGCTTTAGAAATGCACGTGTATATGACTCTGCCAGAGGGTTGTCGTAGTCAGTGGGAGCATTGGAAGCATAATGGACAAGTAGCTTATGTCTATTTATGGACTAAAGCAGTTATAGCGGAGATAGATCATCTATTTCTGATGTGACAGTCATAGGTTTGACTTCATCAGAATAGGGGATGGATCTGTTAAGAAGGTAGTAGGGTGTGATGTCTTGGTATTTGGATGACATACACAGAGTAGGAAGTGAAATTCCTATACTACGATCGGTTATACTTTGGTTGTCATACAGTGGTTTCTTCACATAGAACATGGATATTATATCAGATATTCTGGTTACTAGATCTATGGTTTTAGATCTAGATTTGGGTAGTTTCCCAATCTGGGTATTTAGACAGCATTAATGGTGTTTTAGAATGGACGACTCTTGGCACGGTAGTATACCTGCAGGTGATGGAGTCACCCTCTCTAAAGGTTTCTTACAGACTAAAGGGGAGAGGGATGCACATGATTGGCAGATCACTTGCTTAGGCAATTGAGTTAATCATGAGATGTCAAGTACCACACCAGATGTTGTTTTTGCACGAGCTGCAATAAGTTGATATTGATCAAATCCTGGAGAAACATTCGGAAGCAGTTTTAGAACATAAGTAGATGTTCTAGGGATATGATAAAAACAACCTCTTTTAGGAGACAGTTATCATTCCAGGCTTCCAAGGTGACCTGGATGACAGAGTGACTGTCAGATTTATAGTTTTCCCTCTGACGAGGGGGCAGTAGTTTGGACAGGTGGTCCAAGCGGATACTGAGGGAGGCATGGCGCAGGATAATGATTGAGTTCAGTTGACGATACAGTCTATGAAGTTTGGATTTGGAGTTCATTTATGAACTAAGTCCCATCAGATATCCAGACATATTCTAAGACAGGTATTGCTCATTTCGGGAGATGGCTTTCTCCGCGAACTTGAGATAAAGAGAGATATAGAAAGAAACATCAGGGCGGATCCACTAGCTGAAGCTATTTCTCGAATGCAATAGTTTCGCAAACGGGCTTTGTGAGACTGATTAGTAGAGGAGTTGGGTGTTCGGTATCACACGGGCTGTGAGTATGCGACATCGCAATAATTAGCCTTGAGTGCAAGTGGGAGATTGTTGGATATAGTGCCCTCAGAGTAAATTATTGGATCGCAGGCATGTGATTGCAATGATTGAGGGAGGACCTATGCCGGTAGGATAATCTTACTCAGGATGATGGTATACTATCTGGTTTGTCTTTATTATCGTGTACATATTTTAGGTGACATTACAGTTCACTATTACACGTTGATAGAGAATAGCATGCTATCATGGTTTGTCTTTATTATCGTGTACTGCTTTAGGTGACCTTACAAGTCACTATTACACGCTGATAGAGCCAATAGGATTTTTGCTTGACTACCAGCAGTATGATGGCGATCATATACGTGGGAGCCGGGGTCTATAAGCACATCCTTAAAAGGTCCCTAGTCGTGGAAGTTTCGAGACTGGGCATCAATACTCCATTAGTAGACTAGTGTATACAGTTGAGACCCCGACGAGAGGCGGTGGCCGGTCTCACAAGCCATTGGTGTCAGTTGGATCACCTAAGATGTATACAGGTGCTCATTGGGTTATGAGTACACCGGACAGAACTCACCGGGAAAATGCTAGTTGGTATTATACCTGACGTCAGATAGCAGTTCCCTGGTGACATGTGTACAGGTTAGTTCATTGACCTGAGATCGTCATTTGTTTCGTGTGAGTTCTTACTGTGCTTTGATTACTACCCTACCATGGCTCAAAGGAGTCGTGCAAACAGGTTTTAGTTAGGTACAGTCCCGAGCCACATGGAGGCAGTGAGTGGATCGGCAGGGGTTCGTCTCTCCCGGTATTGGGGGTGAGGTCGCGCTGTGTCTAGGAGAGCCATTACATGAAGTCCTTGGCCAAGGTAGGAGATTTACTGGTAGGTATTCCAGTAGTATCTCAGGGTGTTCTGGGCTACACTCCGACATGACTTGTACCGCTTTTGGGGGTTTGACTTTTACCAACCCCCTAGGCCCGCCATGCGATGCTCATAGACGAACGGACCGGACTGTATGGATATTGTCACTGACAGGCTCAGTAGGGTGTCAGGATGAGTTCGCTCATCAACCTCCCTTTTGGTCAATACCTGGTAGCCCGTTACGTATAGCAAGTACCTCTGACGTGCTAGTGGTTAAATCCACAGTCAAAGTATTGACGAGTCTTTAGAGTCCCCCACAGACAGTTTCTCAAGTTTCGGGCGAAACGTTGTAGAGGCCGTATGATATATGGCAGGGTTTGATCTTATACGTGCGGTATTGCACGGATCATGATCGGAAGGATCATACTAGTGGGCTTTGGTTTAAGCCGGATCCTAGTATTAGATTTGTTGGATTACTTTAGTCTCATCGCATTCGCATTCAGTCGAAATGCGGATGCAGGTATGTATATACAGGTGAGGGGTATCCTTGTGATCCGTCACGAGTTTACTTTAGATGTTGCCGTATCTTTTTATTGTTGCAAACATTTGGATTAATGTTTGTAAATGGAAATTGTGAGCTTATAGCCATCATTTTGTGCATTAAATGAGACATAGACTTCCTTGATGACTCATGGTCTCATTTCTTGTGAAAATATCACATTATGTGATTGATTAGTGTATTGATTTGATGAGAGGAGAGAGAGGGGCAGCTAAGGGCAAGGTTTGCTCTCATGTTATTCTACTCACTCTCTCACTCTCATTATCATCTCAACAAAAGAAAAGAGAGAGGAAACTCCTTCTTCTTCCTCTTTCTTCTCTAACTCAAATCTTCATTAATGGCATCATCTCTAACCTCCATCCAAGCCATGGATGCAAGAGACAAAGTTATCACAAACATTCTCTATAACACCTTGGACACGTCGGCTAGCACACTTCATGCCCGAGTTGCTTCGGACGAAGCGGGAGCCCGTAAAAAGACTCGTAGATATGGTGCTCTTTCCGACGAAGAGATCGAGACTGGAAGTGCCACGGGGAGCTTGGGATGGTGGCCAAAAACTGAAGGACATGGATCGATCGGTATACTTTTCCAACCCTTTCTCTAGTAGCTAGTTGTAGGTTAATGGTTCGATCCGGGTTTTAAGTATACGATAGTGCCGGTTTCTAGTTTGAAAAAGTTTTTGTTTTCCGCATTTTGGCACCGGAAAGACGGCCGGGGTGCTACCGTAGACTTACAATTCCAACCATGTCTTGGAACATAAGTGTCATATGCATTATATTAGCAGCCTGTTCTGCGGCCTCCTTATCCTTTCTTTCCAGCACCCTTCGCAGGAACTCTGTATCGATCTCCTGCTCCTGGCGCTGTTCAGACGCCGATTCTGGGCTTTCTTTCTGCCTAGTGAGTTCTGACATTTTCAGCAGCATCTCCTGGAGCTTTTGTTGCTGCTCCTGAGCTTTTTTCAACGACCAAGTTTGCGGTCAATGACCCACGGAAGCACAGCTTTCCTCTTTCCCGGAAGTCATGTAAACCGTGTGTACGATCATGCCCCCAGATTTAGGGCGTTTGGGTCTAGCGCCTTTGGAATTTGCCGCAGGCAGTGGGATTTTCTCCGGCCTTCTCCTTTTGTAGGAGGTCGAAGTCGAAGGGGCCGTTGTAATAGGCACCCATGTGGACGATGCCTTCCGTGGTATGGCGGAGGGATGGTATTCCTCTTACCGAGCCTTCTTTTTCTTCAGTCGACGAGAGTATTCTTTGTTGATCACAGAATCTTGGACTTTCCGCCAGACCCTATGGACTTGGGAGGACAACCGCTCAGGGGGCTGCTCCAGCTTTGCCTGCATCCTGTTTTTAGAAGGCGGGGGCGATTTCTTTAGCACCAATGTTGGAGAGTTCTTGCGCACCCTCCTAAGAAGATCAAAACTGTTCCCGGTTGGGACAGTAGCGTCAATTTCCACCATTGGAGCTGGTGGAGTAACTCCAGAGGGGGAGTAGCCCCCAGCTTTCCTCACTCGGCACCAATGGCGACGTCGAGCATGTCTTGCAAACAGGACCACCTCAGTTGTGGAAATGTCTCCATCGTGCCCCAGACTTTGATGATGGGCTGCTGGTGGTGCCAGCCTGTCGAAGACTGACGTTCGTTGAGAGGGAACGACCAATCTTTCGAAGGCCGACTTTCTGCTAGGGGAAGCACTTTTGACGACTTCACCTGTAGCAGGAGTTGGAATAGCCAATCTTGAGAATACCAATCCTTTGGTAGGAGAAGTACCTTTGACGACTTCACCTGCCGGAGGAGTTGGGAGGACTATCCGTTTTGGGATAGCCCCTTCAGGTATGAAGAGCCTCTTTGCGGGCCAGTTTTGATTCTTGCCCAGCCTGTCGAAGACTGAGGTGGTAGACTTGGACGACCCATTGAGAGGGGCCGTAGTGGTTATAAGTCGATCGAAGACCGACTTCTTAGGAGCTTCCTGTGGCGGCACCGGGGCACTGAAGCTTGCTGGCAGGAGTATGGTCCCGAAGAACAATCCAGTGGTGGCCTGAGTCACCTGCTCCACCAGTATCGAAAAGATGGAGGCCGTATGGGGCCCGTAAGTCGCTCTTCCAGTTGGGGCAGAGCGAGAGTTGTTGTTGCAATTTATGCCGCTGGAAGCCATTGACCTTTTTCCTGCATAGGAACAAGACACCAAATCTTAGTACCTCGAATCCAAGGGCAGCCATAGCAAACCGTGACTTGTTCGCGAAACACGACACACGAAGTATGGAGTGGAAAGAGGAAAAGGTCCCACCGGGAGTGCATTTATTACCGAAAACAGAGACGAAACCGTGTAGGTCATCTTGCCTGAATTTGGGGGCAGATGCTATTTAGATTTATCCGTCCACCTCTCCGAAGATACCAAGTTGATTTATGGCGCCGTATATCGAAGGTTTGGACGGATGCAGCCATTGTAGTAGATTTCGTTATATTCCCTCTCATTTTCACGAGGGGTTTTTGATTGTGGGGACGCTCTTCCCTGCAGGCGCAAGACCCTACAGTTTATTACGTTACCGTATCACGATAACCACTTTCTCTTGCTCCGGAAGTTCACTTCGTAGCGTATGTGTTTGTTTATTTTTGGTTGCCTGTAGATTGTATATGGAGACTAATCCACGCATCACACGTAAGGATTTGTTTATCTAGGAGTATCGCATACCGGGTCTAGGGGATGGTAAACGTCAGACCCCTACTGACCCGATAAGTTGTATCGATGTGGCTCAGGACCGATCCGAGAAACTACTGATCTAACCGTCAGTAAACTCAACTGCCTTGATCAAGGTCTTATTGTTCTGGCCAACTGGATACAGTACGATATTGGCTCCCAATATCGGGAGAGAAGAATCCCTTACAATCACTCACCGCTTCCATGTGGCTCGGGACTATACCCAACCAAAAACTGTTTGCACGACTCGGTAGAGCCGTGGTAGGTAATGATCTAAGTACAGTGGGAACTCATACGAGATAAATGACGATCTCAGATCTAAAGACTAACATGTACTCATATCACCTGAGAACCGCTATCTGACGATAGGTATAATACCATTTAAAGGATATCGGCGAGTCCGTCTAGTGTACTCACACCTAGTGAGCACCAGTATACAATCTTAGATGATTACACCAATGGCTGTGGGACTAATCACCGCCCTTCGTTAAGGTCTAGAAATATATACACAAGTCTACTCTGGAATATCGATACCTGATCTTGAAACTCCAACGACTTAGGAAATTTAAGGATGTGCTTATGGACTACCCAGCCCCCATAAGTATGATCGCCATCATAATAATGGTAGTCAAGCAAAATCCTACGGGTTTTATCAACATGTATCAGCCATATGTGATATCAAGTAAAACATATGCACATGTTAAGATAAAGACAAATTAAAATAGTATACTTCTGTAACGAGTCTTTATCAATGTGTATAAGCAATATAGAGCAGTAAGAAAAACAAATGCACATGTTCAGATAAAGACAACTCAAACAGTATACTATACAACTAAGCAAGATTGTCATGTACATACATATCCCTAGTATCTTATACAATACAGGCCTCTAGGGCATACATATCCAACATTAGCGCATTTTACGAACATGCTCTCCAAAGCTATAAAAACCTGTCAGGCACTGTTTGGCTATGAAGTTACGAAAACTAAAGTTTATTTCTAACAATGCCTATGAAGTTATGAAAACTATAGTTTATTTCTAAGTGGAGACGGAGAATATGCAGACACTAATTTAGGAGACACTACCTCCATTTTAAATCCTTAACATTGATGGGCGTTTAGGTTTTGAGTTTTTAAACTCCCAACTGTTGTTTTGGAGTTATCAAAACTCCTAAATGGATGTTATCTTCACAAAGTTTGGAGTTTTGTGAACTCTAGTTATCTTAAATTTAGAGTTTAGATAACTCGATTTTTCTAAACTCCAAATCCATGCTAAACATGGCCTAATTAGGATTTTTTCTTTGGGGGTGGCTGGCCCGTAAGTCCCACCCAAGCACTCATCACTCTCACACACACAACACACAATACACACACACATCCAAGGGACTCACGAATTTACGCCGAAAGCGCTAATTTATGGTCATTATCTCTCCTTGGGTTCGAACCCCTCCCACGAGGAGAAGTGCCATGCCAACTGGGCTATTTCTCATTAGGATTTAGAAGAGAAAGTTTAGACCCGGTTTGGTTATAGAGTCAGGATAACTATAGTTTATTTTTAAGGGGAGTTAGGAGGTATGTAAACTGTAGTTTAGAAGTCCCAAACTCAAAAAATGAAGTTTAGATTAGAGGTGTCAAGAATAACTCGTAACTCGTTTGACCCATGGGTTGACCCATAAAACATCGGCCATAGGTCAAAAATTTACAACCCGTTTAAAAATTACTTATGCCAGCCTGCCCGTTTAAAAGTATTACATGGTCAACCCGGTTTGCGGGTTCATGGGTTTACCCGTTTGTTGATCCGACCCACAGGTTCATGAGTTTTATCCAGCCCGCATTAAAAATAAAAAATCAAGCAACTTATCATGTTGTTTTTCTAGACATTTTCAATAAACTTTTCATATTAAATTTATATCATGAATATTAAATCATCCTTAGAACGTACATTTAAATGCAATTGTCATCTTTAGTTATGATAGTTAATATATTTAAAACCCAAAAAGTATAAGTTAATTTTTTTTAATTAAACTGCGAACCAAATTGAAAACAAACATAAAAAACAATATAAGTTATCTATAAACCCGTTCTTAGATGACCCGTTTATCTATACATGGGTTATCCGCACACCCGCCTTCCATATGCGGTCGGTGCCGGGCAAAAAAATTATGACCCATTTAAATCCAGGCATTTTTATCCTTACCTATTTTACCCGCCACCCACAATGACCCATCCACGGATGGCTCGACCCGTATGTTTCTCACCTTTAGTTTATATAACTTAAATCAGATTAGAGCTGAGATAACGGGGAGTGCTCCATTGCAAACCGATCCACGTTTTTTAAAATCGGAACTCTCGGTCTATGGCATATTTTAACGTTCAGATCCATTCAAGTTGACCACCTCACCCTCAAATATATGTGTGTGAAAATCAAAGAATTTGATGACCTCTAACATATGTATTAATGGATGCAAAAATGAACGTCTTTTGATAATTGTCATGCCCTTCTTCTTAAGATACTGGAGAAGAGACGCGACGAGTCCCACAACGTAACTATACTGAGAAGTAGACTCTTCCCGATACAGTTACGCTAAGCGTAAAGTAATACAGAAGTACACAAAACAAAATAAAATCAACTTTATTCATTAACCAACATTTATTACAAGTGATATACCAAAATTTATTACATCGATAAAATAAGAAAGGAAATAAAACAAGTCCTAAACAGGTGGGCAACTAAAAAGGAAGAAAACTAAATCTAATAGTAGATCGACAACTCTGTATAGTCCTCTTCAGTGGGTTCCACTTCTGCATCTTCGTCCTAAAACCCGTCCTCATCTAACAGATATTCCAGGGATAGGGATAAAGAAAAAGAAAGTCCGTCAGCGAGTTAAACTCGAGTAGAATTCTCAAGAGATTTATATATAAAAGGGTACAAGTAAAGTATAATGTAGGGTCATACCGCAAGTATATATGTGAAGGTGGCATTCAGTAACTATTAACAGTAGATTAGCTTGATTTAATTCGATTTTATAAGGTTCACGCATTTCGGATAAAAATAAGTTATGATAAACGGTGTAGCGTTATGGCATGTGAGTTTATTCAGGTGTATCATGTCATTTAAAATGTTTTGAAATGCTAGGCTTTATGAGTTCAGGGGAAAAAATGGATCTTTGGGTATCATTGAGTATTTCGTATATTCTCGGAATCACGGTAACACAATAATCAGTATTCAGTATACGCTCTGAATCATGACAATTAGACAAGGGCACTCCCGATACACACGATTTCGATTTCCTTCTTCAAACTACCTTAAAACTTACATCAATATATTTAAATTGAATTATCGGTTATCAGATATCACACGGAACCAACAAGACACGAAAAACACGTATCATTCCAAATCGGGTCCTTTGGTTTCTACCCTATGTCTAGCGTCCATGCGCTCACGCATAACCGATCGGTAAATCAAGTTATGATTCGAGTCCAGTTGATCAGTCAATATGGAGTCAAGTATAACGGGGTTTTGTAAAAGTTCAAGGTATTTTAGTGATGCCTTATCTCCGGCTCCTCGAGGCTCAAGAGATAACAGGTTTTCGAAATATCAGGGTATTAATTTGAAAATGTGATATTTTTGGATATTATGATTTACTCTAAATTCGGGTAGCACTTTTGGTTATAAAACGGGGTTTTATTAATTTTAATTTGAACAGTATAACGGCTTATAAATCGTGTTTTCTTAAGTTACATTTCGGTAGCATGACGACATGTTTGTGTTCGTGAGAGAAAACAGTTTAGTTAGTGGTCGTTATCCCATGAAATAGTTTTCATAAAGGAGTGTGTGTAACATAATAGGTTGTCGTGTTTAAAGATTAACATCTAACAAAACATATTCAAGGTCCGTATTCGGATTTAGATATTGGAGATGGTATTAGAACAGATGTAATATGATAGAATGGCGATGAGATCAAGGGGAGAGATGCGGAATCCTACTTGAAGACGAATATCGAAAACGTGTTGGAATGTCGCCTCATACGGAAATGTGAATAGCGTCGTACTCGGATTTTTCCCGGACGATCGGATAGCACCACAGCGTCGGCGTCGTCGAAACGAGAAGCTAATATTTTTTTAAATTTTGGGTGGAGAAATGAGTGAGAAAATGGGAGTATAAGCCGAGCAATTTAGAGTGTGAAATTTTTTTGAATCCAGCCGACCGAAGCCGGAATCCATGCCCCAGATAGCATGCCAGCTGCTGCCAGAGAGCAGCAGCCATTCGATCTCGTGATTGAACGGTCCGGAGCAGCCTACGTGGGAACAAGCTGCCCACGCCCAGGCGCGTGCCCACATACACAGCCATGTGCTAGCGTGTGCCAGCACGAGGAGGGCCGAGTTAAGCTCACGACCCTGGGCTTTCGGGCCGCGCTGGGTCTGTGGGTTTATTATTATTTTTTAAATAAAAATCTAAAAACTGTTTTTAAAATTTGTTTTTTGTTTTCTCAAAATTAATTTAAAATACTTTTAATTATCGAAAAATTATGAATAACATCTTGGAAAATTCTAAATAAATATTTTATCATTTAAAACCATTTTCTTGTCAAAAATAATTCTTTTTCTAAAATCCATTTAAAATAAAATTTTGAAAATACTGAAAATCATATTTAAATTCTTTTCTTCTCCCAAAAATTATATTAATTACATTTAAACTCAAAATTAACTTTTTTCCAAACTTTTCCATTAAAAGAAATGCAAAGATATGAATAAAAATTATACGAAGCCTTTATTAAAGCATAGATAAAACACAGACGTTACAATAATGCAACATCAACTTCATCTGATACATAGGTTAGAGGTTTTCAAATCCTTTAATTTTTCATACACATATGTTTAATAGTAAGGTGATCAATTTGAAGGGATCTGGTCATTAAAATATGTCGTAGACCGAGAGCTCCTGTTTTTAAAAAACGCGACCTGGTTTGCAATTGAGCACTCCAACTATAATAATCTCAACTTGATTCCAAAATGATCGTCAAACACGATAAATTTAGCATTTATAAAGTTTTTCTAACTTCATGAAACTCCAGTTAAGGGCTTGTTTCGCAAATAGAAAGTTAAAATGAAAGTGAGAAAATAGATAGATTAGAGAAAATACTTTCTTCATTTGATATGTGAAGAAAAAGGAAGAAGAAACTTTCTTGCCACATCATCCGCTTTCTTAATTTCGCTTTCCGTTCGGTAACCTAAAAAGTGAAGGCAAATGGACAGATTGAGAGAGTTTGTTTTTATTTTAAAGCATAAATTTATCTTTTTCTCTAGTACTCAAGATTATTTTACTATCTAAGCATTATTTTAAAGCATAATGTAACTCCATGATAAGCTCCACCTCAACAACTATCGTTCTTTTTTTTTATATCAAACAAACAAACAAATTTTGCAAAATTAGCTTACTTTCTTACTCCTTTCTATCTTTCGAATTGCCAAACACGAATCCGGGGCGAGTGCTATTTTGAAAGAATAGTATTAATGCTATTGTTGATCCAACGGTGGTCAATAGCGTCAAATAGGGAGCCCATGATGTTGTGATCTTGATGTGTGGCTAGAATTTTAAAATAACACCAAAGAATAGCACCAACCCCCAAATCCGCCAATCACCATCTAGAGAAAATGCCACGCCATTACCAAAATAGAGCTTAAATAACCGATCTGGATTAATGATACTCGTAAGTGGGAATTCCCCAGATCATGACAGATGACGTGTCCTAGGGCTTACGGGACAGAGCAAACACAATACTTTGAAGACATTCCTCGGGCCTCCACCCCTAGGATCGACCCGGCCTTCAATGGCCTCCCAGAACACTCCGATGTTCGCTTTACAAATAACCATCGGCTCGCCTCCGAGCCCTCCTACGCGCTGAGCTTCCTCAGCCTCCCAACTCGCTTCCGAGCTACTACAGAACCGAGCTTTCTCGGCACTCCGCTCATCTCTGAGCCTCCCGCCGAGCTAAGCTTTCCCGGTTCTCTCGAGCAACCAAGAAGGCAGAGCTTAAGCGCTTCCACCACGGCTCCGCGTATCTCGCCCAAAGCGAGATATCCGCTACCCAACATCCCGCGTTCTACGCTAGCGTATCCCCCCATTAACGAGCATATCTCGTCATTAATGGAAAGATCCCGTCATTCATGCAGGCATAACGTCAGGGGCGTAACTAACGGCGAAGATCTCGCGCCGGCTTGCTCCATGCGATCACTATAAAAAACCCTCTTCCGGACGATTCAGGTAATGCAACTTTAATCCACTAAGACGCTACTCTGCTCAAATTCCTCGGCTAACTTGATCGTCGGAGGGTCCACGGTGGTACAACCATCCCGGGACTTCTTTTGTTGGAATTTCTTAGCATATCTACTATGGTTTCATGGTGTATCAAGTATACAATTTTTAAAAATATAGTGTGCTAATGAACTCAAATTTAGAAACGAACTAGAGAATTAGGATTATACTTCAAGTAAGCAAGCATAAACATAAGTGATTATGGAATACAACCTTTGTAAACCGGTCCATCACTTCAAATGCTCCATGTAGAAGTCCCTTCGCTCCAAGTAGTGGTGTTCCGGACTCTCCATAGGCTCCACTAGTCGAAATGAACGAGCTTGTTTAATGATCTTCGAAGCCAAAGATGATCTACTTTGAGGAGACTCAACTCAAGCTACCTCTTCACTAATGTATGAATAAGTGAAGCAAACAACCTATACTTAATGGCTAATAGGGTATAGATTGATGAAGTAGGATTATAGCTCACATTAGAATATTTTTGCTCTCATTCTTTTTCACCTCAAGAAAACTCAAGTTAAGAAAAAAGATGAAGAAGATGAAGCATTTATGAACCATGGGTGAGAAAATATCTAATATAAACTCTTGTAAAGACTTAACAAAGGCTAAGATAATAGTTAGGTTAAATAATATCTAGAGTAAACCAAAAGTCAATAGAGTTAGGTCAAGGTTTCCACAAGCTTCTCCAAGCTTCATAACCATAGCTAATTTCCACCTCATTTTTGTTTTATCTAAATAATTAAAACCATACATTATCTTAACTTAAGTGTTAGTCTCATACACCCAAGTTCCATGTATCATCAAGCATGATACAATATTCTAAATACATTTATATATATATATATATATCATATATATACATATGCGTTAAATGTAAATGTAGAAAAGAAAATTCTTAAATGAGCTAATTTTATATAAGTTAATATATATATTAATATATCAAATATATATATATATATTAAATTATTAAATCAATACTTGATTTAATAATCCGGTTATATCACATATACCCGACTAATATCAAATCATCGAATCAACACTTGATCCGATAATCCGGTTATATCACATATAACCTATTTCGCGAAATCAGAATACGGTATCATATACACGTATTTGTCTCGGTCCCACACATATCATATATGTGCCCTATTTCGTTTCGCTTGAGCTAGGAAACCTCTGTGTAGGACTCTAAAGACTCGTCAATATGCCAGCAGTAGGTGATGATCATATCAGTCACTCACAAGCCGTCAGCGGTCTGCTAAACGTAACGACCACCTGGGTATTGAGCGATCAGAAGATCAACAAGCATGCCTGCTCATACTCCTTTGAATACAATAAGTAACACTACCGTACAGTCCGGTCTCTTCGTCTGATATGTCGCATATCGAGTCTAGGGGTGGTAAACGTCAGACCCCAGTAACTTGATAAGTCATGCTGATGTGAGGTCCATAACGGTTCGAGAAACTACTGATAACACTTACCAGTAAATCTCAGCAACCCTGGCCAGAGATTTCCTATTATGGCCAATCGAGCACAGCGCAACATCAACCCCCAATACTGGGAGAGACGAAATCCCTCCTATCGCTCATTGCCTCCATGTGATTTTGGACTGTACTCAAAAGTCACCGGTTTGCACGTTCTCTTGAACGTAGTATGATGGAAATCAAAGTATAGTGGGAATCACACAAGACTCTATGACGATCTCGGGTCTACAGACTAACCTATACCAGTGTCACCAGAGAACCGCTATCTGACGTTAGGTATAATACCATTAGGAGTTCTCGGCGAGTCCTATTCGGTGTACCCATTCTTTAATGACACCTGTGCACATTCTCTTATGTCAAACACCAATGGTTGTGGGATCAACCATCGCCCCATACAGGGTCAAGAATCGTACACACTAGTCTAATCTGGAATATCGATGCCCCATCTCGATACTCTCTCGATTAGGAACAATTAACGGATGTACTAATGGACTACCCTGGCCCCACTAGTATGATCTACATCATAGTCCTGGTAGTCAAGTTCACATCCTAAGGGCTTTATCAACATGTAACATAGAGACAGTATAAAGATACGTACATACATGTTAAGATAAAGAGCAACTGGATAGCATACTATCATGTCGAGCAAGAAAGTCCTCTTTATATATATCCAAGCATCCACTATAATATACAACCATGTATAATAATGGCCTCTAGGGCATACATATAACTAACAATCTCCCACTTCCACTAAGGCCAGCTGTTGTAGTATCTCATACCCAACATCCCGAAAAGTCTCTCAAACTGTATCTGGGGTATAGCCTTTGTGAGTGGATCTGCTGTGTTATTCTTCATGTCAACTCTCATGGCCTCGATCTCTCAGTGATCAACTATCTCCCGGATCAGGTGATACCATCTAAGAATGTGTCTGGAGTTCTGATGGGACCTGGGTTCCTTGGCCAAAGCCACTGGCCAATCCTAACCCCGTTGAACACGGCTAAAGTCAATCCTGACCCCGTGGAAAACGGCCAAAGTCAATCTTGACCCCGTGGAATACGGCCAAAGTCAATCCTGACCCCGTGAAACACGGCCAAAGTCAATCCCGACCCTGTGGAAAACGGCCGAAGTCAATCCTGACCCTGTGGAACACGGCCAAAGTCAATCCTGACCCCGTGGAAAACGGCTAAAGTCAATCCCTGACCCTTTGAAACACGGCCAAAGTCAATCCTGACCCCGTGGAACACGGCTAAAGTCAATCCTGACCTCGTAAAACATGGCCAAAGTCAATCCTGACCCCGTGGAAAACGGTCAAAGTCAACCCTGACCCCGTAGAACATGGCAAAGTCAACCCCTGACCCTATAAAACACGGCGAAAGTCAATCATGACACCGTGGAAAACGACCAAAGTCAACCCTCGACTTCCCCGTCGAAGCAATGCTTTGACTCGGGAGTAGGTCAACTCATCAACCACTTACGAGTCCTCTAGACTTGTAAAGAAGAAAATTCTCTTATGAGATCCTTACGACTCTTAAGAGAAAACACACTTAGGAATTCTCACGATTCCTAAGGAGAAAATACACCTACGAGATCCTCTCGACTTGTAGGGAGAAAATCTTTATGAGACCCTCACGGCTTATAAAGTTGGAAAGCCTTAAGCGGCAGATCTGAACCTGTTTCCTAAGCCATTGCTGCTCTACAAGGAGATCAAGATGGACCATCTGCGAGCCATATTCTCCAATGAAATAAAGAAGCTACTTACGGGTCCTCACGATTCGTAAGGAAAAATACCCGAGTGAGATCCTTACGACTCATGGAGGCGATGAACACTTAGAAATCCTCACAATTTCTAGGGAGAATATGCACCTATAAGATCCTCTCGATTTGTAGGGAGAAAAAACCTTCTTGAGACCCTTACGGCTCGTGAAGATGAAAAAGTCTTAAGCTACAAAGGACCCTAAACTTGTCTCCTAAGCCCTCAAATCTATGGCCATGCGTAACTCTGCACTACTTCACCCACGTACATGCTTACATGGGCACAGTAGTGGGGGGTATTTGTTCCCGCTAAAATTTTCGGCCAAGAGCTACTTGTTCCCTTAAAAAAAGGGGGGGGGAGAATCCTCAAAAAACAGGAATCATGTGTAAAACACGTGGGTACACATATGCAAAGTATATGAGCGCTGAACATAAATAACCTAGGGCCAAACAGGCATCACACGTGAGTGCTCTGAACATATACAGGCTAAAACCCATACTAGGGGTCACGCGTTAAACACATGAGTGCTTTTTCCAATTACATGCAAAGCATGTGAGCACCCTAATTTAAAATGTTCCTATCAAATTCTAGAATTAAATTCTATTTAGGAAATATTTTCTTATTCTTCCTTAAACTAGAAAAATCTTCTCTGTTAAACAGAGAACCCTTGGATCAAAGATCCAGCGGTGATCATTTGATAGAATAAAAATCTATCACAGGAAAATATTTTCCTAATCTTATAATAAGAATAAAATTCTATGTTAACAAGATATCCATATTAAGAAAATATATTTTTGATCTTATTAAATTAAAAAGATGTGATAGAATAAAATTCTAATCTTGTTAAAACTAACAAGATATTCATAATCTTGTTAAACAAACAAGAAATCTTCTCTGTTAGCGAGCCTTCGGATTAAAAATTCAGCGGTGAATAAAATTCACCAATTGATCTAAAAGATCATGGAATCAATCATGATCTCTTAATGAGGGATTTTCTTAACAAATTGATTCTTTTTCTTCTCATATAAATAGAAGCAAGGAGAGAAGAGACAAAGGGAGAGGGGAAGAAAAATAGAGAGAGAATTTAATTCTCTAATGAAGGGGAACCCCTTCCAAAAGCTCCCACAAAAAGAGAATTTAATTCTCAAACCAAGAGTTTAACTCTTCTAAAAGAACTTAGTTCTTCCTCTGGTTAAGATCTGCAGAAGATGATCTCCCCACAAGTTGAGAATTTAATTCTCATCAGGGAGATTCTGTCATGCAGATTCAAAAGCTAGGGGAAAGAACTGAATCCAAAAGAGTTTCTCTTACAAAATATATAGGAATTTAATTCCTCTGGAACTAGAGTTTAACCCTTTAAAAAGAATTTAATCCCTACAAAGAACAAAAGAAGAACTTGATCCCTCGGAACCATAGAAGAACAGCCTGATGATTCATTAGCATTCAAACATTACATAAAAGCTCACGTGATCCCACATGAGCACCTTTGAGGAACAAAGAGGGAAAGAATGAGATCTAGTCACGTGACCCCACGTGACCCCTGAGAAGTGCTCAGCACTTATAAAAGAGAAAAAGGGAATAAACCCTATTTTTGGAGCGCCTCACGTGACCCCACGTGACCCCTGAAAAGTGCTCAGCACTTATAAAGGAGAAAAGGGAATAAACCCTATTTTTTGAGCACTCCACGTGACCCCACGTGACCCCTGAGAAGTGCTCAACACTTATAAATGAGAAAAGGGAATAAACCCTATTTTTGGGGCGCCTCACGTGACCCCACGTGACCCTCAAGTAGTGCTTAGCACTTACAAAGAAAAAAGGGAATAAATCAAAGGCAGTTTCAATTTTTGGGCGCCTCACGTGATCTGACGTGACCCAATAGAGCTCAGCGCTCAGAAAAGAACAAGGGAATAAACCCAAATAAAGAGCGCCTCAAATTCTTGAAGTATTAATACTACTTCAAGTGCCTCACGTGACCCCATGTGAGCACCTTTTTAACACTATTTTGAACACTTCACGTGGGAGCATGTGAACGCTGAATATATATTAGTGTTGAACACTATGAAAGGCTAATATTAGCCGGACTCAGACCAAATTTCCCAAGGACCATCAATTGAGCCCCTCATGCTCAGGGTCCCCCAAACCGATCTCAGTCCCAGAGATAGCTAATGAGCTCCTAACAGATGGCATCTAAAATGATGTTCATCCCACCATGATCTCTCCCCTCGATCTGGAATTTGGTTCAAGGGTACATCTCTCCACACCTCTGATACATGTCGTTGTAATTCTTCAACGTCTTCATAGAGGTGGAGGGTCCCAATAACCAATAACTCTTGGTGCACCACCGAACAAGCTTTTCAAAAAGGGGAGTAAATCTAAAAATACATCTCAATTTGGGGGCGCCTCACGTGACCTCACGTGATCCCTTGATAGTGCTTAGCACTCAGAAAAAGAAAAGGAGAATAAAAAAAGGCAATTTTCATTCTTCAGAGTGCCTCACATGATCTCATGTGACCCCATAGTGCTTAGCACTCAGAAAAGGAAAAAGGGAATAAACACAAGATAACTCCCATTTTGGGGGCACCTCACGTGTTCCCACGTGACCCCTAAACAGTGGTGTATAAAAGAGGGAGAAAATTCCAAAGACAGCGCTCGCATTTTGAAGGCACCTCACGTGTCTGCACGTGACTGTTTAATGAATCAAGTGCTTAGCACTTATAAATGAAAGAGGAATAAAATCCAGAGAACAGTTCTCACCTCGGGCGCCTCACGTGCTCACACGTGAGCTAAGTGCTCAGCACTTATATATATATATATATATATATGAGGGAATAAACTCAAGGAATAATGCCCACTTCGGTGCCCCTCACGTGTTCACATGTGAGCTCCTCCAAAGTCCAGTGTTTAACACTGATTCAGTGCTTAACATTATGGGGTGACTAAGGGAAATCAACCTTAGCTCAAATTAGCCAAGTCTTCCGAAGCCAAGGCCCTTTTTGTCACCAATCAACCGAGCCCCCATGTTCAGGTCTCCCCAAACTAATCCTAGTCCCAAAGATGACTAGTGTTCTCCTAACATATGACATCTAAACTGATGTTCATCCCATTCCCCAAATCGGGATATTGGTTCAAGGGTACATCTCTTCATACCTCTGATACATGTCGTTGTAATCCTTCAAGGTCTTCAGAGAGATGGAGGGTCCCAAAAACCAATAACTTTTAGCGCATCCCCAAACCGTGGAGCCAAAATACTATAGACTATGATGTATTTAAACTTATGGACCGTAATGTCCTTAAATAACTATGGACCGCAACGTCCCTAAACTAAACTCTATGGACTATGATGTCCTTAAAGTTTATGGACTGTGGGGTCCTTAAACTCATAGACTATGATGTCTTTAAACTTTACAGACTATGACGTTTTTAAACTGTCACGGACTATGATGTCCTTAAACTTATGGACCGCAACGTCCCTAAACTAAAACAATAGAGCCCAGATGCTCTTTTGTTGGATCTAAATGATCCAGTTAAGTAGATCTTAGTCTAAAATTAGACTAACGTATCCTTAACAAATGGTTAAGTTGATCTTAGTCTAAAATTAGACTAACGTATCCTTAACAAACGTTTAAGTTGATCTTAGTCTCAAATGAGATTAACGATCCTTAAACCCAACCCAAAACCAAATCTAAGAAAATATAGATTTGGACTAATCCACGCCCTACGGACGACAACATAAATTAGTTTCCGTATACAATCCACGGGCAAGCAAAAATAAAACAAACACACACGACACGAAGTGACCATCTGGAGAAGAAGAAAGTGGTTACCGCGATGCTGTAGCGTAATTAACTGCACGGGCTTGCGCCTGCAGGGAAGAGCGTCTCCACAATCAAAAATCCCTCAAACGAGGGAGAATCTGACGAAGTCTGCTACAACGGCCGCATCCGTCTAAACCTCTGATATACTGTGCTATAAATTAACTTGGCATCTTCAGAGAGGTGGACGGATAAAACCAAATAGTATCTGCCCCCCAAATTCATGCAAGACATTCGTCTTCCCGGTCTTTCAGTGGAGAACAGATTCTGGCATGCCCGGTGGGACCTTTTCCTCTTTCCACTCCACACTTCGTGTGTCGTGTTTCGCGAACGAATCACGGTTTGCTATGGTTGCCCCTGGATTCGAGGTACTAAGATTTGGTGTCTTGCTCCGTGTAGAAAATAGAAGATCAATGGCTTCCAACTGCACAAACTTCAACAGCCGCAACAGCTCCCACTCTGTCCTTGCTAGAGGAGTGATCTATGGGCCCCAAGTGGCCTCCATCTACGCAATGCCGGTTGAACAGGTGACACAGGCCACAACGAGATTGTTATTCGGGACCATGCTCCCACCAATGAGTTTCAACGCCCCAGTGCCATCACAAGAAGCTCCGAAGAAGTCGGTCTTTGATCGGCTTACGATTGTCGCGGCCCCTCTCAACGGGTTGCTCAAATCCATCACCTCAGTTTTCAACAGACTGGGACAAAGCTCAGGTGGGCCCGTGAAAAAGCCTGCAATACCTGAAGGGGTTATCCCGAAACGGATAGCCATCCTCGCTCCAGTGAACGAAATCATCAGAGAGGCTTCTCCTGCTAAGGGGTCGGTCTTCGCAAGACTGGCCGTTCCAGTTCCCACTCCAGGCGAAGTAACTAAGGCTACTTCCCCTGCCAAAAAGTCGGTCTTTTCAAGATTGATCATTCCCTCTCAGCGGACGTCAGTCTTCAATAGGCGGACACCAACAGAAACCCCTCATCAGAGCGGGGGACATGAAGAAGCTCATCCAACAGCAGAGGTGGTCTCATCTGCTCGACACGCTCGACGCCGCTATTGGTGCCGAGTGAGGAAAGCTGGGGGCAGTTCCCCTTCTGGATTAACTCCACCAGCTCCAACGGTGGAAGTCAATACTGCTGTTCCAACTGGGAACATGTTTGAACCACTCAGAAGGGTCCGCAAGAACTCTCCAACTGCCGTGCTGAAAAAATCTCCTCCACCTGTAGAGAATGCTACAAAAACAAAGCTGGAGCAGCCCCCTCAGCGGCTGTCCTCCAAAATTCACAGGATCCGGTGAAGGGTCCAAGACTCGATAATCAACTAAGACTACTCTTGCCAACCGAAGAAGATGAAAGTTCGGCAAGAGAAGGACCACCCTGTTGTACCATAAAAGGTGTCGTCTACTTGGGTGCCCGCTGCAACGGCTCCCTCAACTTCGACCGCTCACAAAAGGGGAAGGCCGGAGAAAATTCCTGTGTCTACGAAGAATCTCCAGGGCACTAAATCTAAACGCCCCAAGTATGGGGGGCATGGTGTGCCACTGTTTATATGGCTTCCGGAAAAGAGAAAAGCCGTGCTTCTACAGGTCACCGACAACTCACCCGATCCATAACAAAGGCTCAGGAGTAACAACAGAAGCTCCAGGAAATGTTAACACAGATGGCCGCACTCACTGGGACAAAAGAAAGCCCGGAGACATCGTCAGAGTAGCGTCATGTACAAGAAACCGATGTTGAGTTCCTTCGCAGAATCCTCGAAAAGAAAGACAGAGAGACCGCGGAACAAGCGGCCAACATAAAAAGAATGGCACTTTTATTCCAAGATATGGTCAGGATGATGATACAGCCGGATCCTCCAGCTGAAGAGCCTCCAATAATAATTGAAGATGATAAAGGGGAGACATCAAACCTACTTCTGGCTTCTTCAGCTACAAAGGAGGAAACAATCTCAAAAGCGGCGCTCGATGATTATATAGCTCAACAAATACGAGCTCACCAAGCAAACGAAACCGCTAGCCAAGTCGTTAGAACTGAACGACCGTATCCAGGCTGGTACGATCAGATTAAGTACCCGCCAGGATACACGATTCCTAAGTTCCACGTATACAAAGGGACAGGTAATCCGCATCAACATGTCACTCAGTTCAGGGCTCTGTGCGGCAACGCTGGAGGTGACGATAAGCTATTACTTCGCCAATTCGTCGGCAACTTGGCAGAGACGACATTCAAATGGTATTCAGAGCTTCCCAACGACTCCATCAAAACTTTTACGGAGATGGAATTGCTATTCACCCAGCGTTTCGCAAGCGCTAGCGAACGCACCCCAATCACGGCGTTGATCAATGCCAGGGTGAAGCCGGGAGAGACATGAGTGCAATATGCAATTCGGTGGCAGAACCTATGGTCGAGATGCGAACAACGCATAGAAGAAGCCTGCAGTGGGCATGTTTGTAGGAACCCTCGATCCGCATGCGACCATATCTCAATTCATGATGTTCTTCAAACCAACTACTTTCCAGGCCTTGATTGACAAGTTGGCCCAAATGGATCAAATGGGCCACAGGCCTTCCTCTTTGAAGTCGGAACCGCGGAGTGAAAAGGGGAAAGGGGAAAGGGAAAGCGACCTTCGTCGCCAATGCTCAGCAGCAGCCCAGTGGTCCGAAACCAAATGATCGCCAAGATAATAGACGGCGATTCTTTAATGAGAAACTGAACCACCCTTATTCATTTCCTAGGGATAAAACGAGGAGACTGTTCGAGCTGGCGGTGCGCAACAGGCTCATCACCTTGCCGGATCCAAAACGCCCATTACAGCCCGGTGATGCCAACAATCCCAATTATTGCCCCTATCACCAAGCGGTAGGCCATCCAATCGAAAATTACTTCGTCTTCAAAGGCTGGATTGAGGACCAGTGCCAGCAAGGCAAATTCGCGCTATCCGAAAATTGGAAAGTAAGCCCGCCCCAGCTGCACGCTTTTAAAAAGGCGGACACACCGGGGGAATCGTGCTCGTTTGTAGAAGAAGCTCTATGGGAGGTCGCTATTTCAGCCAAAACGAAAAGAATGCTGAAAGATCTCCAAGCATGTCCGGCGATTAGGTGGAAGAGCCCGCTGGAACCCGAGGTCATTGAAGAATGCTGAAGCCACGCCCGACGCTAAGAATTAGTAGCGATAATCAAAACGCTCAGGCCCAGCCGTCAAAGTCTTCAAAGAACAAGAAGAAGACCAAAAAGCCCGTAAAGCCTGATGATAAGCGCACGGACCTACAAAAACATATAGACGCGCTGAAAGAATATAACCAGAAGGCGCGAACCCCGGTCACACTCTAAGAATTTCTCAACCACATCCTTGAAAACGGAGATGGCGACAAAGATGAGGAAGAAGGGCCTGAAGACTATGTGGCGAGCTGCCACATGATCTCTCACTCGATTAATGGCAAAGAAGCTCCTGATGCAGAAAAATTGGGGGTAGATCCCAAACCGGAACTCCTAGAACCGTCAGACGAGATGATTGACATGCTGCTGAGCGAGGCCTGTCAAAAGAGCAAAGCTGATTGAGAGCACGAAATGGCCATATTTGAAAAAGCCAAACGCCGGCGACTGGACGAAAGGTTTAAAACACTCCCACCAGATCAAAGCACATCCACCGCAAACAAAAGTAAACTTAAGACAAGGAAACGATTCGCCAAAGCCATGTCAATGGGAATAAAGCTGCCACCCTCCGAAGGAAACACTCCTGGTGGGATACACCTTGATGAAGAGGATGTACATCCAAATTACTGTTTATACCATCGAAGGATTGCACACCCTACTAAAGAATGCATGGCATTTAAGAAATGATGGCAAGGGTATGTCGCTCACAGGCAACACTTCAAGAGGGTGAAGCGTGAAGGTCGCCGACGGCAGAGGAATACGACAGATGAACGTAAAAAAACTGCCGGCAACTGTCACATGGTTGACACCAAGGGATCGCAAGTTTTCACTTTCGGGAGCGATTCCGACGAAGAAATATCCCTCGGCCCTCTCTTCAAGGAATCCATCTCTGAAGCAGAAGAGACGAAGACCTGCGAGAACATTCAGCTGCGCAATCGTACGCTACCCGAAAAGAATCTCGGAACTACAAACAAGGGATCGAACAAAAAAGATAAGGGGAAAGAAACAAATCCCTGAAGATATCGTCTTTAATGACCGAGTCGTCGAAGAGATGGCAGCCAAAGACCCGCCAAAGAAAAACAAGGTGGATTACAATGTTCTAGCACACCCAAGGAAAATACCTTCGCAGCTAAGCATTCTTGACACCCTTCTGCTATCCAAAGAGGTGAGAGATTCTCTGATCAAGGCACTACAAGAGCCTAACCAGTTTTAAGCTTTCCTTGCTGAAGAAAAGATGAAGGACGAGATGGAAGAAGTTCACACAGTTGACATCACTTTCGGTGATGAAGGCCTCCTCCTCG
Organism: Agapanthus africanus; assembly: GCA_030015575.1. Lineage (NCBI taxonomy): Eukaryota > Viridiplantae > Streptophyta > Magnoliopsida > Asparagales > Amaryllidaceae > Agapanthus > Agapanthus africanus. The sequence continues at coordinate 13,092,298 of JASDDO010000022.1, forward strand.
GGACGTGGGGCATAACCGTCCCTTATATGTCACCGGATACTGCCATGACATTAAGATAGGGAAGATCTTAGTATCCGATGAAACCTTGCCTCGAAAACGTGCGACGGACCGTAATGTTCTTAAACTAACAACGGACAGTAATGTCCTTAAACTAGCAATGGACCGAAACGTCCTAAAACTAACGACTGACTGAAACGTCTGTAAACTACTACGAACTGCAGCATCCTAAAGCTGACGCAAAAAAAACGGTACGCCCATAAGCAAAATAAGCACGGATGAAAACCCGAAAGAGCTCCGTGAGTAAAAACAGCAGGGCTACCGGCGAGTTTGTGAAAACCCGAAAGGGCACAATCTCATTAAAAGGCACTTGCAAGGTCCTCTCGACCTTGTAAGGAGAAAACTACCTGCGTGAGATCTTTACGACTCATAAAGGAGCAACACACTTAGGGATCCCCACGATTCCTAAGGAGAAATTACACTTACGAGATCCTCACGACTCGTAAGGAGAACCCTCTTATGAGACCCTCACGGCTCATAAGATTCAAAAATCTTAAGCTACAGGGATCTGAACCTGTTCTTAAGCCATCACCTTTCCCAGAATGCCCTACAAGTGGTTCAATACCGACCCTTGTATACAATCCACGGGCACAAAAAATCATTTACTTGCCGAGTCTGCCCTCATTTGATGAACAAAAACTTGTAAGTCCTATTGACTTATAAAGAGAAAATGCTCTTATGAGATCCTTACGACTTATAAGAGAGAACACTACTTAGAAGTCCTCATGACTTTTAAGGAGAACGTACACCTATGAGATCCTCACGACTCGTAGGGAGAAATACCTTTATGAGACCCTTACGACTCATGAAGTCAAAAGTCTTAGCTGACAGGATCTTAACCCTGTTTGCTAAGCCACCTTTGTTCGAACCGACGAAGGCAGATGATGATTCGCTCCTGGCAATATCCCAGTTATAGCGATACTGATGCCTGAATTGGAACCAAATTCCAAGTCCTTTCACGGCAAATGATGATTCGCTCCTGGCAATATTCCAGTCGCAGCAATGCTGATACTAAGATCGGCACCAGATTCCATGTTCATACTCATCGCGAAAAATCAGCGAGCCAAAAATGCATATGAAATAGACGAAATGATGGGGCAACTTGCAACAAAATCAGCAAGTAAAAAATATATGCATACAAAATAGCCGAAATGGTTGGGCAACTCGCAATAAAAAAACAGCGAGTAAAAAGAAAAATAGCCAAAATGATTGGGCACCGCGAAAAATAGCCGAAATGATTGGGCAATCGTGACTTTCGCGATACAAAAAGCTGAAATGATAGAGCATCGCGGAAAGAAAACAAAAAAATAATAATACATATAACATGAAACTTTTGCCCTGCAAGTGAGATCACATCGATCCCTGTATACAATCCAGGGGCACAAACAAAGAGAGAACCATATCATCCTACTAGTCTCCATTAGAAAGAGAGCCAAGTCTCGATGGCAACATCTACAACCTAGAGATCAACAATGGCGTTCCTTCTCGTTCCAACCAGAAGTAGATACGACGTCAACAAAGCAGAGCCATGGCAGAATCCTTAGTTCCAAGTCTCGACTATCACATCAGACAACCTGGAGACCCACAACATCGTTCCTCCTCATTCCAGCAGGATTCTGATGCGACAATCAACCTCGGAGCCATGGCAAAGTCCCTAGTTCCAAATCTCGACGGTTCACAGACAACCTGGAGACCACCTCGACATTCTTCTCGTCACAGTAGACGCAACGTTAACAAAGCGGAGCCATGGCAAAATCCTTAGTTCCAAATCTCGATGGTTCACAGACAACCTAGAGACCACCTCGACATTCTTCTCGTTACAACAAACGCAACATAAGCAAAGCGGAGTCGCGGCAAAGTTCCCAGTTCCAGAACTCGGTGGTGCACAGACAACATAGAGCCAACCCCTGAGCCCGTAGAACACGGCAAAAGTCAATTCTGATCCCGTGGGAAACGGCCAAAGTCAATCATAACCCCGTAGAACACGGCCAAAGTCAATCCCGATCCCGTGGGAAACGGACAAAGTCAATCCTGATCCCGTGGAATACGGCCAAAGTCAATCCTGACCCCGTGAAACACGGCCAAAGTCAATCCTGACCCCATGGAACACGTCTAAAGTCAATCCTGACCCCTTGGAAAATGGCCAAAGTTAATCCTGATCCCGTGGAACACGGCCAAAGTCAATCCTGACCCCATGAAATACGGCCAAAGTCAATCCTGACCCTGTGGAAAACGGCCAAAGTCAATCCTGACCCCGTGGAACACGGCCAAAGTCTATCCTGACCCCGTGGAAAACGGCCAAAGTCAATCCTGACCCCGTGGAACACGGCTAAAGTCAATCCCGACCCTATGGAACACGGCTAAAGTCAATCCTGACCATGTGGAACACGGCCAAAGTCAATCCTGACCCCGTGGAACACGGCTAAAGTAAACCCCTGATCCCGTAGAACACGGCAAAAATCAATCATGACACCGTGGAAAACGCCCAAAGTCAACCCTCGACTTCCCCGTCGAAGCAATGCTTTGACTCGGGAGTAGGTCAACTCATCAACCACTTACGAGTCCTCTCGATTTGTAAGGAAGAAAATTCTCTCGTGAGATCCTTACGACTCTTAAGAAAAAACACACTTAGGAATCCTCATGATTCCTAAGGAGAAAATACACCTACGAGATCCTCTCGACTCGTAGGGAGAAAATCTTTATAAGACCCTCATGGCTCACAAAGTTGGAAAGCTTTAGGCGGCAGATCTGAAGCTGTTTCCTAAGCCATTGCTGCTCTACAAGAAGGTCAAGATGGACCATCTGCAAGCCACATTCGCCAATGAAATAAAGAAGCTACTTACGGGTCCTCACGATTTGTAAGGAAAAATACCCGAGTGAGATCCTTACGACTCACGGAGGCGATGCACACTTAGAAATCCTCACAATTTCTAGGAAGAATATGCACCTATGAGATCCACTCGACTTGTAGAGAGAAAAAACCTTCTTGAGACCCTTACGGCTCGTGAAGATGAAAAAGTCTTAGGCTACAAAAGACCCTAAACTTGTCTCTTGAGCCCTCAATTTTATGGCCATGCGTAACTCTGCACTACTTCACCCACATACATGCTTGCGTGGGAAAAATAGTAGGGGGCATTTGTTCCCGCCAAAATTTTCGGCCAAGAGCTACTTGTTCCCTTACAAAAAACGGGGAGAATCCTCGAAAAACAGGAATCACATGTAAAACACGTGGGCGCACATATGCAAAGTATATGAGCGCTGAACATAAATAACTAAGGGCCAAACAGGCATCACATGGGCACACATATGCAAAGCATATAAGCGTTGAGCATAAATAACTAAGGGCCAAACATGACTCACCTGTTACTCACGTGAGCGCTCTGAACATACACAGGCTAAAACCCACACTATGGGTCACATGTTAAACACATGAGTGCTTTTGCCAATCACATGCAAAGCATGTGAGCACCCTAATTTAAAATGTTCCTATCAAATTCTAGAATTAAATTCTATTTGGGAAATATTTTCTTAATCTTGTTTAAACTAGAAAAATCTTCTCTGTTAAACAGAGGACCCTTGGATCAAAGATCCAGCGGTGATCATTTGATAGAATAAAAATCTATCATAGGAAATTATTTTCCTAATCTTATAACAAGAATAAAATTTTATGTTAACAAGATATCCATATTAAGAAAATATATTTCTGATCTTGTTAAATTAAAAAGATATGATAGAATAAAATTCTAATCTTTTTAAAACTAACAAAATATTCATAATCTTGTTAAACAAATAAGAAATCTTCTCTATTAAACAGAGAGCCTTTAGATTAAAAATCCAGCGGTGAATAAAATTCACCAATTGATCTAAAAGATCATGGAATCAATCATGATCTCTCAATGAGGGATTTTCTTAACAAATTGATTCTTTTTCTTCTCATATAAATAGGAGCAAGGAGAGAAGAGACAGAGAGAGAGGGGAAGAAAAATAGGGAGAGAATTTAATTCTCTAAAGAAGGGGAACCCCACCCAAAAACTCCCACAAAAAGAGAATTTAATTCTCAAACTAAGAGTTTAACTCTTCGAAAAGAACTTAGTTCTTCCTCTGGTTAAGATCTGAAGAAGCGGATCTCCCCACAAGTTGAGAATTTAATTCTCATCGGGGAGATTCTGTCATGCAGATTTAAAACCTAGAGGAAAGAACTGAATCCAAAAGAGTTTAACTCTTACAAAACATATAGGAATTTAATTCCTCTGGAACTAGGGTTTAACCCTTTAAAAAGAATTTAATCCCTATATAGAACAAAAGGAGAACCTGATCCCTCGAAACCATAAGAGAATAGCCTGATGATTCATTAGCATTCAAACATTACATAAAAGCTCACGTGATCCTACGTGAGCGCCTTTGAGGAACAAAGAGGGAAAGAATGAGATCTAGTCACGTGACCCCACGTGACCCCTGAGAAGTGCTCAGCATTTATAAAAGAGAAAAAAGGAATAAACCCTATTTTTGGAGCACTTCACGTGACCCCAAGTGACCCATGAGAAGTGCTCAGCACTTATAAAGGAGAAAAGGGAATAAACCATATTTTTTTAGCACCTCACGTGACCCCACATGACCCCTGAGAAGTGCTCGGCACTTATAAAAGAGAAAAGGGAATAAACCCTATTTTTGGAGTGCCTCACGTGACCCCACTTCACCTTCAAGTAGTAATTAGCACTTACAAAGCAAAAAGGGAATAAATCAAAGGCAGTTTCCATTTTTGGGCACCTCACATGATCTCACGTGACCCAGCGCTCAGAAAAGAACAAGAGAATAAACCCAAAGAAAGAGCGCCTCAAATTCTTAAAGTATTAATACTACTTCAAGCGCCTCACGTGACCCCATGTAAGTGCCTCTAAATTTTAGTGTTTAACACTATTTTGAACACTTCACGTGGGAGCACGTGAACGCTGAATATATATTAGTATTGAACACTATGAAAGGCTAATATTAGCCAGACTCAGGCCAAATTTCCCAAGGACCATCAATTGAGCCCCTCATGCTCAGGGTCCCCCAAACTGATCTCAGTCCCAGAGATAGCAAATGAGCTCCTAACAGATGGCATCTAAAATGATGTTCATCCTACCATGATCTCTCCCTTCGATCTGGAATTTGGTTCAAGGGTACATCTCTCCACACCTCCGATACATATCATTGTAATTCTTCAACGTCTTCAGAGAGGTGGAGGGTCCCAATAACCAATAACTCTTGGCGCACCACCGAACAAGCTTTTCAAAAGGGGGAGTAAATCTAAAATACATCTCAATTTGGGGGCGCCTCACATGACCTCACGTGATCCCTTGATAGTGCTTAGCACTTAGAAAAAGAAAAGGAGAATAAAACAAAGGCAATTTTCATTCTTCAGAGTGCCTCACGTGATCTCACGTGACCCCATAGTGCTTAGCACTCAGAAAAGGTAAAAGGGAATAAATACAAGATAGCTCCCATTTTAGGGGCACCTCACGTGTACTAAAACAATAGAGCCCAAATGCTCTTTTGTTGGATCTAAATGATCCTGTTAAGTAGATCTTAGTCTAAAATTTGACTAACGTATCCTTAACAAATGGTTAAGTTGATTTTAGTCTAAAATTAGACTAACGTATCCTTAACAAATGTTTAAGTTGATCTTAGTCTCAAATGAGATTAACGATCCTTAAATCCAACCAAAAACTAAATCTAAGAAAATACGGATTTGGACTAATCCACGCCCTATGGGCGACAATATAAATTAGTCTCCGTATACAATCCACGGGCAACCAAAAATAAAACAAACACACACGACACGAAGCGACCATCTGGAGAAGGAGAAAATGGTTACCGTGATGCGGTAGCATAATTAACTGCAGGGGCTTGCTCCTGCAGGGAAGAGCATCCCCACAATCAAAAACCCCTCAAACGAGGGGGAATCTGATGAAGTCTGCTACAACGGCCGCATCCGTCTAAACCTCCGATATATGGTGCCATAAATCAACTTGGTATCTTCGGAGAGGTGGACGGATAAAACCAAATAGCATCTGCCCCCAAATTCAGGCAAGACGTTCATCTTTCCAGTCTTTTGGCGGAGAACACAGCGTCCTTGGCGGCATCGTTGGCAGCAATGTATTCAGCCTCCATCTTTGAGTCTGCCACGGTATCTTGCTTGGAACTCTTCCAACATACCGCCCCTCCATTGAGGGTGAAGACAAAGCCCGAGACCGACTTACTGTCGTCCTTATCACTCTGGAAGCTCGAATTGGTAAAGGACTCCACTTGGAGTTCACCATTACCATACACCAAGAACATTTCTTTAGTCATTCTCAAGTACTTAAGAATGTTCTTCACAACCATCCAGTGATTCTTCCCAGGATCTGGTTGATACCTACTCACTACACCTAGTGAATAAGCTATATCTGGTCTGGTACATATAATCGCATACATGATAGAGCCTACTGCCGAAGAATAGGGTATCCCTTGCATGCGAGCCCTCTCCAAATCAGTCTTGGGAGATATCTCTTTGGAGATAGTGATTCCAAAAATTATGGGTAAACCATCACGCTTGGAATCTTCCATACTAAACCTTTTTAGTATGGTGTCAATGTACCTGTATTGGGACAATCCCAATATCCGTTTAGATCTATCACTATAGATCTTAATCCCCAGAATGCAGGAGGCATCACTCGGATCTTTCATGGAGAATCTGTGTGATAAGAAGGGCTTGACTGAAAGCAGTATAGAAACATCATTTCCTATCAAGAGTATGTCTTCCACGTAGAATACAAGGAAGAAAATCTTACTCTTTGCAACCTTCTTGTATATACAAGGTTCATCTACATTTTTGATGAAGTCAAACTCTTTGACTGTAACATCAAAATAGATGTTCCAACTCTACGACGCCTGCTTCAACCCATAGATTGATTTAAGAAGCTTGCACACCATTTCGCTGCTCCCACTATCTACGAAGCCCTCTGGCTGAGTCATTAGACGCTCTCTTCTAAATCACTATTTAGAAAAACGGTCTTGACGTCCATCTGCCAGATTTCGTAGTCATGGTATGCAGCGATGGCAAGTAGGATCCGGATGGACTTAAGCATAGCTACTGGAGAAAAGGTTTCGTCATAATTAACACCTGGTAATTAACAAAAACCTTTTGCTACAAGTCTAGCTTTGAAAGTTTCAACTTTTTCATCTACACCAAATTTCTTCTTGAAGATCCACTTTGTCACGACCCAAAGTTTAGCCCGTGACCGGCACTTAACCACGTAATGTCTACAGGCGTAACGCGACTAAGTGAACCGAAAACCCAGAAATCAAACCAGTGAAAGTATAGAGTGTTATAAGTTTAAAATAAAAGCACTTACTACATGTTAAGAAATCTAAGTAAACAATCACCAAGATAGCAATATACGACGCCGTAGCGAAGATCAAGATCCACAAGTGGGAACATCATAGATAGAATAAAACTACATAAGAAAAGTCGGCTCACAACGAGCTCGACACCAGGATACCAATAATATACATCACCGTCCTCACACTGTCTCTAAGTCAAATACATACATGGTAGATGGAGAATACTAGATACAACAATGTACATAACTGAAAAATAAACAGATACCGCACAAAACCCACCTATCAGCAAAAGAGCTAGTACACCAACTATGGGGGTATTTGTGTCAAAAGATGCACAACGCAGCCTGCCGCGACTACTTCGAAGGGCAACCTGCAAACACTGTGGCACAATGGGGGTGAGTTGCCAACTCGTGAATAGAGGTAACATATAAAGGTAATCGCGAGCATGCACGTACTGCGCTACATTATCATATGCCAACAGATGATATCAATATGTGATAAGCAGTATGTGCAATAATCATGCAAGTGCTCTATCAGGTAATATAACTACAGGATGAGGTACAACAATAAACTGCTGAGCATGGGCAATATAGCATCTACACGGAATGTCAACGTGGAATATATAATCGGTGTCCATCAATGCACCCAGGTCCCCCAAATAGCTCAGGCGCCGGCACTCTCATCGGCCCACAAATCCTGTAAATCTCTGAGAATCCCGAGTGCCCAACATCGGCACCCAAATATCATAAATACTCGTGTCCAGCATCGACACGCAAATCCTCATCCATCGGGCTCCGTCTGCGGTATCGGCCCTCGGTTCCGGCAGTACGGATCACCCCACATCCATCTATCGACTCTGATCAGTATCCTCCGGATAACTGTCAGGTCCAACCAATCACCGGTAGGTAGTAGTCCCTCTACCAGGCTCACCGTCTACTACACAGCGAAACCGTTCTTACCCCGGGGTGCCATACCGGGTCCACCATATACCCGTAATCGGCCTCAACCAGCTCCTCGATTCGGGTTCACATATATCACTCTAGCACCGAGGAAACACATGGTGGACGCACTGAAATATCATATCAAGGGAACCGGGTTTTTAAATGATTACATATTTGAAATAGCCACGGTTCCCAAATCTAGAAATCACATATAATCCAAACCAACATGCAAGTCAATGATCCGATATGATATGTGCATCAAGTATGAATATCATGTCAAGTCACATAAAGATAAGCTACAACATAATGATCCAATGTGATATATGCATCAAGTATGAATATCATGTCAAGTCACATAAAGATAAGCTACAACATAATGATCCAATGTGATACATGCATCAAGTATGAATATCATGTCAAGTCACATAAAGATAAGCTACAACATAATGATCCAATGTAAATTCTACAGTGTGAGTGTCATGGAAATTACTAACGGTATGTGTGTAACATGCATGATAGTGCTCGTGCAACCTGAACCGTTAGTAATGGTGCGGTGTTCTATCAATTTTAGTTTATATCCAAATAGCAGGGAATGCAGTATGCACTAAATAGTAGCCATGAACAGTCAATGTATACAAAGGAAACTATAAGGTCCTATCAGCCCTGACGTAGAACGCCATGCGGGCGATATCCCCGTAGATGTGAAATCTACTCACCGTAGTCTCTCGCTAGGTATAACCAACAACTTGTTTCCCCTTCTGCGCGGCGTCCGCCGTACTCGCCTGCGAACCTAGAATTACACAATACATCATACATAAGCTTGAAGTCACACAAACACGTCATTAAGGCCGAACTAGTAACTCGTGTCGTGAACCAAGCGCGCGTGTGCGCGATACGCTAAAACGTGTGATTACACGCCTGAAGCCACTCCGACGCGTCACGATACGCAGAAACTCCAAACCCACACACACGTATCACGCGTGTCGTGAAAGATTGAAAATACGGGAAAATAGGTATTCTACTCCAGATTTTGATACAGAAATGATATAGTAAAACTATATATACCAAAATAACTTACATAGCAGCAGACACCATCACCTCAAACCCCAACCCAAAACACCCCCATCTGGCCGCAATTTGCGGCCAGAATGCTTATTTCGGCGGCTTGGGTAGGGAATTGGGCTCCCAGGTTTGGTGTGTGCACTCTATACCCCCCATACATGCTACAGTAACCTCTAGTTTCACTCTGAAATATCTCGGGTAGCAGCAGATCCTACAGAGCCTTATTTCTAGTTAAAATCCCCACTTTTGCACTAAAATGGAACTTTAGGGTATTTTTGTGCAAACTGAAACAAAACCTGGCCTAAGATAGCTCTAATAACACATAATAGAGCTAACACAACTAACAAAACCCTAATCTAACATGTGAATCACAAATATCCTTTAATATCACCAAAACTGCACAAAAATGAGATTTTTACTAAAGAATACTACAAGTTTAAGGAAAAGGGGTGCTAACATGAGTTAATACCTTCAAATCACCTTATGAAACACCAAAATTTCCAGCTCTTGCATCAAGTGTGCAGATTTGCCTTCGAACACCTCAAAAATCCCCTTTTTCCATGGTTTTGTGATGATAAAAGTGTTGATTTGTGTAGGTTTTGTTTGGGAATCAAGGAGAAGTGAAAAAGAGAGGAAAAGATGAAGGAAAGCCAAGGTATTTCTGCTGGAAAGTTGCAGAAATTCTGAAGTGGGGAGAAGAGAGAGAGAAGAGAAGAAAATGAGGTCAAAAAAGTCAACCTTTCACCTAACCACCATGCTTCATTTGTTTATTAGGATTTTGAATTATAAAAAGGGTTATGATATGAATAAAATGGTGGGGAATTAAAAAGAACCATGCACAAAAGAATGGTTAACATGTTACCAAAACCCTAAGTCACAAAAATGGCTAAGTGTGCAAGTGTATACTACAAAAGAAAATTTTCCAATTTGCTAACACGACTAAATATAACTAATAATCCTATGAACACATATATAATAACACGTACAATTACTAATTATCACGAAAAAAACTCTAACGGAAATTCAAAGTGTTACACACTTTCTCCCAATGGGTTTTACCCCTTCAGGAGCATCTTCCAAAGTCCATACTTTGTCGGTATACATGGATTCCATCTCAGATCGCATAACATCCAGCCATTTCACAGAGTCCCCACTCGTGATGGCCTGCTCGAAGTTAGTAGGGCCATCATCTTCCATGATGCAATTCTCGCTCCCACCGTCTATGAGAAAACCGTAGTGTCTCTCGGGAAGATGAGGAACCCTAGTAGATCGGCAGAGAGGCTGAGGTTCGTTAGGAACTATCGAATTCTCTAGTTTTACTAAATCATCAGTCGCAGTTTGTGTATCCAGACCTCATTGCCACTAATTTCTTTTGCAAGAAATTCCCTTTCTAAAAAGGTGACATTCCGAGAGACAAACACCTTTTGCTTCTCGGTGTGGTAGAAGATATACTCTCGTGAATGTTTGGGATATCTAACAAACTTGCACAGAACTGACATTGCCTCGAGTTTATCCGGATTTTGCTTTTTAATATAGGCCGGACAACCCCACATCTTAATAAAATTAAGATATGGTCTCTTCCCCTCCCAAATCTCATATGGAGTAGTAGGCACTGATTTAGTCGGAACCCTATTCAATAGGTATGCAGCTGTCTCAAGCGCATATCCCCAAAAGAAAATAGGTAACTCAGCAGTACTCATCATAGAGCGCACCATATCTAATAGGGTGCGATTCCTCCGCTCCGATACACCGTTGTGTTGTGGTGTATACGGAGGAGTAAGCTGGGAGAGAATCCCATTCTCTTTTAATAGTCCAGGAACTCAGTGCTTAAGCATTCTCCTCCCCGATCAGATCGAAGGATTTTAATACTTTTTCCCGTTTGGTTCTCTACTTCGCATTTATATTCCTTGAATTTCTCAAAAGGTTCAGACTTGTGTTTCAACAGGAACACATGTCCGAATCTTGAGAGATCGTCGGTGAATATAATGAAGTATGAGAAACCATTCCTGGCATGTGTAGACATAGGACCGCATACATCACTATGTATCAGTCCCAAGAGTTCAGTAGCTTTTTCTCCGTATCCAGTAAACGGAGTTTTGGTCATTTTGCCTTTGAAACATGACTGACAAGTCTCATAAGATGAAATTTCAAACGAATTTAAATATCCATCCTTATGTAACTTAGCTAGCCGTGTCGCATTGATATGACCTAGTCTACAATGCCACAAGAAAGATTCATTCATTTCTGAACTTTTCCTCTTGTGTATGTTCTGTACATTAAGAACTGTACTCTAATTCAGAACATATAATCCGTTACATAGCGCACCAGATCCAATCAACACTTGATTTAAGAAAATGTTCATAATATTTTTCTCTACTACAAAATTATATTCTTCTTTATCTAATAAAGAAATTGATATTAAATTGCACATCATAGATGGTACGTAGTAACAGTCGTTCAAGATTAGTGTATTACCATTTGGTAACACAAGGTGATATTCGTCAACAACTTTGGCTGCAACAGTTGCACCATTCCTAACTTTTAGAGAATGTTCACCTTTTTCCAGTTCTCTACCTCTTTTAAGCCCTTGTAATATATTACATATATTGGATCCTGATCCGGTATCTGCTCATTCTTCATTTGGGTGGCATGAGAATCCTAGTATTCCCCTATTTCCTGCACGGTCTTATAATAGTTATAAGGAAGAGCGGAACCAACATCCCCCAGCTCAGTATAATAAGCAAGTTCGGTCAAAACATCCATATTATTATCTTAATTAAGGCATGTCAAGGTCGCTACCTGGAGAGAGAGAGAAGAAAAACACTTTAGCGTATACTCTTGTAAGATTAGATTTGGTTATTATCTTATCTAATCAGGATGGCTCCTACTGCTTTTTATCAAATCTTCCTTCAAATCCTAAAAGGTAAGACTAGCCGGGATTAATTACACGCTACAAGTTCGCTAACCGGTCAGCCAGGCCAGTGTTGGTACTTTGAGGGAGGTTCCTCGTGCTTTCGCATGGTCCTAATTAAAATAAAGCTCGTTTTTCCAGAGGCATAACCCTATTGACACCTTTCTAGACACCTAATGGGTTAGCTAATTGTATAGTGCAAAACTCTCCTAGGAGTAACTCTTACTCGCAGCGGGTATCGGGATACAACTATCTCATAGAAGGTATGCAATCTCATTGCAAATTTCAACACTTGAAATTCCCGATAACATTTTGTCCCTAACGTCCTATGACCTTGACGGAGGCCAACAAACCATCGGACACTAGTCAAGTTCAACTCGTACATTTTTTGATTGAATTAAACCCACCCGCACGACTCTTGACGGAGGCCAACACAGTTGCATGACTACCCTAATCTAATCGCATAGCATGCTAGCAAATAAGCGCTAATCAGCTACTGCACACTACGACTTGACGGAGGCCAATAAACGCAGCACGAATACTAAATAGCACCTAAATGAAATGACAGAGGGCTACGACAGGTTTTTAAGAAAACCTTTTGCGTAATGAACTTGATATCATTGCAGAATCTAGTGATTTTGAAAAGGAGTGTTTTTGAGGGTTTTACTAGTTTCGCTAAAGAGGTCACTCCCAGTGAAGGGATCTCGGTTCTTTCCTTATCGAATAAAGTGATGGATATTCTACAAGGAATACCACTATGCAAAGCAAAAACTTAAAAAGCAATCAAAAACAAAACCGCGTTGGTTGTAGCATTTGCTAGTTTAGCTAAAGAGATCACTCCCGGTGAAGGGATCTCGGCTCTTTCCTTATCGAATAAGATGATGGATATTCTACAAGGAATACCACTATGCAAAGTAAGAACTAGAGCTACCCTTTTTAAAAAAAATTGATTCCACAACATCTTTAGGTTTCTTTGCTTTTCATTAATCTCATTAATGAAGTCCCATCATTCATGTTTCCTAAGCATCACAGATAAAGAAACAAAAATACAACGTACGCTTATGCCATTCGCATTCGCCACCATGTCCCGTTATGCACCGTTAGGTTACTTAACTAATGGCATAGCGGGACGGGACTAGCGCGGATGCAAAACATAATCAATGTCTATTATATATCATATATATAATAATAAAACATTCGTCTCAGGAAGTAATATGATCTCATCACAGAACATTGCAGCAGAAGTCAACATATGAAATATTGGATATACTAAGATTTCCACATTTTAAATTAAGCCAGTAAAAAACACGGATTCCACGATCGTGATGAATAGCCAAACCCACATCCCTAGACCCCTACGAGAGCGGCAAGCAACCCTGACAATTCTAGGGTTAGGAGACTCGGTCTTGACTTCTCGAGATGGTCTCCCACTGAACCCTAGAACCCAGTTACTTGTGCTCCCTTCCTTGGGTCTATCCTAATGCGGAAAAGTAAATAATATATATCAATGGTGTCATTATCCTCAACCCGTAAGTGCCCCAATAAAAGAATACCATATACAATGAATTTTACATAAATGAAAAGAAAAACTCTTATCTCACATAAAACCCCTAGCCATTCAATCACGATGATCCAATATATCATATCACAACAACACATGTCATCAACATAAGTAAATATGCGTATCCCAATTGTCGTTTTCGTATAGCAACGAAACTGGCGATACACAACATATTACTCTTACGGTCGCAGAATAGAAATGTGAAATACAATAATTAGAATCCGCAATCATCTTTAGACATCATAAACCCGAAATATCACATATTTCGGATTTCATGCTTAACACTTTAAACCTCTTAGATATCATAAACCCGGAATATCACATATTCCGAATTTCATGCCTAACTTTATAAACCTCGCATTTTAGTTTCGATTTGAAAACACTTTTCAATAATTAGTTGGGTAATTCAACAGGATTCCAGACAATGAGATCGAATGTGCGTCGGAAGCACTAGTAGACGGCCGCACCCCCGATGCCATCGACGAAGTGCACTTAGGCAAAACACCGTGGCCGCGAGCACCCGAGCGGATGCTTTTGGCAACGGGTTTCTCCTACAGTCACTTGGTCGGGGCTATAGGGAGTGGCTCTCTAGTAATGTTACCCGGTGAGTATTCGCGTACACTACGCGATTGCGACGAAGTTTTGATCCAAATCAAAACTTCGTGGCAACCGATGATTCGAGAATAAATTGCTAGATTTATAAGATTTAAACCAGTTTTCACAAAACTAATTATTGTGGATTCTAAATATTTTATCACAAATCACAAATAGCTAGGCGATGTTAAACATTTCAATTGAATCATCGAATTCCCAAAATTCCCAGAAAACTCAACACTTGAGCACAATTAAAAAATACCCAGAACATGCCACAGTACCTATGAACTAACCGTTGAAGTGCCGACCCAAGCCTCATACTTGGCGCCGCGGAACTGCCGCAAATACTACTATTTGGCTGCGGTTCCACGGTCAGGTGATCGAGTTAGGGTTTTGTTCTTCAAGAGGGTCCATATAATTATCTGCATGATTTTTTGAATATTTTTAATCTCAAAAATTCCAACGTTTGGAAAAATTTCCAGAGAGCATGGGAAATTAGGGTTTTCGGTGTTCGTTCGGACTTCTAACTTCGCCTAGAAAACGCCTAATGCTCTAGCTTGGCTCTGATACCATGTTGGAATTTCTTAGCACATCTACTAGGGTTTCATGGTGTATCAAGTATATGATTTTTAAAAATATAGTATGCTAATGAACTCAAACTTAAAATCAAACTAGAGAATTAGGGTTATACTTCAAGTAAGCAAGTATAAACATAAGTGATTATGGAATACAACCTTTGTAGACCGGTCCATCACTTCAAATGCTCCGTGTAGAAGTCTCTTCGCTCCATGTAGTGGTGTTCCAGACTCTCCGTAGGCTCCACTAGTCGAAATAAACGAGCTTGTTTAATGATCTTTAAAACCAAAGATGATCTACTTTGAGAAAACTCAACTCAAGCTACCTCTTCACTAATGTATGAATAAGTGAAGCAAACAACTTATACTTAATGGCTAATAGGGTATAAATTGATGAAGTGGGTTATAGCTCACATTAGAATATTTTTCCTCTCATTCTTTTTCACCTCAAGAAAACTCAAGTTAAGAAAAAAGATGAAGAAGATGAAGCATCTATGAACCATGGGTGAGAAAATATCTAATATAAACTCTTGTAGAGACTTAACTAAGGCTAAGATAATGGTTAAGTTAAATAATATTTAGAGTAAAACAAAAGTCAATGGAGTTAGGTCAAGGTTTCCACAAGCTTCTCCAAGCTTTACAACCATGGCTAATTTCCACCTCATTTTGGCTTTATCTAAATAATTAAAACCATACATTATCTTAACTTAAGTGTTAGTCTCATACATCTAAGTTCCATGTATCATCAAGCATGATACAATATTCTAAATACATTTAAATACACACACACACACACACACACACACATATGTGTTAAATGTAAATGTAGAAAAGAAAATTCTTAAATGAGCTAATTTTATATTAGTTAATATATATATTAATATATCAAATATATATATATATATATATATATTAAATTATTAAATCAATACTTGATTTAATAATCCGGTTATATCATATATACCCGACTAATATCAAATCATCGAATCAACACTTGATCCGATAATCCGGTTATATCACATATAACCTATTTCGCGAAATCAGAATACAGTATCATATACACGTATCTGTCTCGGTCCCGCACATATCACATATGTGCCCTACTTCATTTCGCTTGAGTCAGGAAACCTCTGTGTAGGACTCTAAAGACTCGTCAATACGCCAGTAGTAGGTGATGATCATATCAGTCACTCACAAGCCGTCAGCTGTCTGCTAAACGTAACGGCCATCCGGGTATTGAGCGATCAGAAGATCAACAAGCATGCCTGCTCATACTCCTGTGAATCCAATATGTAACACTACCGTACAGTCCGGTCTCTTCATCTGATATGTCGCATATCGAGTCTAGGGGTGGTAAACGTCAGACCCCAGTAACTTTATAAGTCATGCCAATGTGAGGTCCATAACAGTTCGAAAAACTACTGATAACATTTACCAGTAAATCTCAGCAACCCTGGCCAGGGATTTCCTGTTATGGCCAATCGAGCACAGCGCAACATCAACCCCCAATACCGGGAGAGACGAAACCCTTCTTATCGCTCATTGCCTCCATGTAATTCGGGAATGTACCCAAAAGCCACCAGTTTGCACGTTCTCTTGAACATGGTATGATGGAAATCAAAGCACAATGGGAATCACACAAGACTCTATGACGATCTCGGGTCTAAAGACTAACCTGTACCAGTGTCACCAGAGAACTGCTATCTGACGTTAGGTATAATACCATCTAAGATTTCTCGGCGGGTCCTATTCGGTGTACCCATTTTCTAATGAGAACATGTACACATTCTCTGATATCAAACAACAATGGTTGTGGGATCAACCATCGCCCCATACAAGATCAAGAATCGTACACACTAGTCTAATCTGGAATATCGATGCCCCGTCTCGATACTCTCTCGACTAGTAACAATTAAAGGATGTACTTGTGGACTACCCTGGCCCCACTAGTATGATCTACATCATAGTCCTGGTAGTCAAGTTCACATCCTAAGGGCTTTATCAACATGCAATATAGAGACAGTATAAAGATACATTAGCATACATGTTAAGATAAAGAGCAACCAGATAGAATACTATCATGTCGAGCAAGAAAGTCCTCTTTATATATGTCCAAGTGTTCAGTTGATAAAACTGCACATTTGTATTACATTTTTCCTACAATTTTCATATTAAAAAAGGACTTTATTATAATATATCATACATATGAGGGTTTATGTGTAAAAACATTATTTTCCATGTGTTAATATAGGTAACCTTAGTTCTAGGGTTGCTTGTGCATATTAGGGAGATTTGTCTTGAGTCCCACTTTTTCAAAACAAGCCAATTTTTAAAATCACACACACGCTGCCACTTGCACTAAACCCGCTTAGTGCATGCTCGGCTGGACACGGGATCCTAGTGCCCGTCTTGTCCGCGTTCCTGCTATCGACACCGAAGTCGGTACTTCTTCATCTTCCTTTCCCCCACCACACACCACATCTACCGTGATGGACGGCACTCCATCTAATTATAACACCACGCTGCCACCGCCCGCAGGTGAGCAGAATCCACCGCGTATATCTCTCCAAGAGAGATGCTATCCTATTCGTGGTCCTCTTCCTACTTGTCTATCTCTTCCACCACCTAACGGGGATAATTTCGAAATTAAACCCCACTACATCAATCTGCTGCCCAAATTTCACGGGCTTGAGTAGGAAGACGCGTACGTTTTCATCACCAAATTCGAAAACGTATGCGCAATGATGGGTACTTCACAATTGACCTTAGATGCTATGCGCTTACGTCTTCTCCCATTCACACTGTGCGACTTGGCAGAAAAATGGCTTTATAATACTGCCGCACACTCTATCGCTAATTGGGATGAATTCTTCGTAGCATTTCTTAAGAAGTTTTACCCAAATCATAAGACTGCACATGTTAGGAGCGGGATCAACCAGTTCACCCAGCTTCCCAATGAACCATTTTGGAAGTGCTTTGAACGTTTCAAAGATCTGCTTGTCCAATGCCCCCATCACGGAATACAAAGATGGGATTTATGTCGGATTATATATCAGGGCATTAATCCAGCAACAAAGCAGATGCTTGAAACAATGTGTCAATGCAATTTCATGTCTAAAGATGACGGTGAAACCTGGAAATATCTGGAAGACCTTGCTGAACACACGTTGCAGTGGGAAAGCGTAAGACCACCTTCAACTAAGGGAGGTATTCACCAGCTCGATATTTCTATCGCAGTGAAAGCCGAAATGGCAGCGATACAGAAGAAACTCGATGCTATTGAAAACAAGTTCTCAACATTCTCCCTAAATCAGGTCACACTTCCTAAGACTGTCTGTGGTTGCTGTTCGGATCCTTCACACTTAACGGAAGAATGTCCTATGAATGCATCGTTTCAAGCTAATGCTGTTTTTCAGCAGCGACCTAGAAACGACCCTTATTCTTCCACATACAATCAAGGATGGAGGAATCATCCTAACTTTGCTTGGAATCAAAACCAACAAAGTAATTATCAAAGACCTCCTCCACAACAACCACAACCACAGAATCAGCCCCCCTTTCAGTCACAAAATTTCCAAAATCCGGCCAACATTTCTACACCACAAGTGGCCGGTACTGACAACTCACTTGCACAAACTTTGGATATGTTCATGAAACAATCCATGCAAAATTCGGCTGAGATAAGGTCTTCTATTGATACCCTAACGAAAAACTCCTCCTCCCATGGTGAGAGTATTAAATCAATAGAAAACCAAATCGCACAGTTAAACGCCGCAATGAGTGCGAGAGAGAAAGGGAAACTCCCATCTCAACCCCTACCGAATCCTGGCCATTCACAAAGTCATAATGTGAATGCCATTACTACGTTGAGATCGGGGAGAGTGCTGAATAACCAAGTGGGTGAGCAATTTGATGATAGTGACACATTTGATACCCCTTCTTCTTCTTCTTCCCCTAATTCGTCTAGTCTCCCACCTTCATCCGAGCCTATTCTCCGTTTTCCCCAAGGCTCGAACATTTCGCCAAATCTATCTAAGTCGATGCCCACTCCAATTTTGGGATCGAATCCGTCGCCACAGTCTTCTCCACAAACGTTGGACCCAAAACTCATTGATCGAGCTCCATTTCCAAACCGATTAAGGGCCAACCGACCTAACCCGCAAATGGAGAAGATTGTGGAAATGTTTAAGCAAGTTAGCGTGAATATTCCTCTCCTAGATGCTATTCAGCAAGTTCCGTCATATGCGAAAATCCTAAAGAACTTGTGCACTAGGAAGAGAAAAGTTCAAGTACCTAAAAAAGTTTTCCTTGCGAGTAATGTGAGCACAGCTTTTACACAACAACTTCCCAAGAAACGAAAGGACCCCGGAAATCCTACAATTTCAATCTCTATTGGGGGTAAAAATATCAATCGTGCTCTACTCGATCTAGGTGCTAGTGTTAACTTGCTTCCGTATTCTGTGTATGAGCAATTAGGGATCGGAGAGTTAAAACCTGCGCATTGCACTCTTCAGATGGCCGATCGATCTATCACCCAACCAAGGGGTGAGCTAGAGGATGTGTTAATCAAAGTCGGGGAATTCATATTCCCTGTGGAATTTATCGTTATAGATACACAACCTGTGGCAAACCCATGCAATCAAATCCCGGTGATACTCGGTCGATCCTTTTTGGCCACTTCCAACGCAGTAATCAATTGTAGAAACGGCTCTATGACCCTATCCTTTGGAAAGAAGTCAATTGAGCTTAACATTTACAAGTTGGGAAGTGAACCCTCCGAACCCTATGCTCATGTGTGTTCTGTCGAATTAATGGATGTCGACAGTAGCGAATTTGATCAACCTCATGATTCAGACTCTTTTCATATGTTGTTGTTTAACCCAACCATTTACTCTTCCACCGAGTTGTCCGGGTCAATATCTAATGAGGAACTTTATATTGAGTCTGACGATCTCCCCATTTTTTCTGATGACATTATTTTTCGGGGTATCGATGAAAGCTTTGAGGAAATTTTCGCTGATGAACTCGCATTTTTACAAGACACGGGTGTTGAGATGAATCAACTCCAAGATGAAGAAATTGGACCTCCACCCCCTCTTTTGGACAATCATGACAATGCGAGTAATCCATCATTACTATCACTGTGTCGTCTCTCCAAATTGAGACGCAATCCTTTTCCAATACACCTCTTGTCACCTCCCCACTTCTTCACGTCAATAGGTGACATGTTCTTCCACCAACCTTGGTGCTTCATCGATAAAATTTTTGAATGGTTGGTGTTGACCTTCGGTCTTTGCAAAGCTTGGCATTGACCAATAACCTTGACCCCCTCATGTGATTTTAAAAGATTAAAATTGTTTAACTCAAGTTTGGGGGAGGGGGTGATATATTTTGGCTCTTGAAAGAAAATGATTTTTACAAATTTGTGAGCCAAAAATAAGTTTAGGGGAGGATTTTCACTTTCATATATTCTTGCCCCCATTAATAATTTCCTCCCAAGTCTACAGGTTTTTTGAGCTTAACGGATGACATCAGTGAGGACACTGCTGTAAACAGGTTTGGGGGAGGTTTGTGCTTGTTTACGTATCAATTTGCATCATACTTTGCATAAGCACAACATTTTCAAAAATTTCAAAATTTTTCTTTTATAACAAAAGAATAGAAAGTGAAACATTACATCCAAAAGATATGAATAGTTTAAGAAAACCAAGAAAATTAGAAGTTTTCTTATACGAACTAGTAATAAGTAGTTATGAGCTGTTGTCCCAAGGGTTAGTAAGATGAAGGAAGTCACTAATCTGAGGATAAAAATAAGTCTGAAAAATAGTTTCTATTCTGGAAGCCAAACATTTTGAACGCTGATACCCTACTATATACACTTACACACGTCTTGAAACTCGGGATAGTAGAGGATACCTTGAAATGCTCTTGTCTAAAAGCCAAAGTATGAAGGAAATGAAAAAAAAAATAAAGAAAATATAAAAATGGTGAAAAGAAAAAAATGAACACTGGTTTTGTTATCGCCAAGGCAGCAATAAAAAAATATAGCGAGGGTGCCTCTTCACCTAGTGCCCTAAGGCCAACTGGTCTGGGAGTCACTGCTAAGCCTTAGGAGGTGCAAGACGAGGAAAATATTATCACCTAATCTGCAAGCACATGAGTAATCGGTCGGTTAGTACCTCAAGAAGTATTAACGGTCGCATGAAAAGATGTGAGCAACCCTAAGTATTCATCAAATTAAAAAGTACTAAGGTAGATGGACAAGAGTATGATAGCTTGAATTGAATTCTCCGAGTGTAGGGATGTTCTTTACACACACGTGGGGTTATATGATCAATGTTTGGATGAAAGGTAGGAATGAAGAATAAAGACGATGTTTTATTGAGGGATGATGTGATTTCTAACATTTTTTCATGACTATTAAGATAGGGCTCATGACAACTGAAAAGCTAGTATAGTTGGAAACTCTTCTTTTCAAGGCCTTTCTTTTATGGTTCTTATATTTATATGTAAATTTCACCATCTCTCTTTTGTTATAGGATTTTGTGGGTGTAATCCGCTGAAAACCCTCAGGAAACAACACTCCTCCTACTAGGGACACCTAGAGGTTTAACGGCTTGTTGCACGTGCTCAGCGCAATCGTGTCTGCCTACGAAAGTGTGCTTAGTTTTCTCCTTTCTTTTTCTCCTCTTAAATAAACTAGTTTGCTCGGGACGATCAAAGATAAGTTTGGGGGTATTTGTTCAGTTGATAAAACTGCACATTTGTATTACATTTTTCCTACAATTTTCATATTAAAAAAGGACTTTATTATAATATATCATACATATGAGGGTTTATGTGTAAAAACATTATTTTCCATGTGTTAATATATTTTAATTATCATTTGGTAGGAAAATGTATGCAAATAATATTATTGATCTAATCCTAGTAGAACAAAGTCTACTAAAATCTTATTTGAGTTGTTGTGCAGAATATTTCCAAGTTATTATGAAGGATTTAACAAACAAATCAATTTCTTGAAGAAAACTTGCCAAATTAAGAAGCAAAACTTGGAGACCAAGTCTGGAAGCAACCGAGAGAAGATTTCTGAATTCTAAAGATGCCTAGGATTGCCAAATGTCAAAATCAGAGAGCCAAAGAAAATTGATCAAAAGATCTCATCCATTGAGGGCTGATCCGCGGCCAAACCCACCCTTGGGCCGCGGATCCGCCGCACTTTTGTGGAATTGGAAGGCAAGATTTTCTGGTGTGAATCCAAGCTATATTTTACCAAGTTTGCAACAATAAGATTCTGGCTTTGCACTATAAAAAGGCACCGAGAGCCTCTTGGAAAAATCATCAAGCCGAAGAGATCACGAAGTCCAAGACGGCTCACGCATCCAGGCTGATCATCAACTGTTCGACTACCTCCTTAGGAAAGATCGAGAAGAAACTAGTTGTAATCATTTTCTATGGATTAAAGTGTGGTTTGTTCAAGTCGATTAATAAAGGTAGTTATTTTTATTTAATTGTTTTTGCATCTTACATTATGTTTTCCCTCTCTCTTTTCATCTTCTTCTCCCAACATGCGTGAGTAATTCTCCGCTTGTTAGGGTTCGTAGGATTAGGGTAGGCTAATGGACGATGAAAATAATTAAACCCTTTTTAAGTCCTATAAAGTTTAGGAACTTTATCAAAAGAATCATTAACATCCTAATCGGGCACGCTAGCAATTCTTTGCTAGTTCCGACCGCGATTAGAGATTAGATTAATGATTGTTTTGGTAAAGGCTAGATAACGAACGGAGTTCCGTGTCGAGATAAGGGTTAAGAGTGGGATTCCTTTTCCCTCCAGAAACCTTAATCTACACGCATCGCCGTCGTTCTAGTTCTAAATCTATTAATGGATAAAAAGGGTAACTTTTAATTAATCATCCATAACTACTAAATCCTAACGAACCCTACAAGCCCTCTTATTATATTAATTACATCTTTAAAATAATCTAGATCTATATTTTACATTCTTGTTTAACGTAGATCTAGAAATCTTTCTATAAAATTCTTTATCCCTCCCCTCTTTCTCAACACATCTAAAGTAGAAGTAAAAGGTTCCACGTTTCCCAGAGGACGACCCGTACTCATCTCGGTCTAGCTACGTGTGACACCGTTATTGATTGCGGTTAACTACAAACAACTTTTCACACCAATCACCAAGCATCCGCTATAATATACAACCATGTACAATAATGGCCTCTAGGGCATACATATAACTAACATCTTTTGCAGATAGCTCGGCTCCACCTCAAAACAAGCCCATTAAGATCCACACGCTCATGAAGACAACCCTCAACATAAATTTCAACCCTTCATCAATGCTCACAACAGATCGACGGAGGACAACATCTGAAGGAGATTCAGACCTCCATCAGTTGGCGCCGTCTGTGGGAACTCGATTTCTTCCACCATCGAAAGTTGATCTTCTGCTCTCGACCCCATGGCGAGCAAAAACCGTGATGATCCCAGCAAAAGCCGACTCCTCCTCCATAACGGAGGCGTGGACAGATCTACTCCCCTTCCGAACGCCATCCATGCCCTCACGGCAAGGATCGACTGGCCCACATCAATAGTAGACGCCCTTTTCCATGTCCAAGCAGCGGGACCAGCCCCCCAGATCGCCGCTCTCCCTCTCAGGGACCATGACGTTGATAGAAGAGCGGATAACGTCGCTCCCCTCGACACCACCGAACATCGGCATGCCGACTCTGGCCACCACGGCCGCCACGCAACGGCCGATTTAATAACCCACTGGGTGCCACACGGCTCCATGCCGCGTCTCGTGAAAGAGCCTATCACCCCGATGCCTTTCGCGTTCTCGTCCCTCCCGAGGAGGTATCGGTCAGCTCGCCTGCTCCTAGGCATGACCGACGCCCTCTCCCTCGATGGGATCGTGCAAACGGCGCTCACCAGGAAGACTCAAGAAGGACCTCACCATGGGACCTAGGGAATTTGATAGAACGGAACCGGAGTCGCAGCTTGGCACAGACCACAAGCGGGAAGGGCCACCACTCTGACTGCGCCGAATCTTCGAGGTATCACGACCGCCTCGACGTCCTCGAAAAGAAAATCGAGGGCATACATCGGGAGGGTCATCTATCCGATGAAGGGGCCAGGTACACCGCCGACTCTCTTACGAACCCCTTCACCGAGGAGCTATTCGCCGTACACGTCTCGTCCAGGAACAAGCCGTCCAAGGTGGCCCTCTTCGATGGGAAGTCCGACCCTAAGGACCACCTGGATGCGTTCACAGCAAGCATGAGCTTCCAGGATAACTCGGACGCAGCCCGGTGCCGAGCTTTCCCGACCACCCTCATTTGTGCAAGTCGGGACGGGTTCCGAGGATTGGCGCCAAGCTCTATCTCGACCTTTGACGAGTTGGCTACCCAATTCCTTGGACACTTTGTCGGGAACAGTCGGCAGAAGAGAACGGTCGACTACCTGTTCACCATAAAGAGCGGGGACAAAGAGTCCTTTAAGGGATATGTCACTCATTTCTACAATGCTCTCGTCGAAGTCCCCGATCACCGGGATGAAACTGTCATCACCGCTCTAAGGTCGGGTCTTAGGCACAAAGAGTGGCTCCGCTCTTTTGCATTAGCGCAACCTAAGACCGTGGCCGAGGTAAAAGCTTGGACCGAGAGGGAGATCCAACTCGTGTCAAAGGTGAACGCCAACCTGCCCTGGGGGGGCCAAGCCGACCAAAAGAAAAGGGGCAGGGAAGAAAAGAAGAAGGTCGACCGACCAAAGCCGTGCTCCCCGAAGTTCCAGGAGTACACTCCTCTCAACATCTCCCAGGCCCAGCTGTTAGAGGATACAAAGGGCGAGAGGTTCTTCAAGCTCCTGTCGGTCACCTACAGAGCGGCTAAACGTACCCGAGGCCCATACTGTGCCTTCTATAGGTCGCAAGGCTACCCGACCGAAAACTGTAAGCAACTCCACGACTACATCGAGGAGTTGATCCGCTCTGGCCACTTAGCGAGGTATCTGCGGGACAAGCGGCTGGCCGATAGGGAGCAAGAGAACCAGCCCCCTCCTGGAGAATTGATAATCGGGAAAATCATGGTCATTTCCTCGAGATCTGCCCGTGGTGCCGGCGAAACTCACCGCTTCCTACCCGTCGAAAGAACAAGCGCTCCACCCTAGAAAAAGTGAAGGACCGCCGAGCCCATCATCTTCACTGATGAAGACCTCCACGGTATATCCTTGCCTCACAACGACCCTCTCGTGATAATGACGCGGGTCCACTGTTACAAGATTCAGAGGATATTGGTCGATTCTGGAAGCTCGGCAGATATCCTCTTCTATGACTGCTTCCAGCGTATGAGGCTAGGGCCGTCCAACCTGCGGCCAACCTCCCATGTCCTATCAGGGTTTACCAACCACTCCATCCCGGCCGAGGGAGTGGTCACCCTCCTCCTCAAAATTATGGAAACAAGCCATACGAGGACCATATCGGTGGAATTCATCGTCGCTAGGATCCGATCATCCTACAACATCCTCCTAGGACGCCAGACATTAAATGCCTTCCGGGCCCAAATCTCGACCTATCACCTTGCGATCAAATTTTCATTAGATCAAGGGGGATAGGTCGGGCATACGGGAACCAGCAAATCACCAAGATTTGCTTCACCTCGATGTCCACTGCCGGAGAGCAGAGCGACAACTTCGAAGACACAAATGGTTTTCAGAGGTCCTTGGACATGCACGATGAGTGGAAAGAAATCCGAGGAGCCCAGTAGAAGCGCTGACAGAAGTCCCCCTCGTCGAGGGGGATGAGAGATGGACCGTACAGATCGGATCCCTTTTGACAGGAGCCCGGCACGAAGACTTGATCATCTTTCTCCGAGGGAACTCAGACATTTTCGCCTGGGCGCCGCTGACATGCCCGGGATCGACCCCAAAATAATCCCGCACAAGCTCGGGGTTGATCCGAAGGCCCGACCTATCAGACAAAAGAAGCAAAGCTTCACGCCGATCAAGTAAAAGGAGATTGAGGACGAGGTCGATAGACTGCTCGCAGCCAACTTCATTTGAAATGTTGACTACTCGGATTGGCTGGCGAATGTAGTCATAGTTAAAAAGGTGAACGGGAAATGGCACATGTGCGTCGACTTCACAGATCTGAACAAGGCCTACCCTAAAGACAACTATCCCCTCTCTCGAATAGACCAGCTAGTAGACTACTCGGCAGGTCATGAATTACTCAGCTTCATAGATGCCAGATAAAGAACTTACCGCGTTCACCACGGACCGGGGGTATACTGCAACAAAGTGATGCCCTTCGACCTCAAAAATACTGGGGCTATATATCAGCGCCTAGTTAACAAAATGTCCAAACCGCAGATCAGGAAGAACATGGAGGTTTACGTCGACAACATGCTCGTGAAATCAACCTCGTCGGACGAGCACACCAAAGATCTTGGCGAGACATTCGACGTCCTTCGCAAGTACAAAATGAAGCTAAACCCAGCCAAGTGCGCGTTCGGAGTCACTCGTTGGAAATTCCTCAGGTTCATGGTTACCCACCGAGGAATAGAAGATAACCCGGAAAAGTAGAGCTTTATTCATTAAAAGGTACTATGGACTCCTCAGCCTTACAAAAAAAATTATCATAACAAAGGGGGTCGGGGGTCGAGGAAGCACAGCTGATAGTACTCCGAAGAGATCTCCGCCAGCCGTGCCCTAGCCTCTTCATCCTTCTCCCTCTCCCTCTCGTGTTGCCCGCGGACCTAAGATGCCAAGAAGGCACCGAAGCTACCGCCCGCCGGACAAGAGTCCGTAATCTGCCTCTTCTGGAAACACTCCAGAAGAAGAGCCACCGAACGGTCCCGCCTACTATTCGAGATCAGGCCATGGTGGTGGAGCGTGTGCAGCTTGTCAATCACCTCGTCCGACAGCTGCGGAGACAAGGCATTGTGCATCCCGGAGGACATCCTCCAAATCGCGTACATGAGCAATTGGAGGAAAGGTGACCGCTGGGGAAGTAGACGACAAAAGTGGTCCTCCATGCGCTCGATCATCGTTTGGTACGTCTCCTCGGTACATCCCTAATCGTACAGGCACACGTCGTCATGAGAAATAATCTCTTTGATGGAGTAGATAAACTCGGTCATTTTCAAAAACGCGAGGCCAAAAAAAACCAACATGCCTTCGCTATTTATAGCCTCAACAGAATCCCTAAAGGTCGAAATTTGCGTGTGCAACAACGCTAATCATGGGATATTTCTAAATTCCCCAATACAGAGCTGCTACGTGGCGACCATGCTGGTCCTCACAAGCCCCTACGCGGTCAATGGAAGTCGGAACGACACGGATTTCGGAGAGCCACACCTTGCCTGTACGTTTCTGCCACGTGTTGTCGGCGACAGTCGATCTTCCAGATTTTATGGGTCAAGGAAGATTGAACGACGCCCCATGAAGGCGAGGGGAAGCCTAAAAGACCCTCACGAAGAGGCCACCGAGCAGCTTCCCTGCTCGGTCAATCCTTAGCGGGCAATTTTCTACCCACCAACGCTAAAGATCCAGAACCCTCCTCACAAGGCCACCGAGCAGCTACACTGCTCGGTCCATCCCTGGCTGGTAGATTCCTACCTCACGACACTAAAGATCAAAGCCCTCCTCATGAGGCCACCGAGCAGCTACACTGCTCGGTCCATCCCTGGCTGGTAGATTCTAACCCCACGACGTCAAGGATCTAAGCCCTCCTTGCGAGGCACCGAGCAGCTACACTGCTCGGTCCATCCATGGCCGGTAGATTCCTACCCCACGACACCAAGGATCAAAGCCCTCCTCATAAGGCCACCGAGCAGCTACACTGCTCGGTCCATCCCTGCCTGGTAGATTCCTACCCCACGATGCCAAGGATCTAAGCCCTCCTTGCGAGACCACCGAGCAGCTATATTGCTCGGTCCATCCCTGACTGGTAGATTCCTACCCCACGATGCTAAGAATCAAAGCCCTCTTCACGAGGCCACCAAGCAGCTACACTGCTCGGTCCATCCCTGGCTGGTAGATTCTTACCCCATGACGCCAAGGATCAAAGCCCTCCTCATGAGGCCACCGAGCAGCTACACAGCTCGGTCTATCCCTGGCTAGTAGATTCTTACCCCATGACACCAAGGATCAAAGACCTCCTCAAGAGGGCACCGAGTAGCTACACTGCTCGGTCTATCCCTGATTGGTAGTTTCCTACCCCATGACGCCAAGGATCAAAGCCCTCCTTACGAGGCCGCCGAGCAGCTACACTGCTCGGTTCATCCCTGGCCGGTAGATCCCTACCCCACGACGCCAAAGATCAAATCCCTCCTTACGAGGCCACCGAGCAGCTACCCTGCTCGGTCCATCCACAGCTGGTAGCCTCCTACCCCACAACGCTGCGGGTCAAAGCCCTCCTTGCGAGGCCACCGAGTAGTTTCACTGCTCGGTCCATCCCTAGTGGGTAGTTTCCTACCCATCAATGCTAAGGATCAAAAGCCCTCATCTCGAGGCTACCGAGCATCTCCTTACTCGGTTAATCTCCGAAGGTGGCTCCTGCCCTACAAAGAGACATGGACGTCTACCCGAATCTGAAGCATGGACTAGTACCGACCTCCCAACACTTGGAGGTCTGCTGATTCATCCTCAATAATATCGCCATCTCGACTTCGGGGGCAGGAGGGCACGGACTTCCTACACTTGGAAATTATTCGATTTATACTCAACGCGCGACCATCATCTAAAAGGTCGGTCACCGACCTACGGCCTAATGCTTGAATCGAGGAAGAGACTGACAAGCTGAAATACTCACGTAGAAAACACATAGTCATGCAGAGGAAAATATACTCAACTTTATTCATGTTCCAAAAAATTATTACAAGGTATTCTGAGCTCCTCAGCCTTACAAAAAGTGCCCAGAGGCTTACAAAATTTGAAAAAGAAAAACAAAAAAGGAATAAGGTAAAAAAGCTCAGGCTGCAAGCTCCGCCCGTGTCTCGCCCTGCTCCGCAACGGCCCCGGGGGCTGGGGCTTCTACCTCCATAACCTCCTCTCCCCCGATGGCAGCCAGACACTTGCGGCGCATCCGCTGAGATCGGGACCATGGCGTAGAGCTCATCGTCGGCGAACTCCAGTATCAACTCCTTGACAGCATCAAGAGCCTCGTGCCAAATGATGAATGAGACTTCGACGATGTCGGCATAGAAATGGTCTGACGCCTTGTACATCTCCACCGACTTGTGAGCTTAAGTGTAAGGCTACGCCAGCGTCCCGGCCATCTTTCCGTGGACAAATACGGAACAAAATCTTTTAAAACTTGGCGCTAACGTAACCCCAAAACTCGGATCGTGCCATTAACCCTATACTATTTAAATGTAAAGAGTTTGGAGAGGTTATACCGATCGATCCGTGCCCTTCGGTCTTCAACCTCTGTCCTTGACTTGTCGCAGCCGCCTTGATGAAGTTCGCTCTCCGGTCTCGCTTGTCGAAGAGGATCCACGTCGAGAATTCTTTATACGGGCTCCCGCTTTAAAAACCGAAGCAACTCGAGCATCCAGTTTGCTAGTCTAGATGCCAAAGATGAAGTAGAGAGTATGTGTGAATGCTTTGTCTCAATACACCCTAGGTTGCTCAACACATGAGACATGTTAGGGTGGAGGTGAGAGAGTTGCCATGGGTGAAGAAGTGAGCACAAAACTTGGCATTTGAAGAAGAGAAAAAGGCTCTGTAGTTTTTCTTTATGTTAAGTTGTTATCTCTTTTGTGAAGTGAGCACAAGAAAAACCAAGGCTCTAAAAAAGAACTGCCTCCTTCACAAAATATCCACAACAAATATCTCAACACAAACAAAAACCAAGCAAACTCCAATACCATGAGTTACAAGTGAGCACATGCACCATCAATGCCAATTGCCAAGACTTTCACTCACAATTTCCTCACAATTAAACATTTATCCAAATGTTTAATACAAAAAGAATAAATGGCAACTCAAAAGTAAACTTATAATGGATTACAAGAATACCCGTCATCTGTACATACATACCCATATCCGTATTCCGACTGAATACAAATACAATGAGATGAAAGTAATCCAACAATATAATACTAGGATCCGGTTTAAACCAAAGCCCACTAGTATTATCCGTCCGAACATGATCCGTGCACAAGTGCACATATATATTCGAACCCTGCCATAAAATCATACGGCATCTACAACATTTCGCCCGAACTTGGGAAACTCTCTGTGTAGGACTCTAAAGACTCGTCAATACGCTGGCAGTGGGTTTAACCATAAGCACGTCGGTGGCACCAACTATACGTAACGGCTGCCCAAGTATTGAGCGAAAGGGAGGCCGACGAGCAAACTCATCCTGAAACCCTAGTGAGCCTGACAGTGACAATATCTGTACAGTCCAGTCCATTCGTATATGAGTATCGCATATCGGATCTAGGGGATGGATAAAGTTAGACCCTTAATAACGTGATATTTAGTGTCGGAATGAAGCCCATCACCACCTGAGAAACTACTGATCCGAATCAGTAATTCTCGACTACCTTGGCCAAGGATTTTGGTAATGGCCACTCGTGCACACCGCGACCTCTACCCTAATACCGGGAGAGATGAATCCTCTGACGATCCGCTCACTGCCTTCATGTGGCTCGGGACTGTATCCAACTAAAACCTATTTGCACGACTTCTTTGAGCCGTGGTAAGGTAGTAATCAAAGCACAGTGGGAACTCACATGAGATAAATGATGTTCTCAGGTCGATAGACTAACCTGTACACATGTCACCAGGGAATTGCTATCTGACAATAGGTATAATACAAACTAGCATATTCCCGGCAAGTCCGTCCGGTGTACTCATAACCCAATGAGCACCTGTATACTATCTTAGGTGGACCAACTGACACCACTGGCTTGTGAGACCGGCCATCGCCCCTCATCGGGGTCTCGATCCGTATACACTAGTCTATTAATAGAGTATCGTTGCCCAGTCTCGAAACTCCCACGACTAGGGACACTTTAAGGATGTGCTTTTAGACCACCCAACTCTCACGTATATGATCGCCATCATACTGCTGGTAGTCAAGCAAGAATCTTGTAGGCTCTATCAACATGTAATAGTGATCTGTAATGTCACCTGAAGCATGTATACGATGATAAAGACAAACTAGATAGCATACTATCATCTCGAGTAAGACTGTTCTACCGGTATAGGTCCTCCCTCAATCATTGCAATCACATGCCTGCGATCCAATAATTGACTTGAGGGCACTATAGTTAATAATCTCCCACTTGCACTTAAGGCTAATTATTGCGGTGTCGCATACTCACAGCCCGTGTGATACCGAACACCCAACTCCTCTACTAATCAGTTTCACAAAGCTCGTTTGGGAAACTATTGCGTTCGAGAAATAGCCTCAGTGAGTGGATCCGCTCTGATGTTTCTTTCTATATCTATCTTTATCTCAAGTTTGCGGAGAAAACTATCTTCCGAAATGAGCAATACCTATCTTAGAATATGTATGGATATCTGATGGGACCCAGTTCACAAATGAACTCCCAATCCAGCAAACTTCTTAGACTTTATTGTCAACTAAATTTAATCAGTATCCTGCGCCATGCCTCCCTCAGTATCCGCTTGGACCACCTGTCCAAACTACTGCCCTTCGTCAAAGGAAAAACTATAACTATAACAGTCACTCTGTCATCCAGATCACCTTGGAAGCCTAGAATGATAACCGTCTCCCGAAAGAGACTGTCAATACCAAATCCCTAGAACATTTACTTATGTTCATAAATGCTTCTGAACGTTTCTCCAGAATTTTATTAATATATAAACTTATTGCATCTAGTGCAAAAAAATATCTGGTGTGGTACTCGACATCTCATGATTGACTCAATTGCTTAAGCAAGTGATATGCCAATCATGCACATCGCTCTCCCCTTTAGTCTGTAAGACACCTTTAGAAAGGGTGACTCCATCACCTGCAGGTACACTACCGTGCCAAGAGTCGTCTATTCTAAAATACCTTTAGAATACTGTCTAAGTACCCAGATTGGGAAACTACCCAAATCTAAATCTAAAACCATAGATCTAGTAACCAAAATGCCTAATATAATATCCATATCCTATGTGGAGAAACTACTGTGTGACAACCATAGTATAACCTATCGTAGTATAGGAATATCACTTCCTACAATGTGTATATCATCCAAATACCAGGACACCACACCCTATTACCTTCTTAACAGATCCATCCCCTATTCTGATGAAGTCAAAGTCCATGACTGTCACATCAAAATTAGATGATCTATCTCCACTATACTCTCTTTAGTCTATAAATAGACACAAGTTACTTGTCCATTACGCTTCCGCTGCTCCCACTGACTACAACAACTCTCTGGCGGAGTCATATACACGTGCACTTCTAAAGTAAACTTTAGAACGGCGCTATACACATCTCCTACCGGGTCTTATAGTCTAGAACAGCAGTAATGGCAATCTGGGTAAACAAGAACTACCTTGTCACGGTCTTTGAGGATACCAAAGTACCTCTCGCGCGCCTGAGGTTACCCACCATATCTGCGGAGTGGCTAATGGAATGTCAAACCCAATCGAATCTTTAGGTCCTATTAAATTTTCAGTAATCGTTTGTGGTTCTGGAATCACTTCCAGTTTTACCATACTCCCATTACTGTTTTCTGAAAAAAGTCCGTTTTGCTAAAACTGTGGCGAGTCAAGAACAATATCATTATTGATCTTCCATATAGTAGAAAGTTAACCCTCGTCATAGCCCAGGTTAACCCACAAACTGCCATTACAGAAATGTGCCTTGAGTTTTCTAGAGTCCGGTTTTAAGAATAAGCCGGACAACTCCATATACCTTAGCATCGTTAAGATATGAACCATTCTATATACAATATAGAAACAGAAGCACTGATTTAATTGGAATCAGATTCAAATCATGCAGCTGTCTCTAGTGTATATCAACTAAATGGAGAGAGGCCGATCAGTATTACTCAACTTAGGAGTGCATCCAGATATGAGTAACCTGAAAGAGAAGCAAGTTCTCAAAACTATTACTATCAACTGAATACTAAACACAAGTATCTACATTTTCGATCACCTCAAAGAATCCTGATACTTGCAACACATGGTTCTCTACTTTATTCTTGTACCTATAACTTCCCAAAACTTGGACCTTGTATTTCAACGAAATACTTGTCTAAAACTTGAGAAGTCGCAAGTAAACAGAATATAGTACGAGTACCAATCCCTATGTTCTAATGGACACTGGACAACATACAATACTTTGTATAAGTCTCCTGAGTTTAATAACTCATACCCTGTGCGTCGTAGGTTGAAAACTGTACTATGATTAAGAGGAATTACACCGCTGTTTAATGCTCCTTACCTAATCATCAACTGATACAGGTAAATGTTATGGACATAATTTCAAAAAGTTATATCTCACTTTATGAAATAAACGTACAGATATATTAATTTGAAATTGGTGCATAACAACGGATATTCAAAACCAAATATCTGCCATCAGGCAAAACTCCAGGTGATTTCCTCAAATATCACCAATTACAATGAATTCCGATATAATGAGAATATAATCACCTAATTCTCAATAACTTACTCTCACTCATCATCTGTAAAACCATACAGATATGAGAATCAAACCTGGTAAATACATACTCTAGAGTAAGGATCAAATTAGGAAATCAGTTTTCAATTAACAACGCATAGTGAAACTGAAACATAAAAATATTTCGAAGGGGTAGCCGGGTATTCCTAGTAATGTCTCTTCCATTATCCAGATTCATGACTATAACGGTATATTTCTTTGCCGTCTCTCCAAATCTCTTTATATGTCTTTACTTATTACCTTCTTCTGTACACCACCCTTAGGCTAAATGGTTTTCTTCCTTTCCTACCGTTCGGCACTGTTCCCCTCCGAAAGACGGCGCACAGGACTGCGATGTCCTGACGCTGGGATTCGGGGCAGATGCTATTTGGTTTTATCCGTCTACCTCTCCGAAGATGCCAAGTTGATTTATGGCACCGTGTATCGGAGGTTTAGACGGATGCGGCCGATGTAGCAGACTTCGTCAGATTCCCCCTCAGGGTGAGGGGGTTTTTATTGTGGGGACGCTCTTCCCTGCAGGCGCAAGCCCCTGCAGTTAATTACGCTACCGCATCGCGGTAACAACTTTCTCCTTCTCCAGAATTTCACTTCGTGTCGTGTGTGTTTGTTTTGTTTGTGGTTGCCCGTGGATTGTATACGGAGACTGAGTAATGCCGTCGCCCGTAGGACGTGGATTAGTCCAAATCCGTATTTACTTAGATTTGGGTTTGGTGTTTTTAGTTTAAGGATGCATTAGTCGCGTTGCGACTAAGATCAACTTAAACGTTCTTTAAGGATACGTTAGTCCTGTTTTAGACTAAGATCCACTTAACGTAGTGATTAATTTAATGTATGGCTATCGGGACTCATCACCTCCCTGACGTCGTTGAAGGATTACAACGACATGTATCAGAGGATCTCGGAGATGTACCCTCGAACCAGAGTTGATTGGAAGTTTTATAATCCATGTGAATGTTTAAGGATACGTTAGCCATGTTTGGGGCTAAGATCGACTTAAACGGGACCGTTTAGATCCGGCAAGAGAGAGCATTTGGAGGCTCTATTGTTCCAGTTTAGGGACGTGGTGGTCCATCGCCAGTTTAGGGACGTGGTGGTCCATTATTAGTTTAGGGACGTCTCGGTCCGATATTCGTTTAGGGACGTTTCGGTCCGATATTAGTTTAGGGACGTTTCGGTCCGATGTTAGTTTAAGGACGTTTCGGTCCGATGTTAGTTTAGGGACGTTTCGGTCCGATGTTAGTTTAAGGACCCCGCAGTCCATATAGGTGTGTGGTCGTTGGGACCCGTCACCTCTTTGACGTCGTTGAGGAATTACAACGATGGATGTCAAAGGAGTTCGGAGATGTACCCTCGAGCCGGACGTAAATCGATTTAGGAGAGCCATTTTGCTCAATCAATTTAATTTAAGGACTTATGGCCACGATTGGGCTAAGTCCATTGCTTTTGCATTTCTTTTGCTTTTATTTGGGCTTTGCCCAAAAGGGATGCAGAGCATCAATTTTATTTGGGCCTAGCCCTTTTATTGCTTTGCAATTTATTTTGACCTGCTAGGTCTTTTTGACTTGGGCCTAGCCCTTCAAATAATGCATTGCATTTGTGCAAAGCACCAAGAATCTTTTAGATTCAGGAAAATAAGTGCAGAGCACTTTTTAATTTCTTGATCTAAATTTAGATCAGAGAAAAGAAAAGAAAGAAATCTTTTCTTTCTTTCTGTTTCAGAGAACCAGAGGTTCATAGCAAGTGCAAGGCACTATTTTTATTATTTTTATTTATTTATTTATCTATTGGAGATCACTGATCTTGTTTTCTAGATCAATGATCTATTCTTTAAGAGAATTTTCTCTTATCTCAAAGGTTTTTACCTTCTTTTTGTGTTCTCCAGAAATTCTCAAGAGTTCTCTTCTCTTTTTTTTTATCCAATTGTCTATATCTTTGAAATGAGGTCTGGGGTCCTTTTTATAGTGCTCAAAGATCAGTTAAATTTGTTAAAAAGATCTTTTCTGAGTGATTCGGGGAATTTTCCCCACCGTTGGATCTTTGATCCAAAGGCCCCTGTTTTACAGAAGAAATCTTCTTGTTTTAATAAGAACAGAAAAGATTTCCTTAAATCTTCATTCTGTTGTTGCGCAACTCACCAGCGCGTGACACTTGTCGCGCAGTAAGGCGCTTGCGCAACAGCGATTGCGCAACTGTGCAGACACGTGTCGCGCAGCCGTGCGCTTGCGCAGTTGCGCTTGCGCAACTGCGCAGACACGTGTCGCGCTGCGGTGCGCTTGCGCAGTTGCGCTTGCGCAACTGCGCAGACACGAGTCGCGCTGCCTGCGGTGCGCTTGCGCAGTTAAGTGTTACTTATGTTTTTAAAGAGCCTTGCTCTGATCGGACGTACCGCCTTTGGGCATTGTGCTGCTGTGTCAACTTCTGACACGTGGCGCATTGCGCGCAGCGCACGGGAACCGAAGCGTTGCTTCAAAATTTGAATTTTCAAAATTCAAACAGAGCCTTGCTCTGATTGGGGGAAAAAATGCCCCCCTACCGTTGCGCTCACGTGGCGCGCATGTGAGTGCAGCGGTGGCAAGATCCCGACCATTGGATCATATAGGTCAGGTGGAGAGACGCAGGCGTCTATAAATGGGACCCTTGGTCCTTAAATTTTTTTACCGTTTCAAGAACTTTTACTCCAGAGCCTTGCTCTTGCTTAAAAACTCACAGAGCCTTGCTCTTGCTTCTTCCCATGAACTTTAAAATTCGGAACTTAGAATCATTCTAGGTAAAAATTAAATCAAATTAAATTAAATTAAATTAACAGAGCCTTGCTCTTACAGATCTTTGATCTAGGAAAAACCCCTTTGGGGTTTCTTCAACAGAGCCTTGCTCTCATAGATCTTTGATCTAAGAAAAACCCCTTTGGGGTTTCTTCAACAGAGCCTTGCTCTCATAGATCTTTGATCTAAGGAAAACCCCTTTGGGGTTTCATCCACAGAGCCTTGCTCTCAAAAATTTACAGAGATCTTGTTCATGGGTTTAACCCATGAACAGAGCCCTGCTCATAGATCAACTAGAAAACTTTTAAAAGTTTTCATGGATCTTTAAGATCCCAAAAGTTTTAATTCTTAGGAGTTATAATTTTTCATTACTACTACAGAGCTAGGCTCTTTTTTAAGAAGTTTTATTCCTTTGAGACCAGAGTTTGACAAATGTCACTCTGTGACAGAGCTTTGCTCTAAAAGGAGGAGATTTTCTCCTTGTCTCCAGGGATTCCCCCCCCCCAATGAGGATATTCTCTTGGGGGTCTTTTTTGTTGACTGACAGTCTCATCCAATGATGGGACTGTCTTATCAAATGATGCGTCGTCATCTTGATTTTGTGGGTCCCCCTTTGGTCTCCTACCCACTGCATTGTAGTGTGATGTAGGCCTTTGAAATGTGAAGCATTGGAACACTAATGGTTATGTTTTTTTTTTTCTACAGGAAACATGTCTGAAGATTTGTCTTTCCCCTTTGTTCGCTCAGAAGGAGGGTTCCCACATGCACCAGTGGATCGGGTGGTGTTCGCCTTGATTAGAGATCACGATCCTGAGTGCAAGAGACTTCACCTGTGGGGAAGGTGGTACAGCCAAATCATCCAAGGCCGCCGCAGCTTCAGCTCCGCTTCGCCCTCTGAGCTTACAGTTACGATCCCTTATGCGGACAAGCCCCCGGTGGAGTATGCCGTGGAGGTTAAAAATTGGAATTCTGACGATCTCCTCCAGCCTGCCATTGGCGCCATTCCGGTGCAGCAGCCGCCGCCGGCTATAGATATTTTGGGGAGGTGAATTTGTCAGGGTGAAGCACGCCTTTGGGGACAGGCTTATAACATTGGACTGATACCGCGACCGCTTGCTGGATATTTGCCCTGGGCCCGTTACATCTTAGCGGCGAAAAGGACTCATCTGACGAAGATTGGTTTATACTCGGCCGTTTACGTTTCGCTTTTCGAGTATCCCTCTCCTCCAACGTGGTGGATAAAGGCCTTTATTGAACAATGGAATATCCCCACCCACACCTTCTTGATAGCGGATAGGGAAGTCTCCATCTCTTTGGAAGAATTTGTTGAGATTTCAGGTCTACCAGTGAGGGGGAGCACTACGAAGAGCTGCTTCCTCCTGATGAGTACGTCTTTGCCACCAAGCAGGTTGTATTTGACTTAACTCCGGAAAATGCCATTCAGCATCAGCACCCGGGCTTGGTGAAGGTGTTGGAGATTTATTAGGAACTCCATTTGAAATCGGGCGACCGGGGCGTCAGTTTCGCGGATTTTATTGCTCGTTTTATCCGCCCAGAGTTCCTATCAGAGCAGGGCGAGAAGTTTGCTCAGCTTGCTGACCCCTTTGGTTTTGGCTTGGACCGCCGACCTTCATCAGAAAATGAGCAGCGGGATTTTTATCTCCCCGGCACTGCCAGTGTCCCTTTCTCAGAGATCGCCGTTCCTGGCATGGACGAGGAGACTTTTTTCATAGGGTTCTTGGGTCTATGGCTATGCAGCTTCGCGCTTCCCATGCACCCACGCCTTATGCGGTCCTCCGTCTTTTACCCGGCGCATCGAATGGTGGCCGGTTTGCAGTTATCGGTAGGGATAGCCGGATTGGCTTACCTTTACAATGGACTTAGCGTAGCGGCGGACGCTAGTGAGCCTGGGGTACAGCCTGCCAACTTCCCGATGCACTATTTTATTTCTTGGATGGAAATACACGTGTGAGGAGTGTTTGGTGCCCACAAGACTCCTCCGCTCTTCGAGAAATACAGACTCCTGAGAGTCATGCAGTTGGTCGGGGCTTCAATTGTGGTTGCACTTCCGCGGGATCTAGGGGACTGCTCCTGCGTTCACATCTAGTCGGAGCGAAGACCTCTTTCATGGATAAGGTCATCACCATAGGCTCCGAGACCGCTAAGTCAGTGGTGTCGCTGCGTGATGACTTTAAGGGCAGGGTTTCTGTACTGAAGGCTCGGGAAATCCTTCACCTTTACTCCATTCGGCCATGCTACCTAGTATTTAGCCAGAATAAGACGGCTCTCTTTATGAGGTATAATCCACATCGATTAGCCCGACAATCGAGCTACAATCAAGGGATCCCGTTGGAAGCCTTTCTGGAAACACCCGCAGTCGGCCCAGAGGGGGTAAGGAATGCGATGCATCATTTCACCCGGCTCAATACAGGCTCCTATTTTTTTATCAGTGAGCCTAGCTGTATCCCTAAAATAATCCATCCGTATATAGCCTGGTATGCGCATGCTATGGGCCCAATCATCTTAATGGAGAAACGCCTGCTGGTCGACCGTAGGGCTGCGCCTCCTGGCGGTGATCGCAAGGCTCCCTTGCAGCCAAGGATCCAGGTCATCCCACCGATAAAAGATTCCAGAGTCGACCGACCGCGCGTGTTGAGCCCCCCGCGTGGATTGCCATTGCCCACTATGGTGGATGCACCGCCGGCGCCCCATGCTCCCACGAAGATGGTTAATGTGGTATCGCCAGGATCTGGCGGAGGGGCAGAGATCGGGACTCGCCGCCCTAAAGTGGCTGCCAAGCGCAAATCCGCTCCGGGTGGATCTAAAGCCGGTGGACAGCAGAAAAAGAAGAAGTCCTACCTTTCCCTCGATGCGATCCTCAGCTCAAAGCCTGCGGCTTCTCCTGCCGAGGCCATATGTGAGTATGGCAGTAATGAGGGCTTTGTGGTGGACCCTGAGGACACCAATTTAGCTGCCGCCATTGCAGCTTCGGAGCGATCGGCAAGGCTTGAGGCGATGTTAAGCAAACTCGCTGAGTCTGGTAATCATCAGACGCTTTATTTGTCATTTTACTGCATTTTTATTATTATCTTTGGCTAATATTTGCTTCATTCTCAACAGGTATTTCTACTTAAGAGGCCATTGCTGCCTCTTTGAAGACCTTCCAAGAGGAGGAGAAGAAGCGTGTCCCAGCAGGCGTTGGTATGTCCTACCCTTTTCCCTTTCATAATGAAAGTTTGTCATCTTCTCTGATGGTCAACCTAACCTTCTTTTGTTTCTTTACAGAGGTTATGTCGGTTGACGCGGGGATCCTTCCTGAGCCTGTTACCGAAGTCCCGGCTTTGTCGAAGTTGCCGCAAGAGCCTCGGCTTGACAAAACGACGAGGGATGCTCTGAAAAACCTAGAGGCCTCCCTATTCACGGACGAGGACACCTCAATTAGGGAAGCTCTAGCGGCGTCCGTCTCAACGGCTCAAGAGGAGCGGAAGCGGTAGAGACGCGAAGCAAGGGCGCGCAGAGCTGCTTTGGCCGCGGGAGCGGGCCCTAGCACTATTCCTTGTGCCGACACTCCTTCCGAAGCAGAGACGAGCAGAGCTGCTTTGGCCACGGGAGCGGGCCCTAGCACTATTCCTCACGCTGACACTCTTTCCGAAGAGGCCCCTGCCGCTCTGTCTACTGTTCATAGGCAAATGGCGCGCGCGGCTCGGAGTCCAAACGACAAGTCCTCTTCAGGTAACATCTCTTTCAGAACCTTGTTGTAAGAATTATCCGGCAATTGGCTTATACGCATTCCAACTTTCAGGGCCAAGTCCGACTGAGGGGGAGGCGGAGACCGTCGAACCCAGGGGAATGGAGGAAACGGCACTTGCCGAATCCGAGCCGACAATGAGCA
This sequence comes from Agapanthus africanus, assembly GCA_030015575.1. Lineage (NCBI taxonomy): Eukaryota > Viridiplantae > Streptophyta > Magnoliopsida > Asparagales > Amaryllidaceae > Agapanthus > Agapanthus africanus. Next base: position 13,132,690 of record JASDDO010000022.1, read on the forward strand.
CCGTCGTCAGGGCTATGGTACCTGAAACAGAAGTTGAAGGGTCCGCCACCGAGAGGGTCATTGATGCCGCACCTGAAGTGGCGGCAGATGAGATGATTGTGTTAACCGAGCCGAAGGCGGTAGAGGGGGAGGCGCTTGAGGCTGGAAACCTCGCGGCGACGGTGGACGAGACAACTGTGACCGCAGGACCCGAAGGAGTAGCGGGTGAAGTGGCCACGATTCCTGAGGACGAGCCAGCCGCTCCTTCTCTGGAATCTGGCAATACTCCAATCATAGCCCTCCCCGCGTATGGTTCCTTGCCGTCTCCAGGGCTTGCGAGCACAACAACGGTTCCCATCGAATCGGGTGACGAGGCTACGGGTGGTGGCCTGATGTCAACGGAGGAAGGAATTGCCTCAGTTTCGGCTGGCTGTTCGTCGGGTAAGTTTCGGGTTACTATCGTTTCCCCCCTTTTTTATATATCTTGTGATCTCTTTTAACAAGCTTGTCTTTGCAGGTGCGGCCAGTGCTGACGCTCCATTGCTTGAAGGAGCACCGTCAACTACTGCTTTGGCGGTGGTCACTTCCCCGTCTTCCCTCGTGCCATCGCGGATGTTGGAAGGTATGGATTTGCGACTCACAAGTTAATCTTTTAAACGTGTAGTTCATGGACTAACGCCATACCACCGCATCTTTTCAAGAGTGCTCTTTGATCATCTATATCAAGTGTTGCTCCCACATTTCTCCTTCCCATCCGAACTTGCTTCTCACTCTAGTGGCGCTGGTGAGTGTACGTTCACTACAATATCTTTGTCCATCCCCTTTTTTCTAGCAATTGAATGATTTCTGACTTTTCCCTTTCTTTATTGCAGTGCCACAAATCGAAGGAGGGGATGCAAGACCTGCCGCGCTACCGGCCCTTCCGGCTTTGCCGTCTGTTGCTGCTGGTATAGCAAATTCCTTTTTTGGTAACCCTTAAACATCTCTTGAACCATCGTTTAACCATGTTTTGTTTTGCAGCTATTGTTCCGGCTCCAGTCCCTTTTGAGTCTCGCGTCCTTCCACCGGCAGGCCCTTTCTTGAAACGCCCGTCTTCAAAGGGTGCTGTGATGAGTTTGGGCATGCTGAGCGGGTACATCGAAGAGCTCAACATGGACGCCCTCCCTTCTGCCATAGATTTCGCTGTGGAGGTTAATCCAATGTTGGCGGCGCTCGTAAATTTTCATAACGAAGGCGTCGTCGGATCTTGGGTTAATCACTACAGGGAGATCGAGGCCTGTCTATACCGGCTGGAGTCGACGCACCCTTCTCCCGAAGTTTTAGCCCTGAGCACCCAACGCACAACTTGGCTCGAGCAAAGCACTTCGCACTCCCACCACTTGGAGCAAGAAGCAGCTTTAAGACTAAAGGAATACCAAAAGACCTCGAACGAAACGGCCCATCTGCACGCTGAGGTTGAGGAAAATGCTGCCCAAGTGAAGACTATCTTTGAGGGTCTCTTGGAGCGCATCTCCCACGGGCTAAACTTGAAGCGGAAGCTTGACGTAGCTGAGCGCAATATCCCAAGTCGGGAAGCTGCCTATCAGGTCATCAGGGAGCAGTTTGCGTCGGTCCTGCAGCAACGAGCCCAAGTGGAGGCAGAGCTGGCGGTGGTAGCTGACCAAGAGAAAGCATGGAAGGACATATGCGAGCGATTGCTACATCTATGCAAGACGCTTCCTTCCCAATAATTCTCCTTGTATCATTTGTCTTTGTAAAGTATATGTATATTTTTTTCTTTAGCACAATGTATCCTGTACTCGATCAATATTTATGAATAAAAGATGCACATTTTTGTAATGTCTTGTGTCACTTCTTCGCTTTTTCTTTCTTTTCAGCATGACATCTTTAATGCACCTTATTGGCAGATAAATTCATTTCTCCCAGAGATAACGATGGCCTAGACTGCAGGTTCAGATCTGCCGCCTAAGACTTTTCAACTCTATGAGCCGTGAGGGTCTCATAGAGGCTTTTCTCCCTACGAATCGAGAGGATCTCGCAGGTGGATTTTCACCTTAGGAATCGTGAAGATTCCTAAGTGTGGTTTTCTCTTATAAGTCGTAAGGATCTTATAAGAGAATTTTCCCTCTTACGAGTCGAGAGGATTCGTAAGTGGTTGTTTCCCTCTTCGTCGAAATTCGACTTCGGAGAGTGTGACCCGTGAATAGTATGCAAGAGACCAGCTTGGATTGAGTTGCAGGACCCCATTGCTCAAAAAGCAAGCTTTTCAATCCTTGCTGTCTAAGACTTCTTCTTACAAATTGAGACGAATCGGGGATCTGTTTGCAGTTTTAGCGGAACAGTTGACATAAGTTAGGAAACTTTCGTCACGGAGTGTTTATATCCATGAGTCGAGGAGTTTGCTAGGGATTATTTGTTTCCCAAGCGCCAAGGATTATTTGTTTCCTTGGGGTTTGAAACGAGTCGAGGGTTCCCACGGGGGCTCTGGTGGCTCTGCGGGTCGACGCGGATCAGGAAGCTCTCGTCAAGGAGTGTTTGTATCCGTGAGTCGAGGAGTTTGCTGGGATTATTTGGCCAAGGATTATTTGTTTCCTTGGGGTTTGAAACGAGTCGAGGGTTCCCACAGAGGCTCTGGTGGCTCTGCGGGTCGACGTGGATCAGGAAGCTCTCGTCAAGGAGTGTTTGTATCCGTGAGTCGAGGAGTTTGCTGGGATTATTTGTTTCCCAAGCGCCAAGGATTATTTGTTTCCTTGGGGTTTGAAATGAGTCGAGGGTTCCCACGGGGGCTCTGGTGGCTCTGCGGGTCGACGCGGATCAGGAAGCTCTCGTCAAGGAGTGTTTGTATCCGTGAGTCGAGGAGTTTGCTGGGATTATTTGTTTCCCAAGCGCCAAGGATTATTTGTTTCCTTGGGGTTTGAAACGAGTCGAGGGTTCCCACGGGGGCTCTGGTGGCTCTGCGGGTCGACGCGGATCAGGAAGCTCTCGTCAAGGAGTGTTTGTATCCGAGGAGTTTGCTGGGATTATTTGTTTCTCAAGCGCCAAGGATTATTTGTTTCCTTGGGGTTTGAAACGAGTCGAGGGTTCCCACGGGGCTCTGGTAGCTCTGCGGGTCGACGCGGATTAGGAAGCTCTCGTCAAGGAGTGTTTGTATCCGTGAGTAGAAGAGTTTGCTGGGATTATTTGTTTCCCAAGCGCCAAGGATTATTTGTTTCCTTGGGGTTTAAAACGAGTCGAGGGTTCCTACGGTGGCACTGGTGGCTCTGCGGGTCGACGCGGATCAGAAGGATCTCGTCAAGGAGTGTTTGTATCCGTGAGTCAAGGAGTTTGCTGTGATTATTTGTTTCCCAAGCGCCAAGGATTATTTGTTTCCTTGGGGTTTGAAACGAGTCGAGGGTTCCCACGGGGGCTCTGGTGGCTCTGCGGGTCGACGCGGATCAGGAAGCTCTCGTCAAGGAGTGTTTGTATCCGTGAGTCAAGGAGTTTGCTGGGATTATTTGTTTCCCAAGCGCCAAGGATTATTTGTTTCCTTGGGGTTTGAAACGAGTCGAGGGTTCCTACGGAGGCACTGGTGGCTCTGCGGGTCGACGCGGATCAGAAGGCTCTCGTCAAGGAGTGTTTGTATCCGTGAGTCGAGGAGTTTGCTGGGATTATTTGTTTCCCAAGCGCCAAGGATTATTTGTTTCCTTGGGGTTTGAAACGAGTCGAGGGTTCCCACGGGGGCTCTGGTGGCTCTGCGGGTCGACGCGGATCAGGAAGCTCTCATCAAGGAGTGTTTGTATCCGTGAGTCGAGGAGTTTGCTGGGATTATTTGTTTCCCAAGCGCCAAGGATTATTTGTTTCCTTGGGGTTTGAAACGAGTCGAGGGTTCCCACGGGGCTCTGGTAGCTCTGCGGGTCGACGCGGATCAGGAAGCTCTCGTCAAGAAGTGTTTGTATCCGTGAGTCGAGGAGTTTGCTGGGATTATTTGTTTCCCAAGCGCCAAGGATTATTTGTTTCCTTGGGGTTTGAAACGAGTCGAGGTTTCCTACGGAGGCACTGGTGGCTCTGCGGGTCGACGCGGATCAGAAGGATCTCGTCAAGGAGTGTTTGTATCCGTGAGTCGAGGAGTTTGCTGGGATTATTTATTTCCCAAGCGCCAAGGATTATTTGTTTCCTTGGGGTTTGAAACGAGTCGAGGGTTCCCACGGGGGCTCTGGTGGCTCTGCGGGTCGACGCGGATCAGGAAGCTCTCATCAAGGAGTGTTTGTATCCGTGAGTCGAGGAGTTTGCTGGGATTATTTGTTTCCCAAGCACCAAGGATTATTTGTTTCTTTGGGGTTTGAAATGAGTCGAGGGTTCCTACGGAGGCACTGGTGGCTCTGCGGGTCGACGCGGATCAGAAGGCTCTCGTCAAGGAGTGTTTGTATCCGTGAGTCGAGGAGTTTGTTGGGATTATTTGTTTCCCAAGCGCCAAGGATTATTTGTTTCCTTGGGGTTTGAAACGAGTCGAGGGTTCCTACGGAGGCTTTGGTGGCTCTGCGGGTCGACGCGGATCAGAAGGCTCTCGTCAAGGAGTGTTTGTATCCGTGAGTCGAGGAGTTTGTTGGTATTATTTGTTTCCCAAGCGCCAAGGATTATTTGTTTCCTTGGGGTTTGAAACGAGTCGAGGGTTCCTACGGAGGCACTGGTGGCTCTGCGGGTCGACGCGGATCAGAAGGCTCTCGTCAAGGAGTGTTTGTATCCGTGAGTCGAGGAATTTTGCTGAAATCACTGGCTTCTTCGGTTGAAATGAACCGGTGAGGTTTGGGGTTCGTCGTCTGACGGAATCCGCTGGGAAAGTATGGTTCATTCTTTGTTTATGCTCTTGGATTGTATACAGGGATCGATGTGATCTTAACTGTAGGGCCAAAGTTTTATCATTTCTTCTTTTTATTTTATTTTATTTCCGCGATGCTCTATCATTTCAGCTTTTATATCGCGAAGGTCGCGATTGCCCGATCATTTCGGCTATTTTTCGCGGTGCCCAATCATTTCGGATATTTTTTTTATTTTTACTCGTTGCTTTTTATTACGAGTTGCCCCATCATTTCGCTATTTAGCATGCATACATTTTTACTTGCTGCTTTTTTATTGCAAGTTGCCCCATCATTTCGGCTATTTAGCATGCATGTGCGGCCTACTGGCTTTTCGCCGTAAACCTGAAATTGGACACCGATTTTGGCATCAGCACCGCTGCAACTGGGATATTGCCAGGAGCGAATCATCATTTGCCTCTGTCGTTGTCGAACAAAGAAGGCTTAGCGACCAGGGTTAGGGTCCTGTCGACTAAGGCTTTTGATTTCATGAGCCGTAAGGGTCTCATAAAGGTATTTCTCCCTACAAGTCGTGAGGATCTTGTAGGTGTATTTTCTCCTTAGGAATCGTGAGGGTTCCTAAGTGTTTTGTTCCTCTGTAAGTCGTAAGGATCCTACAGGAGGGTTTCCTCCTCATAAATCGAGAGGATTTACAAGGGTTGTTCACCATGCGAACATATCCCCAGTCACGGATGAGACTTGGTTAGGGAAATGTTTATTCGCGCCCGTGGATTGTATACAAGGGTCAGTATTGAGCCACTTGTAGGGCAATATTGGAAGTTTGTGGGGGTTTGCTTAAGCACAGGTTTAGGTCTCTGTAACTTAAGACTTTCAAATCCTATGAGCCGTGAGGGTCCCATAAGAGAGTTCTCCTTACGAGTCGTGAGCATCTCGCAAGTGTATTTTCTCCTTAGGAATCGTGAGGATCCCTAAGTGTGTTGCTCCCTTGTGAGTCGTAAGGATCTCACGCAGGTGGTTTCTCCTTATAAGGTCGAGAGGACCCTGTAAGTGTCTTTTAACGAGGTTGCGCCCTTTTGGGTTTTCACAAACACTCGCCGGTAGCCCTGCTGTTTTTACTCACGGAGCCCTTTCGGGTTTTCATCCGTACCCATTTTGCTTATGGACTTACCGTTTTTTTTATTATATTTTTTATTATATTTTTTTTATATTTTTTTTTATATTTTTACTCATCTTGTCAGCCTAAGGATGCTGTGGTAGTAGTTTAAAGACGTTTCGGTCTGCTATTAATTTAAGGACATTTCGGTCCGTCACTTGAGAAGGTTCGCTATTCTTTATGAAGCTTGAGCTTAGGAAGATAGCGAGCGGACTTAGTCGTCGTCATCCATCATTGACCTAGGCTGTGACTCATTAAGCGTAATATTTCTTTAGGAAGCGACCGTTTATCGGCCTGAAAGGCCTTTCACCGTACATGTCCATGAGTAGATAGGCCCCACCCTGGTAAACTTTATATATGACGTATGGGCCTTCATAGTTTGGCTCGAATTTTCCCCGCTTGGCGCGATTGGGGATCATAGGCCTTTTAACCACTAGCACGAGTTCGCCTTGGTGGAATGTCCTCGGCCGGCTCAGTCTTTCATATGAGCGCGTCATCTTTGCTTTATAGGCTTCCAGATTTTACTGTGCTATGAGCCGGGTTTCATCAAGGGCGTCAAGCTCCTCAAGCCGAAGGTGAGCATTTTCTTCGTCCGTCAGCTCGTAGTGGACTGCTACTCGCAGAGAGGGTAACTCTATCTCGAGGGGGAGTACCGCTTCTGTACCGAACACCAACGCGTATGGCGTTGCGTTCGTGGCCGTCTTGAACGTAGTTCGATATGCCCAGAGAGCTTCTTGCAGCCTCTCGTGCCAGTCTCTCTTATTTCGGGACACCGTCTTTTTCATGATTTTCGTCAAGGTCTTGTTGAAGGCCTCAGCTAGACCGTTAGCTCGCGGATTATAAACTGAGGAATATCTCCAGTCTATATTGTGCTGCTGTGCGAAGCGGCTAATTTTATGACTTCGGTAGGCTGGCCCATTATCAGAGATGATCCTTCTCGGGGTTCCAAACCGGTATATGACATGCGTTTTGAAGAAATGGAGGATGTTCTCCTTCTTCACTTCCCTCAACGGTACCGCCTCTGCCCATTTGGAGAAGTAGTCAGTCGTCGCTAGGATGAAACGATGTCCCTTAGACGATGCTGGTTCGATGGGGCCAACTATATCAGTCCCCCACATTTCGAAAGGTCAGCTAGCCACTGTTGGGTGTAGCGGATTTGGATGCTGATGGATGAAGTCCCCATGAATTTGGCATGAGTGGCATTGCTTTGCATATTCGATGCAGTCCTGAATCATCGTGGGCCAATAGTAGCCCATCCGTTTTATCTTCAACTTCATCTTAGGACCTGCTTGGTGGGAACCGCAGAGTCCGTCATGAACTTCTTGGACGACCCTTCTCGCTTCGTCAGGTCCTAGGCATCTCAGCCACAGAGAATCGAATGACCTCTTGTATAGATCATTGTTGACGAAGGCGAAAGACAGAGCTCGTTTCACGAGCTGATGTCTTATGGACGCTTCTTCAGGCATTCGGTGGAACTTGAAGTAATCTATGAAGACTTCTCTCCAGTCCTCGGTATTTTCCCAGTCTTTTATTTGCAGGGTTGTCTCCTCGTTCGCTCCTTTTTCTTCAGACGATTCCGGAGATACTTCTGCTGGGGAAAGCACTCGACGGCTTTGTACCACGATTCTAACGTCGTCGAGGTTCTCGTCAGCCAGTTCTTTAGCAAGTTTGGCTAGTGCGTCCGCTTTGCTGTTTTCCGCGCGCGGTATGCTCTCCAAAGTATAGGAGGGAATTTGGGTTAGCAGTTGTTGCACTTTTTCACCGTATTTTACCAATTCTGTTTGCATGTTTGGTAATCGCCGTTCACTTGACTGACGACTAACTGGGAGTCCCCATATATGAGGAGGTCTTCAATTCCATGTCAATGGCGATCTCGAGGCCTGCTATCAAAACCTCATATTCAGCTTCATTATTCGTTCTCGGCTCTGTTAAGGAGAAGGCGAAGCGCATTATTCCTCCTTGTGGGCTCACAAAGATGAGTCCTACCTCCGATTTGATCATTGGCGTACTTTGCTTGTGCTTTTTCATGGAAGATGCTCCATCGAAATAAAGTTCCCAACGAGTATCACCACCGTCGATTGCGTCAAACGTATGTTTGTCTGGCAAATCGCAATTCAGAGGGGAATCGGCAGGTATCGGGTGTTCAGCAAGGAAGTCGGCTATGGCCTGACCCTTCACTGCCTTGAGGGGTCGATATGTTATCGAGAACTCCATTAAGAGCAGAGCCCATTTAGCGAGTCGTCCCGTCAAGATGGCCTTTGACATTAAATATTTGAGAGGGTCCACCTTTGAAATGAGATGGACTTCGTGCGCTAATGCATAGTGCCTAAGCTTTGTTATTGCGAAGATCAACGCCATGCAGTGTTTTTCAATGGGAGAGTAGTTGCTTTCTGCCCCCAGCAGAACTCGACTTAAGTAGTAGAGTGCTCTTTCTTTCCCTTGATCGTTCTCTTGTGCCCATAATGCGCCTAAGGAACCTTCGAGGGCGGTTGTATAAAGAATGAGAGGCTTTCCCTTAACCGGAGCAGCTAACACCGGCGGGTTCTGCAGGTATTGCTTGATCTCGTCCAGTGCGCCTTGGCATTTTTTATCCCAAACGAATGGGGTTCCCTTCTTCATCAGGTGACTATAAGGACGGCACTTTCCTGAAAGGTTGGCTATAAATCGCCGTATGTATGCGAGTTTCCCTTGGAGAGACCGCAGCTGTTTGAGAGTTCTTGGTGGAGGCATTTACATGATCGCTTTGATTTTTGACGGATCTATTTCAATACCTCGGTGTCGAACAACGAATCCCAGGAATTTTCCTGAGGAAACTCCGAATGCACACTTAAGAGGGTTCATCTTCAAGTTGTATTGTCGAAGGCGTTGAAATACAGTCTTCAGATACTCGAGATGTTCCTCGTATGATTTGATTTTAACCACGAGATCGTCGATATAGCATTCGACGATTTCATGTATAAGGTCGTCGAAGATCTTCGTCATGGCCCTCTGGTAGGTGGCACCGGCGTTCTTTAAACCGAAGGGCATCACCTTGTAACAGAATATCCCTAAAGGAGTCCGGAAAGCCGTATGCTTCTGATCTTCAGGATGCATTTTTATTTGATTATACCCCGATGAGCCGTCCATGAAGGAGAAAACCTCATGAGTGGATGTGTTGTCTATCATCAGTTCGGTTACTGGCACTGGGAAATCATCTTTTGGGCAGGCTTTATTAAGATCCCGAAAATCCACGCATATGCGCACCGTCCCGTTTTTCTTCATCACCGGGACGATGTTAGCGATCCATTCAGGGTATTGAACTTCATGATAAAGCCGGAGTCTATCAGTTTTTTGACTTCGGCGTTGATGCTCATTTCAAGCTCGAGCCGCATTCTTCTCGGCGCCTGTTTGACTGGCTTGGCATCCGGGGATATCGCCAATGTGTGCACAGCAATTTCTGGATCTAGTCCCGGCATTTCGGAATAGTTCCATGCGAAGCAATCTTTATGCTGTAAGAGGACGTCCTTTAACGCAGCCACCCTCTCCTCAGACAGCAGCTCGCTGACAAATGTCGGTCGCGGATCGTTTACCGTCCCCAACTCAATTTTCTTGAGGTTATCTGCAGTGGTATGTATTCCATCCTCCAGTTCTTTCGGGGCTGGGGGAAATTCTGAGATCACCTCATTATTGTTGTTTTCGAAGCACCAGGGAAGGCTGTCCACGTTCTCAGACTCTTCTTTTAATATTGTTATCATACGACAGGTGCGAATTTCTGCCAATCCCAATGTGGAGCTGGTTTTTCTTTCGTGGCCTCGGGCTCGTGCTTCTGTGGTGGCGCTACCCTCCAGTTGTCAGAAAACGCGAATTTGCCAAGCTGATACTGATCTTCGACCCAATTCTTGAAGGTGAAGCAATCTTCAAGAGGGTGTCCCATTGCTCGATGGTAAAAGCAATAATTTGGGTTGAAGACCTCGCCTGCGTGCTCGGGGTGCTTGGACTCTGGCAGCGTAAGCATTTGGTGTTTTAGAGTGAGATCAAATATCTTCCTTGTTTGTTCCGAGGAAATGAGTAAGCTCGACCCCTTTTCTTCATGAGGGCTAAGTCAATAACGCTCGATTCTCGGATACGTGGTTTCTTAGCTCTCCTTTGTGGTTGTTGAGCGCCTTTTCTGCCTTTCGACTTGTTTTTGCTTTCGCATCGAACCTTTTTTGTAGCAGGTTGACAAGGAGTGGCATTTTCATCCTTCACGCTTGTTGGAGAAGGCGTTGCGTCTTGGCTTTCTCATAGATGCCGTCTCGCGGTTGTGATCATCTCGGGCTTTTTGACCAGCTTCCCTTACAAGCCTGTCCATTTGTTCTTCAAATGATGGACAGGGCAATTTTTCATCGGGAACTTTTATTGGCTTAGGATTAGCGTCCTCCCATTGAGCGTCCGCATCTTCATCGAAGTCATACATGACGTAACAGCTGTTTACCAGCTCTCGTTTCTTTGATCGGATGTACCCAAGCCCTTTTGTTTCCATTTTCCCATTAGGCAGTTTGCGTTGAGTCCCGGGAACGTTCCAGACCTTGTCGTAGAATTTGGCCTTTCTAACGGTCTGTGTGAAGGATATCCCCTGGCGTTTCAGCAGTTTCTTCAACCTTCGGTATAATATCTGGAAAGACGGATAGGCTGAAGCCTGTCGAGCGTAGGATCCGCGCCATACCAAATTTCTTTTTCCACCTTGTTTTCTTCAGAACGGTAGAATAGGATTGCCTTCTCGCCTTTTCGTCCGGGAGGGATATAGAATGTCTGCAATTCTTCTACGCTGTTGGTGTTGAGTGCATCCAGTTCTTTGTAATGTTCAAGCGGCACCATGGTTATCTGCAGACTTCGCTCTTCATCAGCGGAAACCCGTATTGAAGGCCGAGCAGGGAATACAGCATGAACTTCATCCTCTGAATCACTGCCGAAGATCAATAAAGGAACGGATGGTCCTGGCCTGGTGGATTGGGATGGACCTGAATAAATTATATCCTCCTCCTCCTCGGTGTCACTGCCGAAGACAGGGATGGTTGCGTTAGTTTTGTTCTCCGGTTTGTGGCACCTTTCCGTGTCTTCGAAACTCGGTAAGAAGTATTTGGCATCTTCATATTTACGAACTTCATTCACGGAAAACGGATTCAATTCTCCGGCCACAGTGTACTCAAGACCATCCTTACAATATTTCATACACTGATGTTGTGTAGAAGGGATGATATTGTACTCGTGTAACCATGGTCGACCGAGCAGAGCATTGTAGCACGTCTTGGCATCTATGACATGGAATTTAATATCTGTGACGAGTAGCCCGAAGCGTAACGTCAATATCACAGATCCAAGAGTTTTTGATGATTGGGAGTCGAAGCCGGAGATGGTGATCTTGTCCCGGGCGAGGTGTTGGACGCTCATGCAAATTTCCTTTAACACCCGCACATTGAGTAGATTAACAGATGATCCGTTATCGACCAAGATTTTACCTATCTTTATGTCATGGCAGTATCCTGAGACATAAAGGGGACAATTGTGTTCGCACGTCCCGAGGAGAAGGTCTTCATCGCCGAAAGCAACGTCGGCCGTGTGCACCTCTTCCAATTCATCCTTCATCTTTTGTTCGGCCAGGAAGGCTTGGAATTGGTCCGGATCTTGTAGGGCCTTAATCAAAGAATCCCTCGCCTCTTTTGATAGTAATAGGGCATCGAGAATGCTGAGTTGTGAGGGTAGCTTTCTCAGATGCGCCAAGACATTGTAATCCACTTTACTCTTCGTTGGCGGGTTCTTGGCGGTTAACTCTTCCGCAACTCGGTCATCCAAAGCGATGTCTTCAGAGACCTTCTCTTTCCCTTTGTCTTTCTTGTTTAAGGGTCCGAGATTCTTTTCGGGTAATGTTCGATTGCGTAGCTGTATATTTTCGCAAGCCTTCGGTCTTTCTTCTTTCCCCGATGTGGATTCTTTAAAGAGGGGGCCAAGCTCTAGCTCCTCATCGGAATCGCTCCCAAATGTAGGCACTTGTGACCTGGCAGTGTTAACCATGTGACAATTGCTGGCAGTTCTTTCAAGCTCTTTGGTCGTGTTTCTTTGCTCCCGACGAATTTTACGCTTTTCCCGTTTAAAGCGTTGTTGATTAGCGACGTATCCTTTCCACCATCTATCGAAAGCTTTACACTCTTTAGTGGGATGCGGCACCTTCTGATGGTACAAGCAATAGGAGGGGTGCATTTCCGATTCACCGGTGATGTTTTCTTCAGAGGATGGTAGCTTCATGCCCATTGATATGGCCTTAGCGAACCTTTTCCTCATCTTGAATTGGCTTTTGTCAACGGCGGAGGCATTTCGCTCCAGCGGGATTATTTCAGCTTTTTCATCAAGTCGCCGGCGTTTGGCCCTTTCAAATATAGCCATTTCGCGTTCTCGATCAGCTTTACTTTTTAGTCGAGCTTCGTCAAGGAACGCGTCAATTATTTCGACTGATAGCTCCGGAATTCTTGATTCGGTATCTGCCCCCAGCGTTTTGGTGCCAGAAGTCTCTTCATCGTTCGTGATCGAATGGGAGATCATATGACAGCTCGCCACATTTTCCTCAGATTCGTCAGATGAACTTTCTCCTTCATCTTCCTTTTGAAAGACGTGATTGAGGAACTCTTGGAGCGTGATGGGAGTCCGCGCCTTTTGGTTATATTCTTCCAGCACGTCAATTTGCTTTTGCAAGTCCGTGCGCTTATCGCTAGGCTCTACGGGCTTCTTGGACTTCTTCTTCTTTTTCGAAGACTTTGACGACTGGCCGCTAGTGCTTGAACTCCTTGAACCCCCATCATTGGCCTTTGGTGTTGGACGTGGCTTCAACATCCCCTCAACGACCTACGGTTCTAATGGGTTCTTCCACTTGATCGCTGGACACGTCCGAAGATCATTTAGCATTCTCCTCGTTTTGGCTGATAATACAACCTCCCAAGGGGCTTCTTCGATGACGGAGCATGTTGCCCCCGGCGTATTTGTCCCTTTAGCGGTGTGGGGCTGCGGAGGATTCACCTTCCATTTGTCAGATAACGCAAACTTGCCCTGTCTATACTGGTTTTCAATCCAATTCTTGAAAACGTAGCAGTCCTCAATCGGATGGCCTAGCACTCGATGATAGGGGCAGTAATTAGGCTCGTTGACGTCACTTGGTTGCAACGGGCGTTTTGGATCTGGCAGATTTATGAGTCTGTTGCGCAACGCCAGCTCGAATAGCCTCCTCGTTTTATCGCGGGGGAAGGAATAAGAACGTCTCATCCTATCCTCAAGAGGTACGTACGGGCGCGTATTGTTTGGACGAGCAACCGGCTTCGAGTCGCTCGGTTGTTGTTGAGCATTAGCGACCACGATCGCTTTTCCCTTTCCTTTGTCATTTCGGGAATCTGGCTTTGGGAGAGGGGGTTTATGGCCCATCTGGTCCATCTGCGCTAGTTTGTCAATCAAAGCCTGGAAGGAAGTCGGCTTGAAGAACATCATAAACTGTGAAATGGTTGCTTGTGGATCGAGGGTTCCAACAAACATTCCCACATCAGGGGCTTCTTCTATGCGCTGTTCACACTTCGACCATAGATTACGCCACCGTATAGCGTACTGAACCCATGTCTCGCCAGGTTTTACCCTGACATTAATCAGTGCCGTCATCGGGGTACGCTCACTGGCACTTGCAAAACGTTGGGTGAAGAGCAGCTCCATCTCCGCAAAGGTTTTAATAGAGTCGTTGGGGAGCTCAGAATACCATTCGAACGCCGTATCTGATAGGCTTCCAACAAACTGGCGAAGCAAAAGCTTGTCGTCGACGCCGGTGTTACCGCAAAGCGCCCTGAACTGGGCAACATGCTGATGGGGATTGCCGGTCCACTTGTAGACATGGAACTTGGGAATTGTGTAACCCGGCGGGTATTTGATTTGGTCATACCAGCCTGGATACGGTCGCCCCGTTTTTACGACGTGGCCGACTGCTTCAGCCGCGTGATGAACCTTTATTTGCTGGGCTATATATTCGTCCAGATCAGTTTTAGAGATTGTATCCTCTTTAGCCGTTGATAGAACAGGCTGAGGGTTTGATGTCTCTCCCCTATCATCCCCAAGGACAATCGGGGGTTCTTCAGTCGGGGGATCTTGTTGTATCATCATCCCTATCATGTCCTGGAAGAGGAGGCCCATACGCTGTATATTGGCTGCTTGTTCAGCAGCCTCTTTGTCTCTCTTTTCCAGTACTCGGCGGAGGAACTCGGCGTCGGTCTCTTCCTCTTGGCATTCATCTAAGGACGTCTCGGGATTCTCTTTTGGCCCAGTGAGTGCAGCCATTGTGGTCATCATTTCCTGGAGCTTTTGTTGCTGCTCCTGAGCCCTGGTCACTGATCGGGTAAGCGGTCGGTGACCCGTAGAAGTACGACTTTCTTCCTTTCCAGAAGCCATATAAACTGTATGAACAATTATGCCCCCTGACTTGGGGCGTTTAGGTTCACTGCTTTCAAACTTTGCCGCTGACGTGGAAGCTTTCTCTGGCTTCCTACTTTTGTGGGCCATCGAGGTCAAAGGAGCCGTTGGAGTGGGCATCCTAGCAATTGTTTCCCCCTACTGTTTAATGGGGCGGTTTTTGTCCTTTTCCACCTTTGCCTTTTTCTGGCGATGAAGGTGGTCTGGGTCAATCACGGAGTCTTGAATCCTCCGCCAAACTTTATAAATTTTTGACGACAGCCGTTGAGGGGGCTGTTCTTGTTTCGTTTCTGGAACTCTCTCCGCAGGTGGAGGAGATCTTTTCAAGGTAGCGGTTGAAGAGTTCTTACGCACCCTCTTCAGTAGTTCAAAACTGTTCCCAGTTGGAACAGCAACGTTGACCTCCACCACTGGAGCAGGTGAAGTTAGCCCTGAGGGGGATTGCCCCCTGCTTTTCTCACTCGTCGCCAATGGCGACGTCGCGCACGACGAGCCGTTGGGACTGGCTCGGAAATTGAGATGGTTTCTTGCTGCCCCCTGTTCGAGTATGGGGTAACTGCCGATGTCAGCCTATCGAAGACTGATGCCTTTTGACCAGCTGGGAGAGGAGTGGGAACCGTCAATCTTGCGAAGACCAACTCTCTGATGGGAGAAGCCGCTTTAACGACTTCCAAAACAGCGGCCGTTGCCCTCTTTGGGACGGCCACTTTATAGTTCTGACCTAGCCTGGTGAAAACGGAGGCTGTCGGTTTAGTAGCGGGCGACCCGTTGACAGGGGTCGTGGTAGCAGTGAGCCGGTCGAACACCGACTTCTTGTTCGCTTCCGGTGCGGATATCGGCATAGAGAAGCTTGTAGGTGGGACCATGGTCCCGAAAAACAGGCCGGTGGTGGCCTGGGTCACCTGTTCTACCGGCAGAGCGAGGAAAGAGGCCGCTTGGGGCCCATATGTTACACCTCTCGGTGAGGTGGAGCGTCCGTTGCAGTGGTGCTTCGCGCATTTGGTGCAGTTAGAATCCATGGATGCTTGAGTTCTGCGCCAGACAAAAGACCAAATCTTAGCAACTTGAAATCCAAAGGCAACCATTTAACAAAACCGCGATTGGTTCGCGAAGACGACACACGAAGTGTGGAGTGGAAAGAGGAAAAGGTCCCACCGGGCGTGCCAGAATCTGTTCCCCTCCGAAAGACGGCGCACAGGACTGCGATGTCCTGACGCTGGGATTCGGGGCAGATGCTATTTGGTTTTATCCGTCTACCTCTCCGAAGATGCCAAGTTGATTTATGGGACCGTGTATCGGAGGTTAAGACGGATGCGGCCGATATAGCAGACTTCGTCAGATTCTCCCTCAGGGTGAGGGGTTTTTGATTGTGGGGACGCTCTTTCCTGCAGGCGCAAGCCCCTGCAGTTAATTACGCTACCGCATCGCGGTAACAACTTTCTCCTTCTCCAGAATTTCACTTCGTGTCGTGTGTGTTTGTTTTGTTTGTGGTTGCCCGTGGATTGTATACGGAGACTGAGTAATGCCGTCGCCCGCAGGACGTGGATTAGTCCAAATCCGTATTTACTTAGATTTGGGTTTGGTGTTTTTAGTTTAAGGATGCATTAGTCGCGTTGCGACTAAGATCAACTTAAACGTTCGTTAAGGATACGTTAGTCCTGTTTTAGACTAAGATCCACTTAACGTGGTGATTAATTTAATGTATGGCTATCGGGACTCGTCACCTCCCTGACGTCGTTGAAGGATTACAACGACATGTATCAAAGGAGCTCGGAGATGTACCCTCGAACCAGAGTTGATTGGGAGTTTTATAATCCATGTGAATGTTTAAGGATACGTTAGCCGTGTTTGGGGCTAAGATCGACTTAAACGGGACCGTTTAGATCCGGCAAGAGAGAGCATTTGGAGGCTCTATTGTTCCAGTTTAGGGACGTGGTGGTCCATCGCCAGTTTAGGGACGTGGTGGTCTATTATTAGTTTAGGGACGTTTCGGTCCGATATTAGTTTAGGGACGTTTCGGTCCGATGTTAGTTTAGTTTAGGGACGTTTCGGTCCGATATTAGTTTAAGAACGTTTCGGTCCACGAGTTTAAGGACCCCGCAGTCCATATAGGTGTGTGGTCGTTGGGACCCGTCACCTCTTTGACGTCGTTGAGGAATTACAACGATGGATGTCAAAGGAGTTCGGAGATGTACCCTCGAACCGGACGTAAATCGATTTAGGAGAGCCATTTTGCTCAGTCAATTTAATTTAAGGACTTATGGCCACGATTGGGCTAAGTCCATTGCTTTTGCATTTCTTTTGCTTTTATTTGGGCTTTGCCCAAAAGGGATGCAGAGCATCAATTTTATTTGGGCCCAGCCCTTTTATTGCTTTGCAATTTATTTTGACCTGCTAGGTCTTTTTGACTTGGGCCTAGCCCTTCAAATAATGCATTGCATTTGTGCAAAACACCAAGAATCTTTTAGATTCAGGAAAAGATGTGCAGAGCACTTTTTAATTTCTTGATCTAAATTTAGATCAGAGAAAAGAAAAGAAAGAAATCTTTTCTTTCTTTCTATTTCAGAGAACCAGAGGTTCATAGCAAGTGCAATGCACTATTTTTATTATTTTTATTTATTTATTTATCTATTGGAGATCACTGATCTTGTTTTCTAGATCAATGATCTATTCTTTAAGAGAATTTTCTCTTATCTCAAAGGTTTTTACCTTCTTTTTGTGTTCTCCAGAAATTCTCAAGAGTTCTCTTCTCTTTTTTTTTTTATCCAATTGTCTATATCTTTGAAATGGGGTCTGGGGTCCTTTTTATAGTGCTCAAAGATCAGTTAAATTTGTTAAAAAGATCTTTTCTGAGTGATTCGGGGAATTTTCCCCACCGTTGGATCTTTGATCCAAAGGCCCCTGTTTTACAGAAGAAATCTTCTTGTTTTAACAAGAACAGAAAAGATTTCCTTAAATCTTCATTCTGTTGTTGCGCAACTCACCAGCGCGTGACACGTGTTTCGCAGTAAGGCGCTTGCGCAACAGCGATTGCGCAACTGCGCAGACACGTGTCGCGCAGTAAGGCGCTTGCGCAACAGCGCTTGCGCAACTGCGCAGACACGTGTTGCGCAGCCGTGCGCTTGCGCAGTTGCGCTTGCGCAACTGCGCAGACACGTGTCGCGCTGTGGTGCGCTTGCGCAGTTAAGTGTTACTTATGTTTTTAAAGAGCCTTGTTCTGATCGGACGTACCGCCTTTGGGCGTTGTGCTGCCGTGTCAACTTCTGACACGTGGCGCATTGCGCGCAGCGCACGAGAACCGAAGCGTTGCTTCAAAATTTGAATTTTCAAAATTCAAACAGAGCCTTGCTCTAATTGGGGGAACAGGCACCAGCCTATGGTTTGGAAGAAAACTATCCAATAAGCGTAATAGGTGTACTCTCCTAATCTTAGGAGTACTCGCAAACTGAGAGAAGGTAAAGATAAAAGACAACCCGAATAATCCTATTCAATTTCTCCTGAACCGGAGAAATGCAAAGGTGATGAAGTAGGAGTGGCGATGAAATACGCGGTTTGGTCGTGAATGATAGCAGTCGCAATTTACTTTGCCCTCTTTCTAATCCCTTTATCTGTCTTTACATATTACCTCATGTACACCACATTTAGGCTAATTGGTTTTCTTCTTTCCCTACCTTTCGGCACCTGCCTATGGTTTGGAAGAAGACTATCCAATAAGCGCAATAGGTGTACCCTCTCCTAATCCTAGGAGCCCTCACAACCTGAGAGAAGGTAAAAGGAAAAAAACAACTGAATAGTCATATTCAATTTCTCTAGAACCGAAAACCATCCTCGAATCTGAAATAAGTTTCTTCGAGTTCGTATGTAACTATACGATGGTCATATCTAATAACTGTGGATCTTCGTAGTGATACGGAATATTCTGGAGAATAGCAAAGGGTAAAAGAAGGAGTGGCAATGATATATCCAACTCTGACAATCCAAAAGCCAGTGTTTTAAGAAAGTTCGGTTAACTTGGTCACTGAGTTATAGTCTAGGGTCGGCCATGGTCGCTGCCAAAGAGAGAGAGAAAAAAAAACACCCAGCGTGCACTCTAACCTAGATCAGAATGGTCAATTACTTTATCTAATCAGGATGTCTCCCACTGTATCCTCAAACTCTCATCCAAACCTGAAAGAAGAATTAGTCGGGATCATCTAAAATCACCTGAGGAGTGAACCAACTCATCAGTGGGTATCGGGATCCAACTATCATCGCATGATAATCTGATGGAATCCACTCACGTTATCACACTTCAGAAGGTATGCGCATGCCTGACAAGTTTCCTGTATGTTTGAAACTCCCGATGTGATTTTTACCCCATGCTCTTATGAGCTTAACGAAGGCCAACATATCATAAGTCACATGTCAAGTTCTACCCGTCATTGTCCAGGTTAATTTGAACCCATCCGTACATACCCTTGACGAAGGCCAAAATAGTAGTACGACTGTCCCAAACCAACGCATCTATCTATGCAACAGAAAAGTAATAAATAGCTACCATACACTATGCCATGACGAAGGCCAATAAACATAGCATGAATACTAAGTGCTACCCGTCTGAAATGACGGAGGGCTACGAATGGTTTTTGGCGAAAAACCTTTAACGTAATGAACTTGATATCGTTGAAAGAACCGGATAGCTTTTTATAAATATATAGTAGTGAAAACCTTTGCTAAAGAGGTCACTCCCGGTGAAGGGATCTCGGCTCTTTCCTCTTGGAATGAGGTGCAGGATATTCACACTGAATACCACGATGCAAAGAAAAAAGTAATCGACTATAGTGAAGTTATTACCCTGACGGAAACTTCTGCCCAAGGGGTCACTCCCGGTGAAGGGATCTCGGCCCTTACCTCATCGAATGAGGTGTTGGATATTCATAACCGAATACCGCTGTACAAAACAAAAGAAAACATTCTTATAATAACAGCTTTTTGAAATTGTTCCAATAACATCGAATAGGTCTGTTTTCCTTTGTATTGATCTGAATCAACGCAGTCCCATCAATTAATCACACCACAAAAGAACGAAAATATGATGTACATATATGCCATCCACATTCGCCACTGGGTCCCGTCATCACCCGTTAGGTTACTTAACTAACGACAGAGCGGGGACTAGACTAGAGCGGGTGTAAAACATATACAACATCTACTAGTATATATATAACAATATATAATGATCGCTCCAGGCGAGATAAATGCAACATCACAGATAAATAATAAGCATTACAGATTAATACAGATAATCTGGGAGCCCCGGGTTTCCTTTGAGCCGCAAGTGAAACCCGACGTTCCCCTGGTCGTGTGGATAGCCTATGCAATGAAAACCTAGACCCCTACGAGCGCTGTAAGTTACCCGCCAAAACTAAAAGCGAGGCATCCCCCTTCATCAAAGTGAATGGACAACCCAGCACTTTACGGAATCCGGTAACTTGAGCACCCCTCCTTGGGACAATCTTCACCCCCTACGAGTGTGGCGAATAGCCCGCCAATTCTAGACTGAGGCCCCCTCCTTCTCAACGCCATGAGATGCGGACCCGTTGCCTTCCAGAACCCGGCTATCCGTGCACTCCAACGCGGGGTAATCCTAGTACAAAAAAGAAAATATGTACAACGGTGATATCGACCTCAACTCGGTTGTCACGCCCCGCTTCCCAAAATACGGAAAACGAGGGATGAGTAGGCCAGCCATGCTCCTACGGTCAAGAAATAATCCCGCCGTAGTCACACTTCGGCCTCTAGCACTACATGGTAATCAGTAAACAAAGCACAGCAGTAAAAGAAATACATCACTAAATTATTACATCAAATTCCATTGTTCTCAAATTACAAATAAATAAGAAAAGAACTACTAACCAAGTTCGAATACACGATCTTTTTAGGGAAAGCAGAAAAGAAGAAAAAGGTACTCCTGACTAAATCTCCGCTAGCTCGAAGGGTAAATCCGACTCCTGCGCTGGTTCTTCCTCGAAGTCTGAGCATGCATATTCAGGTCGTCAGAGCGACGTAATAGCAATATTATAATATTGACATGGAACAGGCAAATAAGGTAATAACAGTGAAAGTAAAATGCGGATAATCACTATGTCACTAAATGATGCAAAGTATGATCTGTGTCCCTATCAGTCTCTAAGTCATGTTTGAAATCGAATAGTGGAAAGGAGGATCATGTTTAACGGGAGTCTCATACATACCCGAGACAACGGCCCACACGCCTGGGACATAACCCTGTCAGCCGGATCGCAAGATCCTACCTAATATATATAAGAATCGCTGTTCGAATGATCATCCTCTAAAACACGGTCCTCGCTAAATACAATACTCTTTCCACTTCGATTTCCTCTTTTTCCCCAGGTTTACACTATTGATGATTATGATTTAGTCGTGTACAAGTATGCGCCAATAACACGGTTTTATCACTGTTCACTGTATTATTCACTGTCACGAATCATTCACTTTTCCATTGGCGTACTTGACACTCCTAAACCAATATTATTCACGCACGATAATGCAATGTCCACTGAATAATAACGCGCACTAACACTATGTATATGGCACTTGGGTAAGATATGTATATTTATGCAGTTAACAAGTCATGTGTGATATGAACTATTATGCACGTCATAAGCTTACAAAGATTGCAGTAATTCATATGCTCAGAATTTAGTGAAACGATACAAATATGGTAACAAGTACACTCTGTCGGAAGTTCAGCAAAATTTGTTTCAGTACAATCGGATTTCTGGTATTCAAGTTACAGCCATTTCAATTTAAGTGCTCGCTGCAGGAAATTCAGTTTCTGAACTGAACGTCCGTTTCACGGCATAATTTTCACCCAGTTTGGATCAGAATTTAGCGATGCTAAAGTTGAATGAAATATAGGGTTTTCAATAGGGTTTCCAACGCAATAGACGGATTCTCAATCTCATCTGTACGTCAGAAGTTATGCACTGTTCAACACTAGGGTATCAGTTCAGTTTCTGTTTGGGACTGGTAGACATCCTGTTCTTTTAAATTGCAGTTTAAATAGTAAATGATGATAAAAAGGGGTGAAATCACTTGAGTTATTTATCTAACAGTTTCATCTTCAATAAAGTGTAGGGTTCCGCAACATACAAGTTCAGGCGTTAAAGTAGTAAGCATTACGAGATAGAAATCAACAGCCGTAGCTGCTCTGGACTGCAGTCCAGAGCTGCTCTCCGAATCAGTTCTTGTCATATTTTCAGTACAAAAACACTTAAAAAATTATATATGGTTCCATATCATCGAGTTGGCTTCGATTAGAGCCCTCGAACGCATCATTTCAATATGTACATAATTAATTATGATTTTAACAAGTTTCAGGTGCGGGAAATTCTCAGTTTTTACGGGTGTAATTGGGGGTGATCGTTTAAGCCAGTACCAATCATATTTTTCAGTCAAATTCCTACACAATGTTCATTGCCATACGGGCCAGCATATATGATCAAGTTCCGTCAGTTTAGTGAAAGGTTTTCATTCAGACTCTACATCGAACACATACACTATTTTAAGTCGCACTAAGTGTTTATGTGGAATTTAGCGGTATTTCAAGTTTTTGTAAAACAAATAGGATGAAGCAAGTAGGTAACTTGCCTGGAGTCGCTTTGGCGATGCACAGCAGCAGCAACGGCACCAACGCGTGACGAACGGCACGGTTTGGATTCACGGCCTCGACTCGCGTTTCGGGTTCGTCGTCGGAGTTGTCCGGGGATGGTTCGCGATCGCTGGAGGCGGAGTGTGGTGCTGTTGGTCTCCTGGGGTGTGCTGGGGTCGACAATGGTCGGCGGTGGTCGCTCCGGCGATGGCGCAGTGGGGGTTCGGAGCTTAGTGGTTTGGGTTTGTGAGAGAGAGAGAGGTAGCGGGGGCTTGGATTTGGAGGTGATGGGGATGATGCTGAGGGTGTAGAGGCCGACGAGATGGTTCTGGGGAGTGGGGAGCTCGCCGGCGTGAGGGTGCAGGTGGTGGCCGAGGTGGTGCAAGGGAGCTCGACGGTGGCTGAGAGTGGTGAGGAGGTGTTAGGCGAGGGGGCTTGAGTTCTGGAGAGAAGAGAGCAAGGGAGGAAGGATGAGGGGGTTGTAGTCGTCGTCGTCGAAGGGAGCGGGGTGCAGGGGCTCGAGGCTGTGGTTTTCTGTAGAGAGAGAGAAGAGGAGGAGTTTGAGATCGAGAGTGTGATGGGGAGAGGAGAAAGGAGTTTGATAGCTCGAGGGGTCATGGTCGAGGTCGTGGGAACGCAGTCGAGGCATGGGCGACGAGCGCGAAGACGTGGGTTGCTCGGGGACGTGGGTTCATGCAGGGGGGAAAACAAAAGGAGCGGGAAAATAACGTGGGGAAGAAGAAGTTAGGGCACGGGCCGGGTCGGGTTGCTTAAGGGGTGGGTTTGGGTAATGGGTACGGGCCGGGATTTAACTTTGGGCCGGGGAAAGGAGAACGGGCTGGGCTGATTTTTTGGGGGGGGGGGAATATATATATTTAGTTTTGTTTTTCAGTTGAGCTGGGGGATATATTGACTGAGGATTTTAGTTTAATTAACTTTTTTAGATTTTGTTTGGTTTTGGTTTTAATTTAAGTTTTTGGGCTGGGGTTTAAAGATTTTGGGTTTTAGATTTTAAAGGTTTAGAAAGATTTAAATACGACAATCTAGCAACCAATTTCCTAAAAAATTATGAGGAAAAGGAAAAGGGAAATATAGAAAAGATTTTCATTGATAGAAACGGGGATTTACATCATACCCCCTTTACAAAAAATTTCGTCCTCGAAATTAAACAGGGATACAAAGAAACAAAAGCACTAAACAAAGAGATGTGGAAAACGTGTACGGATATCTTCCTCCCGCTCCCAGGTAGATTCTCCTGGGGAACGACCGTCCCAAGACACTCGGACTAACGCAATGACCTTGTTCTTCAGCACTTTCTCCCTTCGATCGAGGATGGTGGTGGGCTGCTCCTCGTATGATAGATCGGTACCCAAAACTAACTCCGAATAGTCCAGAACATGGCTCTCATCCCGAACATAACGCCGCAACTGTGACACGTGGAAGGTATTGTGCACACCAGCTAGCGATGGAGGCAAGGCAAGTGGATAGGCCACCTCTCCTACTCGCTCTAGCACCTCAAAAGGTCCGATGAAACGGGGACTGAATTTCCTGCGACCTCCAAACCTGATAACTCCACGGGTAGGGGAAATCTTCAGGAACACGTGATCTCCGACTTCAAATTCTAGCGCTCTCCTGCTGGTATCTGCCCAACACTTCTGTTGATCCTGAGCCGTCTTAATGCGCTGCCTGATCATTTGGACCTTGTCGACCGTCTGAACAATGAGCTCGTGACCCAGTAATCTTCGTTCTCTCACATCATCCCAACAAACTGGGGATCGACACTTCCGCCCATAAAGTGCTTCGAAAGGAGCCATCTGGATGCTGGCCTGGTAACTGTTGTTATAAGAGAACTCAACTAGATGCAGATGATCTTCCCAGGAACCCTGAAAATCCAACATGCAGGCTCTCAGCATATCCTCGAGCGTTTGAATCGTACGCTCGGATTGTCCGTCCGTCTGCGGGTGATAAGCTGTGCTGAACTTGAGGCGGGTACCCAAACTCTCCTGTAAGCTCCTCCAGAAGTGCGAAACGAATCTAGTGTCTCGATCTGATACAATGCTAACCGGAACTCCGTGAAGTCATACTATCTCCTGCATGTATCTCTCTGCCAGTGACTCTGTCGACTGTCCCACTCGGAATGATAAGAAGTGTGCAGCTTTCGTGAGGCGGTCGACAATAACCCAAATGGCGTTGTTGCCTCTAGGGCTCCGTGGTAAGGCCGTCACGAAATCCTTGGTAATGTGCTCCCACTTCCATTCTGGTATCGGAAGCGGTTGTAACAATCTTGCTGTCCTCTGATGTTCCACCTTCACCTGCTGGCATACTAAGCATCTGGATACGTACCGCGCAATTTCTTGCTTCATCCCGTTCCACCAAAAATGATGCTTTAGATCTCGATACATCTTTGTACCCCCCGGATGCACAGAATAAGCTGAGCTATGTGCCTCAGCCAGTACCTCTTCTCGAAAATCCCCTTTAGGTACGCAGAGTCTGCTACCGAATCTCAGAGAGCCGTCCTCATGTATGATTAAGTCCGTTCTCAGCCCGGCTTTTACTTGCGCTCTGAACTTTTGCAATCGAGGATCATCCACTTGTGCAGCCTTGATGCGATCCACAAGGGAAGACTGCACCTGTAGTTGCCAAAATTGACTGATTGCGCTCGGTGTGACGACTTCAAGCTCGAGTCTCTGAAAATCCTCAATGATACTCCTCTGACTGGTCAACATCATGACCGCTGGCTTGCAACTGAGCGCATCTAGTACAACATTTACTTTCCTCGGGTGATACTGAAAGTCCAAGTCGTAATCTGCCATCAGTTCTAGCCACCGGCGCTGCCTCATGTTTAGTTCCTTCTGAGTGAAGACGTACTTCAGACTTTTATGATCCGTGTACACCTCTACTTTCTCGCCCAATAGATAGTGCCTCCAGATCTTCAATGCAAAAACCACTGCAGCTAACTCCAAATCATGCGTAGGGTAGTTCTTCTCATGAGTTCTCAACTGTCGAGAGGCGTAAGCAACCACTCGACCGTGCTGCATCAGGACACAGCTTAATCCCTTCCTTGAGGCATCACTTTGAATCACCAAACCACCGGAATCATCTGGTAATGTAAGAATAGGCGCCGTGGTTAACTTCTGCTTCAGTGTGTCAAATGCCTGAGTACACTCCTTTGTCCATGCAAACAGTACATCCTTCCGTGTCAGCCTCGTCAACGGTTCAGCGATTCTTGAAAAGTCTTGGACGAACCTCCGATAATAACCTGCCAATCCCAGAAAGCTTCTAATCTCGACCACTGATTTCGGCGTTGGCCAATCTCTGACAGATTCTATCTTTGCCGGGTCTACTGAGATGCCTTCACCCGAAACAATGTGTCCCAAGAACTGAACCTTGTCGAGCCAGAACTCACACTTGCTCAATTTCGCATACAGCTTCTCTTCCCGAAGAATTTGTAAAACCGTGCGCAAATGCTCGACATGCTCCTCCCGGGTCTTCGAGTAGACAAGTATGTTGTAAGACCCGGTTCTTTTATACGCCTAAAATCCGTATTTCCCTTTTTAAACCAAATTTTGTTATTTAATTATTTTAATAAAACCCAAATACCATAGTATCCAAAATTGTCCCAAATTATTTCCTTCAGCCGGTCTCTTCCTTTTGTTTTACTTATTATTATTTCTGTTCCGGACCAACCCACTTTTTCCTCAGCTCATTTCTTTTAGTGAGCTCATTCCCTATTTACAAAATTTAAGTTTCCCTATTATTCTTAAAACTCCAGCCTATTCCATTTTTCCTATTAAAATTTTTATTTTTGACCGAGCCCCAGCTTTCATACTCAGCCCATTCTCTCTTTTCTACTAAAATTTTCCTTGCTTTTCCCTCTGGCCCATCTTCCATCCCTTTCTATTATTTCTTTGAAATTTATTGTGTTGGCCCAGCAGCCTCCCCAGCCCACTCCCTTTAAAATTTTCCATTCTTTTTCTCTTTAAAATCACCGGCCATTTCCCCCAGCCCACTTCTCAGCCCGACCCCCTCTTCTTATTTATTTTTTTGTTGTTTAAAATCTTGGCTCGGCCCAGCTCTCTCCATCCCGTGCCCCCAATCCAACCCGACCCGGCCCGCTTCGCCACTTCTCGTCTTCCCCAACGGCTACCCCCGCGTTTCCTGCCCATTTCTGTTCGTGGCAAACCCACGTCCCCGAGGCTTTTCCCCCTCGAGCCACGTCGCCGCGCCGTGTCGCACGTCCCCGCGACCTCGACCACAACTCCCTCGAGCTCCCCGTCAACTCAAACTCTTCTCTCCCTCTCATTCTCCACCCCACTCCCTCCTCTCTCTCTCGAAAACTGCCGAGCCTCGCCACCGCAGTCGACGACGACGACTATGACCCCCTAGTCCTTCCCCCTCGCATCTCTCTCCTCTTCATACCCTACTCCACTCCACCTCACTCACCTCCTCGTCCCCTTCCCTCGTCGTCACCCTTCACCGAGCTCTCCTCACTGCACCCACCCAAGCTTCTCACACACCCCTGCCGCCGGCCACCCCAGAGCCACAGCGACCACCCCTGCAAACTCCAGAACACCGACGAACCCCAAGCACCTAGCCTACTACCCCACGCTGCACCAGGCCACCACTTTTCCGAACACTGCCTCGACAACCCTCTGGCCGACCCCATCACCTCAGCAAGCTCCTCCTCGTGCATCAACTTCCTTGTCCCTCCATCGTCGGAACTCGCCCCTCCAAGCTGCAGGCCCCTGCACACTGGAACCCGACGCCAGCGCAACCACCTCACTCCAAAACCCGAGCCTCGCCCCGGGTT
The DNA here is from genome assembly GCA_030015575.1 of Agapanthus africanus. Classification (NCBI taxonomy): domain Eukaryota; kingdom Viridiplantae; phylum Streptophyta; class Magnoliopsida; order Asparagales; family Amaryllidaceae; genus Agapanthus; species Agapanthus africanus. Next base: position 13,159,530 of record JASDDO010000022.1, read on the forward strand.
CCTGCCCCCTCGCCGTGCGCCTCGTTGTCCCTTCCCTCCGGAGCCGACCATCTGCGACACCTTCTCACCGCTACAGCAAGCAACCCCGCCACCATCGACGCCTCTCCGTCGCAGTCGCAGTCGAGCTTGAGCCTAGTTGTCGCCGTGCCGTGTTCGTGACGTGAACGTACCATTGCCGCTGCCGTGCGTCGCCAGAACGTCTCCAGGCAAGTATTTTACTTACTTACATGCTATATACTCAAGTTAAAATTTTAGATTTCTCATATTATAAAGTTACAATTTTAGAACAATAGTGTGCCATACCTGTTCGACGTGTGTTCTCAATGAAAATACTCTTCAAATTTGATGGAACTAAATGGTATAGTTTGGCCCGTATGGCCGTGAACCTAGTGTATGAATTTCGTTGGATAATATGACCGTTAACGACTAAAATGACTACCCCCAAGTTTATTAGTAAAACTGGAATTTTATTGTACCTGAAAACCGTTAAAATTACCATAAATTATATACATAATGGAATGATGCGTTCGAGGGCTCAAATCGAATCCAACTCGACGAACTTTAACCCTATACTAGTTTCCAGATATTCCTGTACTTAAACTGTGACGATAATTGGATCGGAGTGCGACTCTGGACTGCAGTCCAGAGCGACTCTAATTGTGGCTTGCTGTTCCGTATTGGGTACCACAAGTTTTCCTTGACTCGTAGGTTGCAGAACTCCACTGTTTATTATAGGTAAATCTGTTATCTAGAAAACTCAAGTGATTTCATCCTATTTCGTTATCGTTTGTTAATTAATCTGTAATTTAAAAGATGGGAACGTATAACAGTCTCAGCTGGATCAGAATTGACATATTAATATTAAATAGTGTATATCTCCTGACTTGCAGATGCGATTGAAGATCCGTCTATTGCGTTGAAAACCTTACTGAAACCCCTACATTTCATTTAACTTTAGCATCGCTAAAATCTCATCCCAACTGGGATTAAAATGCGTTGCGAAACGGATTTATGATTCTGAAACCAGATTTCCAGCCGTGAACGCTTAAAATGAAATGGCTATAATTAATGATCCTGGAACCCGATTGGCATGAAACTAAATTCGATGGATAGATAACTGAACATAATAATTATTACCTGTTCATCGTTCTGCTAAATTGTAACCGTATGATTTATGATAAATTGTGCAAGTGGTAGATTATTGATTCAGGACATCCTAAACATGCTTTATATATTGTTTATGCATCGTATCATACACATGTCATTACATTGATAACCTAGTGATAACGTGCATTACCCAGTGTTAGGTATTAGTGATGATTGTGGCAAGTACGTCAGTGTTCGTGTATCAGTGAATAAGTGAAAATGATACGCACTTGTACACAATCAGTGACCCTTATTATTATATTGCATTGTCGACGTCTGTGGGACAGATGTACGTGTGACTATAAGTGGAATGGGACACTTATGGAAGCTCTTGCACTGGTGTCACAGATAAGGCACCAGACACTGCCATTTATCTTAGGTATTAGTCGGGATGTGCTTGATGGAGGTCCTGCTTCCAGTTCTCGCGCAGACTTGTCACAGACCGATTAGTATTTAGGGTTATGGTTAGCGTTTGATGTAGACCACGGGGTGTGGGGTAGTTTAAGTGTGAGTTCAACAGAATCTCGGGAGTCCCATGCCGGCTTATATATTTAGGGAGATATATGGAGATTTACAGGGTATGTGATTATCACCGTGATATACATGTTGGGCCCGTGGTCCCTTGCCCTTGGGTTCTACCCTTGGGTGGAGGACACTCGCGAGAGGTTGACTCTCACACTTGAATTGACGATAGGCTTAGTGACCTGTACAGTGAGACTTAGAGACTGATAGGGATACTGGCATTGATATATCTTACTTACTGTGTTGACATACTTGACATATCATTCTACTGCTTTTACCGTTCCGCTGCATTGATTACTGCATGTTCATATCCATACTGCCATTGATCTACTGTTATACATAACTATTATCACTGTTAGAATTGTCACATGATTTTATGTATTATATTGCTATTGTGTCGCTCTGACGACCTGAGTATGCATGCTCAGTGTGAAGAGAAAATTTAGCCTGGACCGGGACTAGACGTATATCACAGACATCTCAACTTGCTATCCAGAGTTATATTACGTTTGTTTCCCCTCAGGCCAGTTCATTTTACTGTTTTGTTCTAGTTACTGCATTTCTCATTACCTACGCATTATTTACTGTTTACCATGAAAAACTAGAAGCCGAAGTGTGACTACGGCAGGACATTTCCTTGACCGTAGGAGCATGGCTGGCCTTGTCTACCCCTCGTATTCCGTATTTTGGGAAGCGGGGCGTGACATGGTTTAGTTGGTATCAGAGCCAGGTTTTGCTTCGATTGGGATTGCAGTTTTCCGTGTATAGCTTGGCAATCTAGGCCATTCCTTGGTCTAGGTTGTAAACTTGTCATTCTTGTTCGATATTCACATCGTATGTTCAGCTATCCATTCGCTAGGGTTTCAGGTGACTTAGCAAGGTTACGTGGTTGCAATTGCTCTACCGTACCCTGTTTAAGTGACTTAAAGTCATACGGTTGATTCTCCACTTGTAATAAATTCATCACCTCTGATATTCTTGAATCTTTGTCCTATCCATATTATATTTTGATTCGTTTAGCTTGTGACTTATATCATTCTCAAAATTGTTGTCTCAGGATCATGTCTTCCAACGACTCTTCATCTATATCCGCTCCCCAGAATCAGACCATTGAGATTCTGAGTGTACTGCAAGGTCTAAAGGAAGCCCAGGAGCGAACAAACGACTTATTAGCTGAAGGACTGAGAAGGCAGGTGAGTCAGGCACCAGCGGGAGTCTCCAATCATAAAGGGATCCCCGTTAGACGAGGAAAAAAGAAGAAAATGAAGCGCCCATTTGTTTCCCCGCGATAGAAGGAGCAGAAGACCCCATGTTGTGGGTACTGTAAGATGCCAGGACATCTTCAGAGGGATTGTCACCGCGCCCAAAAAAAATGTCTGATATGCGGGTCCAACAAACATCTCATCAACGGTTGCCCAGAAAGGAAAGAACTACAGGGAGGAGACTCGTTCACACTCCCCACTTCTGCCAAGTAAGGATTACTGCGTAGTTCGAATTTCCAGAATAAAGCGGCCCAACACAGGATTTAACTCGCGTAACGATGATGCAGCGGTCTAGCAATCAAAGAAGAATTTTCATGTTTTTCTACTTTCAATAATAACATTGTCATCCTCTTATAAATATTTCTTTCCGTTTGAAATCTTGTATCCGTTGAATTTTAGTTGAATGCAATAAAACTTGAATCGAGATATATGTATCATTCTCTTGCTTTCTCCTTATTTATACTATTCATTATCACAGCATTATTATCCTGATATTTTTCAATTCCTGCCACCGCATATCTTTCTATAATTCGTACACTTAGCCATTTTCCTGATGTATTCCATTGTCTAATCATGACTCTTTTCTTTCAGGCCATGGCCCACCCTGGAGCAGCGCCGCATCTAGATGAGAATGCACAGTCATGCGTTTTCTTAGACCACACGCTCATGAGTTCTGACGATGAGATCAACGGTCCCCAGGTCAATTTCGGAAACAACGATTCAGAGGACGAAGGAGTAGCCGCCCTAGAGTTTGACATGATAGGCGATTCCGACGAAGAGGAAGAAGACCCTGAAGAGAACCCGATAGAGGAAGACCCCGAGGAAGAACCGATAGAAGAAAATCCAGTAGGGGAAAATCCCATGGAAAAGAATCCAGAAGAAGAGAATCACATGGAATCGGACCTCGATGAAGAAGCTCCATCCGAGGAAAAAGGACCAGAAGATCAAGACCCCGCGGTGGAAGAACTCCCAATGGCGATGCCTGTGAGGCGCTATAGAAATGGACGCCCCTACCTGAGTGCGCGAGCTTACCGCAACCTGCTGAATCTCCACAACCGTGACTGACGGGATTTCTTTTAGATGTTGTCTTCCTTGGCCAAATAAAATATGTGTATAGTTTAGGGCCAAATTTCGTTTTGATGATGCTTTGTTTAAAATCTTCTGGAATGAAATAAATCTTCTGAGTTCGCAAATCTTTTATTTACTGTTTCACTCGATGTTTCGATTTGTCCCTTTTTCCGTTTTTCCTCCTGAGACCCTTACTGTCCACACCTACACCTCGTGCTGATTCGACCCTCACTCAGATTAACAAGTACCACACCCGATCTTTTGAGTTTCACCCTCCATCCTTTGTCTGCGTCTCGTTTGAGATCCTTCTGGGAGGAGAAGATTTTAGAGAAACTTCCGAGTCCGCTAACCCTTTAAATTCTTGATTCATAGGATGTACCGACCGTTATCCTCCCCATACGTTTCCCTTGTAGTCCTTTGTTGCTCACCATTACTCCCTGTGCTGACCCGATCCCAATCCCCTTGATCTTCAGCTTAAAGCCGCCACACTTCGACTTTCTGATTGAGCCACACTTCCTTGTGATCCCTACCCTAACTAGCCCTATACATTTCTGGTTTCCTATTACCCTATTTATATTTAGGGACTTTATTATTCGAAATTTGGTTTCCATTGTCTTGTATTTGTCGAAACGTGCGTGTTATCGACTACTTAGTTTTATGTATTTTAAAGCACACTACTATTATCCTTATTTTTCCAGTAGCGCAACCTTACACCGCGTATATTTGTGTTCCATGTTCCTTATTTTCACTATGTGAGTCTCTAAGTTATTTGATCGATATATTATCCTAAAATGTTTTAACCTACTGACTAGTTTTCACTATATTATTGTCGTTACTTTATTTTCGGGTTTTGTACCTATGAATACTATATAAATAGTTGAGCCTTATACCTATTATTTCTGCTTGCTTTTAATAGGCTTAGATATGCACATACTTGGGTTTCGACTTTTATCGAGTACGCCTCGAATAATATTGTTCGTTATTGTTGTTATTTATATTTCCGTATTTATATTTGTTCTTACATATTTATAACTTCAAATTTCTCCGTCCACATATTTCTAGTAAATCTTTATGTGTTAGTTTGCAATATAATAGTTTTCGCCTATGTTTGTATAACTTATCGTTTATTTTAAATTTCGAGAACGAAATTTTTGTAAGGGTGGTATGATGTAAGACCCGGTTCTTTTATACGCCTAAAATCCGTATTTCCCTTTTTAAACCAAATTTTGTTATTTAATTATTTTAATAAAACCCAAATCCCATAGTATCCAAAATTGTCCCAAATTATTTCCTTCAGCCGGCCTCTTCCTTTTGTTTTACTTATTATTATTTCTGTTCCGGCCCAACCCACTTTTTCCTCAGCTCATTTCTTTTAGTGAGCCCATTCCCTATTTACAAAATTTAAGTTTCCCTATTATTCTTAAAACTCCAGTCTATTCCATTTTTCCTATTAAAATTTTTATTTTTGACCGAGCCCCAGCTTTCATACTCAGCCCATTCTCTCTTTTCTACTCAATTTTTCCTTGCTTTTCCCTCTGGACCATCTTCCATCCCTTTCTATTATTTCTTTGAAATTTATTGTGTTGGCCCAGCAGCCTCCCCAGCCCACTCCCTTTAAATTTTTCCATTCTTTTTCTCTTTAAAATCACCGGCCATTTCCCCCAGCCCACTTCTCAGCCCGACCCCCTCTTCTTATTTATTTTTTTGTTGTTTAAAATCTTGGCCCGGCCCAGCTCGCGCCCCCAATCCAACCCGACCCGGCCCGCTTCGCCACTTCTCGTCTTCCCCAACGGCTACCCCCGCGTTTCCCGCCCATTTTTGTTCGTGGCAAACCCACTTCCCCGAGGCTTTTCCCCATCGAGCCACGTCGCCGCGCCATGCCGCACGTCCCCGCGACCTCGACCACAACTCCCTCGAGCTCCCCGTCAAGTCAAACTCTTCTCTCCCTCTCACTCTCCACCCCACTCCCTCCTCTCTCTCTCGAAAACTGCCGAGCCTCGCCACCGCCGTCGACGACGACGACTATGACCCCCTAGTCCTTCTCCCTCGCATCTCTCTCCTCTTCATACCCTACTCCACTCCATCTCACTCACCTCCTCGTCCCCTTCCCTCGTCGTCACCCTTCACCGAGCACTCCTCACTGCACCCACCCAAGCTTCTCACACACCCCTACCGCCGGCCACCCCAGAGCCACAGCGACCACCCCTGCAAACTCCAGAACACTGACAAACCCCAAGCACCTAGCCTACCGCCCCACGCTGCACCAGGCCACCACTTTTCCGAACACTGCCTCGACAACCCTCTGGCCGACCCCATCACCTCAGCAAGCTCCTCCTCGTGCATCAACTTCCTCGTCCCTCCATCGTCGGAACTCGCCCCTCCAAGCTGCAGACCCCTGCACACTGGAACCCGACGCCAGCGCAACCACCTCACTCCAAAACCCGAGCCTCGCCCCGGGTTCCTGCCCCCTTGCCGTGCGCCTCGCTGTCCCTTCCCTCCGGAGCCGACCATCTGCGACACCTTCTCACCGCTACAGCAAGCAACCCCGCCACCATCGACGCCTTTCCGTCGCAGTCGCAGTCGAGCTTGAGCCTAGTTGTCGCCGTGCCGTGTTCGTGACGCGAACGTGCCATTGCCGCTGCCGTGCGTCGCCAGAACGTCTCCAGGCAAGTATTTTACTTGCTTACATGCTATATACTCAAGTTAAAATTTTAGATTTCTCATATTATAAAGTTACAATTTTAGAACAATAGTGTGCCATACCTGTTCGACGTGTGTTCTCAATGAAAATACTCATCAAATTTGACGGAACTAAATGGTATAGTTTGGCCTGTATGGCCGTGAACCTAGTGTATGAATTTCGTTGGATAATATGACCGTTAACGACTAAAATGACTACCCCCAAGTTTACTAGTAAAACTGGAATTTTATTGTACCTGAAAACCGTTAAAATTACCATAAATTATATACACAATGGAATGATGCGTTCGAGGGCTCAAATCGAATCCAACTCGACAAACTTTAACCCTATACTAGTTTCCAGATATTCCTGTACTTAAACTGTGACGATAATTGGATCGGAATGCGACTCTGGACTGCAGTCCAGAGCGACTCCAATTGTGGCTTGCTGTTCCGTATTGGGTACCACAAGTTTTCCTTAACTCGTAGGTTGCGGAACTCCACTGTTTATTATAGGTAAATCTGTTATCTAGAAAATTCAAGTGATTTCATCCTATTTCGTTATCGTTTGTTAATTAATCTGTAATTTAAAAGATGGGAACGTATAACAGTCTCAGCTGGATCAGAATTGACATATTAATATTAAACAGTGTATAACTCCTGACCTGCAGATGCGATTGAAGATCCGTCTATTGCGTTGAAAACCTTACTGAAAACCCTACATTTCATTCAACTGTAGCATCGCTAAAATCTGATCCTAACTGGGATTAAAATGCGTTGCGAAACGGATTTCTGATTCTGAAACCAGATTTCCAGCCGTGAACGCTTAAAATGAAATGGCTATAATTAATGATCCTGGAACCCGATTGGCATGAAACTAAATTCGATGGATAGATAACTGAACATACTAATTATTACCTGTTCATCATTCTGCTAAATTGTAACCGTATGATTTATGATAAATTGTACAAGTGGTAGATTATTGATTCAGGACATCCTAAACATGCTTTATATATTGTTTATGCATCGTATCATACACATGTCATTGCATTGATAACATAGTGATAACGTGCATTACCCAGTGTTAGGTATTAGTGATGATTGTGGCAAGTACGTCAGTGTTCGTGTATCAGTGAATAAGTGAAAGTGATACGTACTTATACACAATCAGTGACCCTTATTATTATATTGCATTGTCGACGTCTGTGGGACACGTGTACGTGTGACTATAAGTGGAATGGGAAACTTATGGAAGCTCTTGCACGGGTGTCACAGATAAGGCACCAGACACTGCCATTTATCTTAGGTATTAGTCGGGATGTGCTTGATGGAGGTCCTGCTTCCAGTTCCCCCGCAGACTTGTCCCAGACCGATTGGTATTTAGGGTTATGGTTAGCGTTTGATGTAGACCACGGGGTGTGGGGTAGTTTAAGTGTGAGTTCAACAGAATCTCGGGAGTCCCATGCCGGCTTATATATTTAGGTAGATATATGGAGATTTACAGGGTATGTAATTATCACCGTGATATACATGTTGGGCCCGTGGTCCCTTGCCCTTGGGTTCTACCCTTGGGTGGAGGACACTCGCGAGAGGTTGACTCTCACACTTGGACTGACGATAGGTTTAGTGACCTGTACAGTGAGACTTAGAGACTGATAGGGATACTGGCATTGATATATCTTACTTACTGTGTTGATATACGTGACATATCATTCTACTGTTTTTACCGTTCCGCTGCATTGATTACTGCATGTTTATATCCATACTGCCATTGATCTACTGTTATACATAACTATTATCACTGTTAGAATTGTCACATGATTTTATGTATTATATTGCTATTGTGTCGCTCTGACGACCTGAGTATGCATGCTCAGTGTGAAGAGAAGATTTAGCCTGGACCAGGACTAGACGTATATCACAGACACCTCGACTTGCTATCCAGAGTTATATTCCGTTTGTTTCCCCTCAGGCCAGTTCATTTTACTGTTTTGTTATAGTTACTGCATTTCTCATTACCTGCGCATTATTTACTGTTTACCATGAAAAACTAGAAGCCGAAGTGTGACTACGGCAGGACATTTCCTTGACCGTAGGAGCATGGCTGGCCTTGTCTACCCCTCGTATTCCGTATTTTGGGAAGCGGGGCGTGACATATGTCGTCGATAAATACAGCGACAAACGTGTCTAAGTACTTTGCAAACACCCTATTCATCAAGTCTATGAATATCGCTGGAGCATTGGTAACACCGAACGACATCACAAGGAACTCATAATGTCCGTATCGGGTCCTGAAAGCCGTCTTGCATACATCCTCGGCTGCTAATCTGATCTGATGATAGCCAGAACGGAGATCCAACTTCGAAAATAAATTGGCCCCACTTAGCTGATCGAAAAGGTCGTCGATGCGCGGGATTGGGTACTTGTTCTTTATTGTGACTTTGTTCAGCTCCCGGTAATCTATACACATTCGCAGAGATCCATCTTTCTTCTTCACTAACAGAGTTGGTGCACCCCACGGTGAAACACTCGGCCGGATAAATCCTTTCTCTGGGTGTTCTTCAATCTGCTTCTTCAATTCTGCCAACTCAACCGGTGCCATTCTGTACGGGGCCTTGGAAACTGGTGCTGTACCTAGAGTCAAATCGATCGAGAATTCCAAGACGCGTGGAGGTGGTAGACCTGGAAATCCTCAGGAAACACATATAGAAAATCCTGAACAATCTTTGGGGCTGCGCTCTCATCAATCTCCATAGCTAACAACTCCTTTGTCTTAGCTCTATACTTGGCTGGCTCCAAAGATTCGCTCCCGCCTTCGAAAATAAACTCTGGGTGATTGGGAATGCGGAAGATCACATTACTTGCTCGGCAATCAATAACTGCATGGAAGGTACTCATCCAATCCATCCCGAGAATTGCGTCATAAATGTCTGTCCCGATCAAAAGGAAATTCGCATAGAATTCCCTGCCACACATTACAACCGGACATGATTTACATTCTCGACTAGATATTATAACGCCATTACCCTTATGTATCTCCCAGCCCTTGGTTAGTGGTTCATGTGGTATGGAGTGTGTATCAACGAAATGCTCAGATATAAAACAGTGCGATGCTCCAGAATCAAATAGTACTCTAGCTGGCAAGGAATGTACGAGTAGAATACCTATAACAACTTCTCCTGAAGCCTTTGCCTGCTTGGCGGTCAAGGTGAAAGCCTGTCCCTGACCGCGGCCTGTGTAGGGTTGCCTTTGTTTCTGTGACCTCTGTTGCTGTGGTCCAGAACCTCCCTGTATTTCTGCTCGCTCGGGGCAACTGCTAATCATGTGCTGACTGGATCCGCAAATTAAGCACTGTCCCTTGGCGCGGCGACGGTTCTTCTGGGTATGCCCATCTCTATTGCAGTAGCCGCAAACTACGTTCTGTCTTTGGGGGTGGTGCTGGGGCACGAACGAACGCTTCATCTGTGTCGTTCCAGGCCTGTGAACTGGTATGGCTCCTCGAGAAGGTGCATGGGTACGTGCTGGAACGACTGGGGGCTTCCTGAACTTGTTGATCAATTTCTCCTGAATTCTCGCCGCGTTGAGTACCTGTGCAAAGGTCTGCAACTCCAGTGACGTGATCAACCGCTACAGCTCGAAATCAAGTCCCTGCAAGAAGCGTCTGGCCCTGGTGGCCTCTGAAGCGACCATGTACAGAGCAAATCGGCTCAGACGGTTGAACTATGCCGCATATACGTCCACGGGGAGGCCATTCTGCTTCAGTAGAATGAATCTTTCCTCCATCTCTGCCTTGGCGGTAGAAGAGAAATAATAGTCCAGAAAGCAGTAATTTGCTCCATTCGATTGGCCTGTCTAGCCTACTTTCTTCCACTGACCACCATGTACTGCTTCATCTTCCAACTGGATCTTTATCACATTCGCTTTATCCTCATTTGGTACCCTGGAGGCCGTCAGTAAGTTCTCCATATTCACCAGCCATTGCTCGGCCTCGAGTGGCTCGGCTAGCCCTGTAAATGCAGCTGGATGCAACCTCCGGAAATCTAATACGGTGCCAGCCCTGGCAGAGTAAGCTGGTGGAGCAGTGCCCTCGGGGGTAGTAATGAGTGCGGAGGGTCCGCCTGCAGCGGTAATAGCCCTGAGTCCCTCGGCGAGCAAGTCCGTCTTCCTCTCCTGAGCTTCTGCGAGAGAGGTCGGTGCACTAAGTATCCTTTCCGTGCGATCCTGAGAACTTGAGTCCGAGGAGTGGTCGTTCGGGAACGTCATATCGTTGGAAGATATTAAAAAGGATATGATTAGATACAAGGATGAAAATCAGGAATAGTGAAGCGAAAATAATGTAATATAGTGTAGTTAATGTTATCCCTTACTATTAAACACGGCTCTGATACCAACAAAACCATATCACGCCCCGCTTCCCAAAATATGGAAAACGATGGATGACTAGGCCAGCTATGCTCCTACGGTCAAGGAATAATCCCGCCGTAGTCACACTTTGGCTTCTATCATTACATGGTAATCGGTAAATAAAGCACAGCAGTAAAGGAAATACATCACTAAATTATTACATCAAATTCCTTTGTTCTCAAATTACAAATAAACAAGAAAAGAACTACTAACCAAGTTCGAATACACGATCTCTTCAGGGAAAGCAGAAAAGAAGAAAAAGATACTCCTGACTAAATCTCCGCTAGCTTGAAGGGTAAATCCGACTCCTGCGCTGGTTCTTCCTCGAGGTCTGAGCATGCATACTCAGGTCGTCAAAGCGACGTAATAGCAATATTATAATATTGACATGGAACAGGCAAATAAGATAATAACAGTGAAAGTAAAATGCGGATAATCACTATGTCACTAAATGATGCAAAGTATGATCTGTGTCCCTATCAGTCTCTAAGTCATGTTTGAAATCGAATAGTGGAAAGGAGGATCATGTTTAACGGGAGTCTCGTACATACCCGAGACAACAGCCCACACGCCCGGGACATAACCTTGTCAGCCGGATCGCAAGATCCTACCTAATATATATAAAAATCGCTGTTCGAATGATCATCCTCTAAAACACGGTCCTCACTAAATACGACACTCTTTCCACTTCGATTTTCCCTTTTCCCCAAATTTACACTATTGATGATTATGATTTAGTCGTGTACAAGTATGCCCCAATAACACGGTTTTATCACTGTTCACTGTATTATTCACTGTCATGAATCATTCACTTTTCCATTGGCGTACTTGACACTCCTAAACCAATACCATTCAAGCACGATAATGCAATTTCCACTGAATAATAACGCGCACTAACACTATGTATATGGAAATTGGGTAAGGTATGTATATTTATGCAGTTAACAAGTCATGTGTGATATGAACAATTATGCACGTCATAAGCTTACAAAGATTGCAGTAATTCATATGCTCAGAATTTAGTAAAACGATACAAATACGGTAACAAGTACACTCTGTCGGCAGTTCAGCAAAATTTGTTTCAGTACAATCGGATTTCTGGTATTCAAGTTACAGCCGTTTCAATTTAAGTGCTCGCTGCAGGAAATTCAGTTTCTTAACTGAACATCCGTTTCGCGGCACAATTTTCACCCAGTTGGGATCAGAATTTAGCGACACTACAGTTGAATAAAATATAGGGTTTTCAATAGGGTTTCCAACTCAATAGAAGGATTCTCAATCGCGTCTGTACGTCAGAAGTTATACACTGTTCAACACTAGGGTATCAGAGTTTCTGCTTAGGACTGCTAGACGTCCTGTTCTTTTAAATTGCAGTTTAAATAGTAAATGACCATAAAAAGGGGTGAAATCACTTGAGTTATTTAGCTGACAGTTTCATATTCAATAAAGTGTAGGGTTCCGCAACATACAAGTTCAGGCGTTAAAGTAGTAAGCACTACGAGATAGAAATCAACAACCGGTGCACTTATCATATTTTCTGCTCTGGACTGCAGTCCAAATCCGCTCTCCGAATCATTTCTTATCATATTTTCAGTACATAAACACTTAAAAACTTATATATGGTTCCAGTTCGTCGAGTCGGCTTCAATTCGAGCCTTCGAACACATCATTTCAATGTGTGCATAATTAATTATGATTTTAACAAGTTTCAGGTGCAGGAAATTCTCAGTTTTTATGGGTATAATTGGGGGTGATCGTTTAAGCCAGTTACAATCATATTTTTCAGTCAAATTCTTACACAATGTTCATTGCCACACGGGCCAGCATATATGATCAAGTTCCGTCAGTTTAGTGAAAGGTTTTCGTTCAGACTCTACGTCGAACACATACACTATTTTAAGTCGCACTAAGTGTTTATGTGGAATTTAGCGGTATTTCAAGTTTTTGTAAAACAAATAGCATGAAGCAAGTAGGTAACTTGCTTGGAGACGCTTTGGCGACGCACAGCAGCAGCAACGGCACCAACGTGCGACGAACGACACGGTTTGGATTCACGGCCTCGGCTTGCGTTTCGGGTTCGTCGTCGGAGTTGTCCGGGGATGGTTCGCGATCGCTGGAGGTGGAGTGTGGTGTTGTGGGTCTCCCGGGGTGTGCTGGGGTCGACGATGGTCGGCGGTGGTCGCTCCGGCGATGGCGCGGCGGGGGTTCGGAGCTTGGTGGTTTAGGTTTGTGAGAGAGAGAGGTAGCGGGGGCTCGGGTTTGAAGGTGATGGGGATGATGCTGAGGGTGTAGAGGTCGATGAGGTGGTTCAGGGTAGTGGGGAGCTCGCCGGTATGAGGGTGCAGGTGGTGGCCAAGGTGGTGCAGGGGAGCTCGGCGTTGGCTGAGAGTGGTGAGGAGGTGTTAGGCAAGGGGGCTTGAGTTCTGGAAAGAAGACAGCGAGAGAGGAAGGATGAGGGGGTTGTAGTCGTCGTCGTCGTCGAGGGGAGCGGGGTGCAGGGGCTCGAGGCTAGGGTTTTCTGTAGAGAGAGAGAAGAGGAGGAGTTTGAGATCGAGAGTGTGAGGGAGAGAGGAAAAGGAGTTTGAGGGCTCGAGGAGTCGTGGTGGAGGTCGTGGGCACGCAGTCGAGGCGTGGGCGACGAGCGCGGAGACGTGGGTTGCTCGGGGATGTGGGTTCGTGCAGGGGAGAAAACAAAAGGAGCGGGAAAATAACGTGGGGAAGAAGAAGTTAGGGCACGGGCCGGGTCGGGTTGCTTAAGGTGTGGGTTTGGGTAATGGGTACGGGCCGGGATTTAACTTTGGGCCGGGGAAAGGAGAACGGGCTGGGCTGATTTGGAGGGGGGAATATATATATTTAGTTTTGTTTTTCAGTTGGGCTGGGGGATGTATTGACTGAGGATTTTCGTTTAATTAACTTTTTTAAATTTTGTTTGGTTTTGGTTTTAATTTAAGTGTTTGGACTGGGGTTTAAAGGTTTTGGGCTTTAGATTTTAAAGGTTTAGAAAGATTTAAATACGACAATCTAGCAACCAATTTCCTACAAAATTACGAGGAAAAGGAAAAGGGAAATATAGAAAAGATTTTCATTGATGGAAACGGGGATTTACATCGGTCGTGCCCCAAACAAATAATATACAAACAGGCAGTGACGGCAGTCCACATGACGGATGCTCATCCTATGATATCAAATGTACAAATAAAACTAAACCGTACTATCATTGTATCCAAGATATCCACCACGACGAATCCTCAACAACACAACACAACACAGAACATCAACGTGAATGCCACGTTCGCAAACCCGTCTAAAAGAACTATAGCAATTAGACAAGTTGTACCGCTCGAATGACATTCACGGTCGTAGATAGAAATGTAATGTACTGTAAACTTTAAACAATGCTAGAAAATATCGAGTTCGAAATAACCCCGAATATCCCCCAAGCAACTAGATAAAACCATATCAAAACTGGGCTAAACAAACAACACCACTAAACCAACATTCCAGAGACCAGAGCAGAACCCAAATACGAAGTCCAAACTCAGTGAAATGGCCGACCTGGCCGGTTTTAAGAGCAATGTGCTCGGTTTTTTAAAGGTGGATTTGTCTCGTATTTGATCTGTGGTCTAGTGGTCAGGTCAGTAGTCTTCTGCGGTTACTAAAAATTTTTAGAAGACCATGAAAAATTTGATAGAAACTGGAATGTCGTGGGTATTGATTTGGGGTTGTTTCGGTTTTGATACTTTAATATTGTCTAAACCAACTAGTATGCAGTTAATGGCTTGGCTCCGATACCATGTAAGGCAACACCAGCGCCCCGACCAACTTTCCGTGGACAAATGCGGAACAAAAACTTTTAAAACTTGGCGCTAACGTAACCCTAAAACCTGGATCGTGCCATTAACCCTATACTAGTTAACTGTAAAGAGTTTAGAGAGGTTATACCGATTGATCCGTGTCCTTCGGTCTTCAACCTCTGTCCTTGACTTGTCGCGGCTGCCTCGACGAAGTTTGCTCTCCGGTCTTGCTTGTCGAATAGGATTCACGTCGAGAATTCTTTATACGGGCTCCCGCTTCAAAAACCGAAGCAACTCAAGTATCCATTTTGCTAGCCTAGATGCCAAAGATGAAGTAGAGAGTGTGTGTGTGAATGCTTTGTCTCAATACACCCTAGGTTGCTCAACACATGAGACATGTTAGGGTGGAGGTGAGAGAGTTGCCATGGGTGAAGAAGTGAGCACAAGACTTGGCATTTGAAGAAGAGAAAAAGGCTCTGTAGTTTTTCTTTATGTTAAGTTGTTATCTCTTTTGTGAAGTGAGCACAAGAAAAACCAAGGCTCTAAAAAAGAACTGCCTCCTTCACAAAATATCCACAACAAATATCTCAACACAAACAAAAACCAAGCAAGCCCCAATACCATGAGTCACAGGTGAGCACATGCACCATCAATGCCAATTTCCAAGACTTTCACTCACAATTTTCTCACAATTAAACATTTATCCAAATGTTTAATACAAAAAGAATAAATGGCAACCCAAAAGTAAACTTGTAACGGGTTATAAGAATACCCCTCATCTGTAATACATACCCGCATTCGTATTCCGACTGAATACGAATACAAAGAGACGAAAGTAATCCAATAATATAATACTAGGATCCGGCTTAAACCAAAGCCCACTAATATTATCCGTCCGAACATGATCCGTTCACAAGTGCACGTATATGTTCGAACCCTGCCATAAAACCATACGGCATCTACAACATTTCGCCCGAACTTGGGAAACTCTCTGTGTAGGACTCTAAAGACTCGTCAATACGCTGGCAGTGGGTTTAACCAAAAGCACATTAGTGGCACTAGCCATACGTAACGACTGCCCAGGTATTGAGCGAAAAGGAGGCCGACGAGCAAACTCATCCTGAAACCCTACCGAGCCTGACAGTGACAATATCCGTACAGTCCGGTCCGTTCGTCTATGAGTATCGCATATCGGGTCTAGTGGATGGATAAAGTCAGACCCCTAATAACATGATATTTAGTGTCGGTATGAAGCCCATCACCACCTGAGAAACTACTGATCTGAATCAGTAATTCTCGATTACCTTGGCTAAAGATTTCTGGTGATGGCCATCCGTGCACACCGCGACCTCTACCCCCAATACCGGGAGAGACGAATCCCCTGACGATCCGCTCACTGCCTCCATGTGGCTCAGGACTGTACCCAACTAAAACCTGTTTGCACGACTCCTTTGAGCCGTGGTAGGCTAGTAATCAAAGCACAGTGGGAACTCACACGAGAAAAATGACTATCTCAGGTCGATAGACTAACCTGTACACATGTCACCAGGGAACTGCTATCTGACAATAGGTATAATACCAACTAGTATGTTCCCGGCGAGTCCGTCCGGTGTACTCATAACCCAATGAGCACCTTAAAACTATCTTAGGTGGACCAACTGACACCAATGGCTTGTGAGACCGGCCATCGCCCCTCGTCGAGATCTCGATCCGTATACACTAGTCTACTAATGGAGTATGATGCCCAGTCTCAAAACTCCCACGACTAGGGACACTTTAAGGATGTGCTTATAAACCACCCAACTCTCACGTATATGATCGCCATCATACTGCTGGTAGTCAAGCAAGAATCCTATAGGCTCTATCAACATTTAATAGTGATCTGTAATGTCACCTGAAGTATGTACACGATGATAAAGATAAACCAGATAGCATACTATCATCTCGAGTAAGACTGTTCTGCTGGTATAAGTTCTCCCTCAATCATTGCAATCATATGCCTTCGATCCAATAATTGACTTGAGGGCACTATAGCCAACACGGAGCTCTGCAATCTTCGTCGCCTCAAGCGCCGCCTTGGTCTCCCTCTTGCTGGCGTCCCTAGCCTTCTTCATCAGGGCATAGTGCTTGCCCATCTCGTACAACTTGGCCTTGATGGCGTGGTGGGACTCGCTCAGAAGTCGGTGGGACTCGCTCAGAAGTCGGTGGGACTCCTGACACTTGGAGACCGTTAGCTCCCAGCGGCCAACCGAGTTTCGAGGGCGGCCGTCTTCTCCTTCTCCTGCCGCAGCTGAAGGCGCAGATCCTCTGCCTCTGAAGACGATTCCCCCGCCCTCCTCATGGCCATGGCAATCTTCTCGGACTCCATGTTGACGATGAGGGCATAGTGTTGGAGGACCTGAAGAAAGCAGCAAATGGATTTAGAGGTGTTCAGACTAAGAAAGGGCACTTAAGATAATACTTAAACAGATACCAACCTAAACTGCCTCTTGAGAAATGGCGGCCACTTGGGCCTTCAGGGTCCCACGGGGGATTTTGGCACTAGCCGATTGCTCCATGTCAGCGAGCAAGCTGTTGGTGACGGAAAGCCCGAAGAAACCATGAAGCAGACATCCCCCTCCTGCACGGGAATCCCCTCAGGGATCTCAGTCGGCGGCACGCGGGAGACCGCCCTTTTCCACTTAAGAGGAACCTCGGCGCCTTCCTCCTCCTCCTCCTCCCTCGCCCGGGGCGCCGGGTCTCACGCTTTCTTCTGGCTGCCCCCGCAGTGGTCATCGGAGGCTCGGGGTGATGCGAAAGGCCTCACCGATGGTGATGGTCTCGGAGCTGAGCTCGGGCTGGCTCGGGATATGGTCATGCCCCCAACCTTCTTTTGGGACGTGGTAGCTATGGCGGCTAGGATTCTGGATCGGTCTATTTGTCCTACAAACGAAGAATACACAAAAAGTTTAGTGATGCAAGAAAGGCAAAAGGAAACTATTCAAGTCTAAACAGATCATACAAGCTCCTAACTTACCCACGAAATGCGCGGGGCTGAGCCCGGCCCAGCTAAGGACTTGCTTGGAAAGCAAGACGTCGGCCCACTAGATCGGCTCCCACATGGACACTACCCTTGCCTCAGGAGAGGACGACTGCTTCGCCCTCAGGCAGTGGGCCCTGTGCCACTATACAGGTATAGGCCAATCCTCGCCCTCGGGTGGCCCGACGAATACAAACTTCTCATTCCATTCATGAATGGAAGAAGGAACGACTACTACTCCCGACCCGGTCGTCCCTCCCTTACATTTTTTGAAAGAAATATACACCCAGCTCGGCTTATCCTTATGGATGCTAGGGTGATTTTTGTAACAGAGGAAGTAAGTAAGAGGGTCAGGCTGAAAGGGATGTTGTCAAGTTTCAACCGGACCAGAAACCTGAGAAGAATTCTCCACGAGTTCGGCATTAGCTGGCCCGGGACAAGTTGGAAGCAACGAAGTATCCCACATACTTCGGTTAGAAAGGGCAGAGGCATTCCAACCCAGAATGCATCCAAGTATAGGGCAATCTCCTTGCTCTACACCTGATCCATTCTCTCATCCTCCCTAGCTAAACAAAGTGAATAGCTAAGGGAAATGTGGAAGCGAGCCCGAATCTCAGTAAGCTCATTTATGTTTCTCAAGATGGAGGGCGCATCGCGAGCGTTCCCGATGCGTACTTTAGAGGCCCTTGCCGTCGCCTGGCGACGAGCGGCGTGGGTAGCCCTAACTCTATAGAGGGAACCCAGCGCAGATGGAGCAGCCAAAGAGGCGGGAGAAGACACCCTGGACTCGGCTCCAACAACTGGAACCTCATCGCCCGACTCAACCCTGACAACTTCTACAGACTCTTCAGAGAAAGCCATCTAACCTGATTCAAAAGGAAGGTTTAGTCGAGAAAAGGTGCAGGAGATCTGATCTAAAAGGGAGGAATTGTAACGTTCTAGAAATCGTTTTGTGTTTGTTTCTGTTTTTGGGTGAAATTCGTCGGTATTTTCAGTTTTATACCGATTGTGATCAAACGGCCATATCGACTTGCCAGCACCTAGTTTTGATAAAATAAAGCTAGTGCGCACACTTTGGGAGTATATGTGACGTTTTGGTCCAATTTGAATTTTTCCCATTTTTAATGTTATTTTAATCCGGTTTGCACATTTTTGGAAATCTTCTCTTTTCAACTTTTCTTAAAAATTTTCTTAAGTAAACTTAACCACATAGTGAATGATTGTGTGGCCATGGATTTAAAGGGAAAAAGAAAAGAAAAGAATAGAAAAGAATTGAGAAGAAGGTGCATGTATGTTGACTTTGTGTGTGAGTGCATTAATTTGCATTTAGTGTTAGGAATTGCTTGGAAACTTCCCTCTCTCTCTCCTCCCTCTCTCTTGGCCGAGCCTCCTCTCCCCTCTACTGCCCTTATTCATTTCCCATCTCATTTCTTCATAATTCCTTCACAAATACTCAAATTCTTCACAAGTTATCACAAAATCCCAATTTTCTTCACTTCATCTCATTTTTCTTGCTTGGAGCATGCAAGCTTGGGTTCTTGGTGTTCTTTTGTGTAGGTAAATTTCTCTATCTGCTCTTTATGTGTTTTTAGTATAGCTTTGCTAGTTAGATTCAGTTTAGAATGTTTAAATTAGGTTTTGTCGTGAAATATCGTATTTTAGTGTCGGTTTGTGGTTTCTAGGACCTGCTGTGATCCGGAGTGTTTACTGAAAAATTAAACATAGTGGTAGTATTGTACTAGGGAACCTAGAGCACCACCTAGGAGACGAACCCCAGGCCACCGACCAGGGCCGGCGACGGCTGAAGGAGGGGCCGGCGACGCCGGCCATAGTGAGGAGTTAGGGTTTGGGTTTTCCTGTGTAGGTGTCTGCTGTGGTTAGGGTTCCTCTGGTCTTATTGATTTGTTTAGTTTTCACAGTAGGCAAAATCTGGGATCAATTGGGTAGTTTCTAGTGTTTCGTGTCCGCGCGATACGTGTTACGACACGGGTCGTGCAGTTTTCGTGGTTTCGCTCTTAAGTTGTTTTCGTCGTGTCGCTACTCTCGTTAGCTACGATACGAACACTTAAGAGGTGGTTGTGAGTTGTTGGGTCGGTTAGATGTAGCTTGTTCGTGTTTTAGAGTTATTATTAATATTTGTATTTGCTTGTTGTTTATATGTTGCAGGTTCGCAGGCGGAGACTACGGACACTGCCACAGGGAGATTCAGGTGGTAGACTTCATCTAGCTTGGAGTGTGGGTGAGTAGATTTAACATCTACAGGAGAATCGCCCGCATAGCGTTATGCGTCTGGGCTAGAAATCTTTACCTTGTCGCATATTCTATGTCATGTTTAGAATTTCGCAATTACCTTACTGCTTAGTGATAGTTGTGATTGGACTAGTATCCTTAGGACACTGCACTATTATTGACGGCTCAGATTGCGAGAGCACTGATTGTATGCCACACACACCGTCAATAATTGCCATGTCATACACAACCATATTTTAGAAATGATATTGTATGGTTAGGGACATTGTGACTTTGATACATATTTCTTATCGTTTATAATTTAGACTTGACATGCTAGTTCCTGTTTACCTATAGGGTTTTGTACCATTAGTATTAGGTACATATACACCTAGGGACATAGATACAGGTGTACTTGCATTTCATACTTTACTTATACCTGATAGGTATATCATATCATCATGTAGGTAGATACCTATATTTCTGCTTTACCATTCATGTATTCATTTATATCTGGTGAATGCTATGTTGTTCTTTTATACGCTTTCATTACAGTTTTCATATTGCGTATATTTTATTCATGGATTATCGAATTGTTATATGGATTTTTCATGATGTTTTCTGGATTTGGGAACCGTGGTAGTTCATGAAATTATGCATACATTGAAAAACCTGGTTTTCTTGATATGATATTATAGCATCCACCATGAGATTTATCGGTTCTGATGTATACCCTACGCGAGGAAAGGAGGGATCCGTGTATGGGTACATGGTGGGGCCCGGAGGTACCCCGAAGCAAGAACGTTGTCGCAGTGAGTCGACATCGCAGTGAGGCGATGAGGCCTAGGGGAGCCATACTTTCCGGTGACAGGACCACTGACTCATCGGCTATCGAGTGGATACCGACGGGAGTCATGTGCGTATGGATACGTCGAGAGGCGAGGGGCAGAGCTAGGCACTCGAGCTCTCGGGATAGCGTATGATACGTACTTATCAGGGGGCCAGTCATGGAGACAGCACCTGATGGAACAGTATTTCTGTGTCGATGCTTGGCACATTGGTTTCATGATATTTCTAATTACTCTTTGTATATATAACAGGGGATTGAGCCGCTGTTATATATACCCTTACACCAATATTAGTGGAATGGGACGCTAATATATGTGTATTGCCCTCATCATATTTATTTATGTCATTATATTTAGGATGTTAGAATTGTACTGGAGATGTGATTCAGGATATAAGAGATATACCTGATATTGTACATACGAGAGATGTGAGATCCACTTGCTGTTGTACATTTGATATAGGTGAGATATACTGATATTGTACATACGAGAGATGTGAGATCCACTTGTTGTTGTACATTTGATATATGTGAGATATACCTGATATTGTACATACGAGATATGTGAGATCCACTTGCTGTTGTACATTTGATATATGTGAGATATACCTGATATTGTACATACGAGATATGTGAGATCCACTTGCTGTTGTACACTTGATATATGTGAGATATACTGATATTGTACATACGAGATATGTGAGATCCACTTGCTGTTGTACACTTGATATATGTGAGATATACTGATATTGTACATACGAGAGATGTGAGATCCACTTGTTGTTGTACATTTGATATATGAGAGATATACTTGATATTGTGTAGTTGAGGAGATGTGACACTTAGATGATATGAGAGCCAATTTGGGGGCTGATTTGAGGAATTGGGATTTGATTTGTCTTGCTGGATTGTGATCCTACCACGATGTCAGGATTCCGTGGAAATGACATACTTCACTTCATACCTCATCTTTATATACTTGTGCACTATTCCATGTATTAGGAGTACCTGTGAGTGTACCTTCATGAGTGTTGCACATTTACTTTCTCATATCCCCAGTGCATGATTATTGCATACCGTTGTCATATCATTATTGCTTATATATATTGGTGGTACTTTTAGTGTACTTTCCATTATTTCATACTCATATGACCTGTTATTACTGCAATTGACATATCTTAGATTCATGCTGTACGTACATTCTTGCGATTATCTGCATATGTTATTTACTATTCACGAGTTGGCAACTCACCCCCGTTGTGCCACAGGTATTGCAGGTGTTTCCCCAGAGTATTCGAGGCAAGCTATTCAGCTATTTGGCTATTCACCTATCTATCATCTTTTGGCTGCGGATACCACTTCGCCCGTTAGTGTGCAGTTTTGCCCAGGTGGGTTTTGTGGTTATCTGAGATTGTATTGTATATATTCGTTGTATCCTGTACTCTCCATCTACTAGCTGTATGTTGTGACTTAGAGACTTGGTGAGGACGATTTTGTATATATTGTGGATTTGTTGCTTTTATACAGTTTCCTTTCTTTTGTCTCTTATTTCTTCGCTACGGCATCGTATATCTGTTGTGGTGTTGTTTTCCGCCGTTGGGCGTGGATTTTGCTCCCGTTTGGGATGCTTTACTTTATATTTTTGTTGTACCCTTTTTGGGGGCTTGTTTTACAAAGGAGGTGCTGCCAAAATTTTAAAGAAAAAGAGGACTCTTTTAAAGAATTTGGGTTGTGATTTCAAATGTTTCCAAAACTTTTTATTATCTTTTCCGTATTTTTATGGTTTAGATTTCTGGGTTTTGGCTT
Organism: Agapanthus africanus; assembly: GCA_030015575.1. Classification (NCBI taxonomy): domain Eukaryota; kingdom Viridiplantae; phylum Streptophyta; class Magnoliopsida; order Asparagales; family Amaryllidaceae; genus Agapanthus; species Agapanthus africanus. The sequence continues at coordinate 13,182,306 of JASDDO010000022.1, forward strand.
TCTTTTACTGCGTTACGTCTGGAGGCGTTGCGTAGTATTAGGGCCATCACGTACCATTTTTGGGTCGTGACAAAGTTGGTATCAGAGCGTGGTTTTACCTTTCGGAGTGTAGGATGACCTTGGTATGATGGAGTAGGTAACCTAAGCGGAGTAACGTAGTGTGTGTATGTCTGCAGCATACTCACGATGCAATATTTCGCCTAAAGTGCCTAAGTACAAATTGCTTGAAATTCCTTCCTTGATGATTCATATCCTTGCGATTCGATTTCCTTGTTCTTATTGAATCCTATCTCTATTTATAGCCTTGTCGTCGATGACTATGGGGACTCAGAGTGATGCAGCGAGGGCCGAGGTCAGAGTTAGCTCGGGTGAGACGAGCACTGACCAGGATGGCACTCTTGTTGCACAGGTGCAGACGGTTTAGCCTTCGACAGATCAGCTCGCTAGGCTTGTGACAGAGATGCAGGACTTGCGCCAGACGATGAGATCATTAGTTGATGTCGTTCGAGCGCAGCGACAGGATGTTGTCACCCCAGTTAGACAGTTGTTCCTTGGGATCAGCATGCAGCAGTCTGTTACTTACGTAGCACCAGTGGATGTAGCCCCAGTCGACGAGACCCGTATTCTAGAGACTTTGCGAGTTCCAAGACAGTGGAGGACCCGTATAGGTGTGCCAGTCCAGGGACAGAGGTTCAGTCGTCATGACAGGTTTCGTGCACGTCATGGGAGTAGCAGAGGCATAGGACGTGGACAGACGTTCAGCTCTTATCCCCAGGGGGGTCAGTCTGACAGAGGAAGAGTTTTGACAGTTGTGGGTAGAAGGCAGACACGAGAGTTTGTTTCTACTCATCCGGACGCACAGGCGTCCAGTGAAGATTTGTCAGGTATCCTTGTTCTTGTTCTTTTGTTGTACTTGTTGGGTTTTTTCGCACTTTGTGCCGTGGTTGGGACGAGGATCGTGTTAGTTAGATCAGCCGTTTTGTTGTGTTAATTTCTGTCAGCGATTCTTTTGTTGCGCGACACGTATTTCAGTCGTATGCCAATCGGTGAGGAGATTTTGCCGTCATTGGATCCTTTTGGAGATGTTGGATTTGACGTTCTCCTATGCATGGATTGGTTAGCTACGTGTTAGGCGTCTGTGGACTACCGTGTGGAAACAGTCAGGAATTGTTTTCCCGGCGAGTCAGTTCTTGTTGTGCAGGTGGATAGTTGTGCCGCCTCTCACAGCTTGAATTCAGCCTTTTTCGCTAGTCAGCTTTGGAGGAGATGTCGTGGATTCTTGGAGTTCATTCGTGACACCGGAGCCACAGTAGATTTGTTGGACCGGTTACTTATCGTGCAAGAGTGTCCGACGATATTTCAGGAGAGCTAGTGAAATTCAGGGAGCTTAAGGATCTGCTGCAGAGTTGTTTGTTGGGAGGTTTGTGTGTCCGAGTGTTTCGCTTTTGGGAGCTCCTAATTCTGTTCGTCAAGGTGAAAGACGACAGACTTGTGGTTGTGGATTGATGGATCGTCAATTGAACCGGCTTACGGTGCGGATAGGTATCTTTTACCTTGCTTTGACGATTTCTTCGATCAGCTCCAGAGTGCGAGACTTTTTCTAAGTTTGTTTGGGATCAGGTCATCATTGTTGCGGGTTCGGAGTGGTGGCATTCCGAATACTGCTTTTGTGAGTGCTTCGGGCAGTTTGTGTGTTGGTGGTGTCGTTGGACTCGCCAATGCCCTAGCAGCATTCGTGGATATGATGCACCAGATTTCTTCAGGCCGTTCCTCGACCAGTTGCTGTTGTGTTTTGACGACATTCTGGTCTTTTCTTTGTGTCTTGAGGAACAGGAGCAGCACTTGAGAATTTGTTTTGCAGACATTGGTAGAGCCCAGCTGTTTGCTAGATTCTCGGAGTGTTCCTTCAGGCTTGTTTGTGTTGACTCCTAGGTCTTGTAGTTACGAGAGACGGTTTCGTATGGTTCCGAGGGAGATCGTGACCATACAGCTTAGGCCCAGACTTGTGTACGGACAGAGGTCCTTTGATTTTGGCTTAGCAGGTTTTTACCGCCGTTTCGTGCAGGATTACTAGAGTATTGTTGCACCGTTGACAGTAAAGACCAAGTAAGGAGGGTTCTTTTCTTTGGACTGAGGCATGTGTAAGGAGTTTTCAGCAGTTGGAGATTCAGTTAACAACTGCATCAGTCTTTCTTTGCTTTTGGTTCGGACGACCTTGTTGTCTAACTGTAGTGTTTCTTGAGTGGGCTCGAGGGTGTACTGGTGTGACATTACAGAGTCATCACTTTTGCTTCCCTACATTTGGAGGAAGTACGAGAAGGATATTCCACTCATGATCTGGAGATGGCCGCGGTGGTTTTGCGTTGGAGATTTGGAGACACTTCTTGTTTGAGAGTCGTGTCAGATTTTCCACGGACCACTAGAGCTTAATGTACATCTTCCTGCAGCGGACTTGATTGTTGTGATAGTCTTCTACAGATTTACATTTTTTGTGTGATCGTTGAGTATAGCTTAGCTCGTCTCTACGGAGGGGACAGCTTGTTCATGTCCGTGCCCGACCACCTCCCTTAAATCGTTTTTCGCGAGACACTGCCCGCCGGTGCTCGTCGTCAGAGATACTTGAGTATACTCGGCTGGGTAATGATTCGGAGACCTTGATTTGTGACAAGGTTGTGCTAAGTTAGGAATGCGTTTGTGTACCTGATGTTATCGGGTAGAGACGTGAAATCCTAGAGCAAGCATATCAGTCAACTCTCTATGTTCATTCAAGTTCCGCCAACATTGACGTGACTTGTGAGATAGTTACGGGTGGACAGGAATGTAAGGAGAAATTTCAGGTTTCGTTTCAAGGTGTTTTTCTTGTTGTGCGTGGTGTTAATTGTTTGCGGCAGTTGGGATCGTCACTCGCCATTGTAGGATACTTCTTGATAGCTGTTATCAGGAGACATTCCAATTGGCAACCTTTAGGTTTAGTCAGGTAGTGTCGATCACCAGTCTGTTTTTCTGACTCTGCGTGGTAGGATTTTGGACCTCAGCTAGTTTAGAGACTTCGGAGATGATCCAGTTGGTTCAGGTCAGGATGAGTAGCCCAGTGCAGACAGAGGTCATATGCCGACCATGTTGGTCGCAGATTTGAGTTCGCAGTGGGAGATCATGTATTCCTACGTACTTTTCCGATGAATGACATGTTGAGTTTTGGGAAGCTTATCCCAGGATTTTAGGTCCTTTTGAGATCCTTTAAGCGAGTTAGTTTTCGTAGCCTTTAGTTTGGCACTTCCGCCGAGATTATCGATTATTCACCCCGTTTTCATGGTGTTGATTTTTGCAAATACCTTCATGGCTTTTTCACATGATTCAGCACAGACCATTGGTTTGGACTCGATCTTTTCGTTCACCGGCAGCCATGTGTGTAAATGGTTCGGCAGGTGAAGAAACTTCGGTCAAGGGTCTTGCCATCTGTGGAGAGTTTTCTTGGACGTAGCTGTATAGTGAGGTGATCACTTGGGAAGCTGCGAGCGAGAATTGGGAGTTTTGTATTCTTCTCTTTGAAGGTATGCTTGGTGAAAATTTTAAATTCGGGGACGAATTTTTATAAGGGGGGAGATTGTAACGTTCTAGAAATCGTTTTGTGTTTATTTCTGTTTTTGGGTGAAATTCGTCGGTATTTTCAGTTTTATACCGATTGTGATCAAACGGCCATATCGACTTGCCAGCACCTAGTTTTGATAAAATAAATCTAGTGCGCACACTTTGGGAGTATATGTGACGTTTTGGTCCAATTTGAATTTTTCCCATTTTTAATGTTATTTTAATCCGGTTTGCACATTTTTGGAAATCTTCTCTTTTCAACTTTTCTTAAAAATTTTCTTAAGTAAACTTAACCACATAGTGAATGATTGTGTGGCCATGGATTTAAAGGGAAAAAGAAAAGAATAGAAAAGAATTGAGAAGAAGGTACATGTATGTTGACTTTGTGTGTGAGTGCATTAATTTGCATTTAGTGTTAGGAATTGCTTGGAAACTTCCCTCTCTCTCTCCTCCCTCTCTATTGGCCGAGCCTCCTCTCCCCTCTACCGCCCTTATTCATTTCACATCTCATTTCTTCATAATTCCTTCACAAATACTCAAATTCTTCACAAGTTATCACAAAATCCCAATTTTCTTCACTTCATCTCATTTTTCTTGCTTGAAGCATGCAAGCTTGGGTTCTTGGTGTTCTTTTGTGTAAGTAAATTTCTCTATCTGCTCTTTATGTGTTTTTAGTATAGCTTTGCTAGTTAGATTCAGTTTAGAATGTTTAAATTAGGTTTTGTCGTGAAATATCGTATTTTAGTGTCGGTTTGTGGTTTCTAGGACCTGTTGTGATCCGGAGTGTTTACTGAAAAATTAAACATAGTGGTAGTATTGTACTAGGGAACCTAGAGCACCACCTAGGAGACGAACCCCAGGCCACCGACCAGGGCCGGCGACGGCTGAAGGAGGGGCCGGCGACGCCGGCCATAGTGAGGAGTTAGGGTTTGGGTTTTCCTGTGTAGGTGTCTGCTGTGGTTAGGGTTCCTCTGGTCTTATTGATTTGTTTAGTTTTTACAGTAGGCAAAATCTGGGATCAATTGGGTAGTTTCTAGTGTTTCGTGTCCGCGCGATACGTGTTACGACATGGGTCGTGCAGTTTTCGTGGTTTCGCTCTTAAGTTGTTTTCGTCGTGTCGCTACTCTCGTTAGCTACGATACGAACACTTAAGAGGTGTTTGTGAGTTGTTGGGTCGGTTAGATGTAGCTTGTTCGTGTTTTAGAGTTATTATTAATATTTGTATTTGCTTGTTGTTTATATGTTGCAGGTTCGCAGGCGGAGACTACGGACACTGCCACAGGGAGATTCAGGTGGTAGACTTCATCTAGCTTGGAGTGTGGGTGAGTAGATTTAACATCTACAGGGGAATCGCCCGCATTGCGTTATGCGTCTTGGCTAGAAATCTTTACCTTGTCGCATATTCTATGTCATGTTTAGAATTTCACAATTACCTTACTGCTTAGTGATAGTTGTGATTGGACTAGTATCCTTAGAACACTGCACTATTATTGACGGCTCAGATTGCGAGAGCACTGATTGTATGCCACACACACCGTCAATAATTGCCATGTCATACACAACCATATTTTAGAAATGATATTGTATGGTTAGGGACATGGTGACTTTGATACATATTTCTTATCGTTTATAATTTAGACTTGACATGCTAGTTCCTGTTTACCTATAGGGTTTTGTACCATTAGTATTAGGTACATATACACCTAGGGACATAGCTACAGGTGTACTTGCATTTCATACTTTACTTATACCTGATAGGTATATCATATCATCATGTAGGTAGATACCTATATTTCTGCTTTACCATTCATGTATTCATTTATATCTGGTGAATGCTATGTTGTTCTTTTATACGCTTTCATTACAGTTTTCATATTGCGTATATTTTATTCATGGATTATCGCACTGTTATATGGATTTTTCATGATGTTTTCTGGATTTGGGAACCGTGGTAGTTCATGAAATTATGCATACATTGAAAAACCCGGTTTCCTTGATATGATATTATAGCATCCACCATGAGATTTATCGGTTCTGATGTATACCCTACGCGAGGAAAGGAGGGATCCGTGTATGGGTACATGGTGGGGCCCGGAGGTACCCCGAAGCAAGAACGTTGTCGCAGTGAGTCGACATCGCAGTGAGGCGATGAGGCCTAGGGGAGCCATACTTTCCGGTGACAGGACCACTGACTCATCGGCTATCGAGTGAATACCAACGGGAGTCATGTGCGTATGGATACGTCGAGAGGCGAGGGGCAGAGCTAGGCACTCGAGCTCTCGGGATAGCGTATGATACGTACTTATCAGGGGGCCAGTCATGGAGACAGCACCTGATGGAACAGTATTTCTGTGTCGATGCTTGGCACATTGGTTTCATGATATTTCTAATTACTCTTTGTATATATAACAGGGGATTGAGCCGCTGTTATATATACCCTTACACCAATATTAGTGGAATGGGACGCTAATATATGTGTATTGCCCTCATCATATTTATTTATGTCATTATATTTAGGATGTTATAATTGTACTGGAGATGTGATTCAGGATATAAGAGATATACCTGATATTGTACATACGAGAGATGTGTGATCCACTTGCTGTTGTACATTTGATATAGGTGAGATATACTGATATTGTACATACGAGAGATGTGAGATCCACTTGTTGTTGTACATTTGATATATGTGAGATATACCTGATATTGTACATACGAGATATATGAGATCCACTTGCTGTTGTACATTTGATATATGTGAGATATACCTGATATTGTACATACGACATATGTGAGATCCACTTGCTGTTGTACACTTGATATATGTGAGATATACTGATATTGTACATACGAGATATGTGAGATCCACTTGCTGTTGTACACTTGATATATGTGAGATATACTGATATTGTACATACGAGAGATGTGAGATCCACTTGTTGTTGTACATTTGATATATGCGAGATATACTTGATATTGTGTAGTTGAGGAGATGTGACACTTAGATGATATGAGAGCCAATTTGGGGGCTGATTTGAGGAATTGGGATTTGATTTGTCTTGCTGGATTGTGATCCTACCACGATGTCAGGATTCCGTGGAAATGACATACTTCACTTCATACCTCATCTTTATATACTTGTGCACTATTCCATGTATTAGGAGTACCTATGAGTGTACCTTCATGAGTGTTGCACATTTACTTTCTCATATCCCCAGTGCATGATTATTGCATACCGTTGTCATATCATTATTGCTTATATATATTGGTGGTACTTTTAGTGTACTTTCCATTATTTCATACTCATATGACCTGTTATTACTGCAATTGACATATCTTAGATTCATGCTGTACGTACATTCTTGCGATTACCTGCATATGTTATTTACTATTCACGAGTTGGCAACTCACCCCCGTTGTGCCACAGGTATTGCAGGTGTTTCCCCAGAGTAGTCGAGGCAAGCTATTCAGCTATTTGGCTATTCACCTATCTATCATCTTTTGGCTGCGGATACCACTTCGCCTGTTAGTGTGCAGTTTTGCCCAGGTGGGTTTTGTGGTTATCTGAGATTGTATTGTATATATTCGTTGTATCCTGTACTTTACATCTACTAGCTGTATGTTATGACTTAGAGACTTGGTGAGGACGATTTTGTATATATTGTGGATTTGTTGTTTTTATACAGTTTCCTTTCTTTTGTCTCTTATTTCTTCGCTACGGCGTCGTATATCTGTTGTGGTGTTGTTTTCCGCCGTTGGGCGTGGATTTTGCTCCCGTTTGGGATGCTTTACTTTATATTTTTGTTGTACCCTTTTTGGGGGCTTGTTTTACAAAGGAGGTGCTGCCAAAATTTTAAAAAAAAAGAGGACTCTTTTAAAGAATTTGGATTGTGATTTCAAATGTTTCCAAAACTTTTTATTATCTTTTCCGTATTTTTATGGTTTAGATTTCTGGGTTTTGGCTTTCTTTTACTGCGTTACGTCTGGAGGCGTTGCGTAGTATTAGGGCCATCACGTACCATTTTTGGGTCGTGACAGGAATGCCGAGCAATCTCTTGCAACGAAGGAAAATAATGGCGAAAGTGTTAACCCTGAGGGGGCTCCCTCCTATTTATACAACTCGAGGGGATGCATCCAACGGCTCTGATCGATTCCCGCCAAAACAAAGTGTCGCTTCTGCCAGCCGTCGAAGCCCCATGTGTCGAACGACCATTGGAGACGTCCTTTCGGCCGCAGGCAACAGCGCAACCTGTCGCATCCACCAATCCGCGTCGGAAATATAGGATGCGCCTCAACAGACGTGCGAACGAATCGACGCCCCCTCTTTAATGCACGATCCTTTCCCTGAACCCCTAATATCATCAAAGATGCGTAGAGATCCAAGCATCCAGGATACGCCACATGGGCTCATACGTTTGAATGGCGCAACTCCCCTACATCTAGTCGTCCCGGAAATCCGCACCAAAAGATCCTTGGCAGCAGACTGGGCCTGTAAAACCGATCAGACCACTCTCGACCCGACCCATAAATAGGTCGGGACGAGAGTGGGGGACTAATGATGATACTCGTAAGTGAGAATTCCCCAGATCATGACACGTGGCAGACGACGTGTCCCGGGGCTTACGGGACAGGAGTAAACACGATACTTTGAAGACATTCCTCGGGCCTCCGCCCCGAGGAACAACCCAGCCTTCAATGGCTTCTCAGAACACTCCTATGTTCGTCTTACAAATAACCATCGGCTCTCCTCTGAGCCCTCCTACGCACTGAGCTTTCTCAGCCTCCCAGCTCGCCTCCGAGCTATTACAGAACCGAGCTTTCTCGGTCCTCCACTCGTCTCCGAGCCTCCACCGAGCTAAGCCTTCCCGGTTGTGTAACACCCTAGTTCGTTATACCATAACTTGATTTGATTAATTAATATATTGGATGACTATTTCTTGATTTATTGTTGTTATGGGTGTGAATAGCGTAATTGGTATCTGCATCCGACCCGACCTGCTTACTGGAAACCCGTCGTGATTCTTGTTTATGATTTATCCCGGCTAATTATGAGAATCCGTGCACTTTCTTGTTCTATACCCTGTTTACCCGTATCATATATCGGGCATCTGCATTTTTTAATATAACATATAAAATAAAATAAAATAATTTAAAAATACCTAGCATGGCCTGTATCATACCCCTAACCCTGTCATAGTATCCGTACATCGTGTTCTCGTTCCGTTTATTGAAACGGACTCGTCTGGATCGCTACGTGCATTTTAATTGCATCCGTTCTTGGGGGTATGCATTTTTATTAACCAGATATCGCATTATAGTTTTAACTTATACGTATATTCTCTATATTTTAAAACTGGATTTTTAGATACAACCCGAGCATATTTTGGGGTATTTTTGTATTAGCCAAAAAACTCAAATTTAATAATATTTTAATTCTCATACTATTCATTATATTCTCTCTGCATGTTTTATATTAATTAATCCCAATCTATTAATTAGCCTCACTTTCCTCTTCCTCTCTTACGTTCTGTCTCTATCCTCTCTCTTTATATATCATCTATTAAGTTTACATTATCCTAACTTTACAGCCCACAGTCTCTAAATTTTCAACCGACCCAACCCTCTCTCTCCTTCTTTTCTTTATTTACGGCTCACCAACCCACCTCCAATCTCTCCGTCAATCACACTCCCTCTCTCTGCCTATTATTTTACCAACTAAAGAAATACTTTTAAATCCTAAAATCCTAACCCACGCTGATTCTCTCTCTCTACATAAAATAATATTCATATTTTATATTTTAAATCCTAACAGCCTTCTCTCAAAATCCTATTTAATCCCCATGTCCCTCTCTTTCTCCCTCAAAAATTTTCTTTCTCCTTTCGTCTTCACGCGAAGCCTCCCAAGCTCGAACCCACACCCGAGAGTCCACTGCGGCCACCCCCTCTGTCGCCATCGCCATCTCGCCGTCGTCGACACCACGTTGTCGTCGTCTCACCCTAAACCCTCGCCACCATTCTCTTCCTCTCCTCCTTCCCGAGCTCGAACCCCTGCACACCTCAAGAACCCAAGATCCCCGACGAAGAACCCCGCCAGCAACCTTGCCGAAAAACCCATCAATGTCGTCGCCCTCTCTGTCCTCAACTTTTCTGAACCCTCGAGCCAACTCCAGAACAACCAAATCAGATCACAACTCACTTTCTTCTTCTTCTTCTCTTTCATGGTTTCACATTTCCCGGTGATCGCCAGAGCTGTACCCGTCGCCGACGATTCGGGCAACCCAGTGGAAGTTCCCAGCCAGCGTGGTCGTGTTCTTGCTTTGCCTGGTCCTGTCCCGTGCGCGAACATGTTTATTGCGACGTTTACTCAACATCGGACGCAACATACGCATTCCGTCGTGAGATCCGATCAGGCAAGTTTACCTCGCTACATGCTATGCTAATATATCTATATTCATATGAATAAAATATTACATGTTTATTGTATCGTGCATCTCTGTCACAGTTTTACCGTTTTCCGATAGCCGTTCGTATCCGTATCATATATTATATATCTAGTTACATGCCATGTCATATTATATCATGTTATCGTTATATTAGTACCCCATACTTGATAATGTACATCATGACTCATTGACTCATGTTATGATATCACTGTTTATTACTCGTGCATCCGTGCTTTTACCGTGATTCGACACTTACTACAGTTTTACTTTGAGCATCTGTGTGATATATATGCACCACAGGACATGACCTGATACACCATTGCTTGACCTATTACTTGATCCTGTTACTAATGCCGACAATCCTGACTTGTTATCCCGACGGACATATCCTGTTGTCTATTCAGACAAAACCTGTATCTGCTTGATTCTGTGTTGGCATTAGCTCCAGATTTATCCATACCTGACTTGAACACATAACCTTGGGGGTAGGGGAAATCAATGATGAAACCTGACTTGTAACTCAACAGTTCGACGCTTATACTGATCAGTTTTACGGGCTAGGCCAGCCCCGGGATGATGCTACTGACATCATTCATCTGTACATGTTCCTGTTTAATGCCTAGCGGCATGTCTCGGTTTCAGCCCAAGAATCTGGACCGTAGTCCCGGGCACGTACGGGATACTATTGAGTTATATCGACGATTCCATTAAATTGATTTCACAAACTGTAGAATAGATAACCCGGTAGTTTAGTTCAGATTACTCACTGCACGTCACATATACTTATACTCTTCACCGTTCCATATCCGTGTTACTTGTTATACCCATATTACTGTTCATACTCATGCCTGCATATCTTATTACCTCCTGGTTATATTCTATTATTTGATATTATGACGCACTGACGTCTGGGTTTTGCATGGCCCAGATCCTTTATCTCTTTCGCAGGCTGATCAGGAGTATTTCAGCTGCCAGGCCAAGCAGTGAGGATCTTGTTAGTGTTTAGTTTAGTTTAGTTTTCTTTCCGTACTTTCATTTCCTGATGTGAGCCCGTATTTGGGACGTATTTACAGATGTTATTGTTTATTGGATCTATTGCTTCCGCATATTATGTCTTGACTCGTTTATTCCGGCATATGAACATATACTAGATAGTTTATTTTATTTTACTGTTCATGATATCTTATAGACAGCCGTAATGTGACTGTGGAGGGATGTTTCCTAGCCACGGGTAGCATGGTTGGCTCTGTCACGTGCCGATTTTAGCGCACTCTGGGAAGCTGGGCGTGACAGGGTTTGTTTGGTATCAGAGGCATAGGTTTTAGGTTAATATGGTTTGGTTGTTTTTGTAGTTGGGTATTGAACCCGATACGCTAACCATAAAACCCGTATTTAGGAACATGCCTGCATATCTTGTTACCTCCTGGTTATATTCTATTATTTAATATTATGACGCACTGACGTCTGGGTTTTGCATGGCCCAGATCCTTTATCTCTTTCGCAGGCTAATCAGGAGTATTTCAGCTGCCAGGCCGAGAAGTGAGGATCTTGTTAGTGTTTAGTTTAGTTTAGTTTTCTTTCTGTACTTTCATTTCCTGATGTGAGACCGTATTTGGGACGTATTTCCAGATGTTATTGTTTATTGGATCTATTGCTTCCGCATATTATGTCTTGACTCGTTTATTCTGGCATATGGAAAAGTACTAGATAGTTTATTTTATTTTACTGCTCTTGATATCTTATAGACAGCCGTAATGTGACTGTGGAGGGATGTTTCCTAGCCACAGGTAGTATGGTTGGCTCTGTCACGTGCCGATCTTAGCGCACTCTGGGAAGCGGGGCGTGACAGGTTGTCCCAAGCAACCGAGAACGCAGAGCCCAAACGTCTCCGCCACGGCTCCGCGTATCTCGCCCGAAACGAGATATCCACCATCCAACATCCCACGTTCTACGCTAGTGTATCCCTCCATTAACGAGCGTATCTCGTCATTAATGGAAGGATCCCGTCATTCAAGCAGGCGTAACGTCAGGGGCGTAACTAAAGGCGAAGATCTTGCGCCGGCTCGCTCCATAAGACCGCTATAAAACCCATCTCCCAGACGACTCAGGTAACGTAATTTTAATCCACTAAGCCGCTACTCTGCTCAAATTCCTCGGCTAACTTGATCGTCGGAGGGTCCACGGTGGTATAACCACCCCGGAACTTATTTTGCAGATTTCTCGGCTCCACCTCAAAACAACCCCATTGAGATCCAAACGATCAAGAAGACGACCCTCAATACAAATCTCAACTCTTCATCAACACTCACAACAGATCGACGGAGCACAATATCTGAAAGAGATCCGGACCTCCATCACGGATCCTCTGTTATTTTTTCCCTCTGCTTAATTTCGATAGTTGAGATTAGTGGAAAACATAGGTCCTAGCGATATGGTGGGGTCAGCAAGGGGATTGGAGGACTCTGCTTGGCACAGGATGATGCTTTCCATGCAGAGTATCCAAATCCCTAGATAACTGTCTCTTTGAAACTACAGTTATCTAAACTTAACTCAGTTCCCAAACCGGGCCGCACTGTTTTGAAGAGAGAGAGAGAGAAGAGAGAGAATAAACGACCGACGCCGGTGGCGGTGATGCCAAAATCCCTGCGGGTTGTGTTACGGTGCACCGCGCGCTCGCCGAGTGTCACCAGAGATCCCCGACCCTCCCCAGCGAGAGCTGACATGCCACCACCTCAACCGCTCGTTCGCCCAGTGCATCATCTCCGCCGCTTGCCCCGATGAGTGCGAGGCGGTGTGCAACATGTGCTTGAGCTCGGGGACGTCGAAGAAGCAATCTCGGTTCCAGCAGGCCAAGATCTCCCTCTTTCGCTGCATCTCCTCTTTTCAAGAAACCTAACCCTAATTTCTGCCTAAAGTTTCGATCTTGGTAAGTTTTATTGGGTTTCATTTAAGAAGTGTCGTTCCCTTTCTTGAAATTTGATTGTGGGTCCGATTGTGATTGTTGGTCATGTGCTTTCTAGGGTTTGATTCGATGGAAGAATGTGAAAACGATGAAGATTTATTTCTAAAGCAAATATTCATTAAGATTCAAGACCCTAACCCTAGTTTTATCCCCAAAGTTTCGATCTTGGTAAGTTATATCGAATTTCATTAAAAAAAATTTGTTCCTTTTCTCTAAATTTAATTGTGGGTTGGATTCTAATTGTTTGTACTGTGCTTTTTTCTAGGGTTCAAAAAATAAAACAGAACCCTAACCTTAATTTTCATCCCTGAAGTTTCACTCTTGGTAAGTTTTGTTGAATTTCCTGTGGAATAACTGTTGTCCTTCAAATTTGATTGTGCTGTAACTATTTATTGGCCGTGTGATTTCTACGGTTTGGTTCCGATGGAAGAGCGAAAATTGACATAGGGAATATCTAATCAAAGAAAGTCATGATGCTCCCGAAGGTATCGTACGACTTCACTAACATCAATCATGACATTAGCTTATGCTAGTTGCTGTTTAACCGGTATTAGTGATATGTAGATTTTTATTTTATTTTACTATCGACATAGTTCTCTAAGCAACACATGTTGGGGATCGACGGGGATAGATCAAAACATAGAACAATGCTCGCGACAACACCCAAATCACGCAAACACAATTACGCAATTAAACGACGAAAGAACAATATAAATATACTAGAATAAAATAGTAAATCAAACACAGAGAAGCAAAAGATTTGTTAACGAGGTTCACCCACCGTATAGCTGATCCCGGCAGAGCGGAGTCTGCAAAGTCTCCACTACAATTTTCGAATCAATTACACGAGCAAACTCTAGGAATTTTCTCTCAAAATTCTCTAGCCCTAGCCGTCATCCTCTCATACAATGATCTTTCTCAATTGGTTGTAGTTAATACATATGAGAGGTTCTTTTAAATAAGCAAACCCTAATTCTATAGTAAACAGAAGATACAACTAAATTTGGTAAATTCAGTTCGCATCAGAAAATCCCGTCGGCAGATGTCTAACCCATACGTAGACAGGCGTCTACCTAAGCTCTGTTAAATTTTTCTCCCAAGGGCAGACGTCTGAATCACACCTGGCCAGATGTCTGCCCAGGCTCTGGATTGGGCTTTGTGGCTCCTGCAGACGTCTGTCTTGATGAACTGCAGACGTCTGCCTCCGCTCTGGCGTTTCTCGTGTAGTTTCCAAACGTCTGAACTTGAGTTTTCCAGACGTCTGAAGTGCATATGATTACACCTTCAGATATCTACCATTGTTTGCTTCAGACGTCTGACCTGAAGGATATTCCACCGTTTCTAACATTCTCCTACTTGGAACTTTTTCATCATTAATTCTCGACGCTGGTGGACTTCACACGACTCCGCTCTATGCTCTCATCAGATTTTCATAGAGGGGTTCACGAATCCGCAATAGAGATTCAGCTTATCCCTGTCAACGATCTTGGTGAACATATCCGCCGGATTCTTCTCTCCAGCAATTTTCTGTAATGTCAACTCCTCTTCAATCGATATACGAATGAAGTGGTGCCGCATTTTGATGTGCTTCGTCCGAGAGTGATACCTCATTCCTCGTCAAATGTATCGCACTTTGGCTGTCACTCCACAAGGTGTTGAAGTCTTACTTTTTGCCCAATTCTTCAAGCAACCCTTGCAACCATATCATCTTCTTGGTGGCTTCCGTGAACGCCACGTACATATCTTCCGTAGTTGACAATAACACCACCTTTTGTAATTGAGAAACTCAACTCACCGTTCTCCCAACCATGAATACGTATCCTATTGTGCCCTTTCTACCATCTCGATCTTCCGAATAATCCGCATCAACGTACCCTTACACTATTAGAGAGTCACCCCCGAAATATTAATAGTGACTAGATGTAGCCCTAAGATATCTTAGAATCCATTTCACCGCATTCCAATGCTCTTTTCCTGGATTTTGCATATACCGGCTAACAACTCTCACTTCATGTGCAATATCGGGTCTTGTACTCACTATCATGTATATCAAACTCCCCATTGCAGAAGCATATGGTACTTTCTCCATCTCGTCCCTCTGCTCTTGAGTTGTTGGGAACAACTCTTTCATGAGTTTGAAATGCTTCGCTAAGGGCGTACTCACCGGTTTTAACTTGTCCATGTTGAACTGCTTCAAAACCTTCTCAATGTAGTCCCCTAGCTATAACCATAGCTTCCGCTGCTTTCTATCTCAAACGATTTTCATGCTCAAGATTTGCTTTCCTACTCTTAAATCCTTCATAGCGAATTTCTCGGCCATTATCTTCTTCAAATTTTGAATTTTCTCGAAACTCAGACCCACTACCTACATGTCATCCACCTACAATAACAAAAAATGTAGCCCGCGTTATTATAACTTTGAACGTAACGCAATGATCTGATTCACTCCGCACAAATCCTGTCTCTAGTATGAACTGATCGAACTTGATACCATTTCCTATGAGCTTGCTTGAGGCGATACAAGCTCTTTCGCAGTTTACACATCATTTTCTCCTTCCCCTTCACCTCGTATTCTGGTGGTTGTTTTATATACTTCTCCAAATCTCCATAAAGGAACGCAATCTTGACATCTAGCTGTTCTAAGTGCAAATCCTCCATCGCCATAATACTAAGTATCATCCGAATAGATGTCATGTTTACCACAGGGGAAAAAATCTCTTGATAGTCAATACCTTGTTTTTGTGAGTATCTCTTAACTACCAAACGAGCCTTGTAACGCTTCACACAATCGGCCTCATTTTTAATCCTGTATACACACCTATTAAGCAATGCTTTCTAATCCTTGGGTAGTTTCACTAAGTCCCATGTATGGTTCTTCTTCAAAGATTCCATCTCCTCGTCTATAAATTGCTCCCACTGCTTGCTAGCACTATCGTTTGTTGCTTCTTGAAGGGATTCGGGCTCTCTCGCATCTGTGTATAAAATGAAGTCGGTCACAAGTCTTTCAGGTATCCCCTCTCTTGTAGATCTTCTCAGAATTGGCATATCTGGTTGCCGAACATGGTCACCATCCTGTTCTTGAATCTGATCCTGCACCACGGTTTTATGCACGTTCTGATCACCGCATGTAGGAACCTGAATACTCTCTTGAGTTCCTTTTAGCTTGACGGACACACGCACTGCACCTTTCTTAGCTTCCTTTTCTTCTTTGTATAAATGTTGCTCATCAGAGATGACGTTCCGGTTTCGTGTTATTTTCTTGCTTGTGTAATCTCATAGCCTATATCTGAACTCTTTCCCACCATATCCGATGAAGCCGCACTCCTAGACTTGGAGTCAATCTTGCTCCTTTTTGCCTTATCAACCAAAGAATATGCAACGTGACCATAAACTTTTAGGCGCGAATAATCAACCGGTTTACCTGACCAATTTTCTTCCGGAATGCCTCCATCAAGCGCACTTGCCGGGTTTCTATTGATCAAGTATATAGCAGTATCAACTGTCGCTGCCCATTGAAACTTTGTCACATCCGCGTCCAAGGTATGCTCCGCACTCGCTCTAGGATCGTCATGTTCGTCCTTTCAGTGATACTATTTTGCTGTGGCTTTCCCGGTACCGTCTTCAACCAACGAATACCTTTTTGCGAGCAAAATGTGTCGAACTCTTGTGTGCAGTATTCCCTTCCATTATCGAACGTTAGACATTTAACCTTCGGCCCCGTTTGGTTCACCGCACAATCCAGTGTTTAAAGATACCAAACACACCGAACTTCTTCTTCGTCGCACACACCCATGTCTTCCGGCTTGCATCGTCGATGAACGGCACGAAGTACCGATTCCCTCCATAAGACACTACCGAGGCTGGACCCCACACGTCCATATGCACCATCTCTAGCTTCTTGGTCTTCTTTGCTACGTCTCCAATCTGAAATTTGAGTGCGTTTTACTGCTCGCAAACATAACTCTCGCATAGCCCCAACTCCACTTTTTTCAGCCTTAAAAGAAGCCCATTTTCTTGAAGAATTTTCATGTTCTTCTCGCTAAGGTGCCATAATCGTCTATGCCACATTGAAGCCTCTGAATTTAACTCCAAACTGATTGCCAATGCAACTGAACCTCCACTATTCTCACAGAAGGAATACAATGAACCGCTCAACTTGCCCCTAGCAACCACCAATGACCCTTTGGTAATCTTCCACTGTGAATTTCCAAACATCGTAATAAAACCTTTGTTGTCAAGCAAGCTGACTATTAGAAATCATGCTCTTCTTCAAATCTGGAATATAACGAGCATTCTTCAATTTTAATTGACCACCTTCCGACGGTTGCAAAATGATCGTTCTTTCACCAACGATTTTGTACGGCGACCGTTCCCATCGTCACATACCTAAGGCCTTTGAACATACTCACTGAAGTGATGTCGCCCCAAAGTACAATGGAAGGATGCCCCCAAATCAAGGAACCAAGTATCCACATTTGTATTCTCGCTCGCCGATAAACAAAGACCTTGTTCCCTATGTTCTTGTGTAGACACTACATTAGCTTTATTTCCATTCGCCTTCTCATTCGAGCCTTTCTTTGGAGCTTTACAGTCACTTTTCCCATGACCCTTCTTCCCATAATTTCAATACACATCTTTGATTTTTTCTTGTGATTTTTCTCGGCTTTTAGACTTGCTCTTTTTTCCTTTCCCTCTTTCAATCGTTCTACCGCGATTCTTCATCGAAAGCGTAAAAGTTCCTGAACTCACACTCTCAACTTTTCTCCGCATCTCATCGTTTAATATGCAGCTCACTGTATCATTAAGCGTAGGTCCCCGAGATCGAGTTGCTTACCGCCATCACTAGGTTCTCCCAACTTTCCGGCAACCGAATTGTCGTCAGTGCTTTTCTATCTAAAAAGTTTCATGCGTCATCGGTCATCTTCTCGGGCTTTTCTCCAAGCAACGGAAGAAACATATCCTTTTAATATAAATAGTCCTCCATCTGCATGCGCCACCAACCAAAATTCTGACCATTGAACTTTTCAATTTTTACTTTATCCTCCGCTATCTTTCATCTCTGTCACAACAAACTTGACTTCTCTCTTGAACTGAACCAATGCCTTCAAAATGACATTCTAAGAAAATGGGGAAGAGAACGTAGTTGTTGTTACCCACCATTCACCTAAATCGTAGATTTGAAAAACCCTAGGTTCTCTTAACCCTTGCTCTGATACCAGTTGTTGGGGATCGACGAGGAGAGATCAAAATGCAGAATAATACTCGCGACAACATTCAAATCACGCAAACATAATTACGCAATTAAACAACGAAAGAACAGTATAAATATGCGAGAATAAAATAGTAAATTAAACACAGAGAGGCAAGAGATTTGTTAACGAGATTCACCCACTGTATGGCTAGTCCCCGGCAGAGCGGAATCTGCAAAGTCTCCACTATAATTTTCGAATCAATTACACGAGCAAACCCTAAGAATTTTTTCTCAAAATTCTCTAGCCCTAACCGTTACCCCCTCATACAATGATCTCTTTCAATTGGCCATAGTTAATACATATGAGAGGTTTCTTTAAATAGGCAAACCCGAATCCTATAGTAAACCGGAAATAAAACTAAATTTGGTAAATTCTATTCGCATCAGAAAATCCCGTCGAGCAGACGTCTGCATATGCTCTGTTAGATTTTTATCTTTCAAGGGCAGATGTCTGAACCACATCTAGCCAGACGTCTGCCCAGGCTTTGGATTGGGCTTCGTGGCTCCTGCAGACATCTGTCCCGATAAAATGCAGAGGTCTTCCTCCGCTCTAACATTTCTCGTGTAGTTTCCAGAAGTCTGAACTTGAGTTTCCAAAACGTCTGAAGTGTATATGATTACACGTTCAGACGTCTGCCATTGTTTGCTTCAGACAACTGGCCTAAAGTATGTTTCACCGTTTCTAACAACACAAGCTTCTCCGAAAATGTAAATCGTTGACTTTTATAATCCTTTATTTGGTCGTTATATTTCTGAAAGGTTTTCAACTGAGTTAATTTCACATTTTGCATTCGCTTTTGGAATATCATGAGTTTTTGATACCCAACTCCTTTGAGATCATGAGTATGAGATACACATATGCTATATGCTTTAGAAGGGAACAATCTTACGGTAAAATGTCAAAGCAATTATGAAATTCCTTACTACATGAAGAATTTCCTTCGAAGCTTACGTGTATTAAGGTGCTTCCGAAGGATATCTTGTTGGGTTCATTGCCATGAAACCCAAACTCTTGGAGATTGACTAAATGGCGATCATCCTTGAATTTGATGTAATCATATAAACACTACACAACATCTTGGTTATTAATGTTGTGTTTTGAGTTTCCAAGATATGCTTCTTGAGCTTTTATGAACTCGTTTAAATTGTTCGGAGAAAGTGATAATTGTCATTGTTTATACAATATGGCTTAAGTTATGAATAATACTTGGGGGTCCCTTTTATCGAACCCTTAAAACTCGGCTACTTTTGAGTACATCACTTAGAACTTGCTAATTCCGAATTCAATCCCTAATCCTATAACAAAACCAAATAATCCCCCATCTTATCTATCAAACCGTTACTAATAACCATTAGGGGTTAAAATGACACATTTACCCCCACTCTCCAATAGTCACTATATTGTACTCTTCGAATAATTTGGGAAGTGACAAACCTAAACATTTTAATTAGTGAATCAGAAGAGAACATGGAAAATTATCTCGAGAGCAAGCAATGTAAAAAAATTTAAAACAAAAAACATAGAGTTGATGGTTAGCGAAATCAAAGGAATAAAAATTAGATTGCATAAATAAGGAGGGATAACCCTAGACAATGATAGCTAGTCAAATCAAAAGAAAACTAAATTATCTTAAATGCAGTCACATAATCACAAATAACTACACATTATTTATTAAGAAAACATACATTTAATCCATAGTGAAGGTTAGGGCAAGAGATGTTCAACAGCTTAAATAGCTTAAATGAGATTGTATGGTTAAGAAAGTTTGAAGGGTGCATCATCAAGAGGAAAATGTTCGTTTGAGAGGAAATAATGAAGGTTTGAAGAAAGAATGAGAAATCTACATGCTTCGGAGGGTTAAAAAGAAAGTTTAGTTAAGAGAATGCGGGGTAAATTGTGATATATCTCTTGAATCCTAATCCAAGTTCGTCTTAACCCAAGCATGAACTCAATTTAAGCTGATAAAAGGTCCTATTTGATTAAATAGAAGTTTCATGGATTGTTTTTAGAAATATTAAGCTTTAGCAGTTGTATTTAGAATTAGCTTTTGTGCAAATATTTACTAAGTAATTGCTTTAGAAGTTCCATTGTATAAAAAAAAATATTGAGTTCCCAACACATGAAAATAAACATATATATACTAACTAAAGAAATGACATATAGGTTCCCAATGTGGTAGTCGAATTCATTTATAATCATTTGCCAACATCAAAACGGTACGGTTAAGAAAGCTAAATTTCACTAATACTGTAATACATCATGCCCTTTAAACGTTGCTTTAGGTAGATACACGCTTTGAATTTCGATATTGATGACATATGCTTAGCATATTTTAAATAGAATCACACAATAACACCGCATGTTGTTTCTTAAAGTGATCTGCATGTACCGAGAACGTAAATTATACTTTGATAATTGATTACGGTATTTAGACTATGTATGTCATCTCATCCGACACCCGGGAAAGGAAAACTATATTACAACTTTTACATATCCAATTTTAATACCCATGACGACATCCTATATCTTCGGGAATTTTTTTTAAAAGAATTTGACTCGTTGTGTTTGGTTTATAACATTAGAGATGATCATTTGTAGGGTATATCATTAGAACTTTCTCTAACCACACTGCATGTAAATCAGAAAATGCAAGATCATTTGTTTTTTTGAAATAGATAGTGTTGGTCTTCTTCTTTTTTTTCCACATGTTGCTTACATATTTGAATTTGTGGCATTTTTTAAATCTCGATGATGGTGGTGGTGGTGTGGACGCCCTCATAAATAAAGAAGTTGCCTTTTTTTTCAAGGAAATTTTTCTTTAAAAATTTGAGAAGAAGGCTTGTGGCTCTAATAAGTTTGGGTTACAGCAGCATATATATATTTAAGTTGGAGATTTATTTTCATTAATGTTCTGTATGTTTCTTTGTGGCATATTGCTTGGATAATTTCATCAACTTTATGATGTGTAATTAATCATAAAATGCCTACCATCTGATTTTTCCCCCGCCTTTGTGCCTTTTGTGCAAAGATTTATTAATTAATTGCTTAGGCTAAACTGCAGTTGCTAATTTTATTTCTAGCATCTCTTGTTTCTTTTATTTGCTGCACTTTCATACTTCAGTTTTAATAATCATGTGTTTTGGAGCCTTATTTTATATTTACCGTTGCAATGCGATGAGGGAAATTTTCATGAGAAACATGATCAAATGCTCATGCTGCAAATGCATGATATGTTATATATAGGCATTTTCTGAAGGTTTGATGGAGGGCAGTCCAAATTTCAGAAACAGAGTTCTTCACAGGAAATCCTAATCCTGTTTCTAAATAAATTTAAAGAGATTTCAAATCACTAAAATATGCAAATAAATGACAATAGCATAAGTAAAAATTAGAATTGCATCTTGTTGTCATCTTTCTTTCTACTTTTGATAGATTTTTGTTTCCTCGTTCTTCTGTCATGCCAAAACAAACACACAGAGAGAGAGATTTTCATTTCTCCAAGAACCGATTGAGCTAATTTTTATAATCCGTAAAAACAAACCATTTTGGAAGTTATATTTCTATAAATTGACTTATTAAAAACACATCCAAACAAACCATTCTGTTGTATCTAGGGTTGGAAAATGTTTATCCAAACAAGGCCTAACATATATTCGAATCTTTGGACCTTAATTAGTCATTTTCTCAATTCACTTCAGTTGTCAGATGATATTTGGAAACTCTAGGTGGAAGATGACTAAATACTACTTATATTTGTTAATTTGTGTTAACAACTTATCCTCCAACTTAAATGGTCTGGATTGAGGCCAAAAGAAAGTTATGCGAAACTGATTGGGTACTTGGGATTATTTTTAATGAACAATTTAAAGATTGAGAAAACGGAGCCTATGCAGTGATGTCTTACATGGGCCAGTGTGGTCCAGGGGTATAACCGCAAAATAGCCAGCGGCCCCACTCATGTGAGAGGCAACTGCAGTTTGGGTCTGCAGAGTCTCTGCAGGCTCCGTTTCCTCTTAAAGACTATATAGTTTTAAGAATTTAACGAGTCTGCGATCGACTACCCCTATGGGCGGTAGCGTGACCCAGCCCTCCAAGTGGGGCCCGTCCAACTTAACCCGTGAGCCCCACCCTTCCTGCGTCGTTCTTATTGGACGCGGCTAAAGGGGGCTGCAGTCGGCCGAAACGTCATCAAGCTCTCGTTTTAAATAGTGAAAGCTTTTCATATTTGGCTTAAGCTAATACTCCTGCTTGGAAGATGAGGGAAGAGAAGATTTAGTTATGCATTCTTTTAATCAATTTTTTTCTTTGAAAAAGAAATGGTTAGTAGATTCAACTTTGCTCGATCCAATACAAGATTATAGTCCGAAACTTTTTTACAAAATAGGAAAACTAGTGCTAGATGGTAAATTCGGCCATCCCTACACATATATAGCCTTATAAGTCATATCTCTCATCATCAGCATCTAAGCTTTTTCCCATCAAAATGTGCTTAGCTGCGAAGAAAAGACTTCATATATAACCATTTGATGAAGTTTTAGTATTGGCTACCGACCTGACATTATCATTCATTGAAAAAGCGTCAAATTCATGCATTAAAAAGCTAGTGTGTGTGTGTGTATATGACAAGTGAGGGTTTGTCAAATGACTAGTTAGCAAACTCTAAATTCTCATAAATCATGAAAAAAGTTTAATAAAAGAAAAGGAAAAGGTTATATGAAACTATGTTGGAGAAGCAAAGACAGGGGCCAAAAAGAACACATTTCCTAAATAAGCCACATGGAAAAAAAAAAGAAGAAGAAAAAGAAACATACAAATTTAAATAGAAGCCATGCAAATTAATTAGTTTCTAATCCTTGTAAAAATAGGAGTCACGATAAAAACCCAAAAAATCATGACTACACTAATATATAAGAATTAGGGATCAATGGCAGCCATCTGCACCTAGATTAAGGTGTCAAAATATTATATATTATTTGAAATTTAAATCAAAATTTTCAAGTATATATCATCAAAAATAACATGATTACTTGGCCATGGGCATAGTTCGAGTCCTACTCAAAATGGGTCCTGCCCATGCATGTATAGGTTGACCATGGGCATAGTTCCACTAAAACACGATGACTCATCAACATGCATGATGATCGTAAACATGTACAGAAAGATGTGATGTCAGACGCCGACGAGATGGAGGAAGACACCGAAGTTGTTACTGAACTTGGTCTCTATTTTTCGAGTTTTTAGCTAATTAACTTTCTCTCTTTTTTCCCGGTCGCAAGAGGAATTGGTTAATTTTAAAAACTTCAATTCTCAGTCTATGGAATTTTATTGTTGTTGTGATCATGATCATCATCATCATCATCTAGGTTAATATAGAATGTTATACTTTAATACCTTCTTGTTTTAGTGGAATTCTTTTTCAGTTTATTATTATTAATTATTGACTTATTTGTATCTTTATTTATGTAGAAGATTTGATATTAATAAAATTATTGAAGACTCGGATTTACATTGCATCATGATAAATCATAAGAAAGAATCAAATCTCAGATGCCACAGGAGAAAATTTCCTTCTATGGAGTCGAAAAAAGTCAATACTGCCCAAAAAAATTATGATCATCTTCATCGTGCAAGATGTAGATACATCAGATTTGATGTGAATTCAACATCTTTTCAACATTGATGTAGGGGATGCAAAATTAACGGTTTTCGGATGGTGTAATATTTTTAGTATTTTTACATCATAAAATCAATGGTGAAAAGATGTTGGATTCACATAAAATTTGGTAGAGTCTAATATGTCGGTACACCAAATTTCATATGATTCTAACACTTTTCAATTGTCGATTTAGCAATGTAAGAAGTTTGGTAAACCGTTAATTTTGCACTCACGAAATCAACAGTGAAAAGTGTTAGAATCATATAAAATTTGGTGTACTGACATGTTAGATGATATAAATCAAGATGGCCAATTCCGATCGTCGGAAAAAATGATAGAGGGTGTAACGCCACGTGAGGAAGAATCCTTCGAGAGCATCTTTTCTCCGTTATTATCTATAATCGAATTAGTTTAAAAATTGCATTAGGCTTCCCCGGGGCCATGGCAATCCCGTAGACATTTTTTAAAGAAAAATGCTTGATTTATTCACTTGAAATATCTACCAAAACCTATCCAAGAGACAATAGCATTGAGCCGGTAGATTTTCTGTTCAAGCTGCCAGGTAAAGTATTATTCCTTTAGTTATCCCGCTTAAAATAAAAACCATATTTATCTTAAAGTATTACTCTTTTAGTTCAGCACACAGTGCATGCGGCATATAATATTTTCATAAAAAAATTAAATCATGTCAGAAAAGAGAAGATTTGAAAATAAAATCATAATAAATAAAGTAATACCTTACCTATCGGGTTGAAATCCTACTACAATCTATCCAAAAGACAAAATGGTGACGCCTACAACACCTAGATACTAGTGTCAAACAAGTGAGGCTATGGTGTTTGTTTCTTAAATAGATTGTGGTAAGATTTCAAACTCCGTACACTAAGTATTTTCATAATAAATAAGGATTGTGATATTGCAAATTGAAAAATTCATAACAAAAACAACGATTTATTTAATCATTTTGAAAAGATTTGCATATATTTGCATATCTCTATTATTATAACTATAGGAGGGAAGATACCTTGGCACTTCCTCAATTAATTGAAAGAAAATTATTTAAATGAAAGAAAAATCTTGAATTTTTTTGTGCAGCAACATGTAGGCTTTGGACGAGGGGGTAGGGTCTCCCGACCCATGGAAATTTTTCCTTATAAATAATTGAAAATCCTTATTGCCGCTGCAAGTGGAAGTTTCGAACTCAAGACCTCCCACAGAATGAGCGAGTGTCATCATTCGAGCAAAGGCTTTTTGGCAGGAAAAAAACTGAAGTAGCAACTAGTTGAACACGATAACAAGTTTTTTTGTTCTGTTTTGCATTCCAACTCATATAGTTACAAAAACTTTAATTTGACCATGGAACTATATGATTTTTAGTATAATTTGTTTTTCCAATTACAGGTTGAAGCTATAACTATTTGAAACCACAAAACTTTGTTTTATAATTCTATGTAGTTGGAAACGCATGGGGCTTCAACTACACCCAACCAAACAACTTCATTCCTTTGTCTTGTTAGAATATAGTTGCAACTATATACTTTGTGAAAGATGTGTTTGTTTGGATGTAGTTACAACAAAATAACAAACTTTGATGTTATCCTTTGCATTTGAACTCATGTAGCCCTAACATCCTTCTATTTGAGCATGGCTGCAATAAAACAATTTGTTTTCCGAATTACAAGTTGAAGAGACACCAAGGAAAATTTATGATGTTTTAATATTACGTTGATATTTTTATATTACTTTAAAGAGGTAGTATTATCAAGTTGATATCTTAGATTTTTTATAAGGCCACTTGTAACGATCGTAAATTTTGCAATCGGATAAAATAATTTTTATGGATTAATTGTTTTTAGAAAAGAAAATGAATAATTTAGAAAGGATAGTTCATTGCAGAAAAGAATTTTTGAAAAGGTAAATTTTATTTAGTGGCCCATAAGAGGAATTTTTAATTTAATTAAAAATCTATTATTATAAAACCCAAAACCTTTTTATTTAAACCCAATTCAAACACATACAGGTCAAAGCGCAACATTTCCCAAACAAAAAGAAAAGAAAGAGAGAGAGACAGGCCCCAGGCCCAGGGTAGCCTAGGCATAGAGAAAATTAGAAAGAGGAAAAGAAAAGAGAAAAAAATAATAATTAATTTCACGCTGACGGCACATGCAACACATGAGTTGCACCGAAAAATCTTCTCTATAAGGACTTATAAAGAAATTTATTTATAAGCCCCTGAATAGGTTTTGAGATTCGTACAAGAGAAGAGAGAGTTCAAAAAAGATTTGCAAGAATCTCAAAATTCATCCGAGGGATTGCAAGGTGCTTATAGAGAAATTTTTTCTATAAGCCTTGCAGAGAAGGTTTTTTGGGTGTACGAACTCATAGTGGACGGCTACATGCGCTTGAAATTAAAGCGGGTTGGGTTTTATTATAAAACCCGTTAAGGTTTCCTATAAAAAAAGGTGTTTGGGAATTCATTTGGACACTAAAAAATGATTTTAAAATTGTGAAAAAAATCTCAAAGATACTAGACTTTTCCCTCTCCGTCGCAAAAAAAATTGGAGCAAAAGGAGTTATGGTTTGGGAGATGTCTACTCAGCAAGTGTGTTGTTATACCGATTTGCATTTTGGGTAAGTTTTTCTGTAAATTCTTCACCCCCTCTTCTTCCCGTCCTCTCTCCAAACTCTCCTACCATACTCTCTGCTGTAAATTAGACTCCCGTATGCTTCGCTTTTTAATTAATCCAAAATATGATCGACTTTATATTAAAAACTAAAGCTACAAGTTAATGTCGGTAAATTTTGAAATTTAGGGACAACAGTAATAAAATCTATATATCCTACATACGAGTCTATATATCCTACATACGAACTCCAAATTGGATGAGTGTTTGTGTTTTCAAGATCTACTCGAAAAGATCTACGTTTTTTATGTTGAAAACTTTTTCGGAAAACCATGTTTAAAATTATTAACCTACATTTCAAGTTACCACAAAGCATGAAAATACTTGATATGTGAAAATACTTGAATCCGTGAATAAGACTTGATAGGTGGTTAATATATAGCTCTTGTTATTAAAACTCATGCTTGAACACTTTAAGCATGTTTTAAAAAGAACACTTAATGATACAGGTTAAGGGGTAGGTTGGAAAATTGACGTGACATGTGTCTTTGGGGTCTCCTCACAGTTACCGTGGTTCTGGACATTTACAGAATGTTAACTTACATATCACATTTGTGGTGGTTTCAGGCCGTAAACGGAATGTCATCGTTTATGCACATTGCTGTTGTTCCAAGTGCGAACAGAATACTCCCAAACTTACTGTATACTTCCATTAGCTGAACTCTTGAAACGAGAACACTGAAACCTTATCTAAAATATCATGTCACTATTGTTACACACGATATACCATATTTATCTACATTAATTATTGTATATCTCATGTAGTTGTATTATAGATTTTCCTTCTCTCGTTGTTATTTGAATTTGAGGAACTTATCTGGGCCTAGTTCGCTGACGGATGTTTCTGTATGTTTGAAATATTCCGTCAGCTTCAGTAGATGACCCGTCAGTTTTAGATACAATTCAGGACGAGGCTGCATCCGGTGAAATGGACCCATTAGTTGAAGGTCTTTCTCACTTCCAGACTCTTTCAGAATACTAGCTTTTCCATGCTTGTTATCTTTCGCTTTATGTTATGTATTTTGGACATACCTCATGTTTGCAGGCAAGTTTTGTATCTTTTAAAGATTTATCGCACTTATTTTGAATCTTGAATTGTTGTAATAAATGTTGTTGGTTTGGGATTTATATTTATTACGAGGTACTGCTGTATGTTAGACGCTTAGCATATCTATATCGAGAAGATGTGCTTCTTGGTATAGATACGTCACGGGTCTCATCGCTTTCTCGTTGTCGTCTTTTAGAAAGCGCGGCATGACACCATCTTTTTGTTGTGTTTAAGCCTTAATTAGTTTAGTTTATGAGATGAACTACAAAGTTAATTGTTTTCATGGTTAATTACTGATTAGATTAGTTTATTCGATGAACTAAAAAACATAATATTTTGATTTTATTTGTTATTAAAACGACAATATAAAGATTGATGTAAAGTTGAATGACAAGATTAATTCACTCGTGGCTTTTTGCATAATTATATTCAGATTTGGTTTCTGGAGTAAATTAGAAAATAATTCCTTGAAGTTTGTTGGAAAATTGAATTACCTATCTAAAAAATTTAGATCCTTAGGTTTCGATTTTATTTGCTGTTGGAATGCATATAGAATGGGAATGTTGCACCCGAAAATCAACTTACACGATAAATTTTCTAGCCAATTTTGATGTCTAGAGTTTTTAAAGATCTTTTAATTAAGGCTTTTTAAATTATAAAAGGAATTGATTAGTTATAAATAGGAAGATTGGAAATAGGAAGTTCAAATATCCAAAAAATTATAGAAATGTAGATTCTTGACCCTAAAAGGAGAATTTCTTCAGTCACCTTATACCTATTATTCTGTCCGTAAAACGTGAGTTGTTTTGTTTTTTTATCAGACTAGAAGGGAAAAGAAAGCACTCTTTTCACTTAAAGAAAATTTTGTCCAAGCTAGTACAATAACATTAAAAAAACAAAAAAGAAAGTTCTAAATCCCAATCGGGCATCATTCCTCTTCACGATCAGATTTCGCGTCGTCAACGGGCATCCTACTCTTGGCCGGATCGTTTCGCGTCCTCAATCGGGCAACATAACCACCGATTCAGACTCCGCGTTCTCGATCGAGCATCCATACTCTTCGCCGGATCGGACTCTGCGTCCTCGATTGGGCATACATATCTTTCACCGGATCGGACTCCGCATCCTTGATTGAACATACATCCTTTTCATCGGATCGAACTCTGCGTCCTCGATGAGCATTCTTCCCTTTTGCCAGATTGAAATTCTCGTCCTTGATTGGGCATCCATCTTTTTACCAGATGAGACTCTGCGTCCTTGATCGAACATCCATCCACTTCGCCGGATCGGACTCTGCATCGTAGATCGGGCATCCAATCTTCACCAGATCAGACTCTACATTCTCGATCGGGCATCCTTCCTTTTCCCCGAATAGAACTCATCGTTCTCGATCAGTTTTTCGTCCTCTTTGCCAATAGGGCATCATTCCCCTTATCATGTCGGACTTAGCGTTCTCGACCGGACATCCATCTTTATTGTCGGATCAGACTACGCGTCCTTGATCGGGTATCCATACTCTTCGCCGGATCGGACTCCACGTCCTCAATCGGGCATCCTTCGTCGAACTCCTCATCCTCGATTGAGCATCCATCCTCTTCGTCAATCGAAGATCATTCCCCTTGTCGGTGTTGGCTATAGTGCCCTCAAGGCAATTATCATAGTCGCAGGCATATGATTATGATGATTGAGAGAGAACTTATACCGATAAAACAGTCTTACTCAAGATGATAGTATGCTATCTGGTTTGTCTTTATCATGTACATGTTGATAGAGCCCATAGGATACTTTCTTGACTACCAGCATTATGATGGCGATCATATACGTGGGAGATGGGGGTCTATAAGCACATCCTTAAATGTCCCTAGTCATGGGAGTATCGAGACTGGGCATCGATACTCCAGTGTAGACTAGTGTATACTGAACGAGACCCCGACGAAGGGAGGTGGCCAGGTCTCACAAGCCATTGGTGTTAGTTTGGTGACCTAAGATAGTATACAGGTGCTCATTGGGTTATGAGTACACTGGACGGACTCGCCGGGAACGTGCTAGTTGGTATCATACCTATTGTCAGATAGCAGTTCCCAGGTGACATGTGTACAGGTTAGTCTGTCGACCTGAGATCGTCATTTGTCTCATGTGAGTTCCCATTGTGCTTTGATTACTACCCTACCACGGCTCAAAAGAGTCATGCAAACAGGTTTTAGTTGGGTACAGTCCCGAGCCACATGGAGGCAGTGATCGGATCGTCGGGGATTCGTTTCTCTCGGTATTGAGGGTTGATGTCGCGTTGTGTACGGATGGCCATCACCAAAAATCTGTGGCCACGGTGGACGAGAATTACCGATCCAGGATCGATAGTTTCTCAAGTGGTGATGGGTTTCATGCCGACACTAAATGTCACGTTGTTAGGGGTCCGACTTTATCCACCCCCTAGACTCGATATGCGATACTCTTTGACGAACAAACTGGACTGTACGGATATTGTCACTGTCAGGCTCAGTAGGGGTTTTGGATGAGTTTGCTCGTCGGCCTTCCTTTCGCTCAATACCTGGGTAGCCGTTACGTACAGCTAGTGCCGCTGACGTGCTTGTGGTTAAACCCACTGCCGGAGTATTGACGAGTCTTTAGAATCCCACACAGAGGGTTTCCCTGGTTCTGGCGAAATGATGTAGTAGCCGTATTGGATACGTGCAGGGTTCCGATCGATTGATGTACTTTGTACCTGGACTTTCGATCGGACAGTTGATGGTACTAGCCGGCTCGGCTTGAGCCGGATTATTAAATCAGGTATTGATTTAATAACTTACGTAAATGTATTTCGATACGTATATTCTAGTATTATATTATTTGTGTTATTCTATCTCTTTGGGTATTCATATTTCGGTACGGATATAGGTACAGTAGAATGTAACCCGTATTTTTTACCGGATAACATTCTAGAAGGTGCCACCTCATTTTGGATTTGACCATTTTCATAAAATGGATAATGAGGTGGAAATTGTATGATGGAGGTGTGGTGAGAACCATACTTGAATAGTGCACACAAATGAATTGTTAATTCATTTGTGATCGCTATTCAAGCATGGGAGGAATTTTATATGCAAGAAATGTTTTGATAAAACAAAGCATGCATCATTCTCTTTCAAAGAGGTTGAGCTCATTTGCAAGCATGCTATGTTTTTCTTCACTTGGGTCTTTTTCTTGAGCTCCTCCCTCACCATTTGTTCACCTCCTCTAACTTTCTTGGGTTGCTACCACCTTCTTTGTTATAAGATAGATAACACTTAGACCACATTCACTACATCCTAGGCTCTCTAGGGTAGCATCCTAGAGACCCTAGTTGCTCCACTTGCCTCTTGATATGGAGCTAGAGCCGGAATTACATCCCTCTGGTGGATCATCTACGATGAAGGAAGACCGGCGACCAACTTCGTTCAAGCATGCCTCAAGGAGCCATGGAGGAAGATGAAGACCGAAGGACTTGGTTCCATTAGGTATAACCATTCCTATCTCTTTTGTAAGTTTGCTAGTTTTAAGGTTAATGGTTTCGATCTTAGGCATCAGGTAATGGTAGCGCCGGGTTTTAGAAAAAATTTGTTCCGCATTTCGCCACGGTTTGATGGTCGGGGTGCTCCCATAACCTAGTATGGTATCAGAGACACCTATTAAACCTTGCTAGCTAGTTTGCACAAGCTTAAAATCTCGATCGATAATTTTTTCAGAATCGCTTTTCCAATTTGATGTGTTTGCTGTCGAATTTTAAAAGTGGTCAAAAAATATTTTCAGGCATCTTAAAAATATGTTTAGGCAAAACAATAGCTACTCAAAAAGTTTGGGCACGTAACTCCAAAATTCGGTGGCGGAACCGCCGCAAAATGGCCAATTTGCGGCCCTTACGCGGCCCTTTTTGGGCTACAGTGACCAAAATTTTTTCTGGAGCTCTAGTCAGTGGAAAAATGATTTTTGTGATATATGGTTTTGGCCCAGATTCTTTTGAATACTCGTTATGCACTTGGGACCAATTTGGGAAAGTTTAGTCGATCGAAATTTTAAGTGTGTGATTATCAATACTTGCATTACTATCTGCGACCGTGAATGTCATTTGATCGGTAAACCCGTCTAACTGCTATATGTTCCTTTAGACGGGTTTGCGAACGTGACATTCACGTTAATGTTCTGTGTTGTGCTGTGATGTTGGTTGGATCGTCGTGGTGGATAGCTTGGATGCAATGTTATTACAGTTTAGTTTCATTTGTACATTTGATATTGCGGGGCGAGCGTCTGACATGTAGACTGCCGTCACTGCATGTTTGTATATTATTCTTTTGGGGCACGACCGGATTGAGGTCGATGTCACCCTTGTATATTTTTTTTCTTTTCTGTACTAGGATTACCCCGCGGTGGAGTGCACGAATAGCCGGGTTCTAGAGGGCAATGGGTCCGCATCTCATGGCGTTATTATGATACAAGCGAGATACATAAATTGCCATGTCATTATTATGATACAAGCGAGATACATGTACTTAAATAGACAAAGAAATTTATCATAAAATTTTGGCTAAAATGCAGAAACCCCCCTTTATTTTTGCCTAAAAGCAAGAAACACCTCGAAACTTGAAAAACACTCACTTTACCTAAAATAAAACTAGCGGTGCTATTTTTTCCATCCATAAGACTTTTTGATACCAAAAATACCATGCTAATATATTTAATCAACTAATCTAATATTCTATTTTCTTTTCCTTCATCTTTTTCAACTTTTAAATCCATGCGCACTTTTTGGAGAATTAGAGAGAATGTAAGTGATGTTTTGAATTAGAGATTTTGGGGGAAGAAGTTTGGAGAAAAAAGTTTGTAGAGAAGAAGTAGAGAATCTATAGGAGAAAGGCTTGAGGCGCATTTTGGGAAATGTGCATCTGAAAAACTAACGGCGTTAAATTTTTTGGATAAAATGCATTTGTTTCAAATTTACTATGTTTCGGGCAAAAGTAAGAGGGTTTCCGGCATTTTAGCCTAAATTTTGTTATACTTGCGTGCAACACACGTTTCGAAAACGCTTTTTACCTTAATAAAAAGATTTGAGAAGATTTTAAATATTTAGTTACATGCTGAAGATTTTCGAAGATTTTCAAAGATTTTTAGTAAAGATCGTTTAAGATTTAAACAGCTATAAATAGAAGGAAAAAATATGTTGGTTTTTGTTTAAATTTTAATGACCAATTATATGGCGAGAAAATCAAATTGGGATTTAAATTTGAGACCCTTTCCATTTTTGCCTGAAAGATTTTTTACAAAGAAGTTTGTTAAGATTCCAAAAGATCTCATCATATCTCTTAATCCTAATCTGTTTTGGAATCAAGATCTTGATAAATCTTTCTAATTTCTAATGTAGTCATGTGGCTATATATAGCCCATAAGCTGTAAGTTTTTTTTCTCTTTCTTTTGCTTTCTTCTTCTTAGTTATAAAATATTTTTTTCTTTTTTTTTCAATTCGGAAAGAGGAGAAGAAGTACTGCTATTCCTTGTATTGAGTTGGGCGACCAGAGTATATACCGTGGTCATAATCCAATTCTAGGCTTGGCATCTCAATGTAAGATAAGTTGAACTTAGCATACTTTATCATTAAATTATATGATAAGAGTTTTATCATGGATTTGTTTCCATTACTCGTTTATTGCCATTCTAATATACTCCTGGATGAGTATATATCTTGTGGTAAATCTGGAATTGGGGTTGGCTACTATGCCTTTGCTGCTATTTTCATGCTCTAAGGAGATCTCATCCATACATCTCAGCATCAATCCTTAGACCCTTTTATTTGGAAATAAACTTCTCTACAAGCCTCTGGGCTTTGAGATTCATGCAAATCTTTTTGCGCACTTTCTCTCTTCTTTTTCACGAATCTCAAAAGCCCATCCAAGAGCTTGCAAGGTGCTTGTAAAGAAATTTTTCTACAAGCCCTTATAGAGAAGATTTTTCCTGTTATTCCCTTTTGGCACCGTTCGACTCAGCGGGGGCAATATGAGCAAGCAAAAAAATAGAGGCCATAGCGGACGCTATGGCGTCTCCAATGTTTTAAATTGCGGCCATAGCGGCCGCAATAGCGCTGCTATAGTATTTTAGACCCTCAGGTGCTACACGGGATGCACTGGTATGGTTTTATAGCATGTTAGGACATAGCAGACGCCATGTCGTCCGCTACGCGTAGCATTTGCAATATAGTGGGTGTCATGGCGTCCGCAAATGATGATTCTATCTCCGACTCCGATATTGACGGAGATGATTGAGTTTGCTTTTGTGATACTTGATTGTTTGTTGAAAACTTATTTCATTTTGGTTTTTTCAATTATGATGCATGAAACTTATGGTTGTTTGCTAGCACTTTTGCTTTTTGGTTTTGGATAATAATGATTGTTCTTTTTATTTTGAAGATTGATGTGTATGAAAACTTATGTGAAATGTTATTTAATCTAATTCTATAATGAACTTCATTCTATAATACTTGTAGAGCCATTTATATATAAAGACCGCCGTAAAGGCCGCTATTCGATATCTGCCATGAAATCCTCCCGACCGCCATACGCGAGCGTCTCCCTTCCTTGTGTTCGTTTTAATGTTTAGATGAGGTAAAAGTTCTGTCGAAGCTCAACTCATTTAGGTTGATAAACAAATCTAAGAGACTGAACGGGCAAATCATCTGTAAGATAATTAGCCCTTTGTCGAACTTTAATCAAGCCTTGTAAGTCAAGCTCGATTGAGAGAAAAACAAGCTGAGCACACCGTTGGTCAAACCTATTAATTAAGTTTTGATCGATTAGGTTATCAAACGAGCATGAACGAGTATTTATCGAGCTGAAACTTGAGCTCTCCCCGGCTTCATTTACATTTATAGACCTATGTAAATCAATTATTTGTCGAAGCTTTCGATGTGTTTGTTTTTCCCGCTTGTTTGCACCCAATACAATATGTTTCCCCTTTAAATATCAACATATGAACATTTTGCTTTCCTTGCTTGTAGAAATTGTGTAGTCCTCTGGAGATATATAGCTCTACATCCTAATTATTCAAATTATAGTTTTATATGAAACACACAAATTAAGTTAACGTTACCTGATTTTTCTTTTTCAGTATACGAAACAAGCACTCCATATATAAAGCAGCTGATGCAAATTGTGGAAAACCTTGCTTATTATTGACTACGGTGCCGGAGATGAAAAACGAATTTGATCAACCAAAGATTGAAGAATCTGGGGTTACGAGCCTTGGAAGTTTATCTGATAGAGAATTCAGTCCTGTGTCTTCGCGTCCTAGTTCCTTTCAACCTCTAAGCAGGCAATTTTGGGGCGCTGGTGATTACGGAGCCGATCAAAATTGTCGACCAGTATCTCAAAGTACTTGAACTTCCTATATTACTTCTAACGTTTACGTTATAAATATATATTTTCTTTAGTTTTGGTGGTAGTGGTGCAAGTTTGTTTCATGCTGTGTTAAAATACAGGTGGTCAAAATCGTTTACGGGTTC
Source organism: Agapanthus africanus (assembly GCA_030015575.1). NCBI lineage: Eukaryota > Viridiplantae > Streptophyta > Magnoliopsida > Asparagales > Amaryllidaceae > Agapanthus > Agapanthus africanus. The sequence goes on from JASDDO010000022.1 coordinate 13,217,461, forward strand.
ATCCTAAATTTCTCCATTCAAACGCGACTTCTCATAAGTGGGCTTTTGGCGGTAAGTTTTCAAGTGGGGTTTGCAAATTAACTTTTTTTAAAGAAAAATAATGATAATTGTTGTGTACTGTGTTCACTGTCTCACATCTGTACTGCTTATGTATTTTCTTATCCAGCCGTAGCGGAACTGCTCGATAATGCAATTGATGAGGTGGCTACCGTTATCTTCTTCTTTCAATTTCGGGTTTCTTGCTTTTCTTTTCAACTTTAAGCTTAACAAGTGTGCAATTCTTAGAGTTGAACACTATATCTATGCCGCGTCACATTTTTTTTCTTATTATGAAATGCTTCCGGTTATATTAAAATTTGATTCTGTAGGTACTAAATGGAGCTACCTTTGTCTGTCTAGATAAAATTACGAATCCTCGAGATGGAAATCCTGCCTTACTGATTCAAGGTATTTTATCTTTTCTTGGTGCCAACAATGAGGTTATGGAATTAATTATTTTATCATGGCAGTTGAAGTTTGTTTCAACTGGGTGTTGATTCGACTTTCTTTTGTCAAGATGATGGAGGTGGAATGGATCCGGAATTGCTGCGGCGTTGCATGAGTTTTGGATTCTCTGATAAGCATTGTTCTTCCATTGGCCAATGTATGTATCATCACAGATCATATTGCATGCTTTTTGTAGTTTGTGGCATGTTTACTTACTGAGCGAGATGCTGTCCTGCAGATGGAAATGGTTTCAAGACTAGCACAATGCGGCTGGGAGCAGATGTGATTGTTTTTAGCCGCTGTGTGACTAAAAGGTAAGTGCACAACCCAGTTCTTTGTTAAATATCCTGTTCTTGTATACTTTATCTGTGCGATTTTTATGCTGTCGGGGCGGTTGTTCATGGCACTTTTTTTTGTCACAATATCACACAGAAGTTGAAATTTCGTGGATACTTTTATGCAGTTGAGTCTATAACAAAAGAAAATTGGGTTTGACAAGATTTTTATTTAAATTAAACTTTTCAACTTAGGCTATAATTTATATTATGTCCTCGGAATTTTTATTTTTATCCATCATGTGGGTTCCCTGCTAACTACTCTTTGCTTCTTGCCAGCTCTGTATTAACTCAAAGCGTCGGACTACTTTCTTATACCTTCCTTAGACAGACAGGTTATGATGATATAGTAGTACCTATGGTAAGTTTTCATCGTACGAAACATCTTTATATATATATTTTTAATTTCCATCGGATAATTATAAAGCTATTACCACTGCTTGTTAGATATATAAATATATGTAATTAGAAGTGATAACTTAGCATGGTTTTGGATGTGCAATTTTAATGCTCTGTAGGTAGATTACAAGTTTAATGCTTCCACTGGAGCATTTGAGAGATTGTTTCGGCATGGACAGAAGGAATTCTTGGCTAACTTATCCGTAATATTGTCATGGTCTCCTTTCTCAACAGAAGAAGAATTGCTAAATGATGTAAGCTGCAAAACTATAATTGGCGTTTTTTTTTATCTGTTGCTTTTGTGTATCAAGTGTTGTAAGAGAAGCATGCAGTAGCACTTTATGAACCAATCAGAAATTGTTGGCGATTATGGAATCGCTGTAGTTTGATGACGAGCCTTGTGATTTGTACCCATATCTTCATAATTTAGCTTAAGTCATGAAAATATTAATACTTCAATTTATCATTAATTCCATTATATTCAGTGAAACTTTAGTTTTGAAGTTGGTTTAAGCCAAATCCTTTCTTATTGCTTACTGATTTTTCTTTTTCCAATGTTGGACCTTAATTTACACTTGCTATGGTCAACTGGCAGTCTAACAACATGGGGCATCACGGGACGAAAGTGATTGTGTTTAATCTATGGTACAATGATGAGGGGAAAATGGAGTTTGATTTTGATACTGATCCAGAGGTTAGTACTGCTTTATGTTTCAACGATGTTTTGGTTCTCTTGCACGAGCATTACAATGTTTACTTAGATATATCTGCCGTTACAATATATTGCTCTCTCATTATGAAAATTCCAACAAAGTTTATAGGGTAAATTGTCAAAAGAAGAAAAAAAACAACAAGCATGTTTTCGTGCTGACAAAAAACCCAAGCTCCGAAGCGCTAGTCAAAAACCCCTAAAAAGGTTTTCGGTTGTCAAAAAATTTCCTGCCTGTGATATTTGTATAGTTGCATGCTATATGTTGTTATCATGTGATATCTATACAATTAGCTGAAAGAACAATGGACAAGAAATAATCTATAATATTTCTATGTGATCTGCAAAAATAGGCCATTTGTTGAATAGTCTCTCAAAATGTTACTTTGCCGGTTCATTTTTGATAAAAGTGATTAAAGCTAGTTACATTCATGTTTGCAGGATATTATGATCAATGGAGCTACTAAACCAGTTCAATCAAATAGCTCCCTAAAGTTGCTAAACCAGAACCATATAGCGAAACGACTCCGTTTCTCTTTGCGAGTAGTTATCGTGCCGCTGGCCTCTTTTTATCTGAACTGTATTTCTGTCTCCTAAACATCTTGTATTTTACAGGTGTATTCGTCAGTTTTATATCTTCATACACCGAATAACTTTAAAATTATCTTACGCGGACGAGAAGTTGCGCATCACTGTTTGGCTGAAGAACTTGAACACATTGAAGGCATAAAGTATAGACCACAAGTTGGGGGCAGAGTTGAGGTCTATCTCGAACCGTTTTTTCTTAGATATCTAATCTGCAGATTTTTGGTTTTTGTTTCCATGCATTTCATGCTGTTTATGAGTTATCACTAAGCAAAAAGATAATAATTTTCCATCTTATGTTAAATGATGGTTAATAATGCTATGCTAATTACTCCAGCTATGGAAACAAAAGCTTTCTGAATGAAAGCATTTTAATTTTAACATTTGAATTTAAAATTCAGGGTGAGGTTATCACTCTCATTGGATTTCTAAAAGGTGCTCCAGAAATTAGTGTTCATGGATTTAATATCTACCACAAGAATCGCCTTATACTGGTGAGTGCTTACGTTTTCTTTTTTAGTTTTTTCCCTTGTGCATTTTACAGATAGAACAACAACAACAACTGGGCCTTTTATCCCAAGCATATGGGGTAGGCTACATGAACCAACATGAGAATCACGCCGGGTCCAGCACATGAATCCTCTGTCTCCACTCACTTCTATCGAACAATATACTTTCATTGAGTCCTTTGGCAACCATATCGTTTCGTATCACCTCCATCCATGTTTTCTTCGGTCTCCCTTTTGCCCTTTTGCCATTGCCCATATCGAGAGTATCTATTCGTCGAACCGGTGCTTCCATAGGTCTGCGTCGCACATGACCAAACCATCTTAGCCGGTTTTCCCGCATTTTCTCCTCCACAGGTGCTACACCAACTTTTGCACGAATATCCTCATTTCGCACCTTATCTTTTCTAGTGTTACCGCACATCCAACGAAGCATGCGCATCTCCGCTACGTGCATCTTCTGTGTATGATGCTTCTTAGGAGCCCAGCATTCTGTACCATATAATAAAGCAGGCCGAATAGTGCTCCGATAAAACTTCCCTTTCAATTTTAACGGAAAGTTACGATCACACAAAATCCCTGCTGCACTCCTCCATTTCAACCAACCAGCTTGGATCCTTTGATCAACATCACTATCAATCTCCCCATTCTTTTGGATGATGGAACATAGATATCTAAACTAGTCGTTCGGTGATATCTCTTGCCCTTCCAATGTTATACCAATATGGTTTTGACTTATCTGGCTACTAAATTTGCAGTGCATATATGCTGTCTTGGACCTGCTCAATCTGAATCCCCGAGATTCCAATATTTGCCTCCATAATTCCAATTTGGCATTAACCCCTGCTTTCGTCTCATTTACTAGAACAATATCATCAGCGAATAGCATACACCAAGGTACCTCATCTTGGATAGTTCTAGTAAGCTCATCCATCACGATGGTAAACAGGAATGGACTTAATGCAGATTCTTGATGTAAACCAATAGTAATCGGAAAATCACTCGTTAAGCCGCCGCAAGTTCTGACATTTGCCACTACTCCGTCGTACATATCCTTGATTATATCAATATACTTGACGGGGACCCCTTTCTTCATCATTGTCCCCCATAATATCTCTCTAGGTACCTTGTCGTACGCCTTTTCTAAATCAATAAATATCATATGCAAATCTCTTCTCCTCTTTCGAAAGCGCTCGACAAGTTGACGAAGCAAATGAATCGCCTCTATCGTTGATCGTCCAGGCATGAACCCAAATTGGTTCTCTGTTATCTTAATATCCTTCCTTAGCCTGTGTTCAATCACTCTCTCCCAAAGTTTCATGGTGTGACATATCAGTTTTATTCCACGGTAGTTTGAGCAACTTTGAATGTCACCCTTGTTCTTATAGATAGGTACAGATAGAAATGATAAGCTTATTTACCCCTTTCAGCTTGAGTTTCCTTATTATATTTGTATTTCAATTATTTTTTTTAAAAATGTTAAACCTGTTTAATTTTACTCCTTTTGAAATAATAATTTTGTATATTTTCCTTTCAGCCCTTCTGCCCAGTTGTAAATGTTGGAAGCAGTAGAGGAAGAGGTGTTTCTGGTAAGAATTCCTTCATACAATATGAATCGCCGCCATGTTTTTCATATACTTAGGATCAATATCTTGCATGTTTCATGTTGTTCAGAATCAGATTATGAATTAAGTTGTCTGGTGTTTTAGTTCGGGGTTCAACTCCAATTAACGAGACCCTTCCCTCTCATTTGCTAGGTGTGCTCGAGGCAAACTTTATTAAACCGACACACGATAAACAAGGTTTTGAGAGGTCAACTCTTTATCAACGACTTGAAACTCGCTTGAAGGAAATGACAAATGAGTATTGGTATGCATATATTCCTTTTTCCTCTTTTATTGTCGTGATGTTGCGAATAAAGATGCTTCGGCGCACATGAACCTACGAAATTACCAGAAATTTTCTGTTAAATTTCGATGGTATGAAGTAACTGAAAATGCTTATTGACCGCATTTCTTGTAATTTTTCATTTGGCAGGGATTATCACTGTCATTTGATAGGCTACCGCAGCATAAGGTCATCAGCGCCTTCTCAAAGTGCTGCTCCTGCTTTACCCCAAACCAAAACGCCTGTCATAACTGTCGACCGCCCGTGCTCAAATTCACAAGGGTTTATCTCCAACTACAATGCCAGTGAGCATTCTGTGTGGGCCAAAAGGAGACAAGAGAGTTATGCTGCAATGGAACCATTGAAAAGGCAGTTTGTGGAGCGCAGAACTGAAGCTGGGTTCAAAAACCATCCAGAGGCCGAGGTAAGACTTAAAAGTGCCTTAGATGTGGATAAAATCTGGTTTGATATTTAATGTATACATGTCCAATTATATTCATTGCTTCTGAGAGTTGGAAGTAATATGATTTAGTTATGGTAATGAAAGCTCATATATGCATGTCTATTGATGGCCTCCTAATAAGAAATGAGAATAATGAAGATCAGGTAACATGGGAGGGAAATTCCTCGTAAAAAAGTGAACCTTCTGGACCGTCTATTTTCATCTTCACGGTGTAAAACAAAGATAACACAAAATTTCATGTGTTCTACATATTTCTCTACTTTTCATCTATCGAGCACAAAACAACGGTTTTCCCAGTGATAAAACATTTTTTCAGTTATTGGACAACTGGGTAAGAAGTTTTAAAGTCACATGAAATTTGATGTAGTTATATTTTAGACCATGAAGTTCAAGATACACGAAGCATCCCAAAAAAATTGTTGTAGGGTTGATCTTTGACCGCCTTCGGAGGGAATTCCTCTTAAGATGACACCTTCCTGTGGCACCCATCTTACATCATTCTCATTGAAAAAGACAAGGACAGAAAAAGCATGTGCGCTCAGATTTTAGTCTAGATGCCGCCACCCCCCACCCCCACCCCCACCCCCACCTTTTTTGTGCTAATCATTGTAATTCTATGTCAGCTTGGTCGTTGTGTTGCGAAGAGGCCATCGCAGAAGACATTTGCCTTGATGGAGATGAACAAGAAGTTACTTGCAGAGTGGGTATTCTTGCAAAATAAACTTATTGTTATATATAATAGTTCTATATTTTCACTGATGCATGGATATTCCAAATTTTGCATTTGATTGAGGTCCACTCTATGAAGAAGCTTGCTCAAAGATTTGGAATAGTTTAATAGCTTATTTGATTGTTTTTCAGGTGCTTGCAGTATGAAGAGAATGAGAAAGCTCTATTGCTCAAGGTAACACATTTCTTATGATAATGATGTTTTTGTCCCAAATATTTACTTATGCACCAATTGAGTAATTTAGAAAAGGGAAAAACATAGGAAGAGGCTCATCATGGTTTTGTTCTTATTAAATCTGCAGGCTGATATGCTTAGACATGAGCTTGAAGAAATCCGGAGGCTTAACGATACGATGATGAATGAACTCCAAGTAGTTAGCTTCAAGGTGGAGAAACGATGAAGAAATTAATGTTAGTCTCTTTATTTCTCATCGAGGTTTTTTGAGAGCAAGGGCTTTGAGAGTTGGCGGCTGGCCGGAGGTGATAGTTGTACGGTACAAAATGAGAACCTGGAAGCTTAACTTTGTAAATCAGCCAGCAATTTTGTAGTATAGAAACTTCTGAGCCTTCATACTTGAGGTAGCGATCATGTATACAGTTAGCAGCAAACCCTTGGAAACAAACCAAATAATAATTGTAATGGGTTTTTTTTATACATAAAAAAAATAGCTACAAAGACACTGGCTATGCATGAATTAACTAGCCTGATTCGTTTATTCACAAGTTTTCCTCGCCTTGATAAATTATCTTCAACTGCGCTAAATTCTGGAACATGTACATGGCCCTCCCTCCCTTGTCGATTTCTTATACAACATGATAAGCTGCATCACAAACTATACATTGCGCTCTGGTTACTCGTCAATGGGAGCAAACTTGTTCCACTGGAGAACAGAGCCTTCAAATGGGAAACATATGGAGAAATCACAATAAATCACGACAGCATAGACAATTGTGGTTTAAAAGCCTTTCGACAAGGCTGTTGGGTTCAGGAACTAGTGCTGAGGTCAAGCTATTCCAGAAATGAAATGCTGTCGACTCATTTAGAATCTTTGCAAAGAGAGTTTCGTCATGCGATCTTCCAGTTTCATCTGTTGCTGCAGCAAAGTACCTGAATACAGGCCGAGATTAAACACGACTGTTCCAGCATTTATGATACGAACTCCCTCATTAAAGTACACGATGAAGGGGCATACCTTGTAACGTTTGTTGAACTAACTGGAAAAAAAGAGAGAGGAGATTCGATCTTTATGTTTAAATGGCCAGAAGATTTATCCTCGTTGCCGTTCAGCCTATTATACACTCTAGTCATAAGATCAGCGCCATTCCACCACAAACGAGCTTCATCATAGGTGGAAAAAAACTCCTGCTGGCACTCCATCAAGAAAGGACTGAAAATGAATTCAGTTAGATTGTGTTAGAAACCTTATCAAAGTCAAAACAAGTGATTCCAGGGGGTATAGGGAAGCAATTAGAAAGCTATTGATGAATGTAAGTTCTCAGTGATAAGTTCATGTCCTTTCAACATGATCATCCTGTAAATGCATTTCATCCGTTTAGTTTTCAGAACCAGCAACGTGACGGATAGCATATGTATTACTAGAAATTCAGATAAAGATTCAGATGAGCAAAATGAAAGAAGTTGACCATGAATACAGAGTGATTGAGTGAATCCATAAATCAAGTTAATAACGGTAAGAGATTAGGTTCATGTTGAACCACTCATGTAGGAATCCATAGAACCAAGAAACTAGTGTATTCTACCTATGTCTCCAGAACCAATAACAACCATTAACGGTAGTGAAGCGCATATAAATAGTACCACCCTTTCAAAACATATCTTCTCCAACATAAATCCTATGATAGAAAATAAACTAGGGGAGACAACTTTAACAGAAATTCACATTACCTGTTCTTATCAAATGCCATAACTGCACCATTGAAGAAGATGGAACTCCCGCCCGTTTGATTTTCAACAGCAACAGAGTTCTTGAGTGAATACAATGGTTTCAAAACTATCACATCAGAATCAATGTAGATTCCACCGTATCTGGATTTCATAAGAATAAAAAGAAATGCCTTGTCAACTACATTAGTAAATATAACTTAAATCTCCAAAAGGAAGGGAACATAAGGACAAATATATGAAGAACTTAGGTGTTACTGGGGAGTATAAACTTACTCGATCTATCAATTCAAATGCTTGAACCAAATCACATTACTACCTCATGTAAACAACTAAATATGTCGACCAGAATATCCTATACATTAAATAAAACATGCTTGATGTGAAAACCAAATTCATGGCATTGGTAGGTCTCACAATTTTGCAACCACTTATCACTTGGCGCTACTCGAATAGCTATCAGATTCCGGTATCTTTCTACAGCTCATGTATCTTTCTACAACCTTTATCTCTTTGGTATCAGTATAAGAAGAATCCTTTGGAGTGATAGAAGAAACGGGAATCTTTAAATTCATCAACTTAAAATTTAAAGAAGAAAAACTTACTTGTAGAGAGCAGCAAGACGTACGAGCTCACTATAATGAACAGGATAATGTTTAGTCTGCCTCCATTGATACCACAGTGACGCAAATTCATTGGTTGGAGTATCCTTTAGAAGTTCGTCTAAATCGGGCATGGCAACTGCAACCTTGAATCTGCAAAATGCAGATACACGACATGGGATGACTTGAACCAGAACCACAAAGTAAATAGCTTTTGGTGCTAATCGGTTAACTTTCTTCACAAATATTATTAAAAGGGCTAATTGCACAAAACCCGCATATAGTTAACCCAAGTGATTTATTAGCGCAAACATCCCATCTGTTCATCAACCTAAAACCCTCAAAGCACTCAAATTCAACTCTAAACAACTCAGATGATTGTGTAATTTAACTCTACAACTTGTTTGTGTTGTTAGATTTTTTTTCAGAAAACTCTGTGGATTTACCGATATCTTATAATAGAGGAACTGCAAACTTATGGAAGCAAGTAAATCAGTGAAATGTGAACTACATTGCCTTTCTATTCAGTTTAAATGTGATATTAGCTTTTTTTCATATAAAAGAAAAAATCTCTTACCCATCCTTGACAAAGCTATCAAAAAATTCCTTCTCCATGGTTTCCGACAACACCATCACACAAGCATCTCTATGCACCTTGAACAAGCTCTCGAGCCCCCTCTGATGTCGCACCCCAAACATCCACGGCGGGCTATTCCACACCATGAAAACCCTAACCCCGCACATCCCTGTCTCGAAAAATCTCTCCACAAGCCCCGAAAACCCCAACTTCCCCCTCCCATCACCACCCTCGTCCTCCTCCTCCTTCTTCTCCACCTCCAAGCTCTTCCTAACCCTGACCCTGACCTCCCTCCCCTTGGCAGGGAAGGGAACATTCTCCATCTCCTTCCAAATCGACCGCTGCACCAGCCGATCCCCTCGCGTGTAAAACCCGCTCCCAACTCCCACAGCATCGGGATCCTGCAGCAGAGGATGGTTCCTAGGGTTCAGCATCTCGAGGTTGGACCTCAGCATCCGGTCCCGCCGCAAGAAGTCGCCTTTCCCTTCGAGCCACCGGGCCCACGCGTCCCTCAACGGGCCGCCGCCGCCGCTATCGGATCCGGATCTGACCATGAGCAGGTCCTCAAGGGTGCTAACGGAGAAGATCTTGGACCTGACGGTGTCGTCGATGGGGGCGTCGTCGGAGGAGAAGGTGATCTTGATCTGGACCGGGTCGGGTTCGGGGTCGGAGCCGGGGCCGGCCTTACCGAAGGAGCGGCGGTGGACGGCGAGGGCGTGGTCGAAGAAGAGGGAGGAGGCGGCGGAGGGGTCGTCGTCGAGGTCGGGGTCGAGGTCGGAGGGGCGGAAGGGGTCGTCGGAGTCGGAGGCGTCGATGCGGTCGTCGGCGGGGAAGAGGTCGAAGGCGTCATTGTCGGCGTCGTCGAAGAGGGGGAAGGGGTAGGACGGTAATTTCGTGGTGGAGGAGGAGGAGGAGGAGGAGAGGCGGGAGTGGAGGACGAAGAGGGAAAGGAGGAGGAGGACCGCCGTCAGCCCGGCGCAGATCTGGGGGGCGTTCGGGGATCGCCGGCAGGAGGCGCCGCCGCTGCCGCCGTAGGAGGAGTGATGGGACCGGAGCATTTTTTATTTTAATTTATTTTATGTTTTGTTGTTGTAAAGGGCTTTTGAGCTTGGAGTGTATTTGAAGTTGAGAGTGCGCGTGAAAGAAGTTAGGCGGATTAGGGCGCACTTAGCAATCTGTTGGGCCAGGGAATTGATGGGCTATCATCTCCTTACCCCCCCTGTTCAAGAGCATCATCACATACTTTATCCATCTTCAGATTCCTCTAGTTTCGAATACTTCATCAATCATTTACTGTTGAATTGGGATGTAACTACTTCTTGTTTTACTGCTTATGCAGTTGAACAAAATCGGAAGAGATGCTATTTTATATGTTGAATCCCCTTATAGAATCTATCATGGGTGGGGTCTGGAGGGTCTTATAAATATTCTGGATTCTGAAGGTGGATTTGGCTCCTTGGAGTCACAGGTACCAAATCTCTTTTCTGCTAAACATTTAGTTCTATTCTGAAGGTGGATTTGGCTCTCTTCTGTAGTACATGAGAGACTGCATTATCGCCAACTTCAGGAGAAGACTACTCACTGTTTTGAGAACTGCTGAAAGCGGTCTTCAACGCCCAATCCATTATGGAATCTCTGATACGAAGACATGTCAGCATCATCCACTTAGCCGAGCAACACATCAGTATGGATCTCACCGAGGGCATTCGAGAAGTCCTATTGATGGAAGCCTTCACCGGGCCTGTTTCTAACCTGCAACCATTCGAAAAGCCTGTCAATTTACAGAGTGGAACTGCTATAGAAATCATCTGCAACTGGTACATTGAGAACATTGTCAAGGATGTATCCGGTGCTGGAATTGCATTTGTGCCTGCCCATCCTTGCTTTAAGAGCTCGCAACATATCGGTGGATACTTAGCAGAGTCATATACTAGCTCATGCGAATTCAAAGCATTGATTCACACTTTTGGTGGGTATGGATTTGATAAAATTGACAGGGCAATCCGAGAGCACGTTGCTGCATTATTGAACTGTATTGATACATCGTTACGTGCTAATCGTGAGTCTCTGGAGGTTATAGCTGGTTGTTTGAGTTCTGGAGACCGGATCGAAAGAGAAGCGAAACAGAAACAAATTCACGATTTGGAAACACTGATTGATTTTTGTGTTCAAGCAGGGAAAGCAATAGCTTTTCGCAGGACTCTTGTAGATTCTTCTGAAGAAGTTCTAGAAGAAAAGGCGCCTCTAATTGTTTCACTAGTAAGTGGGGTGACTAAGCATTTACCTAATGAGCTACCTGACAAGGATGAAATTAGAAGGTTAAGAAAAGCGGCAAATAGTGTAGGGGTGTTTGGTGATCATGATATGGAATGGATGCATTCAATCATGGAAGATGCTGGTGCTGCCACTGATAGCTCTTGGAGCTTGCTTCCATATCTTTGTGCTGCACTTATGGCCTCCAATATATGGAACACAACTAATTATAATGTCAACGGTGGAGGATTTAACAACAATATACACTGCTTAGCCAGGTAAGATCAAATTCTTCACTTGTGTTGCTATCATTACACTATATGTGGTATTCTGTTTGTCATTACATGTCTTGGCGCATAGTGGTATAATACGTGGGAAATAAATGCGAAGGAGGGATAGTAATTTTCCTGCTAAATAAAGAAACCATTAGGCATTGAACTGGACTGAGACTGAGAGTGAACTTAGTGCAAAATTTGGCCTTTGCAGATGCATCAATGCTGTGGTAGCAGGAAGTGAATTTGTTAGGCTGGAAAGAGCAGAGCAACAGAGACGGTCTCTTTCTAATGGGCATTCGGCTGAAATGGGAGAGCCTGAAATGCTCAGCCGTGCATCAGTTGAAGCAAGCATCAAGTCTGCTATGCAACTCTACGTCAAATGCGCCTCAATGATTGTGCTAGATTCATGGAGTGATAATACCAGGCATCTTTTTCTGAAAACTTTGTGCTTCTGATCAAAAATGAAATCACACTCGAAAGAGATTGCTGAGTAGTGTATAGGCAGCATCAGTTGGTTCCGTTCAATTGATAGTGCTTGGACTGAATTTAGTTATGAACGAATATATACACCGTCTTTACTTCACATTTCTCTTGGCCTTTACAATAATTTTGGTTTCTTTTTCTTAGCTGGTATTGATATCACTACAATTGTACTTGTGAACTCACATAAACAGCAAAAATATCCAACCTACTGTTTACTATTATAAATGTAATTGCCTCCAAGCATGGTCTTCACTACCAATAGTTAAGCTACTGATCAATTTGGATAATCAACACCATCCATATTTACCTTTGTTGATTACCATGCTCATAGCTATTTGGTAATCTATAGAGGGGCGCAAATGATTTATTAGTTTTGCAACCATTTGGTCGAAGGGCAAAGAGTTGCAAATCACACGATTTGTTTGTCTACTCATGCTTTTGACGTTGTAGCTCAATGGAGAGTTGACATTTAACTGCCATAGAAGAAAATTTTGTTTCTATGACTATTCATTTATCTCTTTTCCTAAACGAATATTGTGGAATTTTACAATTTGATGTGCAGATCACAAATTATACCAAAGCTGATTTTCTTGGACCAGCTTTGTCACATCTCTCCCTACCTCCCAAGAAGCACCCTAGAGATACACGTACCTTACGCCATCCTTCGATCGATATACCAACAACATTACAGCAGCTCTTCTCTTGGTACTGTTCCGGAATTACTAGCACCGTCACCGAGACAATCACCACCCATCTCTCTCACTCATGCATCTCCTGCTATGAGAAGTCATCGAGGCGGGGATACCACACCTCGGTTTAACACTCAGGACTCTGTTTATTATAATCAGGATGCTGCGGGCAATAAGCAGCAGCGGAGGCGGTCAGGGCCGTTGGAGTATGCATCGAACCGGAAAGTTAAGTTTGTGGAGGGGTTGAGTTCCGGTGGGCAGGGGCCAAGCCCGCTGCCGAGATTTGCAGCGTCGAGGTCCGGTCCTTTGCTGTACAAGTAGAACAAAAAGAAGCTACGGTTATAGTAACTGTCTACTTTTTTTTGTGTGTGTATTTCAAGTTATTGCAGTGTTTGCCTGAGTTGTACTATTAATTCATCTTGTTACCTTATAAATTATTTTCAGTATTTTCAGTCCATACGATTGTACCATGTAATATTTGTCACATATAAGGAGTTCCAATGTTATTCTATTGCCGGAACTTGGTTAACTTTTGATGGTTTCATGACGAATTTTTCCACCACTAACGATTTTTTGCTGCTGCTCGTTCTAGATTAGTTTTATCTAAGCATGTGTCTAATTATCATTTTCAAATGGAAATATCGCTCCAACAAAGAGAAATAAGCCGTCCTGTTACTTCCAAATCTTTGCTATTGAAGTGTTTTTTTTCTGCTTCGGATAAATGATGGGATGCCAACTTCTTTAAATGGAAAATATACATAACAATGAGCATTGTATAAGTTGCGTATAAGTTGCATATATACAGGTACATTGAGATCAATTCTTCATAGCTACCAACATTTCAGATCCTCTGAATTATGCATGGTTGTTGGTTGGCCAGGGTTCTGATACCTTCTCTTATAATTTATCTCATGTGATGCCTGAAAGGAAAGTGTAAATACATACGTTAAGGTAAGGCATAGTAGGGAGCGAAACCGCAAAGCATATTGTTATAAAGAGAAATTGACCTTAGAGTTTCTTTGGTTCCACGTCGAATTTTACAGCGAATCGTCGGGAGACCGAGACGTTGATGTGCCTCAAATCGATGGCATCCAGAAAACCCTACAAGAGAAAGCATGTGCCAATTTAGTGAACAAGTTGTTGAAAAATAAGAAGAAAAAAATTGTATGAGCTTGCATGCGCAGATTTCAAGTGAATTTTTTGAGTGATCACGCACCATAGTAGACTCCTTCGACCTCGAGCACGTCAATCTGCATCAAAGCGAAACAAATACTCAATTGTGTGCTGACTTCTACATATATCAATAAGCGACTAATATTTGGTATGTGTACTTTTTTCGGAACGAAACTTAACAAGGGCGAAGGCTAATCGACTGTGAATATGAAATTTTAAAAAATGCCAATATATATGAGAAATGTATAAAATTTACTCTTTTCCACCCCTCTCAAACCTTAGCAGGAACCCAATTGCAAACTGAAAAGTTCTTAGCAACAAGGTTAATGGGGCTGAACATAGGCAATCAATTCTTATTTTCATGCAGTAAGAAATAAATTCTCTTGTAATTCAATTGCTCATGTCTCCGTCTATAAAATCCCACATCCCAATCATTCTTTAGGGTTCAGCATTTTGGCGCAAGTTATATTGTGTCTTCCGTAGTCAAAAAATGTAGATATCTCAGTAAAAAAGGATTTGTTTGGTCATATGCGCATGCACACATCTGCACGCGTACTCGTTCACTCATGCATGATAGAGCACAAAGGCATGCAATCACTTGATTTTCACCTGGAAAGAGGCTCTAGCATTATACGTAAGAAGCGGATACACTCAAGAGTTGAAATGTAAATGATCTCTTCCGGAACTCCTATGTATCATGACTACTAAAACAAAGAACCAAACTCTCTGTATGAAATAAGAAATTTCATTTATATTAAACCAAGAAGGTAAGATAGGCTCTTGAAAATTCTAATGGATATACTGCTCTTTTCTTAGTGTTACATTTGACAATTAGAAACTACATGATTTAGGAACAACAATACAAATAAAAAGCTTTTCCTTGATTTACTTGGGACTGGCTACATAATCAATTTTCTTCATTTAGCTTTGTTGAAGGCCCATTTCAGAGGGTTAGGTTGGCAATCACCTTAGCTTTTTGCACTACCTTAACCGATGTTTGGTTTGATATGCTCCTACTCCTACCAAATACTTTATCTATAGGTCAAATTTTACTATATTACCCTTAACTATGAGCATTTGTTTACAGTCAAGTATTCGATTTTTTTTTAATTATAGTAAGCGCCCTTAAAGTGCTACATTTGAAGGTATTAACTCCCTTACAAAACAAAGTTTTGAGTTTACCGTAATGAAAAAAATTAGGGTAGTTTTGTGGGAAACAGCTACAGTTAAAATGTAGTTTAATGAAACTTAGCCCCCATTTAATACTACATCCAGCCCTAATGAGGCAAGTAAAGTCTCTATAGTATTAGAGCATGTCCAATCTCTATACTATCCTCGATAAGAGATACATGCGACTTGGTAGGGATACAGCCACTTCTTAGTCTACTTCTACTGTCTTGCAAACATCCATTTTTTGGCACATTTATATCGACTCACTGCTCATCCATATTAATATTCTTAGTCCGGTTGGGCTCATTTTCTGATCATGCCGTTTCTTTCTTGGCAATTTCCCAATATTCAGATCCATATAGCATGACGAATTCACACCTATTTTGTATAAACTTTTCTCCGTCAACTTCAAAATTTTTACAAGTTACAATGACAATTCCGTGGAGTCACTTAAATTTAGCCATCGAGCTTGATTCTATCATCTACATCCTTCTCTACTTGACCATCATGATGGCCCTAATGCAATGTCGACATGGTAATTAGTTGTATAAATGAATATTTATAATGTCTACTTGGGATTTCTCATAACCATATCAAACTTCTTGTCAACAAACTGAAGAAATCATTAAATTCCGGACAGGTGGTGCTGAAAAGTGGGTCAAGAAAAAGGCAAGGACGGAGGCACAGGACGAGGGATCAATAGCTGGTTTGGGCGCTTCAGCTTCTCACATGGTGGTGGACGAAGCGGTGCGACCAGAAGGAGAACAACGTTGATCGTTGATGGTTGTGAAGGAAGGTTGCATGGGAGATGGTGGCTTTTTTAGATTTGAGAGAATAAAGCTTGTATTTTCTTTTTAGCGGGTGTGCTATCCTCTGTTTTCCTTGCCTTTTTTTCCTTTCTTGCTTTTGGACGTAATTTGATGTAGTTTCGTTAGATCGTGGTTTAATGAAATGCATTGGCATATTGCTTTCGTTTTAATAAAAAAAAAAACCAACTAGAGGAAAGGAAATGCAAAAGCAACACATTCTATATCAATTAGGTAGCTCAATTGGGTAATAGAAGAAGCAATTGGCTTGATAACAGTAATAACATCATAAGAAGTAGAAAGTAGAATAACAAGATGAAATCAATGATCCAATCCTAGCGAATTAGAAAAAAGCTCACAGGCTCTTGGAGTCCAATCTGGCCGATGCTCTCCATGAGATCCTTCACCTTTTCAGGATCATTAGCCCTGGTGCGCATCAATGGCCTCCTGATCTTATCCAAAGGGATCTCAAGAATCATGGGTCCTCCTGATTTGGGCTTTGTAAATGGAATTCCTGAAACAAACCCCAAAAATTGATTTCAAGAAACCCATCAACAAACAAAGTTCTAAAAATCCTAATATTTTGATAAAAGAGAGAGAGAGAGAGAGAGAGAGACCATTAGATGAAGCTTTGATGGTTCTTGAAGAGAAGCTGAGGTTGTGAGAGAGATTCAATGGGAGATTGGCCATGATTCTTTACTCCTAATCTTTTTGGTTGTGATTTTTGTAGCGGGAGTAACAAGAAGAGGAAGGTGATATTTTTGTAGTGGAGGAAGAAAGAAGAGTCGTTTGTTGCCAAGCAATGTTTTTCTTTCCCTCAAGAGACAAACACTGTGTTTTGTTTTCTTTGGAATTTGGGATTTGGAATTCTGTCCCTCAATCTACACCTTTCGAATTGTTTAGCACAGAATCACACTTGAGCAAAAGAAAATTTAGTCGTGCTGGCTTCAAGTTGATTTGGCTCGTTCGTTTATATCTTAAGTCTGGCTTGTTAATGTGTATCTTATGATATGCGCCGATGCCGGAACAGTGAGTGATGATGGACGACAAGAGATGAAACCCGACGGAGATAACTAAACCACTCTAAGGATGCAAAAAATAACATCTTGAAATAGAAGAGATTTGTTGATTATGCCGAGGATGCACAGGAGTCAAAGCCAAAACTCTAAAGGACAAGTTCCTTAATATCTCTCGGTGTTCCACCGCTTATTTAATATTTTATAGTTTTTCTCTCAGAACATTTTATTATCCTAACGTATTTCGGGACTAGCGGTTTGTCAGCTTCTGTTTTTAACGCCGGGTCTGTTTTGCATCAATTTATTTCTCGCATCATGTAGATAAGAAATTATAAAAAACAATTCTTTACTGAATAAATTGATACAAAGTAGACACGGCTGTAAAAGAAAGCAAAAGGTAGCAAAGTGCTTTATGGATACTAATTAATGTTTTGAGAAAAAACCATAATGTATTAAAATATATAGAAATGCAATATTGAAGGGTTATCAAGCAATTTGTCCAATCATAAAACTTTCAAAAATCTCAATTTCTGGTTTCTTTTTTTTTTTTTTTCCTAATACTGTGCATGGCGGAATTTTCAAAAATCTTAAGATTTTCTGGTTATTTCAAAATTTAAATATTTTACATAATATAGCGGATAAAAATAGCGAATTTTCAAAAATGCCAAAATTTTCTGTTTTACTTTGGTTTTTCTTTTTCTTTTTACAATACCAAACCGAAAATCATGGAATTTTTAATTTTTAAAATTTTTCGGGGTTTTCAATATTTTACCTAGTGAAAATAATTAGAAGTAGGGTTTTTAAAAAGGGACTGATAAGAATTTTTCTACCATAGAAGCCTGGCTGTATGGGTAAAAAAATTATAGATATCTAATAGGAAGCCAATAAAAAAATTCCATTACCCAAATATAGTAAGAGAATTAAAAAGCGACTACATAACAATTTTTCCACTAAGCTAAATCTAGGTAAGGAAATTTTCTATTTTTTTCGGTTTTTCAATATTTTGTTTGCTTTTGCACATGGAAACTTGTGATAGTTTCTTTAAAATTTTCAATATTTTGTATGTTTTACTATAAAAAAATCTCGCCAAAGTTTCAATAATATCAATTTTTTTATCAGCTAGTTGGCACCACAAAAATCGTTCCCTTGAAATGACGGGGAAAAAATAAATCAAAAACACCTATTCTTGACCGTAACATTTGCCACCCCCCACCCCCACCCCCACCCCCTCCCTCTTTTTCCTCCTTAAAATCAAATTTACTCAAAACAAAACAACATAGTGAAAGAAACAGAATCTAATTTGGAATGCAAATACCTTTATTTTTTAAGCTCTCTATTTTTATTATTGATGCAATTTTCTTTCCATAACTAGCATTCTCCACAAGATTTTAAAAGTGATATATTATTGTTTCATATTTAACGTATGGACCTATGGGGTGGTTGAATATTTAGCGATCCATGGCTTCATATCTAAGAAGGGTGAGCCCACTAAAATGCGGCGTATTAATCTAATCTTAATCTAAAACTGCTTTTCTAAATGAAAATAAGTGACCCCCTCTTCTGATAGTCCTTTTTCTATTCTCATCCTGTTTTTTTTTATGTGCGTCATTTATTGTGGTGGGTTAAAATAATTGTTATTTAAGACGTGTAACTCATAAAATGAAGTAGAAATATAAATTCAAAAGGTTTTTAAGATAACATGGGTGGTAATATCATTGATATATTCACGTTTGGGTTTTTTCCTCCTTATCTATCATGTTTTTAAGGTCTCTTTTTTTCCAGAATTCTATTTAATTATTGAAAAGTTGGGGTGAATATAGCATAATTAGTTATGATGTTATACCCTCTCAAGAATATTTGAATTCAAAAAGTGGATGGTTAGAATTACTGTCCCCTAATTCACTTTCCTTCATAAACACCCTCTTTCTTCATTCTTTCCACTTTTCATTCACCTTGCCTCTCTCTTTCCCTAACATTTTCTTTGTTTCTTTGACTTAGATGGTAAAGATTTTTGAGGGAGAAGTCTACGTGTCTTGGGCGTTTTAATTAATGCAACAAAAGAAAAGTCTATAATTTTAATACTGATGCTATTCGTTGTACCCATGGAACAAATATGCCAAACTCCTTTAATATTTTTTTTCAAAAAATTATTTTTGGTGTTATCGTCAGCGGTTTTAGGTGAGCAAATTTTTTTTCTTCAACAAAGTTTTGTTACATGAGGGAAAATAGTTATTCTTTTAATCTTGCTGTTTATTTTCTTGCTATCTTAAATTTTTTCTTCAACAAAGGTGCATGACGAAAATAGTTGTTCTCTTAATCCTGTTGTGTATAATCTTCCTATTTTAATTTATTTAAAACTACTCTACTAAATGAAAATGAGAGATCAAGTGATGATTCTCTTATATATTCTCACTTTTTTTATGTTTTATTTTATTTGAGAGAGTGTCAAAAAAGTTGTTTACATAAGGATTTTTTGTGCTTAGGTTCGTGTACAGTGAGAAAGTATTTAAAATTTTGTGCTTTGCAATTACCCATTATTCCTAATTGGTTGCTTTATGTGATTTCTATTAGGATTTGTCTCCGTGACTGAGCTTCTTGCTTGCCCATTATTCTTCGATTGCGGTTTTATGTACTTGGGATAAAAATAGATGAAGAGATCGGGATACTTAAGGCCATGTATGTTGTAGAAAGGTAGATAAAATTAATTATTTGTGATTGCTTTGCCAACATTTGAATTTTTTGTCTAGTTTCTATAAAGATTTTCCTGCATTGCTTTCTTGATTGCCCATTATTCTTCAAACGGGTTTTAACTTTTAACGGAGTTTTGGAGGAAATGCGGCATCTCTATCATGACTCATGAGTAACATAGCGAGGTGGCAATATGTTTACTGTTTATTCCCTTTGCATGTCCTGTCTCTATTGGGAGACATGCAACATTTTTGTCTGAGATACTGCAAATTTGGAGATTTTGTGCAGTTTTTTCATAAAATCAAAAAAGATTTGCTCTTGAATTGGCTATCTAGTATGAAGAATTGTGTAAATAGATAGGAACGGAAGAATATTGGTATGAATAGAAGAAGAGATTGGAGTGGTAAAGGGTAAATGATTCCAATATACAATCTTCCTTTTTTCTTTCCTTTCGCTTTCTGTAAGAAGTAAGTGGACTTCTCATCCACGTTACTTAAGGCCAAGGGTTTTTCTTTTAACTTCGCCTGTACATGGATCCAATAATAGCTGAGGAGCATGCAAAGAGGGAAGAACTGTTTTTGATTGCAAGTCCGCAAACACTTAATTTTTGTCCTTATTGGTACTTGTTTGGTGATTGGAGATGGAATTCCTCGCTCCGGCTTTATCAGGTGATTTTCTCCTTTGGATACCGGAGTCGGTTTTTCTTTCGAATCAAATGCTGAAATTTCCAGCCAGCTTCACTTATTAGAGGATAACAAAAAAAGATGATGCCGGAATCAGTGTCCTTGTTCTGTTTCCTTATGATCAAATTAAGTTATGAAGAAACGATTGAAGTTTTAAAGGAAATGCATGTTAATTTAAACTTTTATGGAATGTATGTCACCGAGTTCATGTTTTAAAAGTGAATTGTTTTGCTATATAGCCTTCCACTGCTGTCTCATGATAATTTTTTGTATTGGGATTAGGGTGGTCCACCCGCAGATGAGCAATGGTACCTTGCACGGAATCGAAACAGTAACAACTTCTTGTTTTCCTGGTTTTATCCTTTCGTTATTTTTTAAATTGCAGGGCAAAGCATTTCGTTAACATGTTATGTTCTTATGATATTATAATCCATAATGAATTACCATACCGGTTACTTATCAAGGTAATCTGTATACATAGATGTGAATTCTTAGAGTATAGAAATATTTTCCCCTAAACCCTCATCATAATTTAAGTGTTCTGGTGAGCGACAGGATTCAGATAACATGAAGGCTAAATTTCACCAAAATACCCTTAACCGGGACTGGTTTTCGCTAAACTACGTTAAAGTTGTCAATACAATAAATTCCCTTAGATTGGTGTAAGGGATTTTTTTCCCAACTAAAGTTCCCTCAAGTCTCGCACTTGAAGGGAGCTTACTGTTATAATAAATGTTTTTTAAGGTAGTAAACGGTAAAACACTCATAATGACAAATTTAGACTATTATCAAGGGATTGGGTTTGAGGAGGTCTCGAAAATCTCACAGGAAACAATCTGAATATTTTTATTTAATTAAACACTATATTGATTACGGAAGTTGTCCTCTCTTCTTATATAGGTAGCTTTCCTTCCCCTTGTGTTTCCTACCCTACTGTTGGCATGCCACACAGGACAAGCAGCTTATATTCTGCATGCACAACAAAGATCATGTTATCGATGCTTTTTATCATCCCATACCAGGTTTGTTTTTGTTGGGTTGTGACTCGCATCTTTAGTCCCACATCGGGATAAGAAGGCGATGTGATATATAATACAACTTGGACCTCTACCTATAAGCTTGAGCTTTTGGGTTAGAATGAGCCTCCAAATTGTGTTATGTATCCATCACGTGTGGGCTCCACCCCCAACAACTGGTATCAGAGATCTAAGATGGCGGAGGTTCCAGAGAAAAGCCCGAGAAAATGGCCGATGAGACGTGAAACCTTTTGGATAAGAAAGCCCTAACGACAATCCAGTTATCGTTGACTATGCAGGGGGCCTTTAATATCTCGAAGGAGAAAACAACCAACGCACTAATGACTACGTTAGCGAAGTTGTATGAGAAGTCTTCTATATCAAACAAAATCTTCCTGATGAAGAAGCTTTTCAACATGAAGATGGCTGGAAACGGTTCGGTGACGAAGCACTTGAACGAGTTCAACAGTGTAACAAGCCAGTTAGAATCCGTTTTGATCGTGTTCGAAGATGAGATTCAGGCTATGTTATTCCTCTATTCGTTGCCGGAGAGTTAGGAGAACCTAGTTATGGCGGTGAGCAACTCTATCTCGGGGACTCTCATATTTAATAATGCGGTGAATTGCATATTAAACGATGAGATGCGAAAAAAGGCCATGAGTGGGAGTGAACTTCTGCACTTTCGGTGGAGCATCACGATAGTACGATAGAAAGGGGAAAGGGGAAAAAGGGCAAGTCTAAGAGCCGAGGAAAATTGAAGGCGAAGATCCAAAACGACTGTTGGAACTGTGGAAAAAAGGGTCACGGAAAAAATGACTGTAAAGCTTCAAAGAAAGACTTGAATGAGAAGGCAGATGAAAAGGAAGTTAATATGGTGTCTACACAAGAACATGGGGAACACGATCTTTATTTATCGGCGAGCGAGAACACAAAGACAGATACTTGGTTCCTTGATTCGAGGGCATCCTTCCATTGCATTTCGGGACGACATTACTTTAGCGAGTATGTTCAGAGAGACCTTGAACATGTGACAGTAGGGAACGGTCAGCAACGATCATCTTGCAACCGTCAGGAAGTGGTCAATTAAAATTGAAGAATACTCGTCATATTCCAGATTTGAAGAAGAGCCTGATTTCTACCGGTCAGCTTGACAACAAAGGTTTTATTACGATATTTAGAAATTCGCGGTGGAAAATTACCAAAGGGTCGTTGGTGGTTGCTAGGGGCAAGTTGAACGGTTCGTTGTATTTATTCAGTGGGAGTAGCAGAAGTTCGGTTGCATTAGCAACGGGTTCGGAGTTAAATTCGGAGACTTCGTTGTGGTATAGGCGATGGGGACCTTAACGAGAAGAACATGAAAATTCTTCAAGAAAGGGGCTTCTTTTAGGGCTGAAAAAGGTGGAGTTAGGAGCTATGTGAGAGTTGTGTTTATAGGAAGCAAAACGGGCTCAGGTTTCAAATTGGAGGCGTAGCGAAAAAGAACTAGAAACTGACGTATAGGGTCCGGCTTCAGTGGAGTCTTATGGTGGGAACCGGTATTTCATGACGTTCATCGACGATGCAAGTCGGAAGACATGGGTATATACAATGAAGAAGAAGTCCGTTGTGTTTGGTATCTTCAAACACTGAATTACGTAGGTTGAGAACCAAATAAGGACTAAGGTAAAACGCCTTAAGTCCGATAATGGAGGGAAATATTGCACATAGATGTTCGAAACATTTTGCTCGCAGAAAAGTATTCGTTGGATGAAGACGGTACCGGAAACGCCACAACAGAATGACATCGCTGAAAGGATGAATAGGACGATCCTAGAGCGAGAGCGGAGCATGATCTTGGATGTGGATGTGTCTAAGTTCCTATGTGCGGCGGTCGATACTGCTGTGTACTTGATCAACAGAAGTCTGGCAAGTGCGCTTCATGGAGGCATCCCGGAAGAAAATTGGTCAGGTAAATCGGTTGATTATTCGCAACTAAAAGTATTTGGCTGTGTTACGTATTCTTTGGTTGATAAGGCGGAAAGGAGTAAGCTTGACTCAAAGTCTAGAAAATGCGCTTTCATCGGATATAGTGGAGATGAGTTCAGATATCGACTGTGGGATTACACAAGTAAGAAGGTAATACGAAGCTGGAACGTCATCTTTGATGAGCAACACTTGTACAAAGAAAAAAAGCAAGTAAAGGAAAGTGCAGTACGTGAGTTCGTTGAGTTAGACGTAACTCAAGAGAGCATTCGGGTACCTACATGTAGTGATCAGAACTTGGAGGAAGCCGCAATGCAGGATCAGGTTCAAGAATAGGATGGTGACCATGTTCAGCAACCATATGTGCCAGTTCTGAGGAGATCTACGAGAGAAAGAAGGATACCTAAAAGGCTTGTGACTGACTTTGTTTTGTACATAGATGCGGGAGAGCCCGAATCCCTTGAAGAAGTAACAAACGATGGTGCTAGCTAGCGATGAGAGCAAGCAATGGACGAGTACATGGAATTTTTAAAGAACCATACATGGGACCTAGTGAAGCTATCCAAGGATCGGAAAGCGTTACTTAATAGGTGGGTATACAGGATAAAAGATGAGGCCGATGGTGTGAAGCGGTATAAAGCTCGTTTGGTGGTAAAGGGATACGCACAAAATCAAGGTATTGACTATCAAGAGATTTTTTCGCCTGTGGTGAAGATAACATCCATTCAGGTAATTCTTAGATTGCGCTGGTGGTGGATTTGTATTTAGAGCAGCTTGACGTGAAGACTGCGTTCCTCCATGGCGATTTGGAGGAGGGGATCTATATGATGCAGCCACCGGGATACGAGGAGAAGGGAAAAGAAGATATGGTGTGTAAGCTGCGAAAGAGCTTATACGGTCTCAAACAAGCTCTTAGGCAGTGGTATCTCAAGTTCGATTGGTTTATGCTAGAGACGTGATTTATGCGGAGTGAATCAGATCACTGCGTCTACGTTCAAACTTTCAAGAACGGAGACTATATTATTTTGTCGTTGTATGTGGATGACATGTTGGTAGCGGATTTGAATTTCGAGAAAATTCAAAATTTGAAGAAGTTGATGGCCGAGAAATTCGCTATGAAGGATTTGGGAGCGGCGAAGCAAATCTTGGGCATGAAAATCGTTCGAGATAGAAAACAGCGGAAGCTATGGTTATCGCAAAGGGACTATATTGAGAAGGTTTTGAAGTGATTCAACATGGATAAGTAAAAACCGGTGAGTACGCTCTTAACGAAGCATTTCAAACTCATGAAAGAGTTGTTCTCATCAACTCAAGAGCAGAAAGACGAGATGACGAGAGTACCATATGCTTCTGCGGTGGAGAATTTGATATATGTGATGGTGAGTACGAAACCAGACATTGCACATGCAGTGGGAGTTGTTAGCATGTATATGCAAAACCCTGGCAAGAATCATTAGAATGCGATGAAGTGGATATTGATATATCTTAAGGGTACGTCTAGTCACTGCTTATGTTTTGGAGGTGACTCTCTAAAAGTGCAAGGGTACGTCGATGCGGACTATTCGGGAGATCGAGATAGTGGGAAGAGCACAATAGGGTACACATTCACGGTTGGGGGAACAGCGGTGTGTTGGGTCCCTCAACTGCAAAATGTGATAGTATTGTTAACTACAGAGGCAGAGTACGTGGCGATCACGGAAGCCAGCAAGAAGATGATATGGTTGCAAATGTTACTTGAAGAATTGGGCAAGAAGCAACATTTCAACACCTTGTGGAGCTTGGCAAAGACTCCGTCATATCACTCTCGAACAAAGCACATTAAATGGCGGTACCACTTCATTCGTATAGCGATTGAAGAGGAGTTGACTTTGCATAAAATCGCTGGAGAAAAGAATCCCGCGGATATATTCACCAAGGTCGTAGACAGAGATAAGTTGAATCTCTGTAGCAAGTTGGCATCTCTTCATGAAAATCTGATGAGGAGAGAGCAGCAGTGGAATCGTGTAAAGTCTACTACCGTTGGGAATCAAGGCAGAAGAAATCTCCAAGTGGGAGAATATTATGTTGTGGAGAATCTTTCTAAAAATTTTGATGAATTTGAATCAAGTTAGTTGGAATTGGATGTAGAGATTTATGTTAATCTCTATCTAAATTCCAAGTTATCACTAAAAGCCTATATATATATATATATATATCATAGATTAATTGGATTTTGTGAAGATTTAAATTAATCTAAGTTTAAATTTCACATTATCTACAAGGAAACCATTCACCTATATATATAATTGATTAGTAAATCAATTATGTATGCATCCACCAAAAAAGAGAAAAGGAGAAGCCACGTTAATTTAATAGAGACTTATTGTAGGGTTCCTGGGCATCCTAGTGAGGTCTCACAAGGCATCGAACATGCCAAATTCAAAAATTCTAGGTGCCGAGAGACCCGACTACGGATCGTTTGCTAGAAAACTAGGCGAAAAGCTAACTAGTTAACAGTTAACTATGAGAATACGGAAATACAACCTTTGTAGATCCGGTGCTCCACCTCCATAGCTCCGAGATGAGGTCCTCTCCGCTGTCCAAATCAAATCCGGGCTCTAGCGTCGGCTTCATCGGAGAATGGACGGGCTAGGTCGTCGACGACGTGCCGAAGATGATCTACGTCGAAGCATCACTAGATCGAGCTCCACCTTCACCAAGTCTTGAAAGCTTGTGAAGGAAACACACTCTACTACTTGGCAAGAGGTAGAGGATGAAGAAATAGGAAGTGGGTAGACTTTAGAATTGGATTTCTCACTCTAATTCATCAATCACCATTGATGAAGTCAAGGTTTCTTCTTTGGTTCAAGGAAGAAGAAGAAGAAATGATGAGAATGATTAATTAGAAAAGAAAAGAATAATCATTCTTATCATAAAAGTAACCATGGTAAAGTGTAGAGAATTAACTTAGGTTAAATGAATGGTTAGGGTCAAGGTTTCATGAAGCTTCCACTAAACAACAAAAAAAGCCACCATTCTTTTTCTCTTTTTTCCATCTATTTTCCAAAATGAATAAATAGATAAATAAATGAGAAAAGGAAATCAAACCCTAATCATAAGTTTAACCATGGTTTAATTCTTTACACTTAACCAAGTAAACATGTATCATCAAACATGATACAAGCAAGTGCACAAAAATATATCGCATATACAATGCGCACATTCGAGTGAGAAAATCCATCTTAAGTGAACCGATACTAGTTAATGCAAAGTAATATATCAAATATATAATTATGAATTAAATCATTAAATCAACACTTGATTTAATGATCCGGTCATATCGCATATAACCGACTAATATCAACAGTAACATCTGATCGAATCAACACTTGATCCGATAACCCGGCTATATCGCATATAACCGATCAATGTCACAAATCGCGAGAATCAAATACAGTATCACATACTGGTATCATTCTCGGTCCCGCACATATCTCATATGCGCTCCTATTTCGTTTCGCTTGAGCCAGGAAATCTCTGTGTAGGACTCTAAAGACTCGTCAATACGCCGGCAGCAGGTGATGATCATATCAAGCACCCACAAGCCGCAAGCGGTCTGCTAAATGTAACGGCCATCCGGGTATTGAGCGATCTGAAGATCGACGAGCAAGCCCGCTCACACTCCAGTGAATCCAACCAGTAACACTACCGTACAGTCCGGTCTCGTCGTCTGATATGTCGCATATCTTGCCTGGGGGTGGTAAACGTCAGACCCCAATAGCTCGATAAGTCGTGTCGATATGAGGTCTATAACAATTCGAGAAACTACTGGTAACACTTACCAGTAAATCTCAGCAACCCTGGCCAGGGATTTCCTGTTATAGCCAATCGAACACAGCGCAACATCAACTCCCTATACCGGAAGAGACGAATCCCCTCCTATCGCTCATTGCCTCCATGTGACTCGGGACTGTACCCAAAAACTACCATTTTGCACGCCTTCTTGGACGTGGTAAGATGGAAATCAAAGCACAGTGGGAACCACACAAGACTCTATGACGATCTCGGGTCAACAGACTACTCTGTACCAGTGTCACCAGAGAACTGCCATCTGACGTGAGGTATAATACCATCTGGGAGTTCTCGGCGAGTCCGTCCAGTGTACCCAGTCTCTACTGAGCACCCGTATATCATCTCCGATGTCAAACACCAATGGATATGAGATCATCCATCGCCCATCTGTATGGGTCGAGAAGGTACACGCTAGTCTACTCTGGTATATCGATGCCCCATCTCGATACACCCACGACTAGGGATATTGAAGGATGTACTTATGGACTACCATGTCCCCACTAGTATGATCCGCATCACAGTCCAGGTAGTCAAGTACATATCCTAAGGGCTTTACCAACATGTAACAGAGAGACAATCAGTATACACATTAAGGTAAAGAGTAACCAAATAGCATACTATCATGTCGAGCAAGAAAGTCCTCCCTATATATGTCCCAGCATCCACTACAATATACATCCAATGTACAGTAATGGCCTCTAGGGCATACATATAACTAACACTTATTAAAGGACGGTGGCTGCTATGTTAAATTAATTTTATAAGGCCAGGGTGAATTAATTTAAGAGATCATTGTATTGAGAGGGTGACGGCTAATAGAGAGATTTGAGAGAAATCTCCTAACGTTGTTTGTAAACTTGATTTAAGGATTTAGTAGGGGTTTGCAGATCCCGCTCTACCGAGAACTAGCCATACGGTAGATGAACCCCGTCAACAAATCCTTATGCCTCTCTAGTTTGCGTTTTCTATTTTATTCTCGCACTTATTTATTTATCTTTTGTTGATTAATTGCGTGATTGTTGTTATTGCGTGATTTGGTTTGTCGCAAGCATTGTTCCGTGAATCGATTTTCTGCCAACAGTTCTGTATTTCTAAAAGTATCTATAATCGACTATATACAAATTTGTTTGTGGGTGATTGGATTACTCTTTATTGCAGAGGGTTTGTACTGGCCTGTGATTATTGTTGCGACTGTAGCAGCTGTAATTGCTAGTCAAGCCACAGCAACCGCATCATTTTCTATAATCAAGCAGGCGCTTGCGCTAGGCTTTTTCCCTCTCGGATTCCATCCATATGGAGTCAATGCTGTCATGATTTGATTCTGAAGAGAGCCTTGTATCTTTAGGTTTGCTTGTTGAGAATGGCGAGGGGACCGCCACGTCATCGGTTGTGGAGTTGACAAACTCGTTATGGTTGGGGGTAGCAGGCGGAGACTCGATGAAGAATTGGTGTTCTTGAATAGGTCGAAGGATGCAGGCGTGGTGCATATATTGGGGAATACTATTGTGAGGGCGCAGAAGGGGTCAGGGTTGTTCAAGTGGATTGCCGTGGATTACATATATGTGTTGCTTAGGAAACTTTGTCGAGAGAATAGCGCGTTGCATAATTTTTAAGCAACTTCGTCGCAAGAATAGCATGTTATTTAATTTACCACACGAGAGTCTGCTGAATGTGGGTCAGAATTTCTATGTATAAGCATGTTCATCGAACTTGTTATGAAGAAAGATTTGTGACACCTTATTCTCTCTGTGATTGTAAACTCAGTAATTTCGGTGAGGCGCATAAAAATGTTAGCATCCTAAGGGGCATGTAAGATGTTTTTCTGTAAACTTGTGCCTTGATCAAAGAGAGTAATTTTCTAAGCCATGTCATTTTATGGCAAACCATAATATCTACAGAGATTTGTATGCTGTTATTCTTTATCATCCTGTTTCCTTTCTGAGTGAAACTGCTGCAAAAATTCACAAACATTGATGATGAATTCGATGCAAACTAACCTACTGTTTTTATCTTTGGAACCCATGTAAGAGCAGAATTAGTTGTATACTAGCATTTATACTGTTAATGGTGAAATCCACAACAGAAACAAATAAGTGAACTTTGCATTCAAGGGCCAAAAATAATAAGCAAGAGCAAACACAACACATAGCCACAGTTGTGCTTCATCATAGCTGCTACTTGAAAACTGAAAGAGTTGCAAAGGCATATCCGTATTGCGGCAGCAAACGTCGGTGTGCCACATTCATCAAGAGGTAATTCAGGTACTGTAAGCAACATTCGATCGAAACCAAGTTCGCAGAGCAAATTTAAACATTAATCCCTCATGATCACTGTAACTTAATGGTCAGAGGAGGTTCTTATGGTCACATTATCCCAATTATGCTCCTTAAGACAAACATGAAGGCAGATTTGCCACTAAAAATCCGATGCAACACAACAGTTCTTATCCCTACGTTGTTGATACAACACAAACAGTTCCTATCCCTCCCTACATTGCTGCCGCATTACTACCAGACAAGACAAAGCGAGAAACCTTAAATCTAAACTCCATTATTTGGCATCATCATCATCATCTGCTGCTGCTCCTCCTCCTCCTCTTCTTGTTGCTGATTCAGCTGCCCATGCGGCATCTGCCACGGCACATAAGCACCGGGCTGAGATCGATGAGCTCCATACATATCACTAGGCCCCCCATAATAATAAGGCAAATTATCCGTGGGCCCCCCGACCATAGGCAATGCAGCTCTCGGGATCCCAAGCCCCTCTTCCTTCATTTCATCTCTAGGAATAATATCAACCAAGAAATCGAATATATCAGTCCTTGTTATAGCAGCCGCAATATCATTCTTCTGTAACGTCCGCCTCTTATTCTCCTCTGTGTTAATCCATGATCGGAGTGTCAACTCCAGTATGAATATTTCACAAGCTTTTGCGAATACAACAGGAGCTTCTGCTGATATCATGCGCACGTCCTCATCAGCTTTCATGATCTTCTTGATTCTCGCGAGAGGGAGGCTGTGGTTTCTGAAGTCGGTGGTTTGTTCGATTTCTAGGATCCGCTCGGCCCAGAAGGCTTGAAGCTGTTGGTTCTGCTGCTGCTGTTGCTGGAGATGGAATTGTTGAGCTTGTTGAAATGCGAGCTGAGCTGAAGAGGAAGGGAATGATGAGGAAGGAGCGGCCATTGGAACTTGGGGGTAGGGAGGAGGAGGTTGAGCGGGTGGAGATTGTTCCATCGGTCGAGCATTAGTCAACATTGTCTTCGGTTATGGTCCTAATTAATAACAATTGTAGAAGAATAAAATGTCTTGACATATGAAATCAAAGCATTAGCGTGTGCTTTCTTAAAAAACAAATCGCCATGTAAATTTGATTTCACTATGTAATCCCATCTTTCATTATTTTTTTCGACCAACAGTTTGTAGATCATACCTCTCCTTCTCTATATATCAGTTTTACGGAAATCCTAATACATATAACATTAATGGTAGCCAGAAAAATGGCACCCAGAAAAATGGCACTTACACAGTTCTGAAGAACAAGATTAGAAGAAGCGGTCTGAAACTCAGCTTCTAAAAGCTTTGATAAAAATTCTAAATTCCTATGGAATCGGAGGCATATCTTACTAATGATGACTTCCAGTCAAATAACCTTACTAAAGTTGTATATGGAAAAGAACCCTCCCCCCCCCCCCCCCCCCGCCGGGAAATTGCATTCATATCCAGCCTATGTCCTGTTGAAATTTTGAACCAGGAATCTTTTGCGCTAGGTGTTAAGTGGCAGCTCCAATTTGCTTTGTAGGCCCCAAAGGCCGCATGCAGGTATGTGGGAGAGAGGGTTTAAGACACTTGCTGTGGGACCCATCTTTGGTAAAACAGATAGGGATGAAGAAACATGGATAAAAGAAAGAAAAGACGTTAAAAAGTTGCACATCTTCTCAATAGATTGATAGAAGGAGATGTTTGTGTTGAACCCGTGTTTTTTTGTCAATATATGTATTTCCTTATGAAGTAAAATGTTAAAAATGAACATGGGCAGCATTTTGTCTACGACCATATCAAAGAAGACTTCCCAGATGCCACCTTACTCTAATCTTCTTTTTTCCTATGTATTTCTTTTTTATTTCCTTATTAATTCATAATGTACCGACAAATCACCAAGAACTCATGCGCATCGCGCGAGGTTTACCCCTAAGTATTATGTAAAGCTGCATACTAAAAATGCTCAAGTTTAGAACTTTCGTAACTGTTTCAAACTATCAAGGCAGTAGAAAATATTATATGAGAAAACTGATGAATCACACAGATGAGAAAGAATACAGTATATAGTGATAAAAAGATAACAGAAAAGAAACTATCTGTGAACCTTGCTGCATCGAATCAAATTAAAAATACGAATAAAGAGGATGGTACTTAACTTGTGGAAATGGACAGGAAAACATGTAACTCTATCCTTGCCTTCTGTAAGGATATGCCACAAGACAAGACAAAATATTATAGGGTAAAGGTTTGAGCTTCCCAGTTAGAAGACAATATAGAAATGGACAGGTTGCAAAATACACACATATCGATATCAAGCAGGTTAGAATTTATAGTCAATAAGAGAAGGCTCTTGACCAAGAACACGTCAACTTCTCATTGGTTCCAAAAATCTCGAAAAAGTATTCGTCATATATGCTCATGTAATGCAAAGCAATATAGTTAATGCTACCGATCTAAAGGGCAGCGCATAGAGGAAACTCAGGATTATCAAAAGATAATAGTTGGTTGTTCAAATTGGTATTTGTTGATGATCGCTTAACCAAAAACTTAAGCTCAAGGATAGTGCGCCAATAAATGTTTTATGCCATACATCTTGAATTTCGGTTCTTTTAATTTGAAATACACAAAAACATGAAATTCATCGTTTCTAATTACACATAACCAATTTGACCCTAAATCAGTCTTATTTTTAAGTTGTGATTATCATAAAGCTAAAATAAGACATGAAACATATACAACTATGAGCCATACACTGATCTCAAACTCAAAATGAAGATATGGTTGGAGCTTGAAACAGTTCATTTCAGAAGCATTCACCAACAAAGAAATTTTGTATAAGAATACATACACGTACAGAATCTGCTCTCATGTCTTCTAATAGCAATTACATGTTTTAAAGGAGAGATGAACTTTTCATACTTTTCAAATGCATGGTTACCAACTAGATATTTTCCTGAGCATGCAAAAGTTGCAAACCTTATCTAGGATAAACATGATATAAACACAAAGAAATTAACATGAGGAGGGGGAAAATGTCTCAATTCTAATTGTATGAAAAAAGTAATGATAATTATAGCAAAAATGGATAGATTGCCATCCTAAGAATACGATTAATTTGATTTTGTAATCTTCGAAAGCCATGAACAAGATGAATTTTTCAGCGAAATTCCCTGAACCATCACTAAAATCCTGCAACCTTTTCACTAAAAAATAACAAAATTGCATCAACTGATAATACCTTAGACAACCAAGAGAAAAAAAATTGGCACAAACGAACGCAACCGCGACCTACAAATGAACACAAAAGGGCATCAGAAACCAGTTCAAACCCAAATCAAAGCAAAATTACATAGGCGACAAGCCCATGCAAATGCAACTCAACAGATCAAAAACAACAACAACGAAAAGTTCCAAAAGATGTAAAAATCTCACCTTTCCCCGACAAAACTCCACCATTGCAGCCCCTGCAACCAAAGCACAACCCAAGATCGAAGCTTTACTCCCCTAAAAAAAGAGAAACAAAAGCGAAAATCACAGAAATAAGCCCAAGAGCCACGTGTCGTTGACCCACTATGTTTGCCGCACGTGACCGGGATGAGCCGGGACACGTGGCACGTGTTGGGTCCGTGTTTGTTGCAGATTGATAATTATCCTAAAACCCATCTTGCCTAAAATCTTTTCGGATATGGATCTATCTAGACATTGAAATGATAACGAATAATTACTAAATTATCAGCTTACTATATAATTCACAATGGAAGGGGCATTTTAGTGATATGTTTATTGATCTATAACTTATATCAAAGTCATCCAATATCTGGATCATAAATCCTTACTACAATATCGCTGATAAATTCTAATTGCATGTACTTTGCTAAGCATGAAGTTGATGGTTGCTTTTATGCTAAAAATAATGTTATGCAGGGTGACTCCTGATTGCAACTCCTCAACTTACACATAAACTATGAATAATTAATAATCCCTGTAGTTTTCTTAATCAACATCAAAGACTTGGCCAGTATAATAAGAAATAATATTATAACCTTTTCTTTCATTTGTTCCCTTCTTCCCAAAATGAATTAATAATCCGTTTGCTTTGTTATGAACAATGATCCTGATATTTAAATGAAAAAATCTTCCATTAATTAAGAATGAAAAGGGAGTAATGCTCAGAATAACTTCAGCCACCCTTCATGTCTCTTCTGTTACATCTATCGATGTCTCTTCGCTTCGGATTAATTCTTTCCCAGCTCTGCTAAATTCCTGTTTTGGCGAAGTCTTATGGATGCTTGAAATTTTGCAATCGGACAAAAACAAAAGAGTTCACAAAAATTATATAAATAGATACCTCTCTCGCATATTGTAGGCAATCATAAATCATTTCTAAAGTGAATATGATATGAACCAATATTCTAACTGTCATAAGTTATTGTTGCTTTCCTTGCATTCTGGTTTGAAATTCTAGCTACAGTTTTCATATTCAGATAATACATCATGCTAGTTTAAATCCTCCTCATCTTCTAAAACACAAGAGGTAGAAATAACAAAAAAGACAAGAATTTGGTCAAGTTATCATCAAAGCTTGTTTTGATATATTATAAGATTAAGTCAAACTAATGGTTCTCTCAAAACCTGTTTGTTGATTTCTTAATAGTCTTATCACGTGATTTGTTAATATATTAAAGTTTAAGCTTATTAATTTCACCAAAACCACCATGCAATTTACCCGATTTGCCCAACCCCCCAGGGGAAAAATCATCAATAAAACACCCCGATGTTACCTTTAGTTAAATAAGTAAACATACTATAATATGTATTCACAAACCTTCATATTGTCTTCTTTTATCCTTGTAAGAATTTATCCTATTCCGTGTTAAATTTATATACATTCATGAAAGAGTTAAATTTATATATATTCATGAGGGGGTTATATATATTTATATGGGTGTACATGTGCCTTTAAACTGGCCGAGCTCCATCCAATAAGCCTCAAGCTGGCCCATCTTATGTTTTATAAGCATAAACTTCTCATGCATTTTCGAATGTGGTACTATTTTAATCCACATATCTCAACAGCAACCAAGGTATATAGCACACTCATGATCTCATGCATCGGTCACAGGTATTGACATGCACATTCAAATTGAAGCACGTGGAGCTTCGAAGGCCTATGATCAAGTTTCCATTTCTCAGTGATGTGCAATAGCTACATGGCTATGGCTAGAAGAGATCAGAATATATCTGAGTGAGTACTGATTACGACAAAGGACAAAAGCAATGTTTAAATAGTTTTACCATCTCCTTGGCCTTTCCATAAAACTTAGTTTGGTCTCATATTTGTAACGAGGCTGCACGTATATAAATTGCCAGTCACAAACTTATATAGAAAAAATGAGTTAGTGTAGATAACATGAGCACTCCCTTCTCTCCTTCTTACATTCTGAATTTTTCCTGCGATGAAATCAACTTCGATGAGATTCTATACCAAGACATGGCTCCTGAAAGAATCGATCAAGAACCCGAATGGAACAGCAATGTTTTCGATATTGAAACATGGTCCTCTTCCTTTGATGATTCTAGTAGCTCTACCATTGATGTCGACTCGAGCTTCATCGATAGCATCATCAACGCAAGCCCATGTGAAGAAGAAGAAGAAGAAGCAGATACCGATAGTTATTCAGAAGTCCTAATGGGAAATATTCAAGAACCTGATCCTGCATCGATCGACAAAGGACTAGAGCTGATTCACTTGTTGCTAGCTTGCGCCGAGGCGGTTGGGTGTCGAGACGCGGCTCTTGCCGCTTCGACACTTAGCCGAATATGGCCCATGGTGAACCCAAATGGCGATTCGTTACAAAGAGTTTCATTTTACTTTGCAATGGGGTTGAAATCTAGGCTCTCTCTTCTTCAAAACGTCGGCCCGAGTGGTTCTTTATACAATGTAGCTTCCATCACCAAGGAAAACAATTCCTTAGTTACTAAAAATGAGAAGACGGATGCATTTCATCTTCTCCATCAAGCTACCCCCTACATTTCTTTTGGCTTCATGGCGGCAAATGAAGCTATATTACATGCTTCTAAAGGCAAGGGCTACTTGCACATTATCGATCTCGGAATGTCGCATACCCTTCAGTGGCCGCATTTAATCCAAAAACTCACGTCTCGTCCTGAAGGACCGCCAATAATAAACATCACAGGCATTGCTTCTCCCGATGCCATAATCTCCGATCTCGAATCCAACATGCAATTCTTAATAAAAGAATCAAGCGCAATCGGCGTGCAAGTAAACTTTCACTTGATTAACGAACCATCCTCCCCATCTCTCCTTACCTCCGAAAATTTAAAACTAAAGGAAGGAGAGACATTGTTTTTCAATAGCATAGCACACCTTCATCGATACGGAAAAGAGAGCCGTGGGTCACTCAAGACGATGCTAATCGCGATCAAGAAACTGAAACCAGAACTTTTCACAGTTGTGGAGCAAGATGCAAACCATAACGGTCCCTTCTTTCTTGCAAGGTTTCTTGAATCCCTGCATTACTATTCGGCGTTGTTCGATTCCCTCGAGGCTAGTTTGCTGAGGCCTAGCTTGCAGAGAAGGAAGATAGAAAAATATTATCTAGGAGAGGAGATTAGGAACATAGTTGCATGTGAAGGAGGGGATAGAGTCGAGAGACATGAGAGGGCTGATCAATGGAGACGGCAGCTTGGGCGGGCCGGGTATCAAGCAGTCTCGCTTGATCATTCGATTTGCGAGGCGAAGGCTTTGGTTTCGGGTTACGGGTGTGACGGGTATACGATAGGGAGCGAGAAAGGGTGCTTGTTGTTGGGGTGGAGAGGCCGAACGATTATGTGGGCATCGGCTTGGCAAGTGAATTCTACTACCAACTGATTAGATCATGAAATTGTTCGGTATTTGGTGCGCGGAAATTTTTCATGAAACATTCACGTTTTGTTTTCTGTAACTGTATTCTGCATTGAAGTAAAGTGTACAAGTTATAAATAGAGCTGTAGGCCTTATTTCATGAAACAAAGAGATTATGAAAGCAATTAATGGTTATCAATTCAGGATTGTCTTTTGGCAGTGACAGATTAGGCTTTGTAGCACTCTCTTCCTTCTTTTCTCTTACAAAGCCAATTACATCACTGCCATAGCTATAGGCAACAATTCCAGGCCGCCTTAATATATGTAGATCTGCCCCCTAGCTTAATTGTATTGTTACCATGCCCTAAGCTTTTACAGCAAATTTCTAATTTGCCTTTCCTTGATAATATATTACTAAAACCGCTTTCCATAGATTCCGAACATGAGTTGCTCTAGTACCATCTTATAGTCTCTGCCATGCACCACCGGTCCAAAGTTTTAATGGGGCTCCTGAACAATTTAACCGCCTTTCATCATTGTCCCTAACATAATAGTCGTCTTCATTGCTGCTGTTGCTCGCATTAACAGTGACATCTTTATATCTTCTCCATTACATAAAAAAAACATTTACTCGGTTAGTGTAAATTTTATATCAAACATGTCAACGCAACATTCTAAAAGTAAGATATTTTAATTACATTAACAAAAGTACACTACGTAATCTATAAATCTCTGTCTTCGTGTTTTCGACTTTGACCCTTTAGGAGAAACTAACATTTAAGTCTTTGAATGCTTCTTAAAGATAGTTACCAAAAACCATCTAATGGTTTCACTATTTCACGAGAAACAATCTTGTGGTTTTTCCATTAACAAAAAACCATCTTGAAATATGTAATATTAACAAAAACCATCCTACCGTTATGCCTATATAAAAATGACATTTCTAAAACTACTCATAATTGGAACATTTTCATAAAGCACCATATAGTTTGATGGTTTTTTGTGAAAAACCAACTTGAAGTATGCACCGTTAGCAATAAATCATCATGTAGTGTATGCTTCAGAAACCACATAATGGTTTCTAGTAAAAGGATGCAACCACACGGTGATTTTTGGTAAATACCCTTGTTTGGCCCTTCCGGACACACAACATCCAATCCACTATGAAAGCGCCACTACTACAGTACCCCCTCTGGTAACGGTTTTGTCCGTTACCATAAACCATTTGGGTCACGGTTATGACCGTTACAGATCTGTTACACAAAACCCCACCATAGGTCCAATAACGAATTAAACCATTACAATAAATAAATATGGTAACGGTTTAATACGTTACCATAGAGGAGTCGTTACCAATAATGGTTTGGATTATTGAACCAATCATGGGCGGGGCCCACATCTGTGGTAACGGTCATAACGGTTACCAGTTGAGAAGTAACTGTTTAAACCGTTGCCATTAGGAAGATATGGTGACGGTGTTCACCGTTACCATATCTAATAAGCTAACTGATACCTAATATTTTTCAGGTATCAGTTAGCTGATGCCTTTTATTAAAACGGTTATACCCGTGATCATAGGGAAGAACCGTTGCCACTGAAGAACTAATTTTTCTTTAAAACAGAAAATTTCGCGTCCCTTGCACGATACTTTCAATCATAAAAGCAACCAATAATAATATTCAGAATATCAAATCTCACGCAGTTATAATAAGCAACGAGTAATATTAATCGAATTGCAAGCAATAACAAACAAAATATATATACAATTCATGGAATCACCAAATCAACTGACAAACAAATATTTGTATCAACAAAGAAATAAGTCTATGATCCACGGGACGATCCACCTCCATCGTCCCGTGGCCTGAAGAAACTCCCTAATTTCTCCCGTATGGTCTGACTGATGGACTCGGCGTGCGACTGCCTCATATCCCGGACCTCCGCCGTAAGGTTCTGTAGCTGCTCCCATGTTCGCTGATGCTCGTGTTGATGCAGCGCCACCTGGTCGCGGAGCTGATGGATCTCCTCCTGCGACGTAGTTGCCGCATCCGTCCGCGTCAGGGTCACGACATACTCATGGACGGATGCATGCTTAGCAAAGTGTCGATGGGTCCCGGGACCAACCCCATTGTAACACCCTAGTTCATTTATACCAGTTCTATTTTGGGTATTTCTTTATTTATGGTATTTTCTTGATTTATTGTGTTTTGGATGGGAATAGTATTTTTGACATTTGTATTGCACCTGACCCGCTTACTGGAAACCCGTCTTGATTCCTGTTTATGACTTATCCCGGCTTGTTATGTGGATCCGTGCACTTTCAATTTTTTTTCATATACTGCATACTTGCATTTTATCTGGCGCCTGCATACTTTTCAATATAACATATAATGTCACATAAAATATTTTAAAAATGTATAGCATGGCTTGCATGATACCCCTAACCCTGTCGTAGCATCCGCGTATCTTGTTCTCTTCCGTTTAGTGAAACAGACTCGTTTGGATAGCTACGTGCACGCTACGTATATCCGTTCTTGGGGGTATGCATTTTCATTACTCGGATATCGTAATTTGGTTTTTGTTACTACGTATATTATCCGTATTTTCAAACCATAACTTTAGACCCGACCCGGGCGTATTTTGGACTATTTTTTGTATTGGCCAAAATCTCAATTATAATCAATATTATATCTATACGATTTTTAAACTGTTACTTACATCTTTTTCTTTTTAAAAATTTTTAAAAAAAGATTTTTTTAATTACTTAACAGATCTCTCTCTCTTTCTTTCTCTCTCTCTCGTGACTCTCTCTCTCTCTCTCTCTCTCTCTCTCTCTCTTCTCTACATAACATATATATTTATATATTATATTTGATTATTCTTTTACATATATTTTCTACCCACGTTCTTCTTCTCTTCTTCCTCATTCATTCCCCACGACCACGGAACCCTAACCCTAGCCTTCACCCTGCACCTCTCCATCGACCTCGTCGACCTCCCCTCCTCTCCGCGACCCTCTCCGCACCTCTCTCCTCTCATTTCCCGAGCATTCCCTGCACACCCCCGACGCCAAGAAACCTCCACAACCCCGACCCAAGAAAACCCTCGCACCCACCTTCGCCCGACCAACCACCTTGTCGTCGCTACCTAACCCCCATCCCCCTCATCATCTTAACCACCTCCACCACATCACCTCCCTCTTCCTCTCTCCTGCACTGAGCCCGACCCAAGAACACCCAAACCTAAGAACCCATCGTCGCCTGCACACCCCGCCTCCACAGCTGGCGACCACGCTCGTCGTCGTCTCACCCTCGACCTCGCCTCCTCCATCTCCTCACCAACACCCCAGCCAAACCCCGAACCCACAACCCCTGTACCACCCCGATCCCCAACAGCAAGAGACCTCACTGCTCGTGGCCGTGAAACCTCGCCGGAAAACCCACGACTTGTCGTCAACGTCCCTTCACCTTCTCCTCTGTTCCAGATACCCGAGCCAACACCACAGCAACACTCTTCTTCTTTCTTCTTCTTTCTTTCTTCTTCTTCTTCTCTTTTCTTTTCTTTCTTGATTTCTTGTTTCTTTTCCGGTGAACACCCGCCGGAGCCGTGCTCGGCGCTGACGATTCAGGCGATCCAGTGAACGTCCCCTACCTGCGTGGTTATCCTCTTGCCTTGTCTGGACCCGTCCCGCGTGCCGTGTGTGCGTTGCGACGTTTGCCCGACGTCGGACGTGCCATACGCACCCATAGTGTGTTCCGCTCAGGCAAGTTTATCTTGCTACATGCTATGTATTATATTTTGCATCCATATGAATAAAAATATCACATGTTGATTGCATTGTACATCCATACTCAGGTTTTACTGTTTTCGGATACCCGTATGCATCCATATCATTTATTATATATGTAACTGCATCTACAGATCACATTAATTCATATTACTACTACATTAGTACCCCATACTTGATAGTGTGCATCCTACATAATCTCGGAGCTGTAAATGTGACCCCTGATCGATATTTGTGCACCCATACCATTAATTATAACTAGTTACATGCCATGTCACATTATTTCATATTACTGTTATATTAACACCCATGTTTGATAATGTGCATCTTACATAGTCATGAAGCTGTAATTGTAACCCCTGATAGATATTTGAGCATCCATATTTTATTGTGTATCCATACCAATAATTCTGTATATCCGGTTGCATGCCATATTATATTAATTCATATTATTGTTACATTAACACCCCATGCTTGATAATTTGCACCCTACATAGTCATGATGTGACCCCTGATAGATATTGTGCATCCATGCTTTCACCGTACATCCGTAATTTTACTGTGATTCGATATTTGCTACATTTTACTATTGGGCACCCACTTGATACATGTACACTACCTGACATGACCTGATATATCACTACTTGATATGTTACCTGATTCTGTTTCTAATGCCGACAATCCTGACATGTTGTCCCGATGGACATATCCTGTTGTCTGTATGAACAAACCTGTACCTGCTTGATCCTGTGTTGGCATTAGCTCCAGATTTATCAATACCTTACTTGAACACATAACTTGGGGGTATGGGGAAATCAATGATGAAACCTGACTTGTAACTCGACAGTTCGATGCCTATACTGATCAGTTTTACGGGCTAGGCCAGCTCCGGGATGATGCTGCTGACATCATTCGTCTGTACATGTTATCTGTTTACTGCCTAGCGGCACGTCTCGGATTCAGCCCGAGAGTCTTGACCGTGGTCCCGGGCATGCACGGGATACTATTGAGTTACATCGACGATTCATTAAATTGATATCACAGACTTGAGAGTAGTTAACCCAGTAGCTTAGTTCAGATTACTCACCGCACGTCACATGTGTTTATACCCTTCACTGTTCCTTATTCATGTTACTGTTATACCTTATTTACTGTTCATACTCATGCCTGCATATCTTGTTACCTCCTGATTATATTATTGTTGATATTATGACGCACTGACGTCTGGGTTTTGCATGGTCCAGATCCTTTACCTTTGTCGCAGGCCGATCAGGAGTACTTCAGCCGACAGGCCGAGCAGTGAGGATTCTGTCAGTATTTAGATTAGTTTAGTTTTCTTCCAGTATTTTCATTTCCTGATGTGAGCCCGTATTTGGGACGTACTTTCCAGATGTTATTGTTATTTGGATTTATTGCTTCCGCATATTATTTCTTGACTCGTTTATTCTGGCATATGGACATGTACTAGATAGTTTATTTTATTTTCCTGTTCTTGATATCTTATAGACAGCTGTAATGTGACTGTGGAGGGATGTTTCCTAGCCACATGTAGTATGGTTGGCTCTGTCACATGCCGATCTTAGCGCACTCCGGGAAGCGGGACGTGACAGGGTTTGTTTGGTATCAGAGCCTAGGATTTAGGTTAATCGGGTTTGATTCTTTTGTAGTTGGGTATTGGACCCAATACACGAATCAGAATACTCATAATTAGGAACATGTCCTGCCATATTGTTATCGTGATTCTTGAATCATATCTTTCTCTTGACCCTTTACCTTGACGAGATGGAATGACTTTGCATCTCGGCTTGAAATATTTTTGGTTCCCTATTGTTTCTCCCTTCCTATTCCTTTGATTCTGATACTAGGATTTGGGCGACTTGAACGGATTTATGTGATTGTAACTATGAACTGCAGCATGGTTACAATGCTGTACTCTATTTAAGTAACTTGGAGTCCTAGTCTTGATTCATCTCCTTGTCTTATGGTTGTATTACCTTCCTTCTCTTAGTTTCATTACTTACCAGTTTATGTTTTATCGCAAGCTTGAATCCTGTTTACCGTGCTAATCTTCTTCAGTGTCTTGGCTTTAGATGAAGTCGTTTCTTGTATCCTACTTGTTCATGATTTTCCCGCATTAACATTATTCGATTCTGGTGCATCCCATTGTTTTATGTCGTCCAAGTTTATTCCTGCACACTCGATTTCTTGCATGACCCTGTCTAGTTGTTGGGACATACACACTGGGAATGGGAAGATCATATCTAGTAGTGAGTGCAAGGATTGTTCTGTTGTTATCTGCGGACGGGAGTAATTTGCAGATTTCTTGGTGATCGACACCGGCAGTTATGATGTTGTCTTGGGAATGGATTTTCTCGGCACTTTCCATGCTTACATTGATTGTAGGGTAAAGAAAGTGATTTTCCAGATTCCCGGACATCCAGAGTTTGTATTTGCTGGAGGTAGCAGTTCTGTCGGGCCAGTCGAGTTTAGGGCTAGGCCGACAAACACCATTCTTGCGTCGATGGAGGTTGATAAGGAGGAAGCGCCAACTGTAGTTCGAGAGTTCATGGATGTGTTCGAGGACATCTCGGGTTTACCGCCAAAACGACATGTGGAGTTCGCGATCGATCTTGTTCCTGGTGCAGCGCCAATCTCAAAGGCGTACTATCCGA
Source organism: Agapanthus africanus (assembly GCA_030015575.1). Classification (NCBI taxonomy): domain Eukaryota; kingdom Viridiplantae; phylum Streptophyta; class Magnoliopsida; order Asparagales; family Amaryllidaceae; genus Agapanthus; species Agapanthus africanus. Next base: position 13,260,269 of record JASDDO010000022.1, read on the forward strand.
TGGCACCAGTGGAGTTGGAAGAAGTCAAGAAGTAGGTTACCGAATTGCTAGAGAAGGGTTGGATTCACAGCAACAATTCATCATGGGGAGCTCCAGTTCTTCTAGTAAAGAAGAAAGATGGCACAAGGAAGATGTGCTTCGATTATCGAGAATTAAACTGGGTGACTATTAAGAACAAGTACCCGATCTCTCGCATTGGCGAATTGTTCGAGCAACTTAATGGCGCGAGGGTATTCTCGAAGCTGGATTTGCGATCCGGATATCATCAACTTCGAGTTAAATCAGAAGATATTTGCAAGAATGTGTTCTGAACTCGATATGGACATTACGAGTATTTAGTGATGCCATTCGGAGTCACGAATGCACCGGCGATATTTATGGACTTGATGAACCGAATCTTTTCACCGTTCTTGGACCAGTTTATAGTGGTGTTCATTGATGATATTCTGGTCTACTCGAGGAGCATAGAACAGCATGCAACACACTTGAGGATCGCACTGCGGACATTGAGGTAAGAAAGATTATATGCGAAGATGAGCAAGTGCGAGTTTTGGCTTGAAGAAGTGAAGTTTTTGGGGCACGTCGTATCCAAAGATGGAATTGCCGTTGATCCCGAGAAGATTGTAGCAGTTCAAGATTGACCGATTCCGAAGAACGTAGCAGAGATCAGAAGTTTTCTTGGACTTGCCGGATATTACAGAAGGTTCGTGGAGAATTTTGCTCGTTTGGCTGAGCTGTTGACCAAGCTTACGCGTAAAGAAGTACCGTTCGTATGGACGGATAAATGTGCGTCAGCTTTTGAGGCGTTGAAGCAGAGATTGATAACCGCTCCTTTTTTGACCGTACTAGACGGTTCCGGAGGATTGGTGATTCACAACGACGTATCTGGGAAAGGTTTGGGATGTGTTTTGATGCTGCATGGGAAGGTTATAGCCTACGCATCGAGACAGGTGAAGACCCATGAGAAGAATTACCCAACTCATGATTTGGAGCCAGCAGCCGTGATTTTCGCTTTGAAGATTTGGAGACACTACTTATTGGGCGAAAGGGTCGAAGTATTTACCGATCACAAAAGCCTAAAGTACGTGTTCACGCAGAAAGAGCTCAACATGAGGCAGCGTAGATGGTTGGAGCTGATGGCTGACTATGATCTTGATCTTAAGTACCATCCGGGGAAAGTTAATGTAGTGTCGGATGCTTTTAGTCGGTTGCCAGCAATTCGGACGTTGACTGCACAGAAAGAGCTTATCGAAGAATTTCGGAGATTCGAGTTGGAGATTGTGCTACCGCATTCTTCAGGACAGTTGATGCAGCTGCAAGTACAGTCGTCGTTGATCGAGAGTATTAAAGCAGCACAGTTACAGGACCCAAGATTGCAGAAGTTTCGAGAACAGGTTGAAGCAGGACTTCGAACGGACTTGTTGATTCATGAAGATGGTCCGTTGCGTTTTGGTAGCCGTTTGTGTGTGCCGAAGGGAGACATTCGCGAAGAAGTTATGAAGGAGGCACACAGTTCTGCATATTCCGTACATCCAGGAGGCACGAAGATATACCGCGATCAATGATAGCATTTCTGGTGGGAAGGCATGAAAAGGGAGATTGCTTGCTTTGTAGCGAAGTGCGTGGTGTGTCAGCAAGTCAAGGCTGAACATCAACGAGTAGCTGGTGTATTGCAACCACTTCCGATTTCTCAGTGGAAGTGGGAACATATAACCATGGATTTCGTGACAGCTTTACCGCGGAATCCAAAGGGCAACAATGCAGTTTGGATCATTGTTGATAGATTGACTAAGACAACTCATTTCATACCATTTCGAGTTGGTCAATCAACGGAAGCGTTAACAGAACGGTACATGCAGCAGATTGTGAGATTGCATGGAGTACCCGTGAGCATCGTTTCCGATCGTGATACCCGATTCTTATCGCACTTCTGGAGGAGTTTACAGGAAAGTTTGGGAACACGATTGAAGTTTAGCACTGCTTATCATCCTCAAACATATGGCCAGTCGGAGAGAACAATCCAAACTCTTGAAGACATGTTGAGATCTTGCATGTTAGACTTCAAGGGTTCATGGGAGGATCATCTACACTTGGTGGAGTTTTCTTACAATAACAGCTTCCAGGCGACTATTCAGATGGCTCCATTCGAAGCGTTGTATGGTCGCAAGTGTCTCTCACTCGTTTGTTGGGACGATGTTGGAGAACGAAGATTGTTGGGACCAAATTTGATCGTGCAAATAGTAGAGAAAGTTAATACTATCCGGAATCACATGAAGGTAGCACAAGATCGGCAGAAGAGTTGGGCCGATATATTGAGAAGACCTCTAGAGTTCGCTGTTGGTGATCTGGTAATCTTGAAGATATCACCGACTAGAGTAGTGATTCGTTTTGGGAGTCGAGGCAAGCTTAGTCCTCGATTCATGGGGCCTTTCGAGATTATTGAGCGTGTTGGAGAAGTGGCTTATCGATTGGCGTTACCACCATCTTTGGCAAGTGTTCATGACGTGTTTCATGTATCTTAACTCCGTAAGTATGTTCGAGATGAGACACACGTGCTGGATCATTCTGAGCTGACAGTAAGGGAGGACCTGACATATGAAGAACGACCAATTTCGATTGTTGATCGAAGAGAAAAGGTCCTCAAGAACAAGGTTATCCCGCTCGTACTTGTTTCATGGGGGAATCGCTCGCATGGAGAATCGACTTGGGAACGAGAAGATGAGATTCGACAGAAGTTTTCAGATCTCTTCTTGTAGATTCATGTTTGTTTATCTTTTCTTGTTCCTGGAATTTCGAGTACGAAATTCTTTTTGTAGTTGAGTATAATGTAACACCCTAGTTCATTTATACCAGTTCTATTTTGGGTATTTCTTTATTTATGGTATTTTCTTGATTTATTGTGTTTTGGGTGCGAATAGTGTTTTTGACATTTGTATTGCACCTGACCCGCTTGCTGGAAACCCATCTTGATTCCTGTTTATGACTTATCCCGGCTTGTTATGTGGATCCGTGCACTTTCATTTTTTTTTTCATATACTGCATACTTGCATTTTATCTGGCGCCTTCATACTTTTCAATATAACATATAATGTCACATAAAATATTTTAAAAATGTATAGCATGGCCTGCATGATACCCCTAACCCTGTCGTAGCATCCGCGTATCTTATTCTTGTTCCGTTTAGTGAAACTGACTCGTTTGGATAGCTACGTGCACGCTACGTATATCCGTTCTTGGGGGTTTGCATTTTCGTTACCCGGATATCGTAATTTGGTTTTTGTTACTACGTATATTATCCGTATTTTCAAACCATAACTTTAGACCCGACCCGGACGTATTTTGGACTATTTTTTGTATTGGCCAAAATCTCAATTATAATCAATATTATATCTATACGATTTTTATACTGTTACTTATATCTTTTTCTTTTTAAAAATTAAAAAAAAGATTTTTTTAATTACTTAACATATTTCTCTCTCTTTCTTTCGCCCTCTCTCTCGTGACTCTCTCTCTCTCCTCTGCATAATATGTATATTTATATATTATATTTAATTATTCTTTTACATATATTTTCTACCCACGTTCTTCTTCTCTTCTTCCTTATTCTTTCCCTGCGACCACGGAACCCTAACCCTAGCCTTCACCCTGCACCTCGCCGTCGACCTCGTCGACCTCCCCTCCTCTCCGCGACCCTCTCCGCACCTCTTTCCTCTCATTTCCCGAGCTTTCCCTGCACACCCCCGATGCTAAGAAACTTCCACAACCCCGACCCAAGAAAACCCTCCCACCCACCTTCGCCCGAGAAACCACCTTGTCGTCGCTACCTAACCCTTGTCCCTCTCATCATCTTAACCACCTCCGCCACATCACCTCCCTCTTCCTCTCCCCTGCACCGAGCTCGACCCAAGAACACCCGAACCCAAGAACCCATCGTCGCCTGCACACCCTGCCTCCACCGCCGGCAACCACGCTCGTCGTCGTCTCACCCTCGACCTCGCCTCCTCCATCTCCTCACCAACACCCCAGCCAAACCCCGAACCCACAACCCCTGTACCACCCCGATCCCCAACAGCAAGAGCCCTCACTGCTCGTGGCCGTGAAACCTCGCCGGAAAACCCACGACTTGTCGTCAACGTCCCTTCACCTTCTCCTCTGTTCCAGATACCCGAGCCAACACCACAGCAACACTCTTCTCTTTCTTCTTCTTCTTCTTCTCTTTTCTTTTCTTTCTTGATTTCTTGTTTCTTTTCCGGTGATCACCCGCCGGAGCCATGCTCGGCGCTGACGATTCAGGCGATCCAGTGAACATCTCCTACCTGCGTGGTTATCCTCTTGCCTTGTCTGGACCCGTTCCGCGTGCCGTGTGTGCGTTGCGACGTTTGCCCGATGTCGGACGTGACGTATGCACCCGTCGTGTATTCCGCTCAGGCAAGTTTATCTTGCTACATGCTATGTATTATATTTTGCATCCATATGAATAAAAATATCACATGTTGATTGTATTGTACATCCATACTCATGTTTTACTGTTTTCGGATACCCGTATGCATCCATATCATTTATTATATATGTAGCTACATCTACAGATTATATTAATTCATATTACTGCTACATTAGTACCCCATACTTGATAGTGTGCATCCTACATAATCTTGGATCTGTAAATGTGACCCCTGATCAATATTTGTGCACCCATACCATTAATTATAACTAGTTGCATGCCATGTCATATTATTTCATATTACTGTTATATTAACACCCCATATTTGATAATGTGCATCCTGCATAGTCATGAAGCTGTAATTGTAACCCCTGATAGATATTTGAGCATCCATATTTTATTGTGTATCCATACCATTAATTCTGCATATCCAGTTGCATGCCATATTATATTAATTCATATTATTGTTATATTAACACCCCATGCTTGATAATTTGCACCCTACATAGTCATGATGTAACCCCTGATAGATATTGTGCATCCATGCTTTTACCGTACATCCGTACTTTTACCGTGATTCGATACTTGCTACATTTTACTGTTGGGCACCCACTTGATACATGTACACTACCTGACATGACCTGATATATCACTACTTGATATGTTACCTGATTCTGTTTCTAATGCCGACAATCCTGACATGTTGTCCTGATGGACATATCCTGTTATCTGTATGGGCAAACCTGTACCTGCTTGATCCTGTGTTGGCATTAGCTCCAGATTTATCAATACCTGACTTGAACACATAACTTAGGGGTATGGGGAAATCAATGATGAAACCTGACTTGTTACTCGACAGTTCAATGCTTATACTGATCAGTTTTACGGGCTAGACCACCCCGGGATGCTGCTGCTGACATCATTCGTCTGTACATGTTACCTGTTTACTGCCTAGCGGCACGTCTCAGATTCAGCCCGAGAGTTTTGACCGTGTCCCGGGCATGCACGGGATACTATTGAGTTACATCGATGATTCATTAAATTGATATCACAGACTTGAGAGTAGTTAACCCAGTAGCTTAGTTCAGATTACTCACCGCTTATACCCTTCACTGTTCCTTATTCATGTTACTGTTATACCTTATTTACTGTTCATACTCATGCCTGCATATCTTGTTACCTTCTGATTATATTATTGTTGATATTATGACGCACTGACGTCTGGGTTTTGCATGGTCCAGATCCTTTACCTTTGTCGCAGGCCGATCAGGAGTACTTCAGCCGACAGGCCGAGCAGTGAGGATTCTGTCAGTATTTAGATTAGTTTAGTTTTCTTCCAGCATTTTCATTTCCTGATGTGAGCCCGTATTTGGGACGTACTTTCCAGATGTTATTGTTATTTGGATTTATTGCTTCCGCATATTATTTCTTGACTTGTTTATTCTGGCATATGGACATGTACTAGATAGTTTATTTTATTTTCCTGTTCTTGATATCTTATAGACAGCCGTAATGTGACTGTGGAGGGATGTTTCCTAACCACAGGTAGCATGGTTGGCTCTGTCATGTGCCGATCTTATCGCACTTTGGGAAGCGGGGCGTGACACCCATGCTCAAAGCCGCCGTGATGCGCGCTGGATAGCGAATCCAGGACATTGAAAATGGGGATAATCGGGTCGTCGGGGCTAAGTCCTAAAGCGTCCGCCCTCTCCTAGAACCGGGTCTGTAAATAAATGTAACAACCCTAACTTTCTGTACGAATTTTTTTTCAAAATACAGAAAGAGACACCTAAGCCTGAGCACGAGTTATAAGTTTGTTTTGCTTTTGAACAGCAAGAAGGAGCTTATAGCTCATTGGTAAGACTTTGCACAGCTGAGATATAGCACCCAAGTTCAAATCCCATCAGCCACATTATCTTTTTATTTAAATTTCTTTTAATCTTTTAGAAGCCCAAGGGTTTATACGTGCACCACACGTAAACTGAAGAGACACAGAATAAACAAACACGTACACTAGGTTATACCAAGCGACAGGGACACGCGGCAAGAATCCGAGCCCCCACCCCAAAGTTTGGGCCGGCGAGATTGCTTGAAAAACCGGCGCCATCGGTTCAATCCGATGGTAATGCCCCCACTCTTCACCCCTGCAACCTTTGGCCTACCTCACTAACCCCATATTGCTTGTTTACTCTGAATTTATCCAGAGTGCAATAAAATACCAATTTAAACCAATTTTAATACAAATTTTAAATGCATTCTTTAACACACCAAACCATAATTTTTCTTATAAATACCACACCTCATTTCACACATCCTCACCAGAATTTCATTATCAATACTCTACCAAATTCTCAAGTCCTTTAGTATACAAGTGGAGTTAGCAAAAGGGTGAAGTTCCGGCGACGATCCAAGGAGATTCCGGCAACGAAACGACATCCCGAAGCATTTCGTAGATCCCTCTCCCTTCTTTTATCCTAAATCCAATAAGTCCCCTCTCCCCCTCTATTCTTCTTCTTTAAAAACTTTCATTTCTAAAACCCGACGGAAGTGGAGTTAATCCGACTTCCGATTCGGTTTTTCTTTAAAAATCCTATTTTTCTTAAACAAGAAAATACCAAACTTTCATATCATATTCAATAAACATTAACAAATATATTAAACAAGTTTCACATCAAAAGAATTTATATTGCAATTCTCATCGCAGTTTTACAGTAAAATACCACATACTTTAGTTTATCGACATAAAACAATAGATTTGTATTACCTTTAAATAGTTCATGAGGTAATGACCTACCTCATCACAACACACATGTCTAACATAGCACGATGGAAATTTTGGGAACATAGTATGGGATAATACGACCTTGTAAATAAATACCTTCAATTTATAAAACCATTTCTATAAAAAGATGTATTAAACATTTCCATGCAATTGCGCCTCTACAACCCATTTTTGGGGACCCCGTTCGGGATGGTGCAAATTATCGCACATTCTCGGGCTTAGTAGAGCGAGATGCAGACCTCCGCAAGGAGTATTCGATCTCGATGGAATTTTTATACATTTTTCTTTAGAAAATGAGATTTCGACAAGAAAATAAATAAATTATTTTCATTAAATATATATATATATATATTATCAAAATATCTATTTTAATTATAAAAATATTCCAAGTTTTCTTAATCAAAAGAATCATCATTACATGAAAATGTCATCCAAATACAACACAATTCCAATATTTCAATAAAATACCATGTATTATGAAGTTAGGTTTTATTCACTAGAAATTTCACTTGTATAAAAATATACATCTATGAAAACCCTAAAGACGATAATTAAATGCTTGAGGTGTATTTTGAAAATTATATCATACTATTTTTACATAAAGCCCTCTCAAGTTATACTAAATTACAATAAGGGCCCTAGTAAATATAGATTTAAGCGGGACCGGTCTCTTGAGCCTCAGGGAGCCGGAGATGTGGGTGCTTGCCTATTTAAGGTAGAAAATCTAACAAACGGTGTTATCAACACGGTAATTATCTTGGAAAAAGACATAAATCATGCCGTCCATATGCAGCAGTTACCGATAACATCAAAACTAATTCAGGATTTCAAGTTCTTTTCAAAAGTGTCTGACTCAGACTGAGTCTCAATCTAATCAATCTGACTTGAATGTGATCCATGTATAAAACTACAAATGCAACATGAATTCATGAATCCGTCTATTCAATCTATATCAATCTATATTGACCGAACCGAACCATGGATATACTCCATCTACATGTACATCCATTATATCCATTCCATTTACCGATATCATGGTGTCAGAAAGTCTTCCATTTATTACAAGACAATATAATACAAGCCGTACAATCAATACAATCAATACAATAAGACATCGCGGGGTTAATAAAAGGGTAGACTGGTACGGAACATGTTAAAGGTGGCACGAGGTGGTCACTTAAAATGTGATTACATCCATGTCGTTGTTCCGTGGTATTTTCGACGGAGCCTTATACTACGGGTTACCAAAGTCCACGGTGTAAGTTGGAATTCTCTCGTATACACTGGCATCTTCTGTACCAAGCTACAAACAACAGCGTTAACAATATAATATAACTTTAAAAGTTACATTCTCCTTCTGTCTATTCTGTCTATACGTATTCTTTGGGACTTACCGAGCGATTGTTCGCTGACGACATTCCTTTTCTTCTTCCTTTGGAATGTTTTCAGGTAGATCGGACCTTCTGGAGACAGAGCCCAGCAGCGAGGACTTGGATCAGATAGCCTTCGACCCAGAGCTCTAGATTACTTGTACATATTTTCATTTCTGTTATGCCATTGTTTAGGCACTGCTTTCATTCCATGTATTTACATTTCAGCTGTATTGTAAAAAGAATGTTGAATAAATAAAGTTTCTGTTCATTTACATTCCTGTCTCTTGTGTACTTTTACTTTATATTGCTTAAATATGCTTAGCGTGTTTACTTCTGAGTAAATGCGTCGCGTGACCCGTCGCGTCCTCTGCCCATACACTGGGAAGCGGGACGTGATAATATATACACACACAGACATACACGCGCGCACGCGCGCGCGTGTTAACTTAAAATACAGGATCGGCTTAATTATATGAAACTTACCATGTACTCGTCCATGCCTTTGTGTAACGTGGACCATCCTTTGGCAGCATTGTAGTTGGCGGGGTTTTTTCATTTCTGCGATAAAATTAGGATTTATTTTAATAAGTAATTTGCGACAAAAAAACATATATTCTTAAACGTCGAAATACTCACGAGCTGGTGCTGAGCGCTGGACTGCTAGCGCTTTCCTTAGATCGGGACAGCGTGGTTTCTGACGCCGTTGTTATGATTCTCCTTATTGCGAACCGACACCGCCTTGCAAATATAAAGAAGATTATATTATATAATTCAAAATATGATTTCATGTTATATTATTATAATCTTAAAAATTAAATTTATACCTGAACTTCCTCGCGCTCAAAATACGCGACCAGCCGCGGCCAATCCTCTCTCGGGACATTCAGCGTGAAGGCATCAATCATCGTGCTTCGCTCCTCCTCAGTCGCCGCGGCCTAAAGAATGTAATGACACGTCTTTATGTCACTTCTGCGTCTTCTCTTGAGAACCCAACAGTCGGATATGACCCAGGTAATGTGCGATATGGATCAAATAGCACATGCATACCATCCTCGCTGGTGGCGCCGATGAATCTGAAATGTCCTTCGGCTTGAAATTACAAAATTTTAAATATATATATATATATATATATGACGACGATTGAAATTTCAATGTATAAAAGGGTATGTGATACCGTGGCGTTCGCAAAAAACTGCCGAACTAACTCGGTCTCGTACGGGGCTCACCTCTGATGGAACGGGTACTTATAATAAATACGGATCTCCACTCTCATGTAGTCCCCCCACTTGGTCGAGTAATCACCAACAGGCACACCCTGCTTGTTCCACTCCAGCGTCCATGGACCAACACTTATGGCTGGCATGGAGCAGACCCCTCCTCCTAGCAATGGTGGAGCCTGCAAAAAGATAGATATACAGACACCATATTATAATATTCAGAATATGTATATAGCATTTGAAAAATTTAAATTAGAATCTTTATTTAAAAGTTTTAGGCAATAGCGTTTATACCTGCCATCCCCAGGGTGGCGCTAGAACCTGCGACAGACGCCAGCTCGCCAGTACTATGCGGACCTGCAAACAATAAACTGTCAGATGATTCGATAGAATTATTTTAATAGATAACTAAAAAATCAATAAATAGCTATATAGAGTGACTGGAGTAAGAGAATCTTCTACCCCGTTAACAGAGGTAAGCAGCAGGTCCTGTGGCGTTGCGGCTGATGGGGGTGTTGTGGCGCTGGTAGGAGGGACACGGGTAGGGACATGTGGGTCGGGGCTGCTGGTAGGAGGGGCGCTGGTCGGGTCTGTTGCAGCTGCTGTGGCTGTTGGGGCGCTAGTACGGGGGCGCGGGTAGAGATAGACACTACTGCTGCCGATCTCCCGCCAATCTGGTCTAGATATTTTTTCTTATGACGTTTGGAGCCTAAGTCATAGCCTCCCGTCATACCCTACAGATTTATCCAAATATTAAAAATTTAATTATAATCACTATACAATTTAAAACATTTAGTTTAATTTCATTACCTAGCACGTTTGTTCGGTGCATTAGCTGAAGATTCGTTATGTGGATTATTGAAATCTTGATCTGTGACAATCAATTGGCCGATATCACGTCTTACTAATGTATTGGATGGTGCAGAATAGTTTGGATCGTTGGTATGTTCAATAGAAGGACCGAGACGTGTTATCGCCTCTTCCTCGTCACTCTCATTTTCAGAGTCAGTCAATGTCGGCATATTATAATGATCTTTTGGTTTTTAACGATGCTCTGAAGCATAAAGGAAGAAAATATTGCATCAATATGTGGTAGTCGTAGCTCTTGAGTCCTGCGATTTTTCCGTTTTCTACTTGTATCTGTTTGGAAATATTTGATGAGAAACCATCGGGGACTTTCAATTCTTTTAGCACTCGCAGGAACCGCCACTTCTCCTCTTTGTCTTAATTGTAGATTGTCGGTGGGATCTCGTAATAACCCTGTTTACCAGCTATGGGTCGAGGATGCTATTCTTATTTAATGAAAAAACCATCCAAATCCGTCAAATTACAACGGGCGTTGAGATTGTCCTTCATTTTTCCATCCTTACACAGCAGAAAATTGATGACGTGTTCATAGACACCCTTCTCGATATGCATGACATCTAAATTATGGCGCAGTAGTAAATCAGACCAGTACGGAAGTTGAATGAACCACTTAGTTTCTTCCAACCAGTTGGGCATAGCATTGCATCTTTGTTTTGTTTCTTTCCGAATATGACATTCTGATAACCTCTCCATTGTTGCAATATATCGTTACCAAACAATGGTTTAGGAGGCTTATCGGTCTCCGTCTTGCCGTTGAACAATTCTTTATTCTTTCTAAATCTGTGAGTTATATGCAAGAAACATCAGCGATCCATAAACGACTCTTTCCCGCTAAAATTCAAGCGTACGACACTCGTATGAATATGACAATAAGGCACACAAGCTTACCTTAAGTTGTCCACCCTGACAGCATGCCGTACGCAGGAAAATCATTAATAATCCACAACAAAGCAGCCTGCATCTGAAAAAATTGTTTACCATCTGCGTCAGAAGTTCTCACGCCACGTTCTCACAACAACTTTAACTCATCGATCAAGGGTTGAAGGTACACGTCGATATTTTCCAAAAAGATGAGGGACCATCGATTAAAAGCACCAACTTAAGATAAGACTGCGTCATAGTCCTCTATGGCATCAAGTTATATATAGTCGCCGCAACGGGCCATATACCGTGAGTACATTCACCGCGAACCATCCCAAATGGACTGAAACCATCGCTCGCAATTCCCAGCCTCACATTATGAGGGTCTGCGCTGAATGAAGGATGTTTTTCATGTAAAACTTTCCACGATATCAAATCTCGAGGATGACTCATTTTTCCCTCTTCACGAGACGCTTTATGGTGCTACTGCATTTCGAACGTCGTCTCCTCACACATAAATAACCGTTGCAGTCTTGATATTAATGGAAAATGATGAAGAATTTTCACGGGCACATCACTCGAACGAGAGTCTTTCTTAGGCTGGAATCGGATGGTCCCGCACACGGGGCAGTTTCTGAGTGTGGTGTGTTCATTCCGGAACAAAACGCAATCATTCTCACATACATGTATCTTATGACACTTCAGGCCAATGTTTATGATTATCTTTTGCGTCTCGTACCAGTTTGGTGGCATTCATTTCTGTTGGGAAAAGCTTCCTTCAACAATTCTAGAAGATTGGTGAAAGACTGGTTACTCCATCTATTCTTGCACTTAATCTGGAAGAGACGTACGAAAAAGGACAGTTTTGAAAACCTTTTGCAATTTGGATATAGCGGGATTCTAGAGTCAGCCTTGTACTTCTCCAATAGCGAGAGTCCAGTGATTTCCGTATCATAAGGAAGTCCAGCGGTATTTATAAGCTTATCCATATCATTGATCGGCGCCAATACAGCATCATCTTCTTCGACGGCTTCATCTTCTTCAAACTACCATTCCTCTTCCTCCTCTCCTTCTATTATCCCTTGCCACTCTGCGGTTTCCGTTTCGATGAATTTGTTTTCCGTCTCTTGCACTGGGCATGTCTCATCCTCCGTTAGAATGTCTTCTTTTTCTCCGTGAAGTTCCACTTAGTGTAATTTCTAACGAAACCGATTTTCAAGATGTGTAACTCAACATCCGACTTCTTGAACAATCGCATATTCATATACTTAGAGAAAGGATAATAGATTTCATGCTCTTTCGGTAGCCTAAGACATGTATAAGAAAAATCGGTGAAAAAGTAGACACCGTTAAGGAAAAATTCATTAACTCTCTAGGGAACGTTGACGTGCATCCAACTCTTGTCGTGAAGGTACGAAAATGCCATATTGGAATAGTCCAGAAGAAGCAAGATTCCTATAGACAAAACTCATCGGATTAAGATTTCTTGACAGATATGCGATAAACGGGATACTAAGAAACGTTGGTGCCAGGTTTAATTGACGACTTGGTTAATTTAAGTTTCAATTGACGATTTAGCTATAAAGATTATCAGGGACCGAGAGCAAATGCTCATAGCTAAGAAGTTGGATTTTTCTTTCAAGAAAGATGATGATGATATTAATTGTTTTATATTTGTTGGTTATAGTGCCCCCAAGTCAATTATTGTAATCGCAGGCACGCAATTGTGATGATTGAGGGAGGGCCTATACGGGTAGAACAATCTTACTTGAGATGATAGATGCTATCTGGTTTGTCTTTATCATCATGTGCATACATTATGTGGCATTACAGATCACTATTACATGTTGATAGAGCCCATAAGATTCTTGCTTGACTACCAGCATTATGATGGCGATCATATACGTGAGAGTTGGGTGGTCTATAAGCACATCCTTAAATGTCCCTAGTCGAGGGAGTATTGAGACCGGGCATCGAAACTCCGAAGTAGACTAGTGTTCATGACCCCAGCGAGGGGCGGTGGCCGGTCTCACAAACCATTGGTGTCAGTTAGCCACCTAAGATAGTATACATGTGCTCATTGGATTATGAGTTACACTGGACGAACTCGCCGGGAACATGCTAGATGGTATTATACCTATTGTCAGATAGCAGTTCTCAGGTGACATGAGTACAGGTTAGTCTGTCGACCTGAGATCGTCATTTGTCTCCTGTGAGTTGTCACTGTGCTTTGATTACCACCCTACCACGGCTCAAAGGAGTCGTGCAAACAGTTTTTAGTTGGGTACAGTCCCGAGCCACATGGAGGTAGTGAGCGGATCGTCGGGGATTCGTCTCTCCTGGTATCAGGGGTTGATGCCGCGTTGTGCATGGGTGACCATCACCAGAAATCCTTGGCCAAGATAGACGAGAATTACTAATTTAGATCAATAGTTTTTCAATGGGTGATGGGCTTCACACCAATACGAAATATGGCGTTATTAGGGGTCTGACTTTATCCATCCCCTAGACCTGATATGCAATACTCTTAGACGAACAGACCGGGCTGTATGGAGATTGTCACAGACAGGCTCAGTAGGGGTTCGGATGAGTTTGCTCGTCGACCTTCCTTTCACTCAATAGCTGGATAGCCGTTACGTACAGCCAGTGCCGCTGACGTGCTTGTGATTAAACCCACTGCCAGCGTATTGACGAGTCTTTAGAGTCCTATACAGAGGGTTTCCCTGGCTCTGGCGAAATGATGTAGTAGCCGTACATTGATACGTGCAGGGTTCTGATCGAATGATTGTACTAGTTACCTGAACTTTCAATCGGACGGTTGATAATACTAGCCGGCTCAGGATTGAGCAGGATTATTAAATCAGGTATTAATTTAATAATTTACGTATATGTATTTCGATATATATATTCTAGTATTATGTTCTTTGTGTTATTCTATCTCTTTGGGTATTCGTATTTTGGTACGAATACAAGTATGTATATACAGTTGAGTATAATCCGTATTTATATGGAAAATATTCTAAAAGGTGGACACCTCATTTTGGTTTATCCATTTATTAAATTAAATGGAAATGAGGTGTAAAGGTGATGAAGAGAGAATGGTGAGAACCATGCTTGAATAGTGTTGACAAATGAATTGTTAATTCATTTGTGCAAACTATTCAAGTATGGTTGCATTATGTTTATTGAAAAAATTGTTTTGCAAAACCATGCTTGAGGGTTTTCTCTCACTAGTTTTTTTCTCACTTTTTTTTCACTCGAGTTTTGCATGTTGGTTTTTGAAAAACACTCTCACCATTTGTTTCTTCTCTCTCACTACTTTTCTTGAGCTCCTCCTCCTTCATCTTCTACCCTATCATCTCATGTGTTGAGAATCAAGGGTAGAAGAGAGATAGAAACACATTTAGAGCAACTTACTACATCCCTAGGCACTCTAGGTTAACCTAGAGTGCATAGTTGCTTCATTAGATTCTTAGTGTAGAGCTAGAGCCATGAGCTATATCTCTCGGGTGGATCATCTTCGACGGAGGAAGACCGGCGGCCAAGCTCGATCGAGGAGACCTCAAGGAGCCAAAGAAGAGGGTAGAAGACCGAAGGACACGAATCATTCGGTATAACACTTCTATCTTTTGTATCTAGTTTTAGGTTTATGGTTTCGATTCTAGGACGGGTTTTTTAGCGCCAAAATTTTTTAAATACCATTTTTTTCCGCATCGGCCACGGTAGATGGTCAGGGTGCTAGCAAACCCCAACATGGTATTAGAGCCACTCCATAAACCTTTACTAGCTAGTTTGCACAAGTTTAAAGTTTCGATCAACGGAATTTTCCGAATCGAATTTCCAAAACTGTTGCTTGTTGTTCGAATTTCAAAGTTGTTCAAAAAAATCTTATGGTTGTATTAAAATTATGTGCAGGAAAAACTAGAGTTAAGGAAAAAATTGGGCACCTAATCCCAAAAAACGACCGCGGGACATAAGCAAAACGACACATTCTGCAGCTGAACCGCGGCCTTTTTTGGGCTGCAGTGCCCCAAATTTTTTCTGGGGCTCTAGTTTATGGGAATATGATTTTTGGGATGTATGTTTTTGGCCCAGATTTGTTTGAGTGTTGGTTTGCATTTGGGGCCAATATGGAAAAGTTTTAGTCGATCGAAATTTTGGATACGTGTTTATCAGTGCATATGTTAATATCTGCGACCGTGAATATCATTGAGCGGTACAACCCGACTAGTTGCTATATGTTCAACTAGACGGGTTTGCGAACATGATATTCACGTTGATGTTATGTGTTGTGCTGATATTGTGGATGGATTGTCATGGTGGATAGCCTGTAGAGCAATGGTAGTAGTACGGTTCAGATTCATTTGTATATTCATTATTGCGGGACGAGCGTCCGACATATGGACAGCCGTCTCTACCAGATTGTATATTTTTTTATTGGGGCACGACCGGATTGAGGTCGATGTCACCATTGTATATATACTTTTCTTTTCTGTATTAGGATTACCCAGCGGTGGAGTGCTCGAGTAGCCGGGTTTTAGAGGGCAACGGGTCCGCATCTTATGGCGTTGAGACGGAGGGGGCCTTACTCTAGAATTGGTGGGCTATTCGCCGCACTCGTAGGGGGTATAGGATGACCCACGGAGGGGTGCTCAAGTTACCGGATTCCATGAAGTGCTCGGGGGCCCATTCACTTTGTTGATTGAGATTGCCTCACTTCTGAGATTGGCGGGTAACTTGCCGCACTCATAAGGATCTTGGTTATACATTGCATAGGTTGTCCACACGACCGGGGAACGCCGGGTTTCATTTGCGGCTCAAATGAAACCCGGGGATCTTAAATTATCCGTTGTTCTGTGTTGCTTTTCGCTCTTCTGTGATGTTGCTTATATCATGCTTGGGACGGATGTTATATATATATTTATATATACTAGTAGATGTTGTATATGTTTTGCATCCGCGCTAGTTCAGCCCTCGCTCTGCCGTTAGTTAAGTAACCCGACGGGGCCCCGTGGCGAATGCGGATGGCATATACGTACATTGTATTTTCTTTCTTTTCTGGTATGATATGGATTAATTGATGGGACTGCGTTAATTTTGATTACTGCAAGGAAAAATAAACCTAAATGATGTTGTTGGAACCAAGTTTTTGAAAACTGAGATTACAGACATTTCCTTTTGCTTTGCACAGCGGTATTCGGTTAGGAAGATCCCACACCTCATTCGATGAGGAAAGGGCCGAGATCCCTTCACAGGGAGTGACCTTTTTAGCAAAAGTTTACGCCACTATATATTTGTAAAACCACTCGAGTTCCTTCAACGATATCAAGTTCATTACGTTAAAGGTTTTTCGCCAAAAACCTGCCGTAGCCCTTCGTCATTTCCTACGAGTAGTGCTTAGTATTCGTGTTGCGTTTGTTGACCTTGTCAAGACGTAGTGTACGTTAGCTGAGTGGTGCTTGTTTGTAGCATATGATGCGATTAACTAGGACAGTCATATAGCCTTGTTGACCTTGTCAAGGGGTTATACGGGTGGGTCTAGGGCAATCAAGATAATGACGGGTTGAACTTGACTAGTGAATTATGATTTGTTGACCTTGTTAAGGTCATAGGTCGTTAGGGGTAAAAACTATATCAGGAGTTTCAAATATACATGTAACTTGCCAGGCATGCGCATACCTTCTGGAGTGTGGTGACTTGAGTGGCTTCCATCAAGTTATCATGCGATGATAGTTGGATTCCGATTCCCACTGATGAGTAAGTGTTACTCCTTGGGTGATTTTCATATGATCCCGACTAATTCTCCTTTTAGGATTTGAAGGAGAATTTGAGGAAATAGTGGGAGCCATCCTGATTAGATAACATAATTAACCAATCTATTCTAGGTTAGAGTGCACGCTGAGTGTTTCTTTTCTCTCTCTCTCTGGAAGCGACCATGACTTGACCCTAAACTAAAACTCATAATCAAAATTAACCGAACCTTTTTAAACATTTTGGCTTTTGGATTGTCATAGTCGCATATATCCCTGTCGCTCCTACTTTCCCTTTGCATTTTTTTTCAGAACACCCCGTATCACTACGAAGATCCATATTGCTTGGATATTCCATCGTATGGTTACATACGAACTCGAAGAAACTTGTTTCTGTTCGAGGATGGATTCCGGTTCTAGAAAAATTGAATACGATTATTCGGTTGTCTTTTCTCTTTACCTTCTCTAAGGTTGCAAGAGATCCTGGTATTAGGAGAGTACACTTATTACGCTTATTGGATAGTCTTCTCCTAAACCTTAGGCAGGTGCCGAAAAGTAAGAAAGGAAGAAAACCAATTAGCCTAAGTATGGTGTACAGAAGGTAAGAAGTAAAGACATATAAAGGGATTGGAGTGAGGGCAAAGAAATATATGGTTCATGAATCTGGATAGTGGAAGAGGTATTACTAGGAATACCCGGCCACCCCTTCGAAACATTTTCATGTTTCAGTTTTTCTGTGCGGTGTTAACTGAAAACTGTTTTTCCAATTCGATTCTGACTCCAGGGTATGTATTTACCAGACTTGATTCTCACATCTGTATGGCGTTACAGATACTGAGTGGGAGTAGAATGTTGGAAATTGGGTGATTATATCCTCAATATATCAGAATTCATTGTAATTGGTGATATTTGTGGAAATCACCTGGTTTTTGCCTAACAACAAATTTTTGGTTTTGAATATTCGTCGTTATGCACCAATTTCAAACCGATATATCTGGACGTTTATTTTATAAAGTGAGATATAACTTTTTGAAATTATGTTTATGATATTTACCTATATCAGTTGATGGTTAGGTAAGATGCATTCAACAACGGTGTAATTCTTCTTAACCATAGCACAATTTTCAACCTACGACGCACAGGGCTTGAGTTATTGAACTCAGAGGATTTATACAAAGTATTGTATGTTGTCCGATGTCCATTAGGACAAAGAGGTTGGTACTCGTACTATTTTCTGTTTAGTTATGATTTCTCTGGTTTTAGACAATTATTTTGTTGAAATACAAGTGTCACGATCCGGATATGTGGAACGTGACTGGCACTTAAATTATGAAACGTCTAGAGGCGTAACGTAATCTAAGTAAGCCAAAGCCCAGAAATCTAAACCATTTAAAGAAATAGAGTGAAGGAAAACTTAACTTAAAAAGATGATTTTAGTAAAATAAAGTCACATTAAAACATTTTAAAACATCAAATTTTTCCCAAAAATTTCGGCAGAGACTCCTTTGTAAATATTGGCCCCAAACGGGTACAACACATGAATATACACAAGTAAAGAAATAAAGGCATCCCCAAGCGGGAGCTAGCTTTTCGCCAAAGGCAGAATCACAACCACATGCAATATATCATCATAATATGAGATAAGCATCTGAAAACAAGAAATAAGAAAGCACCATGTCGGCTCAAGTGAGCATCGACACCAGAAATAGAATACATACAAATTTCCCAAGCTCACCATCTAAGTCCAATATACAACTGGTGAAGAACGGTAGATAAGGTAGATGGAGTGTACTATATACAATAATAATAATACACAAGGTGGGAACAAAAATATCCTCGCAGCCCACCTACGAGCAAACCGCAAGTCAATGCAAGTGAAGCAAAAAGAGGAAGTACGCCCGCCGCTACTGTGTTGACAGGTCAGACCTGCAAGATACTGTGGCACAACGGGGGTGAGTTGCCTACTCATAAGTAGTAAGTAACGTCTAATAAGGCTATCGTAAGCATGCACGCAAATGTGTCACAACCTACATATACCAATATGATGCGTTGCATAAGTATGAATGCAACATGAATGGATAATCAACACGAAATCCAGATATAACTGATATGCGAAGATCTGTATCCTTATCTCAGTAAAACTCTTGTATAATAAAAACTGGAGTATCATCAGTGAAATCACCAGAAAATCCGTGTCAAGTATCGACACAATATATGTATATCCCAATATCTCAATGTCTCAATATCTCAATACCTCGGGCTCCGTCAGTCCGGATCAGCCCATATCATCAAATCTCACGACCACGGTCGGTATCCTCCAGATATCCGCCGTGTCAGACATCACCGGTAGGTAGTCCTCCCCTGCCAGGCTCATCGTCTACAACTCGAGCTTATTGCCCCGGGGTACCTTACCGGGCCCACCATGTACCCGAGACGCTCATCCTACTTCTCGAATCGGGTCTCGAAAACCAACAGAAATCAGAAAACTCATGGTGGACGACACATACATCATATCACGAGAAAACCGCAACTTGCATTTTTAAAATGATAATTAGCTCATAAAATCCTTGCGGTTTTTCCCAAAATCCAGAAATCTCATAAATACTGAAATCTCCAAGAAAATCACAATATATGAACATGTCGGCGATGATGAATGCCTATGGTATCAATAATATGAAATACGATGTGTGACTAGAAAACTATGCATGAATGATGATGCAATGAGGTATATGACTAGCAAACCTACGTATCCAATCCTGATGAGATGGATATACAACTACAAGTCTATATGTCATATATGATGCAATTGCACATGAGGTATACGACTAGCAACCTATATATCCAATCCTGATGAGATGAATATACAACTACAAGTCTACATGTCATATATGGTGCAATTGCACATGAGGTATACGACTAGCAACCTACGTATCCAATCCTGATGAGATGAATATACAACTACAAGTCTACATGTCATATATGATGCAATTGCACATGAGGTGTACGACTAGCAACCTACGTATCCAATCCTGATGAGATGAACATACAACTACAAGTCTACATGTCATATATGATGCATATGTACAGATACCGATTCTAAGTAAGTTCTATAATGTTCGTGACATAGCAATTACCAATGGCGTGTGTGTTCACATAAAATAGTGCACGTGCGGTATGGACCAATGGTAATGGTGCAAGTGCCCTATGAGATTATATCATATGTATATAAGATGATGCAATGTAATGAGTTGAATAACTAAGAGACCATGCATATAAATACAAGCACTATTAGTAATCCTAACTATCGGACGCCTCGCTCCATCTAGACGATCCCCCCATAGATGTGTACATTTACTCACCGGGACACCTCGACCAAACTGATCCAATAGTAGCCTTTCCTTTCTGCGCCGCGTCCGACGTCTCCGCAACCGATCCTAGAATTACACAATGTAACATATATGCAACACATAAGGCTAGATACTCTTAGGAGACACATAGATAAATGATACGAAGAATTAACGTCCACAAGTTAGACTTGTGTACACAAAACGCGCACGACATCGCCATAAACCGCAACTAGGGGTCGATATACGTAGCAACCACCAACCCTAGAATCAAAACGTACCAATCACGCATTCACATCACATTACATATCTTAGAAATTATGTTGTAGATCATCACAACCTCAATCTTAATTAAAATCTATTTGTTTCCAAAAACCTAGTAAGCAACAATTAAGCATTTTAGTTCAAATCTAGATGTTTTAGCAAATCTAGTGGCCACAATATTAACTTAATATCTTAACTAGGCCACATAATTATTAACTATATTTTAATCTCACCTATTTACAAACTAATTATAAAATTAGTTTGCATGCACAATTAATTAGGATAATTAAAAGTAACGATTGGCAAATTAACTACTATATTAGATTTGGCAAGATCTTTAGATGTTAATCTACACATGCAACCATAATTAGATGATAAAATATTGATTTAAACCAAACCCTTCTCTTTAATATTCAAAACTATTAACACCTAATTAAAATTAGATTTAAAGCAATAATTAACAAAGTGATAATTAGATTAAGATTTATACCTCACAATGGTTTGGAAAAGATCCAAACTTGCAACCAAAATATAGACTTGATCCAAGGAACCATGCTTAGATTGAGCAAGGAATTTTGTAAGGGATTAAACTAAGAACTTGTGTTGATTTTATTGGATTTTTGTGAGTGTTTTAGCATGGAAATGAGATGAAGAAAAGAAGGGGCTGCAGATTTTTCTGGGCTCAGCCAGAGCATGGGAGGGAATGAGTGAGGTGAGGGAAAATATCAAAATTCATGCCATGTTACCCATACCTCAATTAATAAGGCAACATACTTCTTTATTCTATTCTTCTTATTTTCTTTTCTTTTATTCTATTTAGTTTTCTTTAAAACATCTAGAACCATGAAGAAAATTTTAGAAGAAAGAATACGTTGCAATTTAAGTGTTAAGTTGTCACGGTGCACTAAATTTGTATTAACCCATTCTAATTTGTAATTATCACTAATTTAGTGTATAAGTGTATGATTAAAATAATAATTAAAAATAAATAATTAAGGAAAATATTCAAGTAAACTAGCAATTTATAGGTGGCTAATTAAATACCAATACTAGCAATTACATAGTTAAAATAAGTATATTTAAGTCTATGTGGAAAAATATTTATATCTTAGTTTTTTTATGGAAAACACGTATTATCACTAATTAATACATAATTAACCTAATCGAATTTTCAGAACGCTACAATAAGGTCCAAATTTTGAGAAGTTATAGCTATAAGAATAAAGTAGAGAACCATATGTTGTAAGTATTAGGATTTTTCAAGGTGATCAAAGATGTATATACTTGTGCTAGGTATTCCATTGTAAATAATATATTTAATAACTTGCTTCTCTCTCAGATTACTCATCCGTGAGTACGCTCCTTGATGAGTAATGCTGCTTGGCCTTCTTCCATTTTTTCGATATGCACTGGAAATAGCTGCATGTATTTTGAATCTGGTTCAAATTAAATTAGTGCATTTGTTTCTATATTGGATATAGAATGGATTCATATCTTAACGATGTTAAGGTATATGGAATTGTCTGTCTTATGCTTAAAACCAAAATCCGGATAAACTCAAGGCACGTTTCAGTAATGGCAGTTTGTGGGTTATCCTGGACATTGATGAGGGTTACCATTCTACCATTTGGAAAATTAATAGTTATATTGTTCTTTACTCGCCATCCATTTTAGTAAAATGAAATCTTTTCAGAAAACATTAGTGGGAGTATGGTAGAACTGGAAGTTATTCCAGAACCATAAACGATTACCGAAAATTTAGTAGAATCTAAAGATTCAATTGGATTCGACAATCCATTAGCCACTCCGCAGATTTGGTGGGTAACCTCAGTCACCCGAAAAGTATTTCGGTTTCCTCAAAGACGGTGACATGGAGGTTTTTGATTACCCAAACTTGTCACTACTGCTGTTCTAGACTATAAGATCTGGCAGGTGGATGAGTACAACGTCGTTCTAAATTAGCTTTAGAAGTGCACATGTATATGACTCTGCTAGAGGGTTTTTGTAGTCAGTGAGAGCAGCGGAAGTATGGTGAGCAAGTAGCTTATGTCTATTTATAGATTAAAGCAAGTATAGCGGAGATAGTTCATCTATTTATGATGTGACAGTCATAGAGTTTGACTTTATCAGAATAACAGATGGACTTGGCAAGAAGGTGGTAAGGAGTGATGTCCTGGTATTTGGATGACATGCTCTTGATAGGAAGTGATCTTCCTATACTACGATCGGTTATACTGTGATTGTCACAAGGTGTTTCTCCACATAGGATCTAGATAAAATATCAGGGATTCTGGACACTAGATCTATGATTTTAGATCTAGATTTGGAAAGTGTCCCAATTTGGGTACTTTAATACTATTCTAAACTGTTTTAGAATGGACGACTCCTGGCGTGGTGGTGTACCCGTAGGTAATGGATTCACCCTCTCTAAAGAGATGTCTTCTAGACTGACGAAGAGAGGGATTTGCATAATTGACATATCACTTGCTTAGGCAATTAAGTTAATCATGAAATGTCAAGTACCATACCAGATATTGCTTTTGTACTAGCTGCAATAAGTATATATATATTAATCCAATCCTGGAGAAACGTTGGAAAGCAGTTATGAACATAAATGGATGTTCTTGGTATATGGTAACGGCAGCCTCCTTATGGAGGCGGTTATCATTTCAGGCTTCCAAGGTGACCTGGATGACAGAGTGACTGTCAGAATTATAGTTTCCTCTCTTTTGGAGGGACAGTATGTTGGACAGGTGGTCCAAGCGGATACTGAGGAAGGCATGGCGCAGAATACTGATTAAATTCAATGGAAGATACGGTCTAAGAAGTTTGTTGGATTTGGAGTTCATTTATGAACTGGGCCCCATCAGATATCCAGACAAATTCTAAGACATATATCGCTCATTTCGGGGGATAGTCTTTCTCCGCGAAGTTAAGATATAGAGAGATAAAGATAGAAATATTAGAGCAGATCCACTCACTGAGGCTATTTCTCGAACGCAATAGTTTCACAAACGGGCTTTGAGAAACTGATTAGTAGAGAAGTTGGGTGTTCGGTATCGCACGAGCAGTGAGTATGCGACACCGCAATAATTAGCCTTAAGTGCAAATGGGAGATTGTTGGCTATAGCGCCCTCAAGTCAATTATTGTATTCGCAGGCACGTGATTGTGATAATTGAGGAAGGACATATACGGGTAGAACAATCTTATTTGAGATGATAGTATGCTATCTAGTTTTTCTTTATCATCATGTACATGCATTATGTGGCATTACAGATCACTATTACATGTTGATAGAGCCCATAGGATTCTTGCTTGACTACCAGCATTATGATGGCAATCATATACGTGGGAGCTGAGTGGTCTATAAGCACATCCTTAAATGTCTGTCATGCCGCGTTTCCCAGTGTACGGATACAGTGACGTGGCAGGCTGCAACGTATTTACTAAGAAATAAATACGTTAAGCGTAAATTAAGTAATATATGTAAAATGCACAAGAATAACAAGAGATATAAAATGAACAACAACTTTTATTAACATTCATCTTTACATACAACTGTTTTGAAAAGAAAAGTACAAGGATATAAAGCAATAACTAAACAGTGGAATATAAACTGAAATAAGTACAAGGTGAACTAGAAGTCCTGCTGCTCTGTAAACTAGTCCAAGTCCTCCTGGCTGGGCTCGATCTTCTGAGAGTCTGATTCTCCTGACGAACATTCCAAAGAAAGAAATAGACAGGAATGTCGTCAGCGAACTAGCGCTCGGTAAGTCCCAAAAGAAAGAAAAGAATAGAACAAGTAATGTGAAATGGTACTGGCAAGTTGTATAGGTATATGTTTATTATACTAATGTAGTTGTTTATAACTTAGTACAGAAGGTATTTGTGTATACGAGAGGAGTCCATCTTACCCCGTGGACTATGGTAACATGTAGGTGCAAGGCCCCGTCAAAACCCACGGGACAACGGCACAAGAGTTCATCTAGGTGTCTTTTAGTGACCATCTCGTGCCACGTTAATAAATTCCGTACCAATCTACCCCGTTAACCCCGAGTAATGTATTGTATTGATTATAGTTACAAGGCTTGCTGAAACTATGGATACAAGTTGTTCAAGTAAATAGGTTCAGGATGTAATCATGTAGTCATGTCAAGTATGGCCATGGCTCGGTCAAGTCAAGTCATGTATTCAGGTTTGATATTGAAGTTGAATTCAAGCATTCAGGTTCATGTTCAAGTATACATATTAGACTTTGGATTCATGTTTGAATTGGATTCTGGTTTGAGTTAGACTCAGAATTGATTTAGACTCAGACTTGAGTCATACACTTATAACTGATTTGGATCCTGAATTAGATTTGGGAGTTATCGGTAACTGCTGCACATGGACGGCAGGATTTGTGTTTTTTTCCAAGACAATTACCATTGATAACACCTTTAAGTTTTTCTATCTTAAATAGGCAAGCACTCACTTTCTCCGGCTCCCTGTGGCTCAAGAGAATTGATCCCGCTTAAACCTATATTTACTAAAGTCCTTAATATTGTTTTATATAACTCGAGGGGGTTTTATGAAAATATTTTTATATAATTTCAAAATAAACCTCGAGAAGTTATTTATATTATTTAGGGTTTTCATGGATGTGAATTTTAGGGATTTGTGGTATTTTGGTGATTATAGCTTAGCTTGGAAAGTTCATGGTATTTTATTGTAAGATTTGTCTTGTATTGATATCTTAATGGTATTTTGGTGAAACTTGTGAACTTTTTTTTTAGAAAAATGTAAGTTTGTCATATCTTGAAAATATATGAATTTTTAATATTTTATATAATTATTAAAAATTAAGTTTTATTAAATTAGAAAATGCGTTTTTCTTAAAAACCGTATTTAAAACCTTTCGAGATCGAATGCTCCGTGAGGAGGTCTGCATCTCGCTCTACTAGCCCAAGAATGTACGATAATCTGCACCATCCAATAGAGGATCCCCTAAAAAGGGTTGTAGAGGTATATTTGCAAAGAAATTAAAAAATACAATCCAAAAGAAAACCGTTTTTATAGTAAGTGGTATTTTAATGTAATATTGTAATCGTAACAAAAACTATATTCAAAAAGTATCGTGCTATGAAACCATGTGTGTTTGTGAGGGGTAGGTCATTACCCCGTGAAGTTTTCTAAAGGTATCATTAACAAAAATACTAAAAGTGGGATATGTGAAGTTCATGATATTTTAACGAAAAACATAAATTAAAGTTATTTTACATGGAATTCTAGGTTACAATTTATTCTAAACATTTATAATAATGTTACAAGTATTGTGTAAAAGTTTGATGAACAATATGTAATAAAAAGGTGAGATTTTAGGGTTTAAAAGATCGACATCTGTATTAACTCCACTTACCAATATTCATTTTGAAAAGAGATTTTCAAAGAGGAAGAAGAGAGATTGGAAGGGTGTTCAGTTGATAAAACTGCACATTTGTATTACATTTTTCCTACTATTTTCATATTAAAAAAGGACTTTATTATAATATATTATACATATGAGGGTTTATGTGTAAAAACATTATTTTCCATGTGTTAATATATTTAATTATCATTTGGTAGGAAAATGTATGCAAATAATATTATTGGTCTAATCCTAGTAGAACAAAGTCTACTAAAATCTTATTTGAATTGTTGTGCAGAATATTTCCAAGTTATTATGAAGGATTTAACAAACAAATCAATTTGTTGAAGAAAACTTGCCAAATTAAGAAGCAAACTTGGAGACCAAGTGTGGAAGCAACCGAGAAAATATTTTCAGATTCTGAAGATGCCTAGGATTGATAAATGTCACCATCAGAGAGCCCAAGAAAAACGACAGAGAGATCTCATCCCTTAAGCGCGGATCCGCGGCCAAACCCACCCTGGTGCCGCGGATCCGCCGCAATTTAGGGGAGAGAGAATGCAAGATTTTGGGAGATTGATGATTGATAAATTTTACCAACTTTTCAACAATAATATTCTGGGTTTGCACTATATAAAGGCACCGAGGGCCTCTTGTAAAAAGCTATCAAGCCGAAGAGATCACGAAGTCCAAGACGGCTCATGCATCCAGGCTGATCATCAACTGTTCATCTACCTCCTTGGAAGAGATCGAGAAGCAAACTAGTCTTTGTAATCATTTTCTAAGAAATCAAAGTGTAGATTGTTCAAGTCGATTAATAAAGGTAGTTATTTTATTTAATTTTTTTTTTTTTTACATTATGTTTTCCCTCTCTTTCTTTTCATCTTCTTCTCCCAACATGCGCGAGTAATTCTCCGCTTGTTAGGGTTCGTAGGATTAGGGTAGGCTAATGGACGATGAAAATAATTAAACCCTTTTTAAGTCCTATAAAGTTTAGGAACTTTATCAAAAGAATCATTAATATCCTAATCGGGCGCGCTAGCAATTCTTTGCTAGTTCCGACTGCGATTAGAGATTAGATTAATGATTGTTTTGGTAAAGGCTAGATATGAACGGAGTTCCGTGTCGAGATAAGGGTTAAGAGTGGGATTCCTTTTCCCTCCAGAAACCCTAATCTACACGCATCACCGTCGTTTTAGTTCTAAATCTATTAATGGATAAAAAGGGTAACTTTTAATTAATCTTCCATAACTACTAAATCCTAACGAACCCTACAAGCCCTATTATTATATTATTTAAATCTCTAAAATAATCTAGATCTATATTTAACATTCTTGTTTAAAGTAGATCTAGAAACTTTTCACAAAATTCTTTATTCCTCCTCTCTTTCTCAACACATCTAAAGTAAAAATAAAAGGTTCAACGTTTCCCAGAGGACGACCCGTACTCACCTCGGTCTAGCTACACGCGACACCGTTCTGATTGCGGTTAAACTACAAACTACACTCTTTCGAAACAACCAAATGGCGCCGTTGCCGGGGAAACGTGCGTAATTTTTTATTTTTACTATTTGTGTTGAATTCTTAGAAGAGTCATATCATTATTAAAACAAAACTGCAAATTGTATATTTAACGATTATTGTGTGAATTTTTGCGAGGAAATCTGGAGTCACGGACTTGAGGAAACAGGAGATCTAGGGTTCACACTTCTCTGGTAAGATTCTAACTCCCTTCTCTCTCCTCTAAAATCCAATAAAATCTATTTTCTGCAGGATTCTTTGCAAAATATCGCCGCTCAAAAATCTTTTTGCAAAGTTTTGTTTTTCGGTTTGTTTTTGCATATTTTAATACGGATCTTTAAGGGGCAAGGACCAAATCAAGATTAGGTGGGGATTTCATCACCCTTCCTAAGCCCCACAAATCACAAACCAAGCATATAGATCAACCCTTCATTAATTTAAAAAATATCTAGACCAGACTCTAAGGACTGTCGCGCTCAATAAGGACAGAGGAAGGTCGTGGGTAATCTATCGTTTATCCGCATTATTTTTGTAGTGCCTAGACAAGTGTGTCGAAGGCTAGTGGTTTTTAATTAGGCCCACGACGTGGTTCCTTCCCACTTACCTGGCACTTACCTGGCTACAAGGGGAGTACGGAGGCGGTAGAGGATTTATCCTGCGGCTTGTCCTTTGGAAGTCTAGGAGCGGTCTAGAGACTGGACCTAGGTAACCATAGTTCTAGGGTTGTGCATTTTTTGTGATTTGTCTAAATCCGTCCTTTTTTTAAAACAAACCAATTACTTTCTCTCCTTTTTACCCCTTCCCCCTTCTTCTCTTCTTATAATGGGTGACCTAAACAGAAGAACACATGCCGAGCTTTGCTGTCCATAACCAGATATCTCTTGTTTTCGAAATCCCTTCGGTATACCGTCCGGCTCTTCCATGTCCTTAAGAGATCATATAGAACAAGCAGGAAGAAACAGTTTTCCACCTCAGTCTAGGTCTTATCAACCGTATCCTAATCCTACACCTGTTTCAGTTCATACCCAGAGTGAGGAAGCCCCTAGACGAATGTCCATTGCTGAGCACATAGCTAGGTCTAGAGGCCAAAGTTTCAACCCGGACCAATATCAACCATCACCACCACTGTCCGGAGAAGAGTTTGATATGCGGTTTGTATATATCCAACCAACCAACCCATATCAATATTCTTCTTATCATAATATTGATCCTACTCCTACCCAAGTTCAGCAACCATTCTATTCCTATCAATCCAATCCGACTTTTCCACCTACTCTAGACAGTTCTTCTAATCAGTCATTTGGGAGTTTTAATTATCCACAGGAATTTCAATCTTATACTGAAACCCCTTATCAACCCAAGACTAGTCTGGAGCAGACATTAGAAAAATATATGGAACTGACGAATCAAATTATGAAGGATTTGCGTAGTAAGACAGAACTGTACACCCTTCCTAATCAAACCTCCCCTTTCCAAACTGAAATCCACAACTCCAGTTTCATAGATTCATCAAGTACACCAAATAGAATGACTGATAAGTTGTGTGACTTTGTAGTGTTTGATTTACGCAACTGTGAAGAGTCCCTTTCAAGTGAAACCATACCCAACCCTTGTGATCTCTACACCTCCACTCTTGAACCAAAACTGATTGAAAACCATACTTTTGATGAGGAGTTTGAGAATTTTAACCTTCACTTGAATGAGGTAATTGACATTGGGGATATATTGATTGATGAACCCGAAATTTTGGATGATTTTGTCCCACCAATTCATCAAATCCTTTCACTTCCTTGTGGTCATCATCTTGAGCCTTTAATTCTTCCCGAACCCCAAATATGTCTTGGAGTTGATGATAAAGGTATACCCGAAGATCAGATCGAAATACAGCCTCCATCTTCCACATCTGGTTCAGCAACACTCGACACACCAATTTGTTTACCCATTTCACCTTCTACTTTCTCCGGTTCTTCTTCTGTTCCTATAGTTTCAGTGAGTTTTGATAAATCGCAATCCGTTAATTCAAGTTCAGTAATACCAGAAATTCAACTTGATTTGGATATTTTTGAAAAAGAGGTAGATGAGTTTTTTGAGTCCTCTACCTCAGTGATTTTTTATGAATCAAGTAGAATAAATTCTGGCATAAAACTCTTTGACAGCAAAATGTTCAATCACACCATTGATAAAAGTTTTGAAGAACTTTTTGCTGACGAACTTGAATTTTTAAACAATACGGATTTTGTGATTGATCAATCTCTACCTATAGAGGTTGAACCGTCACCATTCCTTCTTCCTAATCATTCACATTGCTCCTCATTCTTTCTTTTCTCTAAATTCAAACCCTTTCCTGACCACCTCTTATCCCTTCCCCACTTTTTCTTGACTCGATACAACACATTCTTCCACCAACCTATACGATATACTGATAAAATCTTTGAATGGTTGGTGTTGACTTTTAGTCTTTGTAAAGTCTTACTTTGACCAAATGACTCACCCCCTCTTAAAATGCTTCGTATTGTCTAACTCATGTTTAAGGGGGGTATATTTTTGGCTCTTGATCATAACTTTTGTGCTCAAATTTGTGAGCCAAAAATAAGTTTGGGAGAGGATTTTCACTTTCATATATTCTTGCCCCCATTAATAATTTCCTCCCAAGTCTACAGGTTTTTGAGCTTAACAGATGACATCAGTGAGGACACTGCTGTAAACAGGTTTGGGGGAGGTTTGTGCTTATTTACACATCAATTTGCATCATATTTTGCATAAGCACAACATTTTCAAAAATTTTAAAAAAAAATTCTTTTATAACAAAAGAATAGAAAGTGAAAAATTACATCCAAAAGATAGGAATAGTTTAAGAAAACTAAGAAAATTAGAAGTTTTCTTAAACGAACTAGTAATAAGTAGTTATGAGCTGTTGTCCCAAGGGTTAGTAAGATGAAGGAAGTCACTAATCTGAGGATAAAAATAAGTCTGAAAAATAGTTTTTATTCTGGAAGCCGAACATTTGAATGTTGATACCCTACTATATGCACTTACACACGTCTTGAAACTCGGGATAGTAGAGGATATCTTGAAATGCTCTTGTCTAAAAGCCAAAGTATGAAGGAAATGAAAAAAAAAATGAAGAAAATATAAAAATGGTGAAAAGAAAAAAAATGAACACTGGTTTTGTTATCACCAACGCAGCAATAAAAAAATATAGCGAGGGTGCCTCTTCACCTAGTGCCCTAAGGCCAACTGGTCTGGGAGTCACTGCTAAGCCTTAGGTGGTGCAAGATGAGGAAAATATTATCACCTAATCAGCAAGCACATAAGTAATCGGTCTGTTAGTATCTCAAGAAGTATTAACGGTCGCATGAAAATATGTGAGCAAATCTTAATATTCATTAAATTAAAAAGTACTAAGGCAGATGGACAAGAGTATGATAGCTTGAATTGAATTCCGAGTGTAGGGATGTTCTTTACACACACGTGGGGTTATATGATCAATGTTTGGATGAAAGGTAGGAATGAAGAATAAAGACGATGTTTTATTGAGGGATGATGTGATTTCTAACATTTTTCATGACTATTAAGATAGGGCTCATGACAACTGAAAAGCGAGTATAGTTGGAAACTCTTCTTTTCAAGGCCTTTCTTTTATGGTTCTTATCTTTATATGTAAATTTCACCATCTTTATTTTGTTATTGGATTTTGTGGGTGTAATCCGCTGAAAACCCTCAGGAGACAACACTCCTCCTACTAGGGACACCTAGAGGTTAAACGGCTTGTTGCACGTGCTCAGTGCAATCGTGTCTGCCTACGAAAGTGTGCTTAGTTTTCTCCTTTCTTTTTCTCCTCTTAAATAAACTAGTTTGCTCGGGGCGATCAAAGATAAGTTTGGGGGTATTTGTTCAGTTGATAAAACTGCACATTTGTATTACATTTTTCCTACTATTTTCATATTAAAAAAGGACTTTATTATAATATATTATACATATGAGGGTTTATGTGTAAAAACATTATTTTCCATGTGTTAATATATTTAATTATCATTTGGTAGGAAAATGTATGCAAATAATATTATTGGTCTAATCCTAGTAGAACAAAGTCTACTAAAATCTTATTTGAATTGTTGTGCAGAATATTTCCAAGTTATTATGAAGGATTTAACAAACAAATCAATTTGTTGAAGAAAACTTGCCAAATTAAGAAGCAAACTTGGAGACCAAGTCTGGAAGCAACCGAGAAAATATTTTCAGATTCTGAAGATGCCTAGGATTGACAAATGTCACCATCAGAGAGCCCAAGAAAAACGACAGAGAGATCTCATCCCTTAAGCGCGGATCCGCGGCCAAACCCACCCTGGTGCCGTGGATCCGCCGCAATTTAGGGGAGAGAGAATGCAAGATTTTGGGAGATTGATGATTGATAAATTTTACCAACTTTTCAACAATAATATTCTGGGTTTGCACTATATAAAGGCACCGAGGGCCTCTTGGAAAAAGCTATCAAGCCGAAGAGATCACGAAGTCCAAGACGGCTCACGCATCCAGGCTGATCATCAACTGTTCATCTACCTCCTTGGAAGAGATCGAGAAGCAAACTAGTCTTTGTAATCATTTTCTAAGAAATCAAAGTGTAGATTGTTCAAGTCGATTAATAAAGGTAGTTATTTTATTTAATTGTTTTTTTTTTTTACATTATGTTTTCCCTCTCTTTCTTTTCATCTTCTTTTCCCAACATGCGCGAGTAATTCTCCGCTTGTTAGGGTTCGTAGGATTAGGGTAGGCTAATGGACGATGAAAATAATTAAACCCTTTTTAAGTCCTATAAAGTTTAGGAACTTTATCAAAAGAATCATTAACATCCTAATCGGACGCGCTAGCAATTCTTTGCTAGTTCCGACTGCGATTAGAGATTAGATTAATGATTGTTTTAGTAAAGGCTAGATATGAACAGAGTTCCGTGTCGAGATAAGGGTTAAGAGTGGGATTCCTTTTCCCTCC
Source organism: Agapanthus africanus (assembly GCA_030015575.1). Taxonomy (NCBI): domain Eukaryota; kingdom Viridiplantae; phylum Streptophyta; class Magnoliopsida; order Asparagales; family Amaryllidaceae; genus Agapanthus; species Agapanthus africanus. The sequence goes on from JASDDO010000022.1 coordinate 13,293,064, forward strand.
AGAAACCCTAATCTACACGCATCACCGTCGTTTTAGTTCTAAATCTATTAATGGATAAAAAGGGTAACTTTTAATTAATCTTCCATAACTACTAAATCCTAACGAACCCTACAAGCCCTATTATTATATTATTTAAATCTCTAAAATAATCTAGATCTATATTTAACATTCTTGTTTAAAGTAGATCTAGAAACTTTTCACAAAATTCTTTATTCCTCCTCTCTTTCTCAACACATCTAAAGTAAAAATAAAAGGTTCAACGTTTCCCAGAGGACGACCCGTACTCACCTCGGTCTAGCTACACGCGACACCGTTCTGATTACGGTTAAACTACAAACACACTTTTTCGTAACAATCAAAGGGACTTGCAAGTGACGTGGATTAAGGGAAGGTGTAGGAAGAGGGGGGTCGTCGTCAAGACGTCGCTGGGTCATCGGAAATTTCTTCGATCCTCGCCGGAACTTGATCGTTTGCTGACTCCTCTTCTACTCCACTTGTACTTAGGAAATTTTAAGAATTTTGGCTATAATTTTCAGAATGAGAAAGGTCTAGGGCACGGGATAGTATTTATAGTGTGGAATTAGGGTTTTGGAATTAAAATGGTGAATTAAAATGCGTTAAAATGATGCTAAATTATGAATTAAAGAGTCTTTGTTTGAATGCAGGGAAATCGAACAGAGCAGGGGAGTTAGGGGTAGGGGAAAGGTCATGTGTGCAAAACCCAGGATTCATTGGATACGGGAGGCCCGTCGGCGCCGGCCCTAGAGCACATCACGCCGGTCGAATGAGGGAAGGGGGCCCATGGATTGGAGCCATATGTTTAAGTCTGTATTTACAACATTTTGCTCATGTTTGTTTTCTCTGTCTTTTCATTTTTATGTGCATTGCACGTATAAACTTTTGGGCTTCCAAAAAGTTTAAAAGAAAAATCAGAAAAAATATAATGTGGCTGATGGGATTCGAACACAAGGGCTACGTCACAGTAGTGCAAGACTTTTACCAGTGAGCTACAAGTGCTTTCTTGCTGTTCTTAAACAAAAATTAACTTATAAATTGTTCTCAGGATTGTAAACTCTTTTCTGTACATTAAACTGAAAATTTTGTACAGTAAATTCAGAGTCATTACATTATACCCTCACTATAAAAATTTCGTCCTTGAAATTTACAATTACATAAGGACTAATTTACAAATAAGTGAGGATATCTTGCACGCATGTCGTCTTCTCATTCCCATGTTGATTCTTCTAGCGAATCTTTTCTCTACATCACTTGGACCAAGTTTACTTCCTTATTCCTCAGTGTCTTTACCTTTCGGTCCAGGATCTCAATGGGTTGTTGCTCGCAAGTCAGGTCAGTCTGTACAGTGAGCTCGGAGTGATCAAGGATGTGGTTGAGGTCGCTCACATATTTTTGAAGCTGGGATATGTAGAACACGTTGTGCACTCATTCCAATGAGGGTGGTAGTGCCCAACGGTATGCCACTTCTCCGACTCGTTCGACTATATCGAACGGTCCTATATATCTCGAACTGAGCTTACCCCTCTTGCCAAAATAGATCACTCCTCGGTTTGGAGAAATCTTCAGAAAGACATGGTCTCTAGGTTGGAACTCTAGGTGTCGGCGCTTTGCATCAGCCCAGTGCTTCTGTCTGTCTTAGGCTATGCGCATTCTTTCCCTGATCGTGCGAACTACGTCCACAGCTGCCACTATCATCTCTGGTCCAAGGAGTTCACGATCTCCGATGTCATCCTAACTTAGTGGTGAATGACACTTTCTTCCGTAGAGTGCTGGAAATGGTTCCATTACAATACTCGCCTGATAGCTGTTGTTATATGAAAACTCCACAAGGTGTAGGTGATCTTCTTACGAATCTTTGAAGTCTAACATACAAGCTCTTAGCATGTCTTCTAGAATCTGAATTGTTCGCTCAGACTGTCCATCTGTTTGTGGATGTTAAGTCATGCTGAAGTTCAGACTCGTTCCCAGGCTAGCTTGCAGACTCTACAAAAAATTATGATCGAAATCTGGTATCTCGATCGGAGACGATGCAAACTTGTACTCCATATAATCTCACAATCTCCTGCATGAGTTCATGGGTATCAAATATAGTACACTTTTGAAGGTTAAGTCTTACTTTAAATTGATACTTACCTCCATGTACTTATTTGCTAACGTCTCAGTAGATTGGCCAACTCGAAAGGGAATAAAGTGAACCGACTTGGTGAGTCGATCCACAATAACCCATACTGCATCGTTACCTTTCGTGCTGCGAGGAAGGGCAGTCACGAAGTCCATGGTAAGGTGCTGCCATTTCCATTCGGGGATTGGTAACGGCTGAAGTAGTCCAGCAGTTCTGTGATATTCAGCCTTCACTTGCTGACACAATAAATACTTGTCTACGCTTCTGGCCACTTCGCGCTTCATACCATGCTACCAGTAGTGTTGTCGTAGATCTTTGTACATTTTGGTACCACCGGGGTGAACAGAATAAGGAGAGTTGTGAGCTTCTTTCATCAACTCTTCTCGAACTAGGCCGTTTTGTACACACAATCTACTTCCATATCTCAAGGATCCATCTTTGTGGATGATAAAATCTGTTCGAAGTCCACTTTTTACTCGTTCTCAGATCTTTTACAGCTTAGCATCACTTGCTTGTGTTGCCTTGATCTGATTGACAATAGTAGACTGAAATTGTAAGTTCATCAAATACGAAGTGTTACCTGGCATAACTACTTCGATATCCATCCCGTGCAATTCCTGCTATAGCTTCCACTATGCGGTGAGATTCATTACTAATGGCTTACAACTAAGTACATCAGGAACTATATTCACCTTTCCTAGATGATACTGTAGGTTGATGTCGAAGTCCGCCATGAGTTCTAGCCATCTTCTCTGCCGCATGTTCAATTCTTTCTGAGTAAATACATAGACTCTTGTGGTCAATGTATATATCCACTCATTCTCACAGAAGATAGTGGCGCCAAATCTTAAGTGCAAAGATAACGGCTGACAACTCCAGATTATGTGTTGAATAGTTGCACTCATGAACTTTCAGTTGTCTTGATGCAAAAGCTACAACTTTTCCATGCTGGTGTAGAATACATCCTAACCCCTTACCGGACGCATCGCAATGCATAACAAATCCTCCAGATTGGTCTGGTATTACAAGGATAGGAGCCGAAATTAACCTCGACTTGAGTTCTACAAAAACTTGTTCACATGCTTCTGACCAAACGAATGCTTCATCTTTATGCGTGAGCTTGGCCAGGGTGCTATAATCTTCGAGAAACCTTCGATGAATTTTCGGTAGTATCTTGCTAATCTCAAGAAACTTCGTATATCTTTTACTGTCTTTGGTGTCGGCCATTCGCTGACGACCGGCACCTTAGCTAGATCTACTGAGATTCTTTCACCTGAAACGATATGTCCGAGAAATCCGACTTGATCTAGCCAAAATTCACACTTGTTGTACTTAGCATAGAGCTGATGTTGTCTCAATGTTTCCAGGACAATCCGTAAGTGCTCAGCGTGTTCTTTCCGATTCTTTGAATACACCAGGATGTCGTCGATGAAGATGACAACAAACTTGTCTAAGTACTCTCGGAAAACTTGGTTCATCAGATTCATGAAAATAGCATGTGCATTGGTTACTCCAAATGGCATCATGAGATATTCGTAATGACCATAGCGAGTCCTAAACGCCGTTTTCGGAATATCGGACTCTTTGACCTTCACCAGATGATAACCCGAACGAAGATCTAGCTTTGAGAATATGCAAGAAAGACTTAGTTGATCGAATAGATCGTCGATATGCGGTGGTGGATACTTGTTCTTAATCGTCACTTCGTTCAGAGCTCGGTAGTCTACGCACATCCTGTTTGAACCTTCTTTCTTCTTCACGAGCAAAACTGGAGATCCCCAACTTGAAGTACTGGAACGAATCCAACCTTTCGTCAGAAGTTCGTCCAACTGAGTACGGATCTCCTTCAATCCTTCTGAACTTAACCAGTACGGAGCTTTGATCACTGGTTGCGCACCAGGTAGTAAATCAATGCTGAATTCAAGAGCTCGATCGGGAGGCAAATCTGTTATATCTTCAGGGAATACATTCTCGAACTACCTCTGGCTTTGATTCTTCCGCTTGTAATGTTGCAATCACTGCCTTCTTTGGTTTAGCTTTATAGGTGTTAGGTTTCCGGGTATGGTCTCCACTCTTGAAATATAACACTGGATGATCTGGTATTTTGAACACTACCCTACTTTGACGACAATCGATGGTAGCGAAGAAAGTTCCCAGCCAGTCCATTCCCAAGACTACATCAAAGTTCGGTATTTCCAGCACCTTAAAGTCCACATAAAAATCTCTACTGCAGACGACCACTAGACACAGATCGTATCCCATAGTTGCTTTTAGAACGTCGTTCCCTGAACTGACATTCAAGCTGTATACGAGCGGTTTAACTGGAATCGTATGAGTTCGGACGAACCGTTGCGACATAAAGCAATATGATGCTCCAGTGTCGAAAAGTGCTAAAGCAGGTGGGGAGGCTACTAAGATTGTACCTAAGTTGTGTGGGATATGTTTAGCTATAGGAAAAATATATTGATGTATAAGGATTTGAAAAGATGGGAAAGGATTGGGAATTACCAGTGATAACTTGGCCAGTGACTTCAGCTTCCTCAACAGTCATGGTAAAAGCCTGATGCCTGGGTACATTCCTCCTTGCTGGAGGCACATTCCTCTGCCCTTGAGGCATGTTCCTCTATGCCTGATGGAATTGACGAGGAGGCTGTGCAGGAGGTCCATGTAGAGGTGGAGCGGGTAGAGTAAGACGAGGTGCAGGAGCCTGAATAGCTGGCCGCTGCGGAAATGCGATAGCTGGTCTGGGGGCTGGAGCTGGGTTGAGTCTATGAGTGAAAGTGTATGTTAGCACCACCACTAGGTTTTAGTAGCATCAAGGATGCCATTTTTTAAAAATTTGGGATGCTGATTAACACTAAGCAAGATCTTTAACTAGATGCCTAGGGTTTAAGCTAGATATCATAAAAAACTATACTAAGAGAACGAAGCTACAACCTTTGTAGATCATGTCCTTCTCTTCAAATGCTCTGGGTTGTAGTCCACGCGACTCCACTAGGCTCTACTTGAAGATGGTAAAAGCTCATTTCATGATCTTCATGCCGAAGACGATCCACCCGAAGTCCACTAGTCCAAGCTACCTTTTCACTAAACTCTTTAGTGAAGGAAACACGCTAGTTTTAATTGCTAATTCAAACTAGGATGGTGAAGTAGAGGTGTAGTTTGCTCACTAGGGTTCTCACAAGCTCAAGGCTTCATAACTTATATGAGGTATTGAGCTTGGAGGTGAGGTGAGGGAAAAATGAGAGAGCTAGATAGCAAGAGCTCAAGAAAATGGCTAAGGCAAATGAGCTCAACTCAAGAATGAGTTGTGGAATGGCAACCCCAAGCTCACACATTATTGAAGCATGGAATAAAATGCAATACAAATAATGCACCATGCTTCAATAGTGCAAACAAAAGAATAAACAAAAATAAAAACCCATGCCTTGAACCATGCTCTCAAAAGTCTCCCCATTTTTCTTTTCATTTTCTATTTTCTTAAAATAGAAAATCCATGCCATGCTTTATTTTAATATATATATATATATATTATGAAGAATAATTAGTGAGCTAATAATATTAGTTAATATATAATTATATCAAATATAATATATATCAAATTATCAAATCAACACTTGATTTAATAATCCGGTTATATCATATATAACCGACTAATATCATTTATCTGTATATCACATTATCAAATCAACACTTGATTCAATAATCCGGTTATATCACATATAACCTAACCGATAACAAATAACCGTCAGATTAGAATACAGTATCACATACTCGTATTTAACCTGGCCCTCGCACATATCAGCATATGTGTCCTACTTCGTTTCTCTTGAACCAGGAAAATTCTGTGTGGGACTCTAAAGACTCGTCAATACGCCAGCAGTACGTGATGATCACATCAATCACCCACAAGCCGTCAGCGGTACTAGCTGCACGTAACGGCTACTCAGGTATTGAGCGATTAGAAGATTAACAAGCAAGCTTGTCCAAAATCCCATGAAGTCTATAGGTAACACTTACCGTACAATCCGGTCTCTTCGTCTGATATGTCGCATATCGAGTGTAGGGGTGGTAACGTCAGACCCCAGTAACTTTATAAGTCATCCCGATATATGGCTCATAACGGTTCGAGAAACAACTGATAACACTTACCAGTAAATCTCATCAACAACCCTGACCAGGGGCTTACTGTTAGCCAATCAAGTTAGCGCAACATCAACTCCCAATACCGGGAAAGATGAAACCCCTCCTATCGCTCATTGCCTCCATGTGACTCGGGACTGTACCCAAAATCCACCTGTTTGCATGACTCCTTTGAGCCGTGGTAGGGAGGGAATCAAAGCACAGTGGGAGCCACACAAGACTGTATGACGATCTCGGGTCTACAGACTAACCTGTACCAGTGTCACCTGAGAACTGCTATCTAAATGTAACAACCCTATTTTTCTTATACACTTTTTCCATATAAATTTTTAAATTGTTTTTTTCAAAATCCTTAAAGAGGTATTTATTGCCTGAGCACAAGACTTAAGTAATTATTTTGTTTTTAATTACAAGTTACAAGAATGTAATAACTTCATTTTTAGTGTACAAGAAATTACTTTAAATTTAATGTATACTTGGAGTATTTACTCTTACTGGTATCATTTTAAGTAATTAATTCACACCATAATTACAAGAAGGAGCTTGTAGCTCATTGATAATACCTTGCATTGCTGAACCAAGCTACCAGAGTTCAAATCCCCTGCCCCACATTATTTTTAATATTTATTTTGCTTTAAATTTTATAGAAGCCCAACAGTCCACACACAATAACTCCCAAAATTCCTACTGAACCTGAAAATATGAAAGCACCAGTGCCTATCTTACGAGACCCCCCACCTCCCGATCATCCGACTCAGCCCAACTCGGCCGAGTCGGCCGGCGGACCGGACGGCCGAGTCATCAACTAGGGAGTTGAGACCCTTGGTCTTCTCAACATCACTGCATACTCTAAATTCTGTAATAAATTCCAGAGAGCCCAAAACTCTCAATTACTTCATTTTAATACTTTTTTCACACTTTTTACAAATTTTTAATTAAAAACACTACACCTACCCTAACCCTAGCCTAACCCTATAAATACACCCCTACCCCCTACCCTCTCACCCCAAATTCTGAGCCCACTCTCTCAAAATTCCAAGAATCGTGTGTACTTCCGGCGACCGTTTTAGGAACTACCAGCGACGACGCACCACATCGGCGATTCCACTACTTCCATTTCACTCTCTTGTGTGACCTAAAACCCAATAGTTCCTTTTCTATCTCTCTTTTCTATTCTAAAAATACGAAATTACAAAACCCGACGGAATCGGCACAAATCCGATTTCCGATTCGGTTTTCTTATAAACTTCACTTCTCATTATTTCAATTATGTTTAAACACTCTCATGTTGACTATTAAACACTAATCAACTAAATTGATCAAGTTTCATTACATAAAATGATATCTTTTTTCCATTCATCGTATTTTTCACTTAAATACCATATTGTTTCAATTATACATTTAACTTCATTAAACCTTGCTATATCTTTAAGTAGATCACGAGGTAACGACCTACCTCCTCACACACTCACATGTAAACATAGTACAATAATTTTGGGAATTTAGAATACGAGAAAAACAAACATTTTCATTTAAATACCGTTTACTTAATAAAACCATTTCTAAAAGATTTAGTATTGATACATCTTTATAAATAAATACCACTTATTATGAAAATGGGATAAGCTTGTGGGCATCAGTGGTTTATCTAAACCTGACTTTGTGGTGTTTAGGCTAGACAAGTGAGAAAGGTAACTTTAAAAGGCTCGTCTCACGGTGATTCGTGAGCAGATTCCTCCTTTCTTCACTTGTACTTACCTGACCACAATTGGCGGTGAAGAGGCGATTTGAGGTATCTTACAACTTGTCTCTTTGGACCAGTTAAGAGCAGTCTAATTGACTTAGGAGGCCCTAGAACATAGAATACGGGAAAACGACACATTTTCATTTAAATATCATAATTAATAAAACCGTTTTCCTTAATGATTAGTATTTATGCAAATCTTTGCAAAGCGCCACTACAACCCATTTGGAGAACCCGTTCGGGATGGTGCGAATTATCGCACATCCTCGGGTTTAGTAGTGCGAGATTCAGACCTCCGCAAGGAGCATTCGGTCTCGAAAGATTTAAAATACGACATCTTAAGAAAACGAGATTTCTAGAATATTATAGATATATACAAAAAAAATTATTTTTCATATAACTATATGTATATGTAACATGAACATATCTATTTTTAGTATTATAAATATTCTATCTTTTTCTAAAAATGTCACAAGATTCATTTTACACTAAAATACCATGAAAATCAATATTTCAAATAAATATCATTTATTATGAAAATAGGATATTTTCAGTAGAAATATCACAAAATAAAATTTACACTCATTACAACTACAAAGACGAATAATAAATACTTGGGGTGTGTCTTGAAAACTATATAAAAGTATTTTTACATAAAACCCCCTCAAGGTTTATAAATCACCCTAAGGACCCTAGTAAATATAGGTTTAAGAAATAATCAAGACTTCGATTTACATTTCTAATTTTCTGACTCGGGTTTAAGTCTGATTATTTCTGACTTGAATATGATTCAAGTACAATCTACAATCTACAATATTCCAATTCAATATAAACACATGAATCCATGAATCCAGTTATCAATCTATACAACTTGACTGAAACAAACCATGAATATACATCCATTATCCAGTTAATCCATTTACATGATTATGCAGTTACATCCGTTTACTGATATCATGGTTTCGATCAGTCATCCAACTATACAATCTATACAATACATACAATAATACAATCAAAACACTACGGGGTTTAAGGGGTAGACCGGTACGGAATATATTAAAGGTGGCACGAGGTGGTCACTTAAGACGTAATTGCATCCATGCCGTTGTTCCGTGGTATTATCGACGGAGCCTTGTACTACGGGTTACCAAAGTCCCCGGTGTAAGTGGGATTCCTCTCGTATACACCGGCATCTTCTGTACCAAGTTACAAACAACAGCGTTAATACAATATTACAACAATATAATATAACTTTAAAAGATACCTTCTTATTCTGTCTATTCTATTTCTCCCTTGTCTTTGGGACTTACCGAGCGACCTGTTCCCTGACGACATTCTCTTTCTTTCTTCTTTGAATGTCGTCAGGTGATCTGGACTTACCTGAGATCGAGCCCACTGCTGAAGAGTTGGACCAGTTCAGTGAAGATCCCGAGCTCTAGTCATTGTACACTTTCCATTCAGTACTTTCATTTCTGTTATGCCATTGTTTAGGCATCGCTTTTTATTCAGTTGTATTTACTTTCCATGTATTGTACAGAAAAATGTGAATAAATAAAGTTGTTGTTTTCAATTATATCTTGTCTCTTGTGCTTTACTTTTATATTGCTTAGATATGCTTAGCGTATTTACTTCACAGTAAATACGTAGTGGACCAGTCGCGTCCCCTTCGCCGTATGCCGTGAAGCGGGGCGTGACAGGTTTTGTTGGTGGCCCATGCAGGTCAGAGCTGTATGGAACCCTAAGCAATATAAAACACAAGAACCAGCAACTAAAACATTCTTTACAATCATGTTCCTTGAATCCCATCATTTCTTATTCTTTGAATCATATACTTTGAATCTGTCCTAACCTAAAATTTTCATTCAAGGTTATGGATTCACCGAACATCACCGGCACCAATGTCAACAACACACCTCCGCCACTACCAATCACACCTGCCGTTCCTACTCCACTCAACGAGCAAACGGTTCTGCTTGAGGCAATCCGCAGCCTCCTAGAGGGACAGCAGCAGCTCTTGAACCGTCCCGAGGCTGAAGCACCTGGGGTGAAGCAATTCAGAGCTTTACATCCCAAACAGTTCTCGGGAAAGGGGAGCCCACTGGAAGCTGAGGAATGGGCACAAAGTATTGAGGATGATTTGGCGGCAGCACAAGTGCCAGAAATAGCTTGGGTCCGAGTAGCAAAGCTGCAACTCACGGACAATGCATAGAACTGGTGGAAGGCGGATGAAAACCGTCTTGATCAGCCTATTGAATGGAATACTTTTCGCGATAGGTTCGACGCGAAATACTACCCTGTTACTGCCAGGTTTGCCATGGAACAACAGTTCATTCATCTACAACAAGGTTCTATGTGGGTCAAGTCTGTAGATAAGTATGACGCTGAGTTCACCATGCTCAGTCAGTAAGATATGTCACAGTATTTCAAATTTTTAATATCACATACTACACAGCTAACACAAGACCGTAACAGATTTGCGGCACACCTGATACCGACGGATGAGATCAGAGCCCGTCGATTTCAACAAGGTTTGGACACGGAAATTCAGGCTGCACTAGCCACAGGGAAATTTCCAACACACGAAGATGCTCTGGAAGCTGCCCGCAGTTATGAGGCAGTGATAAAGGCAAGGGGCAGACCTCAGTCTGTAGGAGTGAAACACCCTGCCACTCAAATGGTAGGAGGGGCCTCTTCAAGGCCAGCTGTTGAACTCAGAAGACTGGAAGAAGCCAAAGATCGGCCAAGACCCGATTTATGTTTTTATTGCAAGAGGGAAGGACACTTGTGGAAGGACTGTAGGCGCGCAAAAGGCCTATGCTTGGTTTGTGGCGCGTCCAATCACGGAATTGGAAACTGTCCTTATAGACGCAACCCAGCTCACACACCCGTCAACTACCCGCAGCAGCCAGCTATCCAGGCTCCTGCAACTCGTCCTGCACTCCCAGCACCACCTCCACGTGGATTTCCTGCACAGCCAAATCGCCATTTCCATCAGGCACTGAGAAACATGCCTCGAGTACAGGGGAATATGCCTCCAGCTAGGAGGAACGTGCCACGGCGACAGGCTTACACCTTAGCAGCCGTAGAAGCCAAGACAGTTGACCAAGGTAACATTAGTAAGACTCTTTCACATTTTTAAACACTTGCATCACCTTGTTATTTTTCATACACTGTTAGTACTTTAGTCACCAAACTTTTCTTGAATTTGCTACACTTTCCTTTTACAAATTTCGAGGACGAAATTTTTATAAGGAGGGTAAAATGTAACAACCCTATTTTTTTTATACACTTTTTCCATACAAATTTTTAAATTGTTTTTTTCAAAATCCTTAAAGGGGTATTTATTGCCCGAGCACAAGACTTAAGTAATTATTTTGTTTTTAATTACAAGTTACAAGAATGTAATAACTCCATTTTTAGTGTACAAGAAATTACTTTAAATTTAATGTATACTTGGAGTATTTACTCTTGCTGCTATCATTTTAAGTAATTAATTCACACTATAATTACAAGAAGGAGCTTGTAGCTCATTGGTAATACCTTGCATTGCTGAACAAAGCCACCATAGTTCAAATCCTCTGCCCCACATTATTTTTAATATTTATTTTATTTTAAATTTTATAGAAGCCCAACAGTCCACACACAATAACTTCCAAAATTCCTACTGAACCTGAAAATCTGAAAGCACCAGTGCTTACCTCACGAGACCCCCCACCTCCCGACCATCCGACTCGGCCGAGTCGGCCGGCGCCGCCGGCCGGACTCGGCCGGACGGCCGAGTCATCAACTAGGGAGTTGAGCCCCTTGGTCTTCTCAACATCACTGCATACTCTAAATTCTGTAATAAATTCCAGAGTGCCCAATAACTCTCAATTACTTCATTTTAATACTTTTTCACACTTTTTACAATTTTTTTAATTAAAAACCCTACACCTACCCTAACCCTAGCCTAACCCTATAAATACACCCCTACCCCCTACCCTCTCACCCTAAAATTCTGAGCCCACTCTCTCAAAATTCTAAGAATCGTGTGTACTTTGAAAACGAGCGAAAGGCGAAACTCCGACGAAATCTACGGCGAACTTCCGGCGATCGTTTTAGGAACTACCGGCGATGACGCAACACATCGGCGATTCCCCTACTTCCATTTCACTCTCTTGTGTGACCTAAAATCCGTAAGTCTCTTTTCTATATCTCTTTTCTATTCTAAAAATACGAAATTACAAAACCCGACGGAATCGGCACAAATCCGATTTCCGATTCGGTTTTCTTATAAACTTCACTTCTCATTATTTCAATTATGTTTAAACACTCTCATTTTGACTATTAAACACTAATCAATTAAATTGATCAAGTTTCATTACATAAAATGATATCTTTTTTCCATTCATTGTATTTTTCACTTAAATACCATATTGTTTCAATTATACATTTAACTTCATTAAACCTTGCTATATCTTTAAGTAGATCACGAGGTAACGACCTACCTCCTCACACACTCACATGTAAACATAGTACAATAATCTTGGGAATTTAGAATACGGGAAAAATAAACATTTTCATTTAAATACCATTTACTTAATAAAACCATTTCTAAAAGAATTAGTATTGATACATCTTTATAAATAAATACCACTTATTATGAAAATATGATAAGGTTGTGGGCATCAGTCGTTTATCTAAACCCGACTTTGTGGTGTCTAGGCTAGACAAGTGAGAAAGGTAACTTTAAATGGCCCGTCTCATGGTGATTCGTGAGCAGATCCCTCCTTTCTTCACTTGTACTTACCTGACCACAATTGGCGGTGAAGAGACGATTTGAGGTATCTCACAACTTGTCGCTTTGGACCAGTTAAGAGCAGTCTAATTGACTTAAGAGGCCTTAGAATATAGAATACGGGAAAACGACACTTTTTCATTTAAATACCATAATTAATAAAACCGTTTTCCTTAATGATTAGTATTTATGCAAATCCTTGCAAAGCGCCACTACAACCCATTTGGGGAACCCGCTCGGGATGGTGCGGATTATCGCACATCCTCGGGTTTAGTAGTGCGAGATTCAGACCTCCGCAAGGAGCATTCGGTCTCGAAAGATTTAAAATACGACATCTTAAGAAAACGAGATTTCTAGAATATTATAGATATATACAAAAAAATTATTTTTCATATAACTATATGTATATATAACATGAACATATCTATTTTTAGTATTATAAATATTCTATCTTTTTCTAAAAATGTCACAAGATTCATTTTACACTAAAATACCATGAAAATCAATATTTCAAATAAATATCATTTATTATGAAAATAGGATATTTTCAGTAGAAATATCACAAAATAAAATTTACACTCATTACAACTATAAAGACGAATAATAAATACTTGGGGTGTGTCTTGAAAACTATATAAAAGTATTTTTACATAAAACCCCCTCAAGGTTTATAAATCACCCTGAGGACCCTAGTAAATATAGGTTTAAAAAATAATTAAGACTTCGATTTACATTTCTAATTGTCTGACTCGGGTTTGAGTCTGATTATATCTGACTTGAATATGATTCAAGTACAATATATAATCTACAATATTCCAATTCAATATGAACACATGAATCCATGAATCCAGTTATCAATCTATACAACTTGACTGAATCAAACCATGGATATACATCCATTATCCAGTTAATCCATTTACATGATTATGCAGTTACATCCGTTTACTGATATCATGGTTTCGATCAGTCATCCAACTATACAATCTATACAATACATACAACAATACAATCAAAACACTACGGGGTTTAAGGGGTAGACTGGTACGGAATATGTTAAAGGTGGCACGAGGTGGTCACTTAAGACGTAATTACATCCATGCCGTTGTTCCGTGATATTATCGACGGAGCCTTGTACTACAGGTTACCAAAGTCCCCGGTGTAAGTGGGACTCCTCTCGTATACACTGGAATCTTCTGTACCAAGCTACAAACAACAGCGTTAATACAATATTACAACAATATAATATAACTTTAAGAGATACCTTCTTATTCTGTCTATTCTATTTCTCCCTTGCCTTTGGGACTTACCGAGCGACCTGTTCGCCGACGACATTCTCTTTCTTTCTTCTTTGAATGTGGTCAGGTGATCTGGACTTACCTGAGATCGAGCCCACTGTTGAAGACTTGGACCAGTTCAGTGATGACCCTGAGCTCTACTCATTGTACACTTTCCATTCAGTACTTTCATTTCTGTTATGCCATTGTTTAGGCATCGCTTTTTATTCAGTTGTATTTACTTTCCATGTATTGTACAGAAAGAATGTGAATAAATAAAGTTGATGTTTTCAATTATATCTTGTCTCTTGTGCTTTACTTTTATATTGCTTAGATACGCTTAGCATATTTACTTCACAGTAAATACGTAGCGGACCAGTCGCTTCCCCTTCGCCGTATACCGGGAAGCGGGGCGTGACACTGATGATAGGTATAATACTAACTAGGAGTTCTCGGCGCGTCCTGTCGGTGTACCCATTCTCTAATGAGCATATGTGTACAATCTTTGATGTCAAACACCAATGGATATGGGATCAACCATCGCCCCCATACAGGGTCAAGAAATGTACACACTAGTCTACTCTGGTGTATCGATGCCATGTCTCGATATACACTCGACTAGGAACAGTTAAAGGATGTGCTTGTAGACTACTCATCTCCCTGTAGTACAATCCGCATCATAGTCCTGGTAGTCAAGCCTACAACCTAAGGGTTTTATCAACATGTATATGAGAAACAATATAATAATACCAGTGAACATGTTAAGATAAAGGTAACCAGATAGTATACTATCATGTCGAATAAGAAAGTTCTCTATATATATGTCCAAGCATCCACTATAATATACATCAATGTACAATAATGGCCTCTAGGGCATACATATCCCTAATAATGAGGACATACTCCAATGGCATGAGTGGATGCGCCACAAACTAAGCGCAGGCCGTTTGCACACCTGCAGTCCTTCGCCATGTGTCCATTTCTCTTACAGTAAAAGCCAAATTCTGGACTGGGCCGGTTAAATGATCCCCCCGGTCTCCTGGGTGCAAAAGTTGTCCTGGAAGAGACTCCTCCTGTCATCTGCGTGGCAGGGCGTTTCACACTAGCAGTCTGAGGTCTGCCCTTCTTCTTCACCACTGCCTCATAGCGTCGAGCAGCCTTCAGAGCAAGATCATGGGTTGGGAAATCTCCTGTAGCGAGTGCAGCTTGGATTTCTGGGTCCAACCCTTGCTAAAATCTTCATGCCCGGATCTCAACAGTCGGGATGAGGTGTGCCGCGAACCTGTTACGACCTTATGTTAGAAGTGTAATAAGTGATAACGGTAAATTGAATATTAAGACATTATTTTACCTACTAAGCATGGAAAACTCAACATCATATTCATCAACGGACTTGCTCCACATCGAGCCTTGTTATAAATGGATGAACTGCTGTTCCATGTCGAAACGGGCAATCTCAGGGAAGTACTTCGCGTCGAACATATCACGAAACGTCTTCCATTCAATCGGTTGGGCGAGTCGTCTTTCTTCAGCCTTCCACCAGACTCTGGCGTTATTTGTTAGTTGCAGCTTCGCAACTCTCACCCAAGCAATTTTTGGCACTTGTGCTGCTTCCAGATCATCTTCGATAGACTTGAAAGTGTACGCTAGCACTACGGCGGGGTTTAAACGGGCATCACACATGCAATTTAAAAAATTTTGGGTGCTAACGAACACTAACCAAGATCTTAACTAGAATATTAGGGTTAATTATATGATGATATGAAAAACTACAAGAAGGCAAGGAGGCTATACCCTCGTAGATCGAGTCCTTCACTTCACAAGCTCTGGGTTGTAGTCCACGCGACTCCACTAGGCTCCTCTTCAAATTTGAAAGAGCCTCCTCCATGATCTTCGCACGGAAGATGATCCACCCGAAGTCCTTTTAGCTCAAGCTACCCCTTCACTAAAATCTCATTAGTGAAGGAAACACACTAGTGCAAGGTGCTAATCTACACTAGGATGATGAAGTAGGGGTTGTGAGCTCACTAGGATTTGTCTTGAGCCATATGATTCACATCACATATGAGGGTTTATGGCTCAAGCAAAAGGAAGAAGAAGATAATGGGAGAGAGCTGGAGAGAGGAGCTCAAGAATTGCTAAGTGTGGAATGAACACTAGAATGGCTCTTATTCTTGAACTCGCTTATTCAAGCATGGAATTATTTGCAATAATAAATTGCAACCATGCTTGAATAGTGAGTCAAGACAAATAAAATATAGATAAAAACCATGATTTGCCTATCCCTCCAAAGTCTCCCCATTTTACTTTTCATTTTCTATTTTCACAAAATAGAAAATCCCGCCATGCTTCATATAATATATATATATATATATATATATATATATTAATATATATACATTATGAAGAATAATTAGTGAGCTAATAATATTAGTTAATATATAATTATATCAAATATAATATATATCAAATTACTAAATCAATACTTGATTTAATAATCCAGTTATATCACATATGACCGACTACTCATTTATCTGTATATCACATTATCAAATCAACACTTGATTCGATAATCTGGTTATATCACATATAACCTAACCAATAACAGATAACCGCCAGATTACAATACGGTATCACATACTCGTATTTAATCAGCCCCCCGCATATATCATTATATGTACCCTACTTCGTTTCGCTTGAACCAAGAAACTTATGTGTAAGACTCTAAAGACTCGTCAATATGCCAGCAGTATGTGATGATCACATCAGTCACCTACAAGTCGTCAGCGGTACTAGCTGGACGTAACGGCTACCCGGATATTGAGTGATATGAAGATCAACAAGCAAGCTTTTCCATACTTTCCATGAAGCCTATCAGTAACACTACCGTACAGTCCGGTCTCTTCGTCTGATATGTCGCATATCGAGTCTAGGGGTGGTAAATGTTAGACCCCAGTAACTTGATAAGTCGTGCCGATGTGTGGCCTATAACGGTATGAGAAACTGCTGATAACACTTACCAGTAAATCTCATCAACATCCCTGGCCAGAGACTTCCTATTATATCCAATCGAGCATAGCGCAACATCAACTCCCAATACCGGGAGAGACGAAACCCCTCCTATCGCTTATTGTCTCCATATGACTCGGGACTGTACCCAAAATCCACCTGTTTGCACATCTCCTTTGAGCGTGGTAGGGAGAAAATCAAAGCATAGTGGGAGCCACACAAGACTCTATGATGATCTCGGGTCTACAGACTAACCTGTACCAGTATCACCAGAGAACTGCTATCTGACGATATGCATAATACCAACTAGGAGTTCTCAGCGAGTCATGTTCGGTGTACCCATTCTCTAATGAGCACCTATGTACAATCTTTGATGTCACACACCAATGGTTATGGGATCAACCATCGCCCTCTAAGGGACAAGAAACGTACACACTAGTCTAATCTGGAATATCGATGCCCTGTCTCGATATCCCTTCGACTAGGAACTGTTAAAGGATATACTTAGACCACCCTAACCCACTAGTATGATCTTATCATAATCCTGGTAGTCAAGTACATATCCTAAGGGCTTTATCAACATGTAAGAGACAGACAGTATAATAATACCAGTGCACATGTTAAGATAAAGAATAACCGGATAGCATACTATCATGTCGAGAAAGAAAGTCCTCTATATATATGTTCAAGCATCCACTATAATATACATCAATATACAATAATGGCCTCTAGGGCATACATATTCCTAACAAGACTGAGCCCATTCTTCTGCCTCCAGGGGGCTCTCTTTCCCAGAGAAATGCTTCGGGTGTAGTGCCCGGAATTGCTCGACTCGGGTGCCTCGGCTTCTGGGCGGTGCAAGAGGATAGCAGTCTTCTGCTGCTGACCCTCCAAGAGGCTCTTTATTGCCTCAAGCAGTACTGTCTACTCGTTGATAGGAACTGCAACGGTAGGTGGTGGTGGTAGAGTAGGCGGTGGAGTGTTGCCATTGACGTTGGTACGCGTATTGTTCGGTGAATCCATGACCTTGATAGAAAAGAAAGGTTAGGATAGATTCAAAGAATTTGAAATGTAAGGAATGTAAAGTTACTGATTCTTATAATTCTTGTGATATATATTGCTTAGGATTTCATGCAGAACTGACTTGTATGGGCCGCCAACAAAACCTGTCACGCTCCGCTTCCCAGTGTACGGAGACGGTGACATGGCAGTCCACAACGTATTTACTAAGAAATAAATACGTTAAGCGTAAATTAAGCAATATATGTAAAATGCACAAGAATAACAAGAGATATAAAATGAACTGCAACTTTTATTAACATTCATCTTTACATACAACTGTTTTGAAAAGGAAAGTACAAGAATATAAAGCAATGCCTAAATAGTGGCATATAAACTAAAATAAGTACAAGATGAACTAGAAGTCCTGCTGCTCTGTGAACTGGTCCAAGTCCTCCTGGCTGGGCTCGATCTCCTGAGAGTCCGGTTCTCCCGACGAACATTCTAAAGAAAGAAATAGACGAGAATGTCGTCAGCGAACTAGCGCTCGGTAAGTTCTAAAAGAAAGAAAAGAATAGAAAAAGTAATGTGAAATGGAACCGGCAAGTTGTACATGTATATGTTGTTGGCTATAGTGCCCTCAAGTCAATTATTGAATCGCAGGCACGCGATTGCGATGATTGAGGGAGGACCTATACGGATAGAACAGTCTTACTCAAAATGATAGTATGCTATCTGGTTTGTCTTTATCATCATGTACATGCTTTATGTGGTATTACAGATCACTATTACATGTTGATAAAGCCCATAGGATTCTTGCTTGGGCATTATGATGGCAATCATATACGTGGAAGCTGGGTGGTCTATAAGCACATCCTTAAATGTCCCTAGTCGTGGGAGTATCAAGACTGGGCATCGATAATCCAGAGTAGACTAGTGTATACTGATCGAGACCTCGACGAGGGGCGGTGGCCAAGTCTCACAAGCCATTGGTGTTAGTTTTTTCACCTAAGATAGTATACAGGTGCTCATTGGGTTATGAGTACACTGGACGGACTCACCGGGAACCTGCTAGTTGGTACTATACATATTCTCAAATAGCAGTTCCTACATGACATGTGTACAGGTTAGTCTGTCGACCTGAGATCGTCATTTGTCTTATATGAGTTCCCGCTATTCTTTGATTACTACCCTACCACGGCTCAAAGGAGTCGTGCTAACATGTTTTAGTTGGGTACAGTCCCGAGCCACATGGAGGCAGTGAGCGGATCGTCGGGGATTCGTCTCTCCCGGTATTGGGGGTTGATGTTGCGTTGTGCACGGGTGGCCATCACCAGAAATCTTTGGCCAAGGTAGTCGAGAATTACTGATTTGGATCAGTAGTTTCTCAATTGGTGATGGGCTTCATTCCGACACGAAACGTCACGTTATTAGGGGTCTGACTTTATCCACCCTCCTAGACTCGATATGCGATACTCTTAGATGAACAGACCGAACTGTATGGATATTGTTACAGACAGGCTCAGTAGGGGTCAGGATGAGTTTGCTCGTCGGCCGTCCTTTCGCTCAATACCTGAGTAGCCGTTACGTACAGCTAATACCGTTGACATGCTTGTGGTTAAACCCACTGCCAGCATATTGACGGGTCTTTAGAGTCCCACACAGAGGGTTTTCCTACTTCGGGCGAAACGATGTAGAGGCCGTATGGTTTTACGGCATGGTTCGATCATATACATGCACTTGTGCATGTATCATGATTCGGACGGATTATACTAATGGGATTTGGTTTAAGCCGGATTCTAGCATTGGATTGATAGATTATTTTCGTCTCTTTATATTTGTATTTTTTGGAATACGGATACGGGTATGTATATACGGATGAAGGGTATTCTTGTAATTTAGTACAAGGTGCTTCTAGAAGATGCCACTTCATTTAGTTTTAACCATTTAGGATTAAATGGTTAATGAGGTAGAGAGGATGTGGTGTTTATTGCATTTATTATAGCATGGCTTTGTAGTGACTCATGGTTACTATTCTAGCATGCTTGATATTTGTTTGTTGTGAGATATTTTGGAGACTTGAGATATTTTCTAGACTTGAGATATTTTCTTGTCTTGAGATATTTATTGGATACTTCATTATTGCTCACAACACACAACACAAAACAATTAACCATTTTTCTTGAGTTGGCTCACACTCACATTCTAAAGCTTCTTCTTCTACCTCCATCCTTCAAGTCTCATGTGTTGAGAAACCTAGGATGGTTGGAGACAAATTAATCCATCATTATACTCTACATCCTCTACGCTATCTAGTTTAGCAAACTCGGTACCCTAGTTACCTCGGCTATTAGGTTGGAGCTTGAAATACAAATCCTCACGTGGATCATCTTCGATGGAGGGAGACCGGAGATCAAGCTTGATCATGGAGACCTCTAGGAGCTTGGGATGATGGTTAAAGACCGAAGGACACGGATCATTCGGTATAACCTTTCTAAACTCCTATATATATAGTTTGCTAGATTTGGGTTAATGGTCGATCTATAACATCGGTATATTCTAGCGCCAGTTTTATAAAAAATTTGTTCTGCAATCGGCTACGGTTTGATGGCCAGGGTGATTGCATAACCCAACATGGTATCAGAGCCAACTCATTAACCCCTTACTAGCAGTTTAAACGATGTTTAAAATATCAAAACCGAAACAATTCCGAAACAGTACGCGATATATTCCAGTTTCTGTCAAATTTTTCAGAGTCTTCTAAATTTTTTTAAACAATTGCAGAAGGTTATTTATGTGATAACTAGAATACCCTCAAAATACAAGCCCCAAATACCAAAATGTGGCCGGCGAGATGGTGAATTTTCCCGGCCTGGTCGTTCTGTTTAAGGGATTGGGTCTCAAAAATTTTTGGGTGATCTGGTCTTTGGAATATTTGGTTTTTGGTATTGTTTGCTTTTGTCCGGGTTGAATATTATGTTAACTTTTGTTTAGGGGCAATACGGAGTATTTCGAAGTCGCTATTTTTAACACTGTTTAAAAGTTTTCTGTATATACATTAATATCTGCGACCATGAATGTCATTAGAGCGGTATAACTCGTCTAATTGCTATATATTCTTTTAGACGGGTTTGCGAACATGACATTCATGTTGATGTTCTGTGTTGTGCTGAGGTTGTGGTTGGATTGTCGTGGTGGATAGCCAGTGGTGCAATGATAGTGTGTAATACCCTAGTTCATTTGTACCAGTTCTATTTTGGGTATTTCTTTTATTTATAGCTATTTCTTGATTTATTGTGTTTTGGGTGCGAATAGTGTAATTGGTATCTGTGTTTGCATCCGATCCGACCCGCATGCTGGAAACCCGTCTTGATTCATGTTTATGATTTATCCCTGCTAATTATGAAGATCCGTGCACTTTCATGTTCTATATCCCGCATACATGCATTATATCTGGCATATGCATTTTTTATATAATTATAATCAAATAAAATATTTTAGAAATATCTAGTATGGCCTGCATGATACCCCTAACCCTGTTGTGGCATCCGTACATCGTGTTCTCGTTCCGTTTAGCGAGACGGGCACGTTTGGATCGCTACGTGTATCCGTTCTTGGGGTATGCATTTTCGTTACCCGGATATCCTATTTTGGATTTGGTTAACACGTATATTATCCGTATTTTCAAACCATAATTTTAAACCCAACCGGGGCGTATTTTGGAATATTTTTGTATTAGCCAAAAACTCAAAATATATAATAAAATATTCTTTACACGTTTTCAACTGTTTGTGTACATATTCTTTATATTTACTGTTTAAATATATATTCTTTTATATATTTCCTAATCCTAACAAACCCACTCTCTCTGTCTCTCTCTCTACCATACCTATATATATATATATATATATATATATATATATATATATATATATATATATATATATATATATAACCTAGGGTTAATTAAATCATACAACCCTTCACGTTTTCTCTCCTTCTCTTTCTTCTTCTTCTCGCCACCTCCAACGCGAGAAACCCTACCCTCGCTCGTGCTCGTCGCCGTCGCCACCACCGTCAAACCCCAACCTCGTCCACTCCTCGCCCATCACCCTCGACCTCGCCTCCTCTCCGACACCACCACCTCAACCTCACCTCTCTCTCCTCTCGTACCCGACGAACCCAAACACCCACGCATCCATCTCCGCCACCTTCACTCCCATCGCCGCCGACTACCTCGTCGGCCTCCCCTGGTCACCATCCTCTCCCCTCTCTCCAACCAGACACCACCCTAAACCCGAGCTCATCCCTGCAGAAGCCTGCAACCCATATTTCCCCGCAACCTGCACCCAACCGCAGCCCACTGCCTTGCCGTGAAACCTCACCGTAAAACCCATCATCGACGTCTTCCCCGCCTCGCCTCTGACCACAGAGCACCAAACACCAGAGAACCCCAACACCACTTTTCTTCTTCTTCTTCTTATTCTTCTTCTTTCTTTGCTTTCTTGATTTCTTGGTTTCCAGTGATCGCCGGAGCCGTGCACGCCGCCGACGATCCGGACGATCCAGTAGACGTTCCTATCCAGCGTGGTCACTTTCTTGCATTGCTTGGTCATGTTCTGTGTGTGCGTGTATACATTGCGACGTTTACCCGACGTTGGATACAACGTACGCATCCCGTCGTGAGATCCGATCAGGCAAGTTTATCTTGCTACATGCTATGATATATATTTTGCATCCATATGACTAAAAATATCACATGTTTACTGCATTGTGCATCCAATGTTACAGTTTTACAGTTTTATGATCCTGTACCGTTTATTACATATCTAGTCGCATGCAAGTTTATCTTGCTACATGCTATGATATATATTTTGCATCCATATGAATAAAAATATCACATGTTTACAGTATTGTGCATCCAATGTTATAGTTTTACAGTTTTATGATCCTATACCATTTATTACATGTCTAGTCGCATGCAAGTTTATCTTACTACATGCTATACTACTATATTTTACATTCATGTGAATAATAATATTATATATTGTTTAGTTATGCATCCCATGTTACCGTTTTACTGTTTTCGGATAGCCGTTCTTATCCATATCATTTATCACATATCTAGTCGCATGCAAGTTTATCTTGCTACATGCTATGATATATATTTTATATCCATATGAATAAAAATATTACATGTTTATTGTATCGTGCATCCATGTTACCTTTTTACTGTTTTGCGATACTCGTTCGCATCCGTATCATTTATTGCATCTCTAGTTACATGCCATATCATATAATTTCATGTTACTGTTATGTTAGTACCCCATACTTGATAATGTACATCATACGTAGTCATGGAGTTGTAGATGTGATCCCTGATAAACACTTGTGCATCCGTGTTTTACCGTGATTCAATACTTGCCACATTTTACTGTTGGGCATCCATTTGATACACTGTGCACCACTTGACATGACCTGATACACCACTGCTTGACTTGATACCTGATCCTGTTACTAATGCCGACAATCCTGACTTGTTGTCCCGATGGACGTTACCGTTGTCTGTATAGACAAAACATGTACCTACTTGATCCTGTGTTGGCATTAAATATCGATTGTCAATACCTGACTTGAACACATAATCTTGGGGGTAAGGGGAAATCAAGAATGTAACCGAACGTAACTCAAAGGGCTATTATATTGTTTTCCGTTTTTCCGGGCGTTACGGAATATATTGTTTGCCGTTTTTCCGGATGTTACGGAATATATTTTTTGCCGTTTTTTCGGGCGTTACGGAATAATCCTGTTACCATGGTCCCGTGGGGAATGAACGGGATATAGTCTGATGGGTTACGATGAGGATTACATTAATTGATTTCATAAACTGTAGAATAGATAACCCAGTAGTTTAGTTCCGATTACTCACCGCACATCACATATATTTATACACTTCACTGTTCCATATCCATTCCTACTTGCTATATTCACATCATTGCTTATACTCATGCCTGCATATCTTGTTACATCCTGGTTATTACTATTGTTTGATATTATGACGCACTAACATCTGGGTTTTGTATGGCCCAAATCCTTTATCTCTTTCGTAGGCTGACCAGGAGTACTTCAGCCGACAGGACGAATAGTGAGGAGCATGTTAGTGTTTAATTTAGTTTAGTTTTCTTTCCGTACTTTTATTTCCTGATGTGAGCCCGTATTTGAGACCTACTTTCCAGATGTTATTTCTTATTGAATTTATTGCTTCCGCATATTATTTCTTGACTCGTTTAGTCTGGCAAATGGACATGTACTAGCTAGTTTTATATTTTACCGTTCTTGATATCTTATAGAAAGCCATAATGTGACTATGGAGAAATGTTTCCTAACCACAGGTAGCATGGTTGGCTCTGTCACGTGCCGATCTTAGCGCACTCTGGGAAGCGGGGCGTGACAGGGTTTGTTTAGTATCAGAGCCATAAGATTTAGGTTAATTGGGTTTGATTCTTTTGTAGTTGGGTATTGGACCCAACACACTGATCAGAAAACCCATAATTAGGAACATGTCCTGCCACATTGTTGTCGTGATTCTTGAATCTTATCTTCCTCTTGACCCTTTACATTGACGAGATGGAATGACTTTGCATCTCGGCTTGAAATCCTTTTGGTTCCTTATTGTTTCTCCCTACCTATTCTTTCGATTCTGACAATAGGATTTGAGCGACTTGAACGGAGTTATGTGATTATAACTATGAACTGCAGTATGGTTACAATGCGGTACTCTATTTAAGTAACTTGGAGTCCTAATCTTGATTCATTTTCTTGTTTTATGGTCATTATATTACCTTGCTTCTCTCGGTTTCGTTGCTTACCAGTTCATGTTTTATCGCAAGCTCGAATCCTGTTTACCGTGCTAATCTTCTTCAGTGTCTTGGCTTCAGATGAAGTCGTTTCAGGTATCCTACTTGTTCATGATTTTCCCGCTTTGGTATTATTCGATTTAGGTGCATCCCATTGTTTTATGTCGTCCAAATTTATTACTGCAAACTTGATTGCTTGCACGACCCTGTCTTGTTATTGGGACATACACACTGGGAACGAAAAAATCATATCTAGTAGCGAGTGCAAGGATTGTTCAGTTGTTATCTGTGGACGAGAGTTATTTGCAGATTTCTTGGTGATTGGTACTGGCGGTTATGATGTTGTCTTGGGAATGGATTTTTTTGGCACTTTCCACGCTCATATCGATTGTAGGGCAAAGAAAGTGATTTTCCAGATTCCCGAACATCCGGAGTTTGTTTTCGCTGGAGATAGCAGTTCCGTCGGGCCAGTCGAGTTTAGGGCTAGACCGACAAGCGCCGTTCTTTCATCGATGGAAGTTGATAAGGAGGAAGCGCCATCTGTAGTTCGAGAGTTCATGGACATGTTCGAGGACATCTCGGGTTTACAGCTAAAACGAGATGTGAGTTCGCGATCGACCTTGTTCCTGGAGCAGCGCCAATCTCAAAGACGTATTATCCTATGACACCAGTGGAGTTGGAAGAAGTAAAGAAGCATGTTACCGAATTGCTAGAGAAGGGTTAGATTCGCAGCAGAAATTCACCCTGGGGAGCTCCAGTTCTTCTGGTCAAGAAGAAAGATGGCACAAGGAGGATGTGCATCGATTATCGAGAATTGAACCGGATGACTATTAAGAACAAGTACCCAATTCCTCGCATTGGCGAATTATTTGAGAAACTCAGTGGCGCGAGGGTATTCTCGAAGCTGGATTTGCGATCCGGATATCATCAAGTTTGAGTTAATTCAGAGGATATTTTCAAGACTGCGTTTCGAACTCGATATGGACATTACGAGTATTTAGTGATGCCATTCGGAGTCACGAACGTACCGGCGATATTTATGGACTTGATGAACCGAATCTTTTCACCGTTCTTGGACCAGTTTATAGTGGTGTTTATCGATGACATTCTGGTCTACTCGAGAAGCCTAGAAGAGCACGCAGAACACTTGAAGATCGCACTGCAGACATTGAGGCAAGAAAGATTATATGCAAAGATGAGCAAGTGCGAGTTTTGGCTTGAAGAAGTGAATTTTTTGGGGCATTTCGTATCTGGAGATGGAATCGCTATTGATCCTGAGAAGATTGTAGCAGTTCAAGATTGGCTGATTCCGAATAACATAGCGGAGATCCGAAGTTTTCTTGGGCTTGCTGGATATTATAGAAGGTTCGTGGAGAATTTTGCTCGTCTGGCTGAGCCTTTGACCAAACTTATGCGGAAGGAAGTACCGTTCGTTTGGACGGATAGACGCACGTCAGCTTTTGAGGCGTTGAAGCAAAAATTGACAACCGCTCCTATTTTGACAGTGCCAAACGGTTCCGGAGGATTGGTTATTCACAGCGACGCATCTGAGAAAGGTTTGGGATGTGTTCTTATGCAGCATGGGAAGGTTATAGCCTACGCATCGAGACAGTTGAAGACCCATGAGAAGAATTACCCATGTCACACCCCTCTTCCCAGTATACGGCGAAGGGGACGCGACGAGGCCGCTACGTATTTACTCTGAAGTAAATACGCTAAGCGTATCTAAGCAATATAAAAGAAATATACATAAGAGACAAATGTAGTGAAACAACAACTTATTTATTAACATTCTTTTGTACAATGCATGGAAAAGTAAATCCATCTGAAAGACAGCAATGCCTAAGCAATGACATAACAGAAATGGAAAGTACTAAAATGAAATGTGTACAATGAAGCTAGAGCTCTGGGGCGTAGGCAAGCCGATCCAAATCTTCAGTGGTAGGCTCGATCTCCTTAGTGTCCAGATCACCTGACAACATTCCAAAGAAGAAAGAGAAGGAATGTCGTCAGCGAACAATCGCTCGGTAAGTCCCAAAGATAAGGAAGAAATAGAATAGACAGAGAGTAAAAGAGAGAGAGTGTAGCTTTTAAAGTTGTATTATTTATTATATTGTTGTATTTAGTGTTAAAGCTGTTGTTATCATAAGTTCAAGGGTGAATGTCAACCAATCTTAAGAGTGTTCTCAAACCCAACAGGCTCCAATCCAGGGGTAGGGAACCACGGGCCCGAATCAAATGTTAGTAGCGGGACTTCGACCGTCGTCGAAGTATTCCAAACTCAACAGGCCACAGTCCAGGAGCATGGAAACATGGGCCCTCATGATAGCTTGCTTGTGTTAGTAGACATGGATTCATGATCTAAGCGGACTCTTGAGATTTTGTTGGATTCACGCATGAACTACCCCAATACTCCGCGTATTTATTGTATTGATAGTATTGTATTGTATTGTAATGTCTTGTAAATTGAATTGTATAGATGACTTGCCGAAACCATGATATCAGTAAATGGATGTAACTGGAGAATCATGGATGTAACTGGAGAATCATGTAAATGAAAGTATATCCATGGTTCGGTTCAGTCAATATAGATTGAATATGTGGATTCATGAATTCATGTCGAATTGTTATATTGTAGATTGTACTTGAATCATATTCAAGTCAGATTATTATTGATGAGACTCAGTCTGAGTCAGAACAATTAGAAAGAGAAATTGAAGTCCTGAATTAGGTTTTGATGTTATCGGTAACCGCTGCACATGGACGGCAGGATTTGTGTCTTTTTCAAAGATGACTACCGTGTTGATAACACTGTTATTAAGTAGTCTACTTTAAATAGGAAAGCACCCACTTCTCCGGCTCCCTGAGGCTCAAGAGACTGGTCCCGCTTAAACCTATGTTTACTGGGGTCCTTAGGGTAATTTACAGAACTTGAGAGGGTTTTATGTAAAAATACTTTTATATAATTTTCAAAATACACCCCAAGTATTTAATTATCATTTTTAGAGTTGTCATAGATGTAGATTTTATATTTGTGATATTTCTAGTGAAAATAACCTATTTTTCATAATACATGGTATTTAATTGTAAAATTGAACTTGTATGGAATTCATGGTATTTTAATGTAAAGTGATTCTTGTGATTTTTGAAAAGAGTTGGAATATTTATATTATTACAAAATAGAAATTTTAATGTTACTTATATATATATATATATATATATATATATATATATTTATAAAAATAAATTTTAATATATATTATATTTCTAGAAATCTCATTTTCTTAAGATTTTCGTATTTTAAATCTCTTGAGACCGAATGCTCCTTGCGGAGATCTGCATCTCGCACTACTAAGCCCAGGGATGTGCGATAATCCGCCCCATCCCAGTTGGATTCCCCAAAATGGGTTGTAGCGGCACTTTGCAAAGATTTATTAAAAAAATACTTAATCCTTTAGAAAACGGTTTTATTAACTCATGGTATTTATTTGAAATGTTTCGT
This sequence comes from Agapanthus africanus, assembly GCA_030015575.1. NCBI lineage: Eukaryota > Viridiplantae > Streptophyta > Magnoliopsida > Asparagales > Amaryllidaceae > Agapanthus > Agapanthus africanus. Next base: position 13,321,509 of record JASDDO010000022.1, read on the forward strand.
TTTCCCGTATTCTATGTTCCCGAAAGGTATTATGCTATGTTGCATATGAGTATTGTGAGGAGGTAGGTCATTACCTCGTGATCTACATAAAGGTATAGCAAGTTTGTGATGTTTTAACGTCAAAATAAAACCACATGGTATTTTAGTGAAAAAGTAAGGTAAAAGTTACAAATTGAAATAGATTGTCATGAAACTTGTTCAACATGTTTATTAATATTTAATGGTCAACATGTAAGAGTTTTGTGTGATTGTATTTAAGAAAATGTTGGATTTTGAGAAAGAACCGAATCGGAAATCGGATCTGTTCCGATTCCATCGGGTTTTAGAATCTCGTATTTTTAGGAAAAGAATAGAGAAGAGGGAGGGGGACTTACGGGTTTAGCTTAAAGAGGAGAGAGAGAGGGATCGGGAGGAGGTGCCGGTGCGTCGTTTCATCGCCGGGATCTCCTAGGGTTGTCGTCGGAAGATGGCCGGAGTTTCGCCCCTTTGCTCACTTCAAATGCACACTAAGATTTCTATAGATTTCTTGAGAGTTTTAGTCAGAATTTTGGAGTGAGGGGTGTGTGTCTAGGAGTTGTATTTATAGGGTAAGGCTAGGGTTTAGGGTAGGTGAAAGGTTGAATTGAAAAAATATAGTAAATTGTAATAAAAATGGAGTAATTAGGGTTTTAAAGAGGCTCTGGAACCGATCCAAGAAAATAAAGTATTCAGGAGTGATGGGGAGTTGAAAAGGCATGACTCTTCAGTTGACGACACGGTAGTCCGGCCGAGTTCGGCCGGCGGCGGCAGACCGAGTCGGCCGCTCCGCCGGCCCGAGTCAGGCCGATTTTCCTCCTCCATGTGTCCAGAGACGTTTGGTGCACCCCCTGGGATAGTTTGTTTTATTAGTGTAGTGGGGTTTTTACGAGTTATGCACGTGCAAACCCTTGGACTTCTAAAAGTTTAAAATAAAACAATATTAAAAATAATGTGGGGTATGGGATTTGAACTTTGGTGGCTTGGTTCAGTAGTGCAAGGTATTACCAATGAGCTACAAGCTCCTTCTTGCTATTAATTAGCAAAACAAATATTTAACTTGTGCTTAGGCAAAAGTACCCTTTTCTTTAAATTCTGAAATTTTTTTTACAGAAATTTGTACAGGAAATTTAGGGTTGTTACAACCCAACTCATGAGTTGGACCTAGCAGCTGTGATTTTCGTTTTGAATATTTGGAGACATTACTTATTGGGCGAAAGGGTCGAAGTATTCACCGATCACAAAAGCCTAAAGTACGTGTTCACGCAGAAAGAGCTCAATATGAGGCAGCGTGGATGGTTGGAGCTGATGGCTGACTATGATCTTGATCTTAAGTACCATCCGGGGAAAGTTAATGTAGTGCCAGATGCGCTTAGTCGGTTGCCAGCAATTCGGACGTTGACAGCACAGAAGGAGCTTATCGAGGATTTCCAGAGATTCGAGTTGGAGATCGTGTTACCGCATTCTTCAGGACAGTTGATGCAGCTGCAAGTACAGTCGTCGTTGATCGATAATATTAAAGCAGCACAGTCACACGATCTAAGGTTGCAGAAGTTTCGAGGATAAGTTAAAGCGGGACTTCAAATGGATTTGTTGATCCATGAAGACGGTCCGTTATGTTATGGGAGCCGTTTGTGTGTGCCGAAGGGAGATATTCATGAAGAAGTTATGAAGGAGGCGCACAGTTCCGCATATTCCGTACATCCAGGAGGCACGAAGATGTATCGTGATCTACGACAGCATTTCTGGTAGGAGATTGCTCGCTTTGTAGCAAAGTGCTTGGTGTGTTAGTAAGTCGTGGCTGAACATCAAAGAGTAGCTGGTTTATTGTAACCACTTCCGATTCCTCAGTGGAAGTGGGAACATATAACCATGGATTTCGTGACAGCTTTACCGCGGAGTCCAAAGGGCAAAAATGCAGTTTGGGTGATCATTGATCGATTGACCAAGGCAACTCATTTCATACCGTTTCGAGTTGGTCAATCGACGGAAGCGTTAGCAGAGCGGTACATGCAGGAGATTGTGAGATTGCATGGAGTACCTGCGAGCATCGTTTCCGATCGTGATACCCGATTCTTATCGCACTTCTGGAGGAGTCTACATAAAAGTTTGGAGACGCGATTGAAATTTAGCACTGCTTATCATCCCCAGACAGATGACCAGTCTGAGAGAACGATCCAAACTCTTGAAGACATATTTAGAGTCTGCATATTAGACTTCAAGGGTTTGTGGGGGGATCATCTACACTTGGTGGAGTTTTCTTACAATAACAGCTTTCAGGCGACTATTCAGATGGCTCCATTCGAAGTATTGTATGGTCGCAAGTGTCGCTCACCCGTCTGTTAGGACGATGTTGTAGAGCGAAGATTGTTGGGACTGGATTTGATCGTGCAAACCGTGGAGAAAGTTAATACTATCCGGAATCACATGAAGGCAGCACAAGATCGGCAGAAGAGTTGGGCTGATACCTCGAGAAGACCTTTAGAGTTCGCTGTTGGTGATCTTGTATTCTTGAAAATATCACCGGTTAGAGGAGTGATTCGTTTTGGGAGTCGATGCAAGCTTAGTCCTTGATTCGTGGGGCCTTTCGAGATTATTGAGCGTGTTGGAGAAGTGACTTATCGATTGGCTTTACCACCATCTTTGGCGAGTGTTCATAACGTGTTTCATGTATCTCAACTCCGTAAGTATGTTCGAGATGAGACGCACATACTAGATCATTCGGAGCTGACTGTAAGGGATGACTTGACCTATGAAGAACGACCGATTTCGATTGTTGATCGAAGAGAAAAGGTCCTCAAGAACAAGGTTATCCCTCTCGTACTTGTTTCATGTGGGAATCGCTCGCATGAAGAATCGACTTGGGAACGAGAAGACGAGATTCGATATAAATTTCCACATCTCTTCTTGTAGATTCATGTTTGTTTGTCTTTTCTTGTTTTGGGAATTTCGAGGACAAAATTCTTTTATAGTTGGGTATAATGTAACACCCTAGTTTAATTGTACCAGTTCTATTTTGGGTATTTCTTTTATTTATGGCTATTTCTTGATTAATTGTGCTTTGGGTGCGAATAGTGTAATTGGTATCCGTGTTTGCATCCGACCCGACCCGCATGCTGGAAACCCGTCTTGATTCGTTTTTATGATTTATCCCTGCTAGTTATGAAGATCCGTGCACTTTCATGTTCTATATCTTGCATACCTGCATTATATCTGGCATATGCATTTTTTATACAGTTATAATCAAATAAAATATTTTAGAAATATCTAGTATAGCCTGCATGATACCCGTAACCCTGTCGTGGCATCCGTACATTGTGTTCTCGTTCCGTTAAGCGAGACGGACCCGTTTGAATCGCTACGTGTACGCTACGTGTATCCGTTCTTAGGGGTATGCATTTTCGTTACCCGGATATCCTATTTTGGATTTGGTTAACACATATATTATCCGTATTTTCAAACCATAATTTTAAATCCAACTCGGGCGTATTTTGGAATATTTTTGTATTAGCCAAAAACTCAAAATATATAATAAAATATTCTTTACACGTTTTCAACTGTTTGCGTACATGTTCTTTATATTTACTGTTTAAATATTTATTCTTTTATATATTTCCTAATCCTAACAAACCCTACTCTCTCTGTCTCTCTCTCTACCATACCTATATATATATATATATATATATATAACCTAGGGTTAATTAAATCATACAACCCCTCACGTTCTCTCTCATTCTCTTTCTTCTTCTTCTCGCCGCCTCCAACGCGAGAAACCCTACCCTCGCTCGCGCTCGTCGCCGTCGCCACCACCGCCAAAACCCGACCTCGTCCACTCCTCGCCCATCACCCTCGACCTTGCATCCTCTCCGACACCACTACCTCAACCTCACCTCTCTCTCCTCTCGTACCCGACAAACCCGAACACCCACGCATCCATTTCCGCCACCTTCACTCCTATCACCGCCGACCACCTCGTCAGCCTCCCCTGGTCACCATCCTCTCCCCTCTCTCCAACCAGACACCACCCTAAATCCGAGCCCATCCCCTGCAGAAGCCTGCAACCCAAGATTTCCCTGCAACCTGCACCCAACCGCAGCCCACTGCCTTGCCGTGAAATCTCGTCGTAAAACCCATCATCGACGTCTTCCTTTCCTCGCCTCTGACCACAGAGCACCAAACACCAGAAAACCCCAGCACCTCTTTTCTTCTTCTTCTTTCTTCTATTGCTTTCTTGATTTCTTGGTTTCCGGTGATCGCCGGAGCCGTGCACGCCGCCGATGATCCAGATGATCCAGTAGACCTTCCCAGCCAGCGTGGTCACTTTCTTACATTGCTTGGTCCTGTTCTATGTGCGCGTGTGTATATTGCGACGTTTACCCGACGTCGGATACAACTTACGCATCCCGTCGTGAGATCCGATCAGGCAAGTTTGTCTTGCTACATACTATGATATATATTTTGCATCCATATGAATAAAAATATCACATGTTTACTGCATTGTGCATCCAATGTTACAGTTTTACAGTTTTATGATCCTGTACCGCTTATTACATATCTAGTCGCATGCAAGTTTATCTTGCTACATGCTATGATATATATTTTGCATCCTTATGAATAAAAATATCACATGTTTACTGTATTGTGCATCCAATGTTATAGTTTTACAGTTTTGTGATCCTGTACCGTTTATTACAAATCTAGTCGCATGCAAGTTTATCTTGCTACATGCTATACTACTATATTTTACATTCATGTGAATAATAATATTACATATTGTTTAGTTATGCATCCCATGTTATCGTTTTACTATTTTCGGATAGCCGTTCTTATCCGTATCATTTATCACATATCTAGTCGCATGCAAGTTTATCTTGCTACATGCTATGATATATATTTTACATCCATATGAATAAAAATATTACATGTTTATTGTATCGTGCATCCATATTACCGTTTTACTGTTTTACGTTACCCGTTCGCATCCGTATCATTTATTGCATCTCTAGTTACATGCCATATCATATAATTTCATGTTACTGTTATGTTAGTACCCCATACCTCATAATGTGTATCATACGTAGTCACGGAGTTGTAGATGTGATCCCTGATAAACACTTGTGCATCCGTGTTTTACCGTGATTCGATACATGCTACATTTTAATGTTGGGCATCCATTTGGTACACCGTGCACCACTTGACCTAACCTGATACACCACTGCTTGACTTGATACCTGATCCTGTTACTAATACCGACAATCCTGACTTGTTGTCCCGATGGACGTAACTGTTGTCTGTATAAAAAAAACCTGTACCTGCTTGATTCTGTGTTGGCATTAAATATCGATTGGCAGTAGCTGACTTGAACACATAATCTTGGGGGTAAGGGGAAATCAAGAATGTAACCGAACGTAACCCAAAGAGTTATTATATTGTTTGCCATTTTTCCGGGCGTTACGGAATATATTGTTTGTCGTTTTTCCGGGCGTTACGGAATAATTCTGTTACCGTGGTCCCATGGGGAATGAATGGGATATAGTCTGATGGGTTACGATGAGAATTACATTAATTGATTTCATAAACCGTAGAATAGATAACCCAGTAGTTTTGTTCCGATTACTTACCGCACATCACATATATTTATACACTTCACTGTTCCATATCCATTCCTACTTGCTATATTCACGTCATCACTTACACTCATGCCTGCATATCTTGTTACATCCTGGTTATTACTGTTGTTTGATATTATGACGCACTGACGTCTGAGTTTTGCATGGCCCAGATCCTTTATCTCTTTCGTTGGCTGACCTGGAGTACATCAGCCGACAGGACGAATAGTGAGGAGCATGTTAGTGTTTAGTTTAGTTTAGTTTTCTTTCCGTACTTTTATTTCCTGATGTGAGCCCGTATTTGGGATGTACTTTCCAGATGTTATTGCTTATTGAATTTATTGCTTTCGCATATTATTTCTTAACTCGTTTAGTCTGGCAAATGGACATGTACTAGATAGTTTTATATTTTACTGTTCTTGATATCTTATAGACAGTCGTAATGTGACTATGGAGGGATGTTTCCTAACCACAGGTAGCATGGTTGGCTCTGTCACGTGCCGATCTTAGCGCACTCTGGAAAGCGGGGCGCGACATAGTGGTACAATTTAGATTCATTTATACATTTGATATTGCAGGGCGAGCGTCCGACATGTGGACTGCCGTCTCTGCCAGTTTGTATATTATTTGTTTAGGGCACAACCGTGTTGAGGTCGATGTCACCCTTGTACATATATTTCTTTTCTTTTCTGTACTAGGATTACCCCGCAGTGGAGTGCACGAATAGCCTGGTTCTAGAAGGCAACGGTCTCGCATCTCATTGTGTTGAGACAGAGGGGGCCTCATTCTAGAATTGGCGGGCTATTCGCCGCACTCGTAGGGGGTACAGGTAGACCTACAGAAAGGTGCTCAAGTTACCGGATTCCGTGAAGTGCTTGGTGGCCCATTCACTTTGTTGATTGGGGTTGCCTCACTTCTGGATTTGGCGGGTAACTTGCCGCGCTCGTAGGGGTCTAGGTTTCATTGCACAGGCTATGCACACGACAGGGAATGTCGGGTCTCATTTGCGGCTCAAGTGAAACCCGGGGCTCCCAGATTATCCAGATGTTCTGTGTTGCTGGCTGAGATTCTGTGATGTTGCTTTATATCATGCCTGGGACGAATGTTATATATACTTATATATACACTAGTAGATGTTGTATATGTTTTGCACCGGCGCTAGTCCAGCCCCCGCTCTGTCGTTAGTTAAGTAACCTAACGGGTGATGACGGGGCCCAGCGGCGAATGCGGATGGAATATACGTACATTATATTTTTCGTTCCTTTATCTGGTATGATATGTTTAATTGATGGAACTTCATTAATTCCGATTAATGCAAGGAAAACAAACCTATATATGATGTTGTTGGAACCAAGTTTTTTAAATAAAAACAGATATTACAGACGTTCTCTTTTGCCTTGCACAGTGGTATTCGGTTATGAATATCCAGCACCTCATTCGACGAGCCAAGAGCAGAGATCCCTTCATCGGGAGTGACTTCTTGAGCAAAATTTTGCGTCAGTGTAATAACTTCTCAATAGTCGATTCTTTTGCTTTGCATCATGGTATTCAGTTTGGAATATTCTGCACCTCATTCGACGAGGAAAGAGCCGAGATCCCTTCACCAGGAGCGACCTATTTAGCAAAAAATTTGCGCCACTATATATTTGTAAAACCACTCAGTTCCTTCAACGATATCAAGTTCATTACGTTAAAGGTTTTTCACCAAAAATCAGTCGTAGCCCTCCGTCATTTCAGATAAGTGGCAGTTAGTATTCATGCTATGTACGTTGGTCTCTATCAAGACATAGTGAACGGTAGCTGAATATTACTTATCTGTTGCATCTTAGGATGCGATTAATTAGGACAGTCACATAGCCATTTTGGTCTCTATCAAGGGCTTATGCGGGTGGGTCTAAGTTAATCCAGGACAATGACGGGTTGAACTTAACTTGCGACTTATGGTACGTTGGTTTCTATTAAGACCATTTGACGCTTGGGGTAAAAACCACATTGGGAGTTTCAAGCATACAGGAAACTTTCCAAGCATGCGCATATCTTCTGGAGTGTGGTGACTTGAGTGGTTTCCTTCAAGTTATCATGCGATGATAGTTGGATCCCGATTCTCACTGATGAGTAGGATTACTCCTCGGGTGATTTTAGATGATCCCGACTAATTCTTCTTTTAGGGTTTGAAAGAGAATTCGAGGAAACAGTGGGAGCCATCCTGATTAGATAAAATGATTAGCCGTCCTGATTAGATAAAATGTGTAACCATTCTGATTTAGGTTAGAGTGCACGCTGGGTGTTTCTTTTCTCTCTTTCTTTGGAGCGACCATGGCCCGATCCTAGACTAAAACTCATGAACCAAGTTAACTGAACCTTCTTAAAACACTTTGGCTTTTGGATTTTCACGGAGTCGCATATATCATTGCTAATCCTACATTCCCTTTGCATTTCTCCAGAACACTTCGTATCACTACGAAAATCCATATTGCTTGGATATTCCATCGTATAGTTACATACGAACTCGAAGGAACTTGTTCCAGTTCGAGAATGGATTATGGTTCTGAAGAAATTGAATAGGATTATTTGGTTGTCTTTTCCCTTTATCCTCTCTCAGGTTGTGAGAGCTCCTAGTATTAGGAGAGTACACCTATAGCGCTTATTTGGCAGCTGTTAGGCAAGTGATACCGTGCGCAAGTCCGGACCTATGACGGTGCGATAGTCGTCTTCTAAACCATAGGCAGGTGCCAAAAGATGGGGAAGGAAGAAAACCAATTAGCTTAAGTGTGGTGTACAGAAGGTAATAAGTAAAAACATATAAAGGGATTAGAGTAAGGGAAAAGTGTGGTGTAGAAATTGCGACTACTATCATTCACGACAAAACCGCGTATACCCCTGCCACTCCTATTTCACCTTTGCATTTCTCCAGAACACTTCATATCATTACGAAGATCCATAATGCTTGGATATGCCATCGTATCGTTACATACGAACTCGAAAGAACTTGTTCCAGTTCGAGGATAGATTCTGGTTCAGGAGAAATAGAAAAAGATTATTCAGTTGTCTTTTCTCTTCACCGTCTCTCGGGTTGTGAGGGCTCCTAGTATTACGAGAGTACACCTATTAGGCTTATTGGACAGTCTTCTTCCAAACCTTAGGCCGGTGCCGAAGGATAGGGAAAGAAGAAAATCAATTAGCCTAAGTGTGGTGTACATAAGGTAATAAGTAAAGACATATAAAGGGATGGGAGTGAGGGTAAGGAAGTATACGGTTACCGTTATGAATCAGGATTGTGGAAGTGGCATTACTAGGAATACCAGGTTACCCCTTCGAAACATTTTTATGTTTCAGATTTATTGTGCGATGTTACGTGAAAACTGTTTTCCCAATTAGATTCTAACTCTAGGATATGTATTTACCAGATTTGATTCTCACATCTGTATGGATTTACAGATGGTGAGTGGGAGTAAGATATTAGGAATTGGGTGATTAGATCCTCATCATATCAGAATTCTTTGTAATTGGTGATATTTAAGGAAATCACCTGGGTTTTGCCTTATGGAAAATATTTGGTTTTGAATATCCGTTGTTATGCACCAATTTTAAACTGATATATCTGTACGTTTATTTTATAAAGTGAGATATAACTTTTTGATATTATGTCTATGACAATTACCTATATCAATTGGTGGTTAGTTAAGGTGCATTCAACAACGGTGTAATTCTTCTTAACCACGGTACAGTTTTTCAACCTACGACGCACAGGGTTTGAATTATTAAACTCAGGGGACTTATACAAAGTATTGTATGTTGTCCAGTGTCCATTAGGACAAAGGGGTTGGTACTCGTACTATATTCTGTTTACTCATGACTTCTCCAGTTCTAGACAAGTATTTCGTTAAAATACAAGGTCCAGATTTTGAGAAGTTATAGGTATAAGAATAAAGTAGAGAACCATATGTTGCAAGAAAAAGGGTTGGTACCCGTACTATATTCTCTTTACTTTTTACTTCTCTAGTTTTAGACAAGTATTTCGTTGAAATACAGTGTCTATGTTTTGAGAAGTTATAGGTATAAGAATAAAGTAGAGAACCATTTGTTGCAAGTATCAGGATTCTTCAAGGAGATCGACGATGTAGATATTTGTGTTTGGTATTCCGTTGTAAGTAATAGTTTTGAGAACTTGCTTCTCTTTTAGGTTACTCATACGAGAATGTATTCCTGGATGAGTAATGGTGTGTGGCCTTCTTTCCATTTGGTTGATATGCACTTGAAACAGCTGCATGATTTTGAAGCTGGTTCCAATTAAATTAGTGTCTTAGTTTCTATATGGATATAGAATGGATTCATATCTTAACGATGTTAAGGTATATAGAGTTGTCCGGCTGATGCTTAAAACCAGAATCCGGATAAACTCTAAGCACGTTTCAGTAATGGCAGTTTGTGGGTTATCCCGGGCTTTGACGAAGGTAACTTTCTACCATCAGGAAGATCAATAGTTATATTGTTCTTGACTCGCCACCAGTTTTAATAAAATGGATTCTTTTCAGAAAATATTAGTGAGAGTATGGTAGAACTGGAAGTAATTCCAGAACCACAAACGATTGCTGAAAATTTAGTAGAACCTAAAGATTCAATTGGATTCGACATTCCATTGCCACTCCACAGATTTGGTGGGTAATCTCAGGCACCCGAGAGGTACTTCGGTATCCTCAAAGATGGTGACAGGGAGGTTTATGATTACCCAAACTTGCTATTTGTTCAGTCGAAAATATTGTGCATTTGATATGGCATTTTCCTTACTATTTTTATATAATAAAAGGTGTTTATTATAAATATGACACATATGAGGGTTTATCTGTAAAAATACTATTTTCATGTGTTTATATATTATAATTAAAATTATAAAGGAAAATGTAAGCATGTAATATCTATGTAATATTTAGTCCATTTAAATATGCATACCATATCAAATATCTTTGACCAATTCTCTTAAAACTATAATATCATGTCAAATGGTTAAGATAATATCTCAATAAAAACAAATTCTACTAACATTATTTATTGAGATATGGTGCAGAAATTATTCCATGACTGAAATCAAGGAAATCTGAGTTGGTGAGATCAAATCTGCCGAAATATTCAAGTAAATCGAAGAAATCAATTTTGGCAGAGACTTAGAGAAGATTTTCAAAGTCCATATATTTAAAATATCACCATCTGTCAGAGAGATGAAGCCCCAGAAATTTGAGCCAAAGATCCCATCAAAGCGCGGCTAAACCGCGGCCAAAACCCACTATTGGCGGCGGATCCGCGGCCTGTTAGGGGAGTTGGGATATGGGATTTTCTACGCAGGATTGTCTCAACAAACCCTAACTTATAGAATCTAGGGTTTTCAACTTCTGTGACTATAAATAGAACCGAGAGCCTCTTGGAAATGTTATCAAACCGATGCGATCACGAAGTCCACGACGGCTCAAGAATCCTGGTTGATCATCGGCAGTTCATCTACCTCCTTAAGAAGAGATCGAGAAGCAAACTAGGGTTTTGTAATCATTTTCTAAAGGAACAAAGTGTACTTGATCTTGTTGATTAATAAAGGTAGTTTTATTCTATTGCATTTTATTTTCTTCATGATTTCTATCATTTCCTTTCCCAACATGCGCGAGTAATTCTCCGCCTGTTAGGGTTCATAGGATTAGGGTAGATTAATGGATGATGACGATCCTTAAACTCTTTTTACGTCATATAAAGTTTATAAACTTTATCAAAAGAATAGTTAACATCCTAATCGGGTGCGCTATCAATTCATTGGGAGCCACAACCGTGATTAGATATTAGATTAACGATTATTTTGGTAAAGGCTAGATATGAACGGAGATCCATGTCAAGGTAGGGGTTAAGAGTGGGAACCATTTTCTCTCCAAAAACCCTAATCTACATGCATCACTGTCGATCTAGTTTGAAATCTATTAAAGGATAAGAGGAGTAATATTTAAGTAATCATCCATGACTACTAAATCTTAATGAACCCTACAAGCCCCCTTCTAATATAAAACCTACATCCGTAGTTAATCTAGATCTATATTCTATATCCGTGTTTAACGTAGATCTAGAAACTATTTCCACTATTCATTATTCTTCCTCTTTTCCTAATCAACACGCTTAAAGTAAGATTAAAAGATTCAACGTTTCCCTGAGGATGACCCGTACTCATCTCGGTCTAGCTACACGCGACACCGTTATTGATTGCGGTTATTCTACGCACACTTCTTTAAAACATCAACCAATCAAATGGAGATCAATCAAATGGCGCCGTTGTTGGGGATAAGCGCGTAATATATTCTTCTTACTATTCGTGTTGAATTCTTATTCGATCCATATCATAAATAAACAAAACTGGAAATTGTATATTTAACGATTATTGTGTGAATTTTGCAAGGGGATCTGGAGTCACAGACTTGAGGAAAAAGAGATCCGGAGACATTCATCAAGATCCAGAGGAGCAAAGTAGGCCGCGTAGCAAAAGTCTCCACCAGATCTCCCAAGTCGGCGGCGGAAGCACGGCAATAAGAGCACATTGGCGGCGAAACCGCGGCTTTATAGGGGATTTAGGGTTTCAAACTTCTCTGGTATCTTCTCTATATCTTTCTCTCTCCTCTGAAATCCAATAAAATATCTTTTCTGCAGGATTCTTTGAAAAATATCGCCGCTTAAAAAAAATCTTTTTTGCAAAATTTTGTAATTGTTTTTTCTTTCATATTTTAATACGGACTTTAAGGGGCAAGACCAAAATTCAGATTAGGTGGGGATTTCATCACCCTTCCTAGACCCCACAAATCACAAAACGAGCATCCGCACCAACCCTACATTAATTAAAAAATATCTAGATAAGATTCTAAGGACCGTTGCGCTCAAATAGGACAGAGGAAGGTCGTGGGTAATTTATCACTTATCCGCATTACTTTTGTGGTGTCTATGCAAGTGTGTCTAAGGCAAGTGGTTACTTAATTAGGCCCGCTATTTTGGGTGATTTGTATAGCGAATACCTCCCACTTACCTGACACTTACCAGGCCACAAGAGTAGTAAAGAGGTGGTAGAGGATTGATCCTGCGACTTGTCCTTTGGAAGTCTAGGAGCGGTCTAGAGAGTTGACCTAGGTAACCTTAGTTCTAGGGTTGTTTGTGCATTTTTTTGTGATTTGTCTTAAGTCCCACTTTTTCAAAAAACAAACCAATTTTAAATCACACACACGCTGCCACTTGCGCTAAATCCGTTTAGTGCATGTTCGGCTGGACACGGGATTCTAGTGCCCGTCTTGTCCGCGTTTCGGCTATCGACTCCGAAGTCGGTGCTTCTTCATCTTCTTTTCCCCCACCATCCACCACATAGACCGAGATGGACGATACTCCATCAGATTATAACACCACCCTGCCACCCCCCGTTGGTGCGCAGAATCCACCGCGTATTTCTCTCCAAGAGAGATGCTATCCTATACACAGTCCACTTCCTACCTGTCTATCCATTCCACCAGCCAACGTGGATAATTTTGAAATTAAACCCCACTATATCAACCTGTTGCCCAATTTTCACGGGCTCGAGTCTGAAGACGCATACATTTTTATCACCAAATTTGAAAACGTATGCGCAATGATGGGTACTTCACAACTGTCCGTGGATGCTATGCGCTTGCGTCTTCTCTCGTTCACTTTGTGCGACTTGGCAGAAAAATGTCTTTATAATACTGCTGCACACTCTATTACCAATTGGGATGAATTCGTGATAGCATTCCTTAAAAAATTTTAGCCCAATCATAAGACCGCCCGTGTTAGGAGCGAAATCAACCAGTTTACCCAGCTTCCCAATGAACCATTTTGGAAGTGCTTTGAACGGTTCAAGGATTTGCTTGTCCAATGTCCTCATCATGGAATACATAGATGAGATCTGTACCGAATTATATATGAGGGCATTAATCCAGCGACAAAGCAAATGCTTGAAACCATGTGTCAATGCAATTTTATGTCCAAAGATGATGGTGAAGCCTGGAAATATCTGGAAGATCTCGCTGAAAACACTTTGCAGTGGGAAAGTGTTAGACCACCTTCATCTAGGGGTGGTATCCATCAGCTCGATATTTCCATCATAGTAAAAGCCGAAATGGTAGCGATGCAAAAGAAACTCGACGCTATAGAGAACAAATTCTCATCAGTCTCCCTAAACTAGGTAACGCTTCCCAAGACCGTGTGTGGTTGTTGTTCTGATCCATCACATTTGACGGAAGAATGTCCTATGAATGCACCGTTTTAAGGTCATGAGCAAACTAATGCTGCTTTTCAGCAGCGACTAGAAACGATCCTTATTCTTCCACATACAATCAGGGGTGGAGGAATCATCCTAACTTTGCTTGGAACCAAAACCACAACCAAAACCAAAACCAGTTCCAAAGCAATTATTAAAGATCTCCTCCATAGCAACAGCAACCACCACCACAGAGTCAGCACCCCTTTCAATCGCAACCTTTTCAAAACCCGGCCAATAATTCTTTCCAAACGGCCGGGAATGAAAACTCATCTGCACTCGAACGAAGCGTGGATATGTTTATTAAACATTCCATGAAATCGACGGACGAAATAAATTCTTCTATTCGATCTTTAACACAGACCACCAACTCCCACGGTGAAAGTATAAAATCGATAGAAGCACAACTTGCATAAATAAATGCCGCGATGAGTGCGAGAGAAAAGGAAAACTTCCATCTCAACCCCTACCGAATCCTGGCCACTCACAAAGTCATAATGTGAGTGTCGTTACAACGTTGAGATCAGAAAGAGTGTTGAACAATCAAATGGGTGAATAGATTGATGGTGAGGAATCAATTGAAACCCCGGCTTCTACTTCTTGCCCTAATTCGTCTAGACTCCACCTTTTTCCGAGTCTATTCTCCGTTTTCCCTAAGGCTCGAACACTCCACCCACTTCCTCAAATCTACCTAAAACGATCCCCACTCCAATTCTAAGATTGATTCCATCCCCATAAGCTTCTCCACAAATGTTGGACCCAAGACTTATTGATAAATCTCCTTTTCTAAACAGGTTGAGGGCCAACAAACCTAACGCACAAATGGAGAAAGTTGTGGAAATGTTTAAGCAAGTTAACATAAATATCCCTCTCCTAGATGCTATTCAATAAGTTCCGTCTTATGCGAAAATCCTTAAGGACTTATGCACTAGGAAAAGAAAAACTCAAGTGCCGAAAAAGGTATTGATGACAAGTAACGTGAGCACAGCTTTTACCTAACAATTGCCTAAGAAACGTAAGGACCCCGGTTGTCCTACAATATCTATAACTATTGAGGGTAAAAGCATCAATAGTGCTCTACTTAACCTCGGCGCTAGTGTTAAGTTACTTCCATATTCCATCTATGAGCAGCTAGGTATAGGAGAGTTGAAACCTGCCCACTGCACTCTCCAGATGGCAGATCGATCTATCGCCCAACCTAGGGGTGAACTAGAGGATGTGTTAATCAAAGTCAGGGAATTCATACTCCCTATGGACTTTATTGTTTTAGATACACAACCTGTGGCGAACCCACGCAATCAAATCCCGATGATACTCGGTTGACCTTTCCTAGCAACTTCCAATCTGTCATTAATTGTCGTAACGGTTCTATGAACCTATCCTTCGGGAAGATGACAATTGAGCTTAATATTTACAAGCTAAGAAGTCAACCATCTGAACCTTCTGCTCATTTAATCGATGTCTGTTCCATCAACGAGATAGCTTTCGACAGCTGCGAAGCTGAAGTACTTTGCTATGATGATCTCGACAACACTAGTGCGACATTGTTTGATCTGGAAAATCATTATAGTGAGGATACTTTTGACGAGTCCACCCCCGAGTTCGAATCTTTTGACTCGTCGCAAAATTCAGTAGCACTTTCCGAGTCAATATCCTATGCAAGTTATGAATCTCTTGGGGAGTCCGAATATCATTCCCTTACCCCTCCTTCTATCGTCTCTCCGCCGACTCTAGATCTCAAACCGCTACCTTCTCATCTGAAATATACATATTTAGGTGAGAATGAGTCTTTACCCGTGATAATATCTACTTCTCTAGCTTTAGAGCAAGAGAACGCTCTTTTGACGTTATTGAGATCGAATAAACAAGCATTTGGTTGGACAATGGCTGACATAAAAGAGATTAGTCCCTTAATTGTTGAACATCATATGCATTTGATGGATGAAACCAAACCAACCCGAGACCCACAAAGACGGTTAAACCCCGTCATGAAGGAGGCGGTAAAGAAAGAAATCGTCAAGTGCTTAGATAGCGGTATAATTTACCCAATATCTGTAGCCAACGGGTAAGTCCTATTCATGTAGTCCCTAAAAAGTCTGGCATCACGGTCATAACCAATGAGGCTAATGAGTTAATCCAAATACGCACCCAAACTGGATGGCGCGTATGTATTAATTATAGGAAACTCAATGCTGCAACGAGAAAAGATCACTTCTCTCTACCTTTCATTGACCAGATGTTAGAACAATTAGCTGGACATGAATACTATTGTTTCTTGGACGGATACTCTGGCTATAACCAGGTCCCCATCGCCGAAAAGGATCAAGATAAAACCACATTTACTTGTCCTTTCGGTACTTTTGCTTATAGACGCATGTCCTTTGGGTTATGCAACGCTCCCGCTACATTTCAGCGGTGTGATGGGGATATTCTCAGACATGGTTGAGAATTTCCTGGAGATATTTATGGAAAATTTCTCCATATTTGGGGACTCTTTTCAGGACTGCCTTCGTCAACACATTTCTTACCCGCTGTAAGGATAAGAACCTGACTTTGAATTGGGAAAAATGTCATTTCATGGTCCAAGAAAGTATTGTCCTTGGACATATCATTTCACAAAAAGGCATTGAGGTTGACAGAGCTAAAATTGATATCATCCATAACTTTCCTCCTCCCAAATGCGTCAAAGATATACGATCCTTCCTTGGTCATGCAGGATTTTATAGGAGATTCATTAAGGACTTTAGCAAAATTGCTAGACCCTTAACTCTTCTCTTGGCCAAGGATACTACATTTCACTTCGATTCGGATTGTGAGGCTGCTTTTGAATCGCTTAAAAGATCTCTCACTACAGCCCCCGTTCTATCATCTCCGGATTGGAATCACCCGTTCGAGCTTATGTGTGATGCATCAGATTTTGCTATTAGTGCAGTTTTAGGACAGCACATTGATAAGATGCCACATGTAATTTATTATGCAAATAAGACCTTGAATGATGCACAAATTAATTACACAACTACCGAGAAAGAACTCTTGGCAGTTGTATTTGCATTAGAAAAATTCAGGCCTTACTTGATTTGCTCGCCAATAGTGGTTTACACTGATCACTCCGCCCTACGATACCTTTTATCGAAGAAGGATGCTAAGGCCAGGCTAATACGTTGGATCCTGTTGTTACAAGAATTTGATCTTGTCGTCTGAGACAAGAGTGGATGTGAAAACGTAGTAGCTGACCATCTTTCACGCGTCTCTTCTTCACCAACGTTGATTGTGCAGATAAATGACTCATTTCCTGACGAACAGCTCTTGACCGTATCCTGCAAATCTTGGTTCATGAATATTGTGAATTATCTAGCGACGAGACTTATTCCTAGCAATTGGTTGAAACAAGAAAAACTTCGATTTCTATCCCAAGTAAAACACTTTTACTGGGATGAACCTTATTTGTTTAAATATTGTTCCGATCAAATCATTCGCAGATGTGTCCCTAACGATGAATTCAAGAGCGTGTTATCATTTTTTCATGATCAGGCATGCGGCGGTCACTTTGGTCCTCGAAAAACGACGGAGAAAGTTTTGCAATGTGGCTTTTATTGGCCAACATTATTTAAAGATGCATATGATCATTGCAAAACTTGCCCGCGGTGTCAACACTTGGGTCGGATTTCATGTAGAAATGAGATGCCGCTCCAACCTATCTTGGTTGTGGAGATATTCGACGTTTGGGGTATTGATTTTATAGGCCCTTTTCCCAACTTTTTTGGGAATTTATATATCTTGTTAGCGGTTGATTATGTCTCAAAATGGGTGAAAGCAATACCGTATCGCACTAATGACAACAAGATTGTTATTAAGTTCCTTAAAGAAAATATCTTTTCGCGGTTCGGACACCTTCGCGCTATAATTAGCGACAACGGGACGCATTTCTGTAATCGGTCTTTCGAGGCTTTGATGCTGAAATATGCAATTAACCACAAACTTTCTACGTCCTATCATCCCCAAACAAGCGGGCAAGCTGAGATCTCAAATAAGCAGTTCAAGCAAATTTTGGAGAAGACAGTTTCTAAAAATCGTAAAAATTGGTCAACCAAATTGACGGATGCTCTTTGGGTATTTCGTACCGCTTATAAGACCGATCTTGGTATGTCTCCATACTGCCTTGTATTTGGGAAGGCATGCCACCTTCCTGTCGAGATTGAATATAAAGCAATGTGGGCTATCAAAGAGCTAAACTTCGATTTTGATCAAGCCGTCAGCTATCAGAAGCTGCAATTGAATAAGCTAAGCGAACTCTGTGATGAAGCTTACGATAATGCGGTGATAGTAAAGAACCGGACTAAAGTGTTTCACGATAACAAACTTTTTAGGAAAACTTTCATACTGGGACAACAAGTCCTTCTTTACGATTCCCGTCTCCTTCTTCATCCGGGTAAGCTTAAATCTCGTTGGAAAGGACCTTTTGTGGTACGTTATGTATACCCGCACGGGACAATAGAAGTTGAAAATATAAAAAACGGTTCAATTTTTAAACTAAATGGGCATAGATTAAAACCGTATTTTTCTGCTGACCCTGCGGAGGAGCTCATATTTTTACAGGAGCCGCTTTATCATAACTACATTTCCTCTGCCTCACCTCCATATCTCAGTAACATTGTCTCATCCTAAGAATGGAGGTGAGTGGAGTAAGATTTAATTGAATATCTGTGCGTGCCAAAGCATAAGTTTGGGGGTAGTTTTCATTTAACTATTATTTTACCCCTATCATTTTCTCTCCCCAAGTCTACAGGTGTTACGCCCCGCTTCCCAGAGTACGCAAGATTGGGCACGTGACATAGCCAACCATGCTACCTGTGGGTAGGAAGTATCTATCCACAGTCACATTACAGCTGTAGAGATATCAAGAACAAGATAAATAAACTAATCTAACACATGTCCAAATCCATAATAACAAGAGTCAATGAACAATAAGTGCGGAAGCAAATGATCCAATACAATAAATAAATAGTACGTCCCATAATGCAGGCTCACCTCTGGAAATGGAATGAAATAAATAAACTAATCACTATAGAACTCACAGTTCAGCCTGCTGGCTGAAGTACTCCTGCTCGGTCGCCGACAGTGGTAAAGAATCCGGGCCATGCAAAACCCAGACGTCAGCGCGTCACGTCAACCAGTAATATAATATGAACATGGTAATAAGCAATGCAGGGATGAACATGAATAAAACAATAATATGAAATAACAGTGCAGGGTAGTGTGCAGTGGGTAACTATACTGTTCTATCGGGTTTCTATTCTAAAGTCTTTGAAATCAATTGATGACTCGTCGATGTAACTCAATAGTATCCCGTGCATGCCCGGGACTACGGTCAAGACCCTCGGGGCTGAATCCGAGACGTGCCGCTAGGCAGTAACAGGTAGCAGGATGGACGAGTGATGTCAGCATCATCACTCCCGGACTGGCCGAGCCCGTAAGACTGATCAGAACAAGTATCGAACTGTTGAGTTACAAGTCGGTTTCACCTTTGATTTCCCCATACCCCCAAGTTATGTATGTCAGGTCAGGTATTCAGTAATCAAGAACTAATGCCAACACAGGATCAGGTAAAAGCAGGTTTGTCTGGATAGACAACAGGAATGGTCCATGAGGACCCCAAGTCAGGTTTGTTGGCATTAGGTACGAGATCAGGTAACAGGTCGGGTCATGGTACATCAGGTCAAGCCAGGTAATGTATAAAGGTGTCATGTCATGTCAAGAGTGTACGGTACCATGTCATGTCAAGTAGGAAGTGTAACAGGTCATGTCAGGAAGCACAAGATGTCATGTGGGTGCTCATAATCAAACTATCATAAACATGTGTATAAATAAACAAGCATGAGTACTATCAGAACAATAAACTGGAACATGTAATATGATATGCAAATAGATATAATTTCAAGGATATGGATGCACAGTTATCGATTAGGGTTACATTTATAGTTCCAATATTAATTAGGATGCAATTTATTAAACATGGAGTGTTAATATCACATTATTATGTAGTAATGTGATCTATGAATGCAATTATATTTATCTTAAATGCGATGGATGCAAACGGGTATCCGAAAAGTTATAAAACTATAAAATGGTAATGTGGGATGTGCAACTAAGCAATATGTGATATAAATATTAATATGGATAGCATATTCAAAGCGATTAATAACTATAAAAGTGGTATTGATTAAACATGCACAAGAAAGTTCCGTTCAGAAATTCAGCGTCACCCTGATTTGTAAAATAGCTTAAAAATAACAAACGTTCTCCAAAATGGACGTGTCTTATACCAAAACAAAGATAATTCAATAAGGTTTTCATTTTTATAAGTATAAATATCTCAGGTTGTCCCTACAAAAAGTTATAAACATCCGAAGTTGAAAGTTTGCTGCTGGAATTTGCCTGGACAGCAGTTTAAAGACATATTCATTTGCATTTTAAGTTATTTAAACAATTTATTTTTCAAGTAAATATTTCATAGAGTTATAGTATTATGAGTTAGCTTCGTAACAAACTAAAGAACGTATACTAATAATTTTTCTATGATTTATAACGAATTTTATAAGGTAAGGTGTACAGTAAATTTCAGATTTGTCATATCCGATTTTTCAACGACGTTTCATGTGTAAACTATAATATTTTAAATATATAATCTCATAAAATGCATATTATAAACTAATTAAAGATAATAATAAGAAATATTACGACGATGTATATTTTAATTGATATGGATGCAGTATAATGTAATCTAGTATGTCACAAGATAAGTTTTCATGATCTAGATTTAATATGATTTAAACGGATGCGAACGGAACATCGAAACGTTATAAAATTAAACATGGGGCACTAGATTTAAACTATAGTTATGGTATTTATTTAAATAGGTATAAAATGAATTATATAGCATGTAGCAAGATTAACTTGCCTTGATGGGTCGCAAATCGGGAAAACGGAACGTTAACCGTCGGCGGGGAAAACTCGCGACGGGCGCACGGTTCACGGAATGAACCCAAACGACGAACAAAGGAACCACACGGGTCGGGGTACCTCGCTGGAACGTCGAGAAGCGTCACCGGCACGACGGAATTCCGGCAACAAAAGAACAGTTTAAAAAAATGAGAAACGAGACATGAAGGAAGAAGAGAAGAATGATAAAGAGAAGTACGAGATGATATATGAGAGAGAGAGAAAAAGTGGAGAAAGAGAAAGTGGGGCCCACGGGGTTAAAGGAGAGGTTGCGATTGGCTGAGAGAATAAATTGAGAAGGATATAAAAGATTGTAAAAATATTATATGGTTAACTTAAAGATTTAAAAGATAGGTAATGAACAGTAAGATATCAGATTAGTTAGAAAAAATATATGCGAAGGTTTTAATAATATTAAAATTTGGGATTTTGGCGCCAAATGAAACATTTCCAAATTGCGTCCGGGTTGGGTCCAAAAATTCGAAATTCAAATAATAGGATTTTAAGCGAGTTCCAAATTTTAAAATGAAATGTTTTATGATTAAAAAAGCATACTCCCAAAACGGACATACGCACGTGCACGTAGCCATCCAAACTCGCCCGTTTCACTGAACGGGACGAGAACACAATGCACGGACGCTACCACGAGGCTAAGGGTGTCAAGTAGGCCAAGATGAATATTTTCAATTTTATTTTAGGTGCTAAAATTTTTTATATGCAGAATGACTTAGCCAGATAAAATTTTACAGTAAGACCCAAATAAGCAAGATAAATGAAATGAGTAATATCTAATGCTCAACCAATAATAGAAAATAGTAGTATTGGGCTCGGGTGTTACATTATACCCAACTATAAAAGAATTTCGTCCTCGAAATTCCAAGAATACAAGATAGAAAACTACAGGAAAAGGTGAGGAAACTTCTGTCGGATCTCGTCTTCTCGCTCCCACGTGGACTCTCCATGCGATCGATTACCCCAAGAAACTAGCACAAGGGGGATAACCTTGTTCTTAAGAACCTTTTTCCTTCGATCCATGATTTCAACCGGTCGCTCCTCAAAAGTCAGGTCTTCCCGTACTGTTAACTCCGAATGATCCAAGACGTGTGTTTCATCTCGAACATACCTTCGTAGTTGAGATACGTGAAACACATCGTGCACACCTGCCAAGGACTGCGGTAACGCCAAACGGTACGCTACCTCTCCAACGCGCTCCAATATCTCGAAGGGTCCAACGAATCGGGGACTAAGCTTCCCTCGACTCCCAAAACGAATCACTCCTCTAGTCGGTGATATCTTCAAGAATACCAAATCACCCACGGCGAACTCTAGAGGTCTCCTTGACGTGTCAGCCCAACTTTTCTGTCTGTCTTGAGCTGCCTTCATATGCTTCCTGATTGTATCCACCTTCTCAACTGTCTGTACCACCAAATCTGGTCCCAGTAATCTTCGTTCACCAACATCATCCCAACAAACGGGTGAACGGCACTTACGACCATACAAAGCTTCAAACGGAGCCATCTGGATAGTTGCTTGGAAACTATTGTTGTAGGAAAACTCCACCAAGTGTAGGTGATCCTCCCAAGAACCCTTGAAGTCCAACATGCATGCTCTCAACATATCTTCAAGAGTTTGGATCGTTCTCTCCGACTGACCATCAGTTTGAGGATGATAAGCTGTGCTAAACTTCAATCGAGTCCCCAAACTTTCCTGTAAACTCCTCCAGAAGTGTGATAAGAACCGAGTGTCCCGATCGGACACGATACTCACCGGTACGCCATGCAATCTTACAATCTCCTGCATGTACCGTTCTGCCAAAGTCTCCGTTGATTGACCAACCCGGAAAGGGATAAAGTGAGCTGCCTTGGTCAACCGATCCACAATCACCCATACTGCATTGTTGCCTTTTGGACTCCGCGGTAAAGCCGTCACGAAATCCATGGTTATATGTTCCCACTTCCACTGAGGAATCGGAAGTGGTTGCAATAAACCAGCAACCCTTTGGTGTTCAGCCTTGAATTGCTGACATACTAAGCACTTAGCCACGAAGCGAGCAATCTCCCGTTTCATGCCTTCCCACCAGAAATGCTGTCAAATATCTCGGTACATCTTTGTACCTCCTGGATGTATAGAATAAGCTGAACTGTGTGCCTCATTCATAAGCTCTTCACGAACATCCCCCTTTGGCACACACAAACGGCTACCATACCTCAACGAACCATCTTTGTGGACCAGTAAATCTGTTCGTAGTCCGGCTTCAACCTGCTCTCGAAACTTTTGCCGTCTAGGATCCTGCGATTGTGCTGCTTTAATTTTCTCAATTAAAGACGACTGTACTTGCAATTGCATTAACTGTCCCGTAGAACGCTGTAGCACAACTTCCAAGTCAAATCTTCGAAAATCTGCAATGATCTCCCTCTGCGTAGTTAACACCTGAATTGCTGGTAACCGACTAAGCGCATCCGGCACGACGTTAACCTTTCCCGGATGGTACTTAAGATCAAGGTCGTAGTCGGCCATCAGCTCCAACCATCTGCGTTGCCTCATGTTCAACTCCTTCTGAGTGAACACATACTTCAAACTCTTGTGATCTGTAAAAACTTCGACTCTCTCGCCCAAAAGGTAGTGCCCCCAAATCTTCAAGGCGAAGATCACGGCCGCAAGCCCCAAGTCATGAGTCAGGTAATTCTTCTCATGAGTCTTCAGTTGTCTTGATGCGTAAGCTACGACCTTCCCATTCTGCATCAAAACACATCCCAATCCTTTTCCAGATGCGTCGCTGTGAATCACCAGTCCTCCTGAATTGTCTGGTACGGTCAGGATAGGGGCGGTTATCAGCTTCTGCTTCAACGTCTCGAAGGCCAATGCACATCCATCCGTCCAAATAAAAGGTACTTCCTTGCGCGTGAGCTTGGTCAATGGTTCTGCCAAACGAGCGAAGTTCTCCACAAATCTCCGGTAGTATCCGGCCAAACCAAGGAAACTTCTTATCTCAGCTACATTTCTTGGAATAGGCCAATCACGAACTGCTGTAATCTTCTCGGGCCCGACATAACATGCCCCGAAAACTTCACTCCCTCCAGCCAAAACTCACACTTACTCATTTTCGCATAAAGCTTCTCCTGTCTCAACATCTGCAGGACCTGATGATATCCGGATCGCAAATCCAGTTTCGAGAATACTCTCGCGCCACTAAGCTGCTCAAAAAGTTCTCTAATGCAAGGGATCGGGTACTTGCCCTTAGTAGAAACCCGGTTTAATTCTCGATAATCAATGCACATCCTTCTCGTGCCATCCTTCTTCTTTAATAGAAGAACTGGAGCTCCCCAAGGCAAGCTACTGCTTCGAATCCAACCCTTCTCAAGTAATTCACCAACTTGCTTCTTAACTTCTTCGAATTCCACTGGTGCCATTGGATGGTAAGCTTTAGATACTGGCACTGCACCAGGACTAAGGTCAAACACGAACTCCACATCTCTTCTCGGTGGTAGACCTGATATATCTTTACTACGTCCATGAAATCGCGAACTACCACCGGTTCTTCACAACCATCAACTTCCATAGCTGCAAGAACACTGAGTGTCGACCTAGCCCTAAACCTGATTGGCCCGACAGAACTGCTTCCTTACAGCAACTGCTGTCTGCATCGTTGGCCGCGAAAGATCCAGCGAGACTACTGAGTCTCGTCCATTCTGCTGCATGTACGTCCACGGTTGCTCCATTCTGCCTTAGTCCGATGAACTTCTCTTCCATTTCCTCCCGTGCAGTCTGCGGGAAGAATTTCTCCTGGAAACCTTTAGGGAAATCCGCCCAACTGTTTGGCTTGGGCAAGCGGTTCTCCTCCACAAGCCATCACTCTCGGACGTAATCCACTAGCTGAAAGCGCACCACATCAACTCCTTTGTCCTCTGGAATCTGTGCCGCAATCAGCAAATTCTCCGTGTCCACTAGCCACTGCTCGGCTGGCAACGGCTCCTCCAGACCAGTGAAAGTAGACGGACCAAAAAGTCTGAAATCTGCTACGGTCCCTACTCGGTCAACTGGTCTAGTTCCAACATCGTTCACAGACTGCTGAACGATCTGCAAACCTTCCTGAAACAAGTCCGCTTGCTGCTGGATCAGCTCGGTCTGTTTCTTTGATTTCCAGCATTCCTCTTATCACTCCAAGCATGGCGGCTTCGTTCACACGCCTCCGGTACGTCTTCAACTTCTTACCTGTCATAATCCTGAACTCAAAACACCCAACATTAGCATGATGATAGATTCTGAATGTGGATCAAGGCTAGAACTCCAAGATACTTAAATAGAGTACCGCATTGTAACTATGCCGCGGTATCATAGCCACAATTACATAACTCCATCCAAGTCGCCTAAGTCCTAGAGATAATAAGGAATCAGGTTTTCGAATCGATATGCAAAGGAAGTTTGCACATCGTAAAAGATATAATCAGGAAGAATGTGATTCAAGAATGGTAAAACGGTCAAGGTGGCAGGACATGTTTCCAAAACACGGGTATTCTGATTCGTGTATTGGGTACAATACCCAACTACAAAAGAATCAACCCGACTATCCTATGGCTCTGATACCAAAAGAACCATGTCACGCCCCGCTTCCCAGAGTACGCAAGATTGGGCACGTGACATAGCCAACCATGCTACCTGTGGGTAGGAAGTATCCATCCACAGTCACATTACGGCTGTAGAGATATCAAGAACAAGATAAATAAACTAATCTAACACATGTCCAAATCCATAATAACAAGAGTCAATGAACAATAAGTGCGGAAGCAAATGATCCAATACAATAAATAAATAGTACGTCCCATAATGCAGGCTCACCTCTGGAAATGGAATGAAATAAATAAACTAATCACTATAGAACTCACAGGTCAGCCTGCTGGCTGAAGTACTCCTGTTCGGTCGCCGACAGTGGTAAAGAATCCGGGCCATGCAAAACCCAGACGTCAGCGCGTCACGTCAACCAGTAATATAATATGAACATGGTAATAAGCAATGCAGGGATGAACATGAATAAAACAATAATATGAAATAACAGTGCAGGGTAGTGTGCAGTGGGTAACTATACTGTTCTATCGGGTTTCTATTCTAAAGTCTTTGAAATCAATTGATGACTCGTCGATGTAACTCAATAGTATCCCGTGCATGCCCGGGACCACGGTCAAGACCCTCGGGGCTGAATCCGAGACGTGCCGCTAGGCAGTAACAGGTAGCAGGATGGACGAGTGATGTCAGCATCATCACTCCCGGACTGGCCGAGCCCGTAAAACTGATCAGAACAAGTATCGAACTGTTGAGTTACAAGTCGGTTTCACCTTTGATTTCCCCATACCCCCAAGTTATGTATGTCAGGTCAGGTATTCAGTAATCAAGAACTAATGCCAACACAGGATCAGGTAAAAGCAGGTTTGTCTGGATAGACAACAGGAATGGTCCATGAGGACCCCAAGTCAGGTTTGTTGGCATTAGGTACGAGATCAGGTAACAGGTCGGGTCATGGTACATCAGGTCAAGCCAGGTAATGTATAAAGGTGTCATGTCATGTCAAGAGTGTACGGTACCATGTCATGTCAAGTAGGAAGTGTAACAGGTCATGTCAGGAAGCACAAGATGTCATGTGGGTGCTCATAATCAAACTATCATAAACATGTGTATAAATAAACAAGCATGAGTACTATCAGAACAATAAACTGGAACATGTAATATGATATGCAAATAGATATAATTTCAAGGATATGGATGCACAGTTATCGATTAGGGTTACATTTATAGTTCCAATATTAAATAGGATGCAATTTATTAAACATGGAGTGTTAATATCACATTATTATGTAGTAATGTGATCTATGAATGCAATTATATTTATCTTAAATGCGATGGATGCAAACGGGTATCCGAAAAGTTATAAAACTATAAAATGGTAATGTGGGATGTTCAACTAAGCAATATGTGATATAAATATTAATATGGATAGCATATTCAAAGCGATTAATAACTATAAAAGTGGTATTGATTAAACATGCACAAGAAAGTTCCGTTCAGAAATTCAGCGTCACCCTGATTTGTAAAATAGCTTAAAAATAACAAACGTTCTCCAAAATGGACGTGTCTTATACCAAAACAAAGATATTCAATAAGGTTTTCATTTTTGTAAGTATAAATATCTCAGGTTGTCCCTACAAAAAGTTATAAACATCCGAAGTTGAAAGTTTGCTGCTGGAATTTGCCTGGACAGCAGTTTAAAGACATATTCATTTGCATTTTAAGTTATTTAAACAATTTATTTTGCAAGTAAATATTTCATAGAGTTATAGTATTATGAGTTAGCTTCGTAACGAACTAAAGAACGTATACTAATGATTTTTCTATGATTTATAATGAATTTTATAAGGTAAGGTGTACAGTAAATTTCAGATTTGTCATATCCGATTTTTCAACGACGTTTCATGTGTAAACTATAATATTTTAAATATATAATCTCATAAAATGCAGATTATAAACTAATTAAAGATAATAATAAGAAATATTACGACGATGTATATTTTAATTGATATAGATGCAGTATAATGTAATCTAGTATGTCACAAGATAAGTTTTCATGATCTAGATTTAATATGATTTAAACGGATGCGAACGGAACATCGAAACGTTATAAAATTAAACATGGGGCACTAGATTTAAACTATAGTTATGGTATTTATTTAAATAGGTATAAAATGAATTATATAGCATGTAGCAAGATTAACTTGCCTTGATGGGTCGCGAATCGGGAAAACGGAACGTTAACCGTCGGCGGGGAAAACTCGCGACGGGCGCACGGTTCACGGAATGAACCCAAACGACGAACAAAGGAACCACACGGGTCGGGGTACCTCGCTGGAACGTCGAGAAGCGTCACCGGCACGACGGAATTCCGGCAACAAAAGAACAGTTTAAAAAAATGAGAAACGAGACATGAAGGAAGAAGAGAAGAATGATAAAGAGAAGTACGAGAGGATATATGAGAGAGAGAGAAAAAGTGGAGAGAGAGAAAGTGGGGCCCACGGGGTTAAAGGAGAGGTTGCGATTGGCTGAGAGAATAAATTGAGAAGGATATAAAAGATTGTAAAAATATTATATGGTTAACTTAAAGATTTAAAAGATAG
Source organism: Agapanthus africanus (assembly GCA_030015575.1). NCBI lineage: Eukaryota > Viridiplantae > Streptophyta > Magnoliopsida > Asparagales > Amaryllidaceae > Agapanthus > Agapanthus africanus. The sequence goes on from JASDDO010000022.1 coordinate 13,349,576, forward strand.
GTAATGAACAGTAAGATATCAGATTAGCTAGAAAAAATATATGCGAAGGTTTTAATAATATTAAAATTTGGGATTTTGGCGCCAAATGAAACATTTCCAAATTGCGTCCGGGTTGGGTCCAAAAATTCGAAATTCAAATAATAGGATTTTAAGCGAGTTCCAAATTTTAAAATGAAATGTTTTATGATTAAAAAAGCATACTCCCAAAACGGACATACGCACGTGCACGTAGCCATCCAAACTCGCCCGTTTCACTGAACGGGACGAGAACACAATGCACGGACGCTACCACGAGGCTAAGGGTGTCAAGTAGGTCAAGATGAATATTTTCAATTTTATTTTAGGTGCTAAAATTTGTTATATGCAGAATGACTTAGCCAGATAAAATTTTACAGTAAGACCCAAATAAGCAAGATAAATGAAATGAGTAATATCTAATGCTCAACCAATAATAGAAAATAGTAGTATTGGGCTCGGGTGTTACAACAGGTCTATGCATTCAAAGAACAACATCAGTGAGGACACTACTGAAAACAGGTTTGGGGGGAGGTTTGTATTAATTGAACTATAGTTTGGCACTAGGCACTATGCAAAAAAAAATTGATAATAAAAGATTAGAAAGTGAAGAATTACATATGAAAGATAGGAATAGTTTAAGAAAAGCAAGAAAGATTGATGTTTTCTTAAATGAAACTAGTAATAAGTAGTTATGAGCCGTTGTCCCATGGGTTAGTAAGATAAAGAAAATTACTAATCTAAGGATAAAATTAAGTCTGAAAAATAGTCTTTATTCGTGACGCCAAACATTTGAACGTTGATATCCTACTATACGCACTTACACACATCTTGAAACTTGGGATAGTAGAGGATACCTTGAAATGCTCTTGTCTAAAAGCCTTAGTATGAAAAAAAAGTATAAATGGTGAAGAAAAAAAATGAACACTGGTTTTGTAATTAACAAGGCAGCATAAAAAAAATATAGCGAGGGTGCTTTATCACCTATTGCCTTAGACCAACTGGTTTGGGAGCCACTGCTAAGCCTTAGGTGTTGCGAAACAAGGAATTACGCCTAAATACGCAAGCACATTTTGTAATCGGTCGGTTAGTACCTCAAGAAGTATTAACGGTCGCATGAAGAATGTGTGAGCAGTTTTATATAAAATATTCACCAACTATAAAGTACTTTGGAAGATGGACAAGAGTATGATAGCTTGAATTGAATTCGCTAAGTGTAGAGATGTCTTTTACACACACGTAAGGGATAAATGATCAATGTTAGGAGGAAAGATAGGGAGGAAAAGTAAAGGCGATGTTTTATTGGGGGATGATGTGATTTTTAACATTTTTTTCATGACCATTAAGATAGGGCTCATGACAACCGAAAAACCGGTGTAGTTGGAAACTCTTATTTTCAAGTTCTTTCTTTTATAGTTCTTATCTTTATATGTATTCACCATTTTTCTTTTATTATAGGATTTTGTGGGTGTAATCCGCTGAAAACCCTCAGGAGACAACACTCCTACTACTTTGGACACCTAGAGGTTTGACGGCTTGTTGCACGTACTTAGTGCAATCGTGTTGCCTACGAAAGTGTGTTGCTTAGGTTTTTCTTTTTCTTTTTCTACTTCTCTTAAATAACTAGTTTGCTCGGGACTATCAAAGTTAAGTTTGGGGGTATTTGTTCAGTCAAAAATATTATGCATTTGATATGGCATTTTCCTTACTATTTTTATATAATAAAATATATTTATTATAAATATGACACATATGAGGGTTTATCTGTAAAAATATTATTTTCATGTGTTTATATATTATAATTAACATTATGAAGGAAAATGTAAACATGTAATATCTATATAATATTTAGTCCATTTAAATATGCATACCATATCAAATATCTTTGACCAATTCTCTTAAAACTATAATATCATGTCAAATGGTTAAAATAATATCTCAATAAAAAAATTCTACTAACACTATTTATTGAGATATGGTGCAAAAATTATTCCAGGACTGAAATCAAGGAAATCCGAGTTGGCGAGATCAAATTTGCCGAAATATTCAAGTAAATCGAAGAAATCAATTCTGGCAGAGACTTAGAGAAGATTTTCAAAGTCCATATATTCAAAAGATCACCATGTGTCAGAAAGATGAAGCCCCAGAAATTTGAGCCAAAGATCCCACCAAAGCGCGGCCAAACCGCGGCCAAAACCCGCTATTGGCGGCAGATCCGCGGCCTTTTAGGGGAGTTGGGATATGGGATTTTCTACGCAGAATTGTCTCAACAAACCCTAACTTATAAAATCTAGGTTTTTCAACTTCTGTGACTATAAATAGAACCGAGAGCGTCTTGGAAAATTTATCAAACCTACTCGATCACGAAGTCCACGACGGCTCAAGAATCCTGGTTGAACATCGACAGTTCATCTACCTCCTTAAGAAGAGATCAAGAAGCAAACTAGCGTTTTGTAATCATTTTCTAAACGAATAAAGTGTACTTGATCTTGTTGATTAATAAATGTAGTTTTATTCTATTGCATTTTATTTTCTTCATTATTGCATTTTATTTTCTTCACGATTTCTATTTTTTCTTTTCCCAACACGTGTGAGTAATTCTTCGCTTGTTAGGGTTCGTAGGATTAGGGTGGATTAATGGATGATGAAGATCCTTAAACTCTTTTTACGTTCTATAAAGTTTATAAACTTTATCAAAAGAATAGTTAACATCCTACTCGGGCGCGCTATCAATTCATTGGGAGCCACGACCGCGATTAGAGATTAGATTAACGATTGTTTTGGTAAAGGCTAGACATGAACGGAGATCCATGTCAAGGTAGGGGTTAAGAGTAGAAACCCTAATCTACATGCATCACTGTCAATCTAGTTTGAAATCTATTAAAAGATAAGATGAGTAATCTTTAAGTAATCATCCATGCCTACTAAATCTTAACGAACCCTATAAGCCCCCTTCTAATATAAAACCTACATCCGTAGTTAATCTAGATCTATATTCTATATCCATGTTTAACGTAGATCTAGAAACTATTTCCACTATTCATTATTCTTCCTCTTTTCCTAATCAACACGCCTAAAATAAGATTAAAAGATTCAACGTTTCCCTGAGGCCGAACCGTACTCATCTCGGTCTAGCTACACGCGACACCGTTATTGATTGCGGTTATTCTACACACACTTCTTTAAAACATCAACCAATCAAATGGAGATCAATCAAATGGCGCCGTTGCCGGGGATACGTGCGTAATTTATTCTTCTTACTATTCGTGTTGAATTCTTATTCGATCCATATCATAAATAAACAAAACTGCAAATTGTATATTTAACGATTATTGTGTGAATTTTGCAAGGGGATCTGGAGTCACAGACTTGAGGAAACAGAGAGCCAAAGACATTCATCAAGATCCAGAAGAGCAAAGGAGGCCACGTAGCAAAAATCTCCACCAGATCTCCCAAGTCGGCGGCGGAAGCGCGACAATAAGAGCACATTAGCGGTGGAACCGCGGCTTTCTAGGGGATTTAGGGTTTCAAACTTCTCTGGTATCTTCTCTATATCTTTCTCTCTCCACTGAAATCCAATAAAATATCTTTTCTACAGGATTCTTTGCAAAATATCGCCGCTTAAAAAAATCTTTTTTGCAAAGTTTTGTAATTGGTTTGTTTATTCATATTTTAATACGGACTTTAACGGGCAAGACCATAATTCAGATTAGGTGGGGATTTCATCACCCTTCCTAGACCCCACAAATCACAAAACGAGCATCCGCATCAACCCTACATTAATTAAAAAATATCTAGACTAGACTCTAAGGACCGTCGCGCTCAAATAAGACAGAGGAAGGTCGTGGGTAATTTATCACTTATCTGCATTACTTTTGTGGTGTCTAGGCAAGTGTGTCTAAGGCAAGTGGTTACTGAATTAGGCCCGCTATTTTCGTTGATTCGTATAATGGATACCTCCTACTTACCTCGCACTTACCTGGCCACAAGAGTAGTAAATAGGTGGAAGAGGATTGATCCTGCGACTTGTCATTTGGATGTCTAGGAGCGGTCTAGAGAGTTGACCTAGGTAACCTTAGTTCTAGGGTTCTTTGTGTATTTTTGTGTGCTTTGTCTTGAGTCCCACTTTTTCAAAAAAAAACCAATTTTAAATCACACACACGCTGCCACTTGCGCTAAAGCTGTTTAGTGCATGCTCGGCTGGATACGGGATTCTAGTGCCCGTCTTGTCCGCGTTTCGGCTATCGACTCCAAAGTCGGTGCGTCTTCATCTTCTTTTCCCCCACCACCCACCACATCGACCGAGATGGACGATACTCCATCAGATTATAACACCACCCTGCCACCGCCCGTAGGTGCGTAGAATCCACCGCCCGTAGGTGGGCTTCCAAAAATTTTAAAAGAAAAATCAGAAAAGATATAATGTGTCTGATGGAATTCGAACACAGGGGCTACGTCACAGCAGTGCAAGACTTTTACCAATGAGTTACAAGTGCTTTCTTGCTGTTCTTAAACAAAAATTAACTTATAAATTATTCTCAGGCTTGTAAACTCTTTTCTGTACATTAAACTAAAAATTTTGTACAGTAAATTCAGAGTTGTTACAATGTCCCTAGTCGAGAGAGTATCAAGACTGGGCATCGATACTCCGGAGTAGACCAGTGTATACTTTTCGAGACCCTGACGAGGGGCAGTGGCCGGTCTCACAAGCCATTGACGTCAGTTAGTCACCTAAGATAGTATACAGGTGCTCATTGGATTATGAGTTATACTGGACGGAATCGCCGGGAACATACTAGATGGTATTATACCTATTGTCAGATAGCAGTTCTCAGATGACATGAGTACAGGTTATTCTGTCGACCTGAGATTGTCGTTTGTCTCGTGTGAGTTCCAATTGTGCTTTGATTACTACCCTACCATGGCTCAAAGGAGTCGTGCAAACAGGTTTTAGTTGAGTACAGTTCCGAGCCATATGGAGGTAGTGAGCGGATCGTTGGGGATTCATATCTCCCGGTATTAGGGGTTGATATCGCGCTGTGCACGGGTGAACATCACCAAAAATCCTTGGCCAAGGTAGACGAGAATTTCTGATTTTGATCAGTAGTTTCTCAGTGGGTGATGGGCTTCACACCGACACGAAATATCGCGTTATTAGGGGTCTAACTTTATCCATCCCTTAGACCTGATATGTGATACTCTTAGACGAACAGACCGAACTGTATGGAGATTATCACAGACAGGCTCAGTAGGGGTTCGGATGAGTTTGCTCGCCGGCCTTCTTTTCGCTCAATACCTGGGTAGCCATTACGTACAGCTAGTGTCGCTGACATGCTTATGGTTAAACCCACTGCCAGCGTATTGACGAGTCTTTAGAGTCCTACACAGAGGGTTTCCCTGGTTCTGGAAAAATGATGTAGTAGCAGTATTTTGATATGTGCAGGGTTCCGATCGAATGATTGTACTAGTTACCTGGACTTTTGATCGGACGGATGATAATACTAGCCGGCTCGGGATTGAGCCGGATTATTATATCAGGTATTGATTTAATAATTTACGTATATGTATTTCGATATGTATATTCTAATATTATGTTCTTTGTGTTATTCTATCTCTTTGGGTATTCGTATTTTGGTACGAATACAGGTATGTATATACAGTTGAGTGTAATCCGTATTCATATGGAAAACATTCTAGAAGGTGGATAGCTTATTTTGATTTATCCATTTATTAAATTAAATGGAAATGAGGTGTAAAGATGATGAAGAGAAAATGGTAAGAACCATGCTTGAATAGTGTTGACAAATAAATTGTTAATTCGTTTGTGCAAACTATTCAAGTATGGTTGCATTATGTTTATTGAAAAAATTGTTTTACAAAACCATGCTTGAGGGTTTTCTCTCACTAGTTTTTTCCTCACTTGAGTTTTGTATGGTTGGTTTTTGAAAAACACTCTCACCATTTGCTTCTTCTCTCTTCACTACCTTTCTTGAGCTCCTCCTCCTTCTTCTTCATCTTCGACCCTACTATCTCATGTGTTGAGAATCAAGGGTAGAAGAGAGATAGATACACATTTAGAGAAATTCAATACATCCTTAGGCACTCTAGATTAGCAACCTAGAGTCCCTAGTTGCTTCACTAGATTCTTAGTGTGGAGCTAGAGCCATGAGCTACATCTATCGGGTGGATCATCTTCGACGGAGGAAGACCGGCGGCCAAGCTCGATCGAGGAGACCTCAAGAAGCCAAAGAAGAGGGTAGAAGGCCGAAGGACATGAATCATTCGGTATAAAACTTCTACCTTTTGTAGCTAGTTTTAGATTTATGGTTTCGATTCTAGGACGGGTTTTTTAGCACCAAAATTTTTTAAACACCATTTTTGTTCCGCATCGGCCACGGTAGATGGCAAGGGCGCTAGCAAACCCCAACAATATTGGATGTCGAAAGTAGCGACTGTCAGGGGTAAGGCACCTATCCTATTAAGAATGTATAAAGTATACACTCATTCACCTGTGCTTTCATCCGTTTCAAGAAAATTTCGGCAGCACCTTCCCGCTGTTCTCCGAGAACACTGTAATATAAAAGATGATCACTTCAATGCTGTCAAATATCATTGAAACAAACATTTAATTTATCGTTGTTACATGGAGAACCAACAGAAATGTACCGACGAAATATCTCGAAACGAATGAAATACACAAGTGAATGCAGGTGTTTGCTTTATACATTCCTAACTTGTCCACACGGGACAAATCTATCGGTTATCATACGAGTGAATATTCGCGTCACATAGACTTCACAACAGTTGTTAGAACCGAACGATATCGTCCGATATTTAACAACTTTCGTATAGTTTTATGTCACGACGAATATCGAACGTATGTTAACCGATAGACGGGAACTAAGTCGCGTTTTCATTTTCATATATGATTATCGATGAGAATATGAAAATTTCATATTGTCATCAAGTATCATACACTTAGTTTAAGATTTAATTTGAATCAGTTTTATGTTTATGTTTCAATTTCAAGATTTCTGTAGGGTGTTTTTCGTCACCTCGTTGAGATGGGAAATACGCGTCGCTTTTCAGGCGTACTACAGATTCCCCCTGCCAAGGGTAGGGAGGGCTTTATTGATTGTGGGGGTCCGAATCTCCGGCAGCCGCGGACTAAGCTGATGTTAATTACCCCTCACTTTTGAAGCGAGGGAACCTCCGATTGACAGGTAAAACTGCTTATGCGAACTCAATGTGCGGTGTGCATGTGTTGTGTTTTGGAGGGGAATTGGATATATCCGGGGACACGCGGAGTTTACGGGGGTCCCACTATCCGGATAGCGGGCTGGGGGTCAATGGGGATAGCATCCCCCTTGCGAGGTGCGGGGTAGCGCCCCGTTAGAAATTATTTCTAACGGGGGACGTGTGTTGGGGTCGAAAATTGCACCACAGTTGACCAAGTCAAAGTCAAGGTCAACCCCAAACCAGGCGGGCCCAAGCCCAAGCAAGTGGGCCAATGCCCGGGTCGAGCCCGAACATGAAGCGTCCGGCCTTCCCCCATACCAAAATAAAAATCATGTAACAAATAATTTTGATGTAATTTTTTGTGCATGAATGTATGCAAAATGGGCATAAAACCAATTTTTTGTAAGCTCGTGGCTTATGTGCAAAAGAAATGAGCACATGAGGCATGGGATGGGCAAAATGCCATTTTGTAAAGCCCAAGGGGCTATATGTAAATATGTAAGCCTATATAACGCAACATGATGATTAATAAAAGATATACTTTTCATTTCTCTAAAAATCTACGGTTTGTGCCTCCTTCCTCTCCTTCCTCAAGGTTCTAAACCGTCTTCCCCTTTTTCAATTAAATCAAAAGTTTTACTCTTCCTTTTCAAAAACTAAATAGTTTTTCACCACAAAACCAACAAAGGGGAGCTCAGATCTTCTATTAGATCTCAAAAAGGGGAGACTTTCAAGTCTCACCCCCATTTTCTCCAAGATCCAGCCGATCAAGAGGAGGAAGAAGGAGACCCATCTCCAAAAATCCAACTTTGGACAAAATCCCAGTCAAGAGAAGATCCAAGACTTAAGAGAGAAGAACCTCTGAAGATATTTATGGAGTTCAACTCCAAGACCCAAATCCTCAAAGGAGTTTAACTCCTAATCCAGACCTTCAGGAGTTTAACTCCACTCAAAATCCTCTTTTTGGAGTTTAACTCCTATTTTTGGAGTTCAACTCCTATTTTTGGGGTAAAACCCCCTCCTTTCGCTAGCTCCCAAAGCGCTAGCGTCCGAGCGCCTACGTGCCGGGCAGGTGAGGCGCTAGCGCCCGAGCGGCCATGTGCCGGGCACATGAGGCGCTAGCGCCCAAAGCACTGGCGCCCGAGTGCCCAAAGCGCTGGCGCCCGAGTGCCCAGAGCGCGGGAGCCCGAGCGCCCACGTGACGGGCACGTGAGGCACTAGCAACCGTAGCGCTAGCGCCCGAGCGCCCACGTGCCGGGCACGTGAGGTGCTAGCGCCCAAAGTGCTAGCGCCAGCGCCCAAGCGCTGCGCTCACGCGTCCTTTGGACGTCTTTTCCCCCTCATTTTACATGTACTCCACACCAAAAACACCTCCTCCGTTAGAAAATTATTTTAACGGGGTGCTGCCCCACACCCCGCAAGGGGGCTGCTAGCCCCCTTGACCCCCAGCCCGTTATCCGGGTAGCGGGACCCCCGTAAAAACTCTGCGAAGCCCCGATATATCCAAAACCCCTTCAAAACACAACACTGCATATTGAGTTCGCATGACCTGTTTGACCCGTTAATCGGAGGTTCTCTCGCTCCAAAGGCGAGGGGTAATTAACGGCAGCTTAGTCCACAGCTGCCGGAGGTTCGGATCCCCACAATCAATAAACCCCAGCCTACCCTAGGCAGGAGGAAACTGTAATGTGCCTAACAAGCGCGCGCGTATTCCCATCTCATTGGGGTGATGAAAAACATCCTACAACGTGTTTTGAGTGTGGAGCATGAGGGAAAAAGAGGGGTGAGGAGAGTCCTGAGGACGCGTGCATGGCGCGGGTGCGCGGGGTGCCAGAGGGTCACGCGCCCCGCACGCGGGCGCTGGGCGCCCGTGGAAAAAGGGGTTTAGCCGCTGTTGTAAATCCCCAGTTTCCGAATACAATTTTTCCGTATTTTTCCAGATTTTATTCCAAATTTTGTTCATTTATATATATATATATATATATATATATATATATATATATATATATATATATAATTATATTTTATATTATATTTTAAATTATTACTTAAACTCTAAACCCAACTCCTAATCTACCCGACCCAACCAACCCGACCCGACCCGCTCACCCACTCCTCTTCTTCTCCCTCGTTCTCTTTTCCTCTCCCGCCCACGTTTTCCCCAACGGCTCCCTCCCTCACGCTTGCCCACGAGACTTGCGCTTTCCTGCGACGACCGTGCCCGCTCGCCAACTCCCCCGCGCCCCGCTCATTTCCCCAGCGGCCTTACCCAAACAACTCCACTCTTCTCGCGCCATCGTCGCAAGACCCGCTCCCCCACGTTGTCGTTTCCCCACGTCTCGACCGAGCTTCCCCCTTCTTTTCCCCCTCGCTCTTCTTCTTCCTCGTTCTCATTTTTCTTGACTCCTCCAAGCTCTCTCCTCCAAACACCCGCCTACTCACCCATTAACGACGAGCCTGATCATCTCAGTGTCAACGACCACCACGAACCCATCTCCAGCCTCACTTTCTGAATCCCTTTCCTTACCTTCAACCGCCTCAGCCCATCTCCTCCTCTCCTCCACCGCTGACTCCCCACCGAGTGTGACCCCCGTCGACCAACACTGTCACGACCCGAAAGAGCACGTGACTGGCCCTTGAACCATATGAAGTCTATAGGACCCTATCCGATCCAAGTAAGCCAAAATCCCAGAAATCTAAAACCATTTAAAGAGTAAATAAGGAAAACTGGTTTTAAGAAGTAAAGAAATCATGTTTCGAAAATCAAAGTTTTTAAATAACTAAGCCGAATATGCATTTTTAAAATGTGTAACCTTTCCTGAAAATTTCGGCAGAGTTTCCTTTGTAAAACTGGCCCCGAACGGGGAACAACAAGAATAATATATATGAAATGATAAAAGGCATCCCCAAGCGGGAGCTAACTCTTCGTCAATCGACGGTCACAACCATGCAAGCAATAATAATATACAACGCCAAAGGGTGAGGATCAAAACCCAAAAAGAAACTCAAACAGCCAGAAAACCGTAATACTACAAGCGCGACTCTAAGGTCGAAATAATACAACACTGTTTTCTAAGTCTGAACAATATACAAGTTTTGGTTGATGGAATTCTAGATACAATGAATAATACATGTACAATGGCGGTTCTGATACAAAAGAACCCACCTACCAAGAAAGTCACCCATAAGAAAGCAGTGTGCCAGATATGCCGCTATGGAATCTGTACGGCAAAACCTGTAAGAACTGTGGCATAACGGGGGTGAGTTTCCAACTCGTGAATAGATAATATCTACAAGCAGAGATCGAATGTATGACCCATCCTAGGTCAATACGATCAGATATAAATAAACCTCAATATGAATAAGTCTGAAGCATGCTAAACTGGCAAGGTAATCTCTATGCATGAGTGTAGTGCCAAGTGCTCGTGCCAGTGCCTCAGGTAATAGCATATCATAAATGTGAGGTATGATCAATGTAATCAAATCTGCATGTACGTGGATCCCGTCCACTCGTCACCCAATGACAATAACCATCATGCATGTAAATATCATAAAGCATGTGCATGGGAATAATATGAGGATATAAACCATCTGTGTCCCTCACGACACGTCAAAATCATGGAATAGAAGTGCCCAGCATCGACACTCAAAATCATCATGAAAACTGTGCCCAGCATCGGCACGTAAATTCTCATATATCGGGCTCCGTCAGTCCGGATCGGCCCACGGGCTCTGTCTGTGGTATCGGCCCTCGGTCCCGGCAGTACGGCCATATCCATCTATCGACTCTGGTCAGTATCCTACGGATAACCGCTAGGTCCAACCAATCACCGGTAGGTACTCGCCACCCTGCCAGGCTCATCGTCTACTCCACGAAAAACATTTCTTGCCCCGGGGAACCATACCGGGTCCACCATGTACCCGCAATCGGCCTCATCCGCCTTCTCGAATCGGGTTTCACATGTCGCTCTCAGCACCGAGAAAACACATGGTGGACGCACTGAAATATCATATCAAGGGTAACCGGGTTTTAAAACAATTACATATTCTCCTTTTGAAAAACCCACGGTTCCCAAAACCAGAAATATCATGGAAACAACATATCTCAATGCGTATAATCAGAAAGCATGATGTATGCGACATGTAAAGAAATGTAAGCAACATACACTGAATGCAACAGTACTACAGTGTAGTGACATGGCAATTATCGATGATGAAGTGTGTGAGCCGGCAAACAAGTGTACGTGGAACATACGCATCATCGATAATGGTGCTGGTGTCCTAGCAGCATGACTGAAATATATCAACAATACAAGCGATGCAATGCAAATAGCATGAATATGCGGAATCGAATAATCAACGCAACAGTAAAGAACCTGCCTCAATAAATATATCATGCAACCTTGTCTTTTGAAATAAGACAAATCAGGGCTTTTGGTAAAATAAGGGCTACGGTGTTTTAAGAAAAAATGCGTCGCTTGAAAATATCCGTAGAATCCCTTTTTGCCTATCTTTAAAATATCCCCGATTCGTTAGTTTTGAAATAGGTATGACTCGGGTCAAGTCTAACGCCTGCTATACGAACTACGGACCCAACTATCAAGTCAATCGGGAGGGGCATGCAAACCACCTAAATCTGAGTCGATATACATATAATATATATAGTTGGTGATCTTGCATCAATAGTATCACGTACGATACAGTATATCATATAACTTCCTCGAGTCATGAGTGCGGATCTAACATCAATATAAAGCTCGTACGGTAAATCGTCGTACGGCATCCCAATAGCTGGGTACGGGTCAATATCACACTCATCTCAATCCCATGTATCATCCTCAATCTCGTATATGAACACATAGTCCCATACCCATGTGTAGATATACACACCTCTATATGCGCACAGATAAATGAAAGAATGTATGCAAGTATATGTGTACGTGAATGTGTGGGTGTAACCACTACTCTAGGGTTCCGCATTATACTAAACCAATACATCCTTATCATCAATAATACCATTATTATCATCAATAATCCTAAACAACACATAATAAATATATGTGTGTATACGTATTCATATACATCACCACGGACTGCGGGTGTGCTATACGCCATCCACCCGACTTCTCCCCGCAGATATAAATCTACTCACCTTGCTTCTCATGTGTCGGTGCCGATGTCGCCATCTTCATCTTCTTTGCCTCAACATCACGTAGGGTACCTACAAGTATATCACAACGCTAAAGCACATGAAAATCACATCGGAAACCAAAATAGCACACGCTACTCGCATAGGTAAAAACCTATCGTCTCGCATGTAAACACGTTCAATATCCACTTGTCGTTGACGTCCAAACGCCACCCGACAGAAACGAATCACCAAATACCAAAATCCATGATAAAACAAGTCGTAAATCATACGCAAACTCAAGCAAATCAACCCATATTTTACCCTAACAGGAATTTGTCGAAACTAGACATACCCAGGGTCAAGACTACTAGAAATAGGGCCATGCACAAAAATCGAGACAGTTCCCTCCTGCTCTGGCCGCAATTTGCGGCCAGAAGGAATTAATTGGCGGCCGGGAATTGGAGTTGGGGGCTAGGGTTTGGTGTGGTGGTTCCATGGTGCCTGCACATCTCACTGTCAACTCAGTTTTATTTTTGGGGTCTTGGGATGATAGCAGATTTCTAAATACGATCACAGATTCACAGTTTTTCTCCGACATCGTCTCATAAATCCGTATTCTAGTTTCAAGTTCAGGTTTGGGTCCAAATTAGCATCACACAAGGGGTTCTAAGGTCACAACAAGTCTCAATTTCACTTTGATTTCAGGTCTAACCTTAAACCCTAACTTGAATTCTCCAAAGTCCACAAAACGACACAATATCGATATGAAACTAGTATTGATGCACAAGAAATGAGATACTACTCTAATAGGTGCAGAAATTACCTCCTTTGGCAACTCAAGAAAATTCTTGAGTTGCTCAAAGTCCTCCAAATCCAATCTTGCTAGGTTCAATGTGGAGATAGTGAGCTTGAGAGCAAGTTTTGTGAAGTGGGAATGGGGTTTTGGTGAGGGAAATGAGAGGGATCTATGAAGTGAAGGGGAGGGAGATGAGGGAGCAGGAGAAAGATCAGCAGTAGCTCCATGAGAGGGGAGAGAGAAATGGGTGTGAGGAAATGATGGGTATGGTTCAAAAAGTGGGGGTTGACCTAGTCTCTCTCTCTCATCATCATACTTTTTCTTTTCTTTCTCACTCCAATAGTGAACCCAAAAGAACAACCATGGCAATAGAAATGTAACACAAGTGTAACAAGGGTGGAAAATGATATGTGCACATTTTTGCACAAAAATGCCAAAAATCCGATTAGCGATTTTTAATCGCGATTAGCACTATATTAGCATATAACTAATCTTAAAAACTTTAAAATGGCATAATTCCATAAATTACCCTATTTTAGAATTTTCCAAATTTTTTCCCCATTTATTTGTATTTAATTATACCCGAATATTAAAATATTCATTAAAATAATATTAAATTATAAAAATTCCCGAAAATAATATTTTATTATTTTGGAAACGTTACAAACACCCGCAAGACCCAACTCCTGCTCCACCCTCCGCGTGCCGAGCTTCCTCGCACCCGAGCCCGATCGCCTCTGCTCCACGATCCTCGGAGCCATCACAGCTCCTCCTCCTTCACCAGAGCACGACCCCGGTAGATCCTCCATCGTCGGAGCTCCCCAACTCCTCCACTGTGACTAAAACCCGACCCCTGCACACCACTCCGTCGCCGACGAGCCGAGCTCTTGGCAACCGCCACACCCGAGCGCCTCACCGGAGTCACTGGGAACCCACTGCCGTGGCCACCTCCACGCCAGTGCTGAGCCCCAAGTATGCCCCCGATCCAGCCGAGTCGCGCATGTATCGTGCCGTGATCGTGCCCGTGTCATGCCGTTCGTCGTCTTCCACTGTCGTGTTGTCATCTATCGCTAGGCAAGTGGGACCATCTTCCCTTGCTTACTCATGCTAATGATCGTATTAGTTAATTAAAATAACAATGCTACATACTATGGTGCAAATGTTTGTGTGTATAGCGATATCGATGTTTAAATATCAATTAGTTTTGTAGCAAACCACGTCGCTCGATTATATTGAGAGTTACCATCCCTTATCAATACCGTTATAGCATTCAAATTGAATAACCTTAGTTGGATCGGTTAATGAGAACAGAAGTTTTATTTGATGCCTAGACATAACCTATGTATTTGACACGACACCATAGATGAAAACCCTATTTAAAATGGCAGAATTTATGAGCCATGAATCCCTTTCATGATAACAGACAACTCGTAAAAAAATTCGAGGGAAAAATATTGACTTCATCACTATGAATGATACCTCCGCCTAGTTGCGTCAATCTAAAATTTTATCGCACACGTTACCTTATTAAAATCATCGTAGATTCAGTACAAATTGGAACGTGATGTTCTATGGCTCATATCGAAGCCGACTCGATAACGTATAACCAACCATAGTTTGTTTCTCGACAATTTTAGATCAATGTAACGATACGTGGTTGCGAACGCGGCACTGGACTGCCTATTTTCAGTGAGTACCTGTTCAGTGCATTTCTGCCTATTTTCATGTTTGCTTTATACCTGCTACATAGTGATCATTTACATTAAGACCTAGCGACTGTTTTGCATTGTCGATATATTAGTGTTAGTGATTGGGTTGTGGCAAATACGACAGTGATATTGATAAGTGGAAAAGTGATTGAAAGTGACAGCGATACGTATTTGTTCACAACCTATCTAATACCTGAATGCATACTATAACCTGGGGAATAGGGAAATCGAGGTGGAATTGAACTCGTATTTAGCGAGGTACAGTGGTTTAGAGGATGATCCTTCGCTATTAGTGATATATACACACACATTAGGTCGTGGGCCTAGCGGCATGGCTGACAGGGTTATGTCCCGGGCACAGCGGATCGTAGTCTCGGGCATGCACGAGACCCTTGTTAAACACGAGCATCCTTCCCACCATTTGATTTCATTGACTTAGTGACCGATAAGTAGTGACATACACATAGCCTAGTTTACTGACATGATACCTATATTGCACTATTCATATTCAGTTAATATTTATTATACTTATGTTCTGCTTTCTGTTGCATTTCTCATGTTTAATAACATTGCACGCCCTTTGTATAATTATTGCTATACGTGTCGCCCTGATGACCTGAGTGTGCATGCTTAGAGGACGAAGTGGACTCAGCCCAGGAGCAGGACCTGCCATTCGAGATCATGGAGATCTAGACTGCATCATTAGCGCCATTTATTTTGCTTTCAGCACTTTGTATTTCATTGGTTAGTTTTTATTCTGCAAAATAATGTATTTCAAACTCTTTTATTGCAATGTAACTGTGATTTTCCTTTACTCTAGTATTGTTTACTGACTACCATGTAATGCTAGAAGCCGAAGTATGACTACGGCGGAATTATTTCCTGACCGTAGGAGCATGGCTAGCCTAGTAACCCCTCTTATTCCATATTTTCGGGAAGCGGGGCGTGACATGGTTTTGTTGGTATCAGAGCCAGGTTTTTGGATGAAATTACAGTTCCGTCGAGGGGTCTCTAGATTGAGTTACACCCTTGACATATGTCTTATTACATTTCTTTTTCCCTTTCTAACCCTCGTTGAATCATTGTGTAGCCTTATTTGAATCTAATTTCTTTTGATCTTTTCAGAGGTATGGACTCCTCGGGCAACTCTTCAGGTACCGGTTCTCATGATCGTACCGAGAAGATCCTTAGCACACTGACGACCCTGGCCCAAGCTTAAGAGAGGAAGACCGATCTCCTGGCCGAGGGATTGAAGGCGGTACAGGAGACCGCAATTACCGCCCTGGAGAGATCTACGGCTATTCCCGCCGCCCCTGAGCGCACCCTCGTACCGACTACCCAGGCTAGGGTTGGTACGGTTTCGGACTTCATGAGGCTTCATCCATCGGTGTTCACAGGATCAGCAAGTCCACTTGAGGCCGAGCAATGGCTCATCAACATAGAGAACCACCTGACAGACGCTCAAGTTCCTGACGATGATAAAGTGAACGTAGTGAAGATCCGGCTGGAAGACGAGGCCCGTACGTGGTGGTCCGCGGAGGAAAGCCGGCTCGAGAAACCTAGTGGATGGGACACGTTCACTGCATGCTTCCTGTAACAACCGAGTCCAGTTCTATAAATTTCTGTTACCGTATAGGTTGTTGTGGTATTTATTTCATTTATCATGCATTGACTGTTACTGGTTATAGTTTAAACCGACATTTCATATTCTTGCATATAACAATTTAAGTCATTTAAAATAAATTAAAAATACTTGCCATAGCCTACTTGACACCCCCAACCCTGTGGTAGCGTTCTTGCATCGTGTTCTCATCCCGTTCAGTGAAACGGACGTGTTTGGACGTCTACGCGCACGTACGTGCGTCCGTTGGGGGTATCCTTTTTCATTTCAAAATCCTTTATTTCAAATTTTGGAACTTGCTAATATTTTTTCATATTTCAAATTCAAATTTTTGGACCCGACCCGGGCAGAATTCTGAATTATTTTGCAGCCCGCCAAATCCTATTTATTCTAAATCTTTTTATCAGCCAAATAAATATTTTTCAACCGATCATAAATTTTTTTAAACCAACAAGATCATTGTTATCATCCAGAAATCTTTAGAAAATCCTTTCATATTTTTATCCAGCCAATCACAACTCTTCCTTGTTTAACACCGGGCCCCACAAATTCTTTTTAATTTTCTTTGCCTCTCTCTTTTCACCAATCAGAAAATCTTCTTTTCTTCTCCTTCTCATTTTTTATTCACCATGAGCCAATCGCGAGCCTCCTTTCCTGGCGACCCCGCGTTCTCTCTCTCTTACTCTCCTTTCTCCTTCTCTCTCCTCTCGATCTCTCTCCTCCTCTCTATCTCTCTCCTCTTCTCTCTCCTCTCGCAAATCTCTCTCTCTCCCCGCGTCTCTCTCTCTCTCTTCTTCTCTTTATATTTTTTCTTTCTTCATCTTCTTTAAGCAAAGAAAACCCATCGCCTACGAGACCCTAGCCGCCGTCCTACGCCTCTGCCTAGCGCCGACGACGCCCGCACAAGCCTTGTCGCCCCTCACCCTCGTCGCAGTCGCCGCCACCTTCTCTTCTTCCACCTTTCCTTCTCTCCCGTTAACCCTACGCTTGCACCAGGCAGCCGCGCAACCCCCTGCACGCATCTGCACTGTCGAAAGATCGCCGCCGGTGACTCGTTCGCGTGTCCCGAGCCTTGTGCACACCCCATTCGTGCACCGGAGCTCTGTCGACGTCGTCGATCTTCATGACCCCTCTGCAGATCAAGCGAGGACCTCTGACCCGTGTGAATCCACTGTTCGTCGTTTGAGCTCTTTCCGTGTACCGTGCGCGCGTCGCGACTTTTCCCCGCTGACGCGTAACGTTCCGTTTTCCGTATCGCGACCTGTCGAGGCAAGTGAAACTTGCTACATGCTATTCAAACTATTATTATACTAATTTATTTATTATCCTATTAAATCTCTAAATAGAATCGAAAGTCTTGGATTTCAAGTTAGCCGTCTAACGTTCCGTTTACAGATTTTCTGATCTAGAACTTGAAACTTAATTGTTGCATCTAGTTGTTTATACCTAGTAATCACCTATAAATGTTAGACCACTTGATCACAAATTTTTTATAGATGTGTTACCCCTTTTCTCTAGTATTAACCTATCGGACATCCGTGTGCATCTTTAACCGGTTTAATTACAATTGCATCCATTGAACAGATTATACATGTCGTCGCATCCCTAGATTACTCAATACTTATTAACCTGGTTTTTTTAACATTCACATATGTCATACTGTATTCATCTAATGCTGACACCATCTCTTAAACAAAAACTGGTAACTGTACAGCTAACTAGTTTAATCTGCTTTATTGCTTAACCTATTACATGTGCCAATTTATTATGTTGTTGATACCCATGCTTGTTTATTTATAACCATGATTATGCTAGCTGATTATGAGCATCCACATGATATCTTTTACACCCTGACATG
Organism: Agapanthus africanus; assembly: GCA_030015575.1. NCBI lineage: Eukaryota > Viridiplantae > Streptophyta > Magnoliopsida > Asparagales > Amaryllidaceae > Agapanthus > Agapanthus africanus. The sequence goes on from JASDDO010000022.1 coordinate 13,367,945, forward strand.
ACTTGCTACACACATATTACTTGACCCGACATGGTACCGTACACTACTTGACCTGACCTGACGTACCATGGCTTGACCTGTTACCTGATCTTGTGTCTAATGCCAACAAACCTGGCATGTAGTCCTCACTGACCGTTCCTGTTGTCTATCCAGACAAACCTGCTCCTACCTGATCCTGTATTGGCATTAGTTCTTGATTACTGAATACCTGACTTAACATACATAACTTGGGGGTATGGGGAAATCAACGATGAAATCCTGACTTGTAACTCGACAGTTGCTTGCTTTTACTGATCAGTTTTTGAGGCTAGGCCCGCCTCGTGACGATGCTGCTGATATCGTTGGTCTGTACCCTTTTCCTGTTAGTGCCTAGCGGCACGTCTCGGTTTCAGCCCGAGAGTCTTAGACCGTGGTCCCGGGCATGCACGGGATACTATTGAGTTACATCGATGATTCATCAAATTGATTTCAAAGACTTTAGAGTAGATAACCCAATAGACCAGTTTAGTTCACTCACTGCACACTACCCTTCACTGCCCTGATTTATATTACTATTACACCTGCTTTATCATTCATGATTATATTTGCATTTCCTGTTACCCTGTTTATACTTTATTACTTGATGACATGACGCGCTGACGTCTGGGTTTTGCATGGCCCAGATTCCGTACCTTTGCTGCAGTCCGAGCAGGAGTACTTCAGCCAGCAGACTGAGCAGTGAGGTTTCAGTAGTAGTTAGTTCTTTATTTTCTGCATTTTATTCCTGATGTGAGCCCGCATTATGGGACATACATTCCAGTTATTTTGTATTGGATCTATTGCTTCCGCATTTTTATTATTCTTGACTTATGTTATCTTGGTTTATGGACATGTATTAGATAGTTATATTTTGTTCTTGATATCTCTACAGCCGTAATGTGACTGTGGATGGATACTTCCTACCCACAGGTAGCATGGTTGGCTATGTCACGTGCCCAATTTAGCATACTCTGGGAAGCGGGGCGTGCCACTTCCTAGATCACTATTTTCCGGCCACTGCCAAGGACGAAATGGAGGAGAAATTCATCATGTTAAAGAAAAATGGACGCTCAGTAGATGTCTATGCTGTAGAGTTTAATAGGATGAGTCGCTTCACACCATACATGATAGCCACCGAAGCCTCCAGGGCAAGACGGTTCCAGCAAAGGCTCGATATTGAACTGCAACAACTTATCGCGTCTCTCGATCTACCAACCTATGCCCAAGTATTGAACGCTGCCCGAGTACAGGAAAGATTGGCGGAGAAGGCCAAGGGCCAACGATCGATGGAAAGAAGACCCCACGTGGTTCCAGCACGGCTTACCATCTCCCCTCGTGGAGCGATCCCAGTTCATAGGCCGGGTGTTATGGAGATGAAGCTCACCTTCTCACCTCAGCAGCCGCAGCGAGGGCCCTGTTTTGCGATTATTGCCAGAGGCCAGAACACGTGAAGAGAGATTGTCGCAGAGGTAAGGGGCAGCGTCTGATTTGCGGATCCAGCGAGCATAGGGTCAGCGGGTGTCCCCGGAGATCTGATCTACAGAGGGTTCGAGCAAGAACAACCGTCTTACGGCACTTCAACTCAGAGGGGTCCACTTCGAGTATCCCAGCAGCGGTCTTTCGATCAGAGGCAGACTGGTACAGGTCGGAATCCAGGACGGGCTTTCACCCTGTCCGCCGAGCAGGCAGAGGCTTCTGGAGAAGTGGTTACAGGTACCATCCTTGTTTATTCTATACCAGCTAGAGTTCTTTTTGATTCGGGTGCTTCACATTGTTTCATTTCTATGCGGTTTGTTTACACAACTCTATACCTCACGAGCCGTTGACCAAGGGTTGGGAGATACATATGGGTAACGGTGTTATTGTATCCAACCAAGAGTGTAGATTATGTCCGGTGGTAGTATGCGGCGGGGAATTCTATGCGAATTTCCTTCTAATCGGGACGGGCAGCTATGACGCAATTCTCGGGAAGGATTAGATGAGTACCTTCCACACGATCATCGATTGCCGAGCTAGGGAAGTAACTTTCCGCATTCCTAATCATCCTGAGTTTGTTTTCGAATGCGGAAGCGAGTCCTTGGAGCCAGCCAAGTTTAGAGCCAAGCCGAAAGCGTTGGTGACTATGGAGATTGATGAAAGTCTAGCCCCAGAGATCGTTCAGGATTTTCTTGATGTGTTCCCTGAAGATTTACCAGGTCTACCACCTCCCCGCATCTTGGGATTCTCTATTGACCTGATTCCAGGGACGGAGCCATTTTCCAAAGCTCCTTATAGGATGGCGCCAGTTGAATTGGTAGAACTAAAGAAGCAGATAGAAGATCTGTTGAACAAGGGATTTATCCGTCCAAGTGTTTCCCCTTGGGGTGCTCCTGTGTTACTGGTGAAGAAGAAAGATGGTTCCTTGCACATATGCATCGACTACCGGGAGTTGAACCGGGTGACCGTGAAGAACAAGTATCCCATTCCCCGCATCGACGACTTGTTTGACCAGTTTGGTGGTGCTTGAGTATTCTCCAAATTAGACCTTCGGTCAGGGTACCACCAACTCAGGGTCAAGGCAGAGGACATATGCAAGACGACTTTCTGAACCCGATATGGCCACTATGAGTTTCTTGTGATGTTGTTCGGTGTTACCAATGCACCGGCCATATTTATGGATCTGATGAACAGGGTTTTCTCCAAGTACTTGGATCAGTTTTCCATCGTATTCATCGATAACATTCTAGTCTATTCCAGAAGTCGAGAGGAGCACGCCGAGCATTTATGAATTGTATTGCAGGTTCTGCGGGAGGAGAAGCTCTATGCAAAGCTAAGCAAGTGCGAGTTTTGGCTCGACAAGGTGCAATTTCTGGGGCATGTCGTTTCAAGTGATGGCATTTCAGTGGATCCGACGAAGATCGAATCTATCAAGGACTGGCCGACACCGAAATCAGTTGCTGAGATAAGAAGCTTATTGGGATTGGCTGGATACTATCAACGGTTTGTCCAAGATTTCGCCAAAGTAGCGGAACCCTTGATAAAGCTCACACGGAAGGAGATGTCGTATGTTTGGTTGAAGGAATGCACCCAGGCGTTCGAGCTGTTGAAACTGAAGTTGACCACGGCCCCAATCCTGATTGTGTCAGACAGCTCAGGTGGCTTGTTTGTTCACAGTGATGCGTCGGGAAAATGTTTGGGTTGCGTATTGATACAGCATGGTCGAGTGGTGGCTTACGCCTCTCGTCAGCTGAGAACTCATGAGAAGAACTACCCCACACATGACCTGGAGTTAGCGGCCATCGTGTTCGCCTTAAAGATTTGGAGGCATTACTTACTAGGCGAAAGGGTAAAGGTGTACACGATCACAAAAGTTTGAAATACGTGTTCACATAGAAGGAGCTGAATATGAAGTAGCACAGATGGTTGGAGTTGATGGTAGAAAACGACATTGATTTGCAGTATCACCCAGGGAAGGTGAACGTCGAACCTGATGCTCTCAGTCGCAGGCCGTCAGCTGCGTTGCTAACTTGTCAGAAAGGAATTCTCGATGACCTTCGGAGACTCGAGTTGGAGGTAGTTACACCGGATGTGCCCGGACAGCTCTGGCAGTTGCAGGTTCAATCGTCGCTTATAGACCGCATCAAAGCTGCACAGGTTGGAGACCCTCAGTTGGAACACTCGAGTCGGCTGTGTGTTCCAAAGGGGGTATTCGAGATGAAGTCCTAACTGAAGCACACAGTTCCGCCTACTCGGTGCACCCAGGTGGCACCAAGATGTACAGGGACCTGAGGCAGCACTTCTGGTGGAACGGGATGAAAAGGGAGATTGCTCGCTTTGTCTCCAAGTGTTTGGTATGCCAATAGGTGAAAGTCGAGCATCAAAGAATCGCTGGGTTGTTGCAGTCGCTTCCAGTACTAGAGTGGAAATGGAAGCACATCACCATGGATTTTATGACGGCACTACCACGAAGTCTAAGGGGCAACAATGCAGTCTGGGTTATTGTTGATCGTCTTACGAAGGCAGCGCATTTCTTACCCTTCCGAGTCGGACAATCGACGGAGTCGCTCGCGGAAAAATATATGCAGGAGATTGTGAGACTGCACGAGGTGCCCGTTAGTATCGTGTCTGATCGAGACACCAGGTTCATCTTCCATTTCTGGAAGAGCCTGCAGGAGAGTTTGGGCACGTGTCTCAAGTTCAGCACGGCCTATCATCCATAGACGGATGGGCAATCCGAGCGTACTATCCAGACGCTCGAGGATATGCTGAGGGCATGCATGCTTGACTTTCAGGGTTCTTAGGAGGATCACCTCCATCTCGTAGAGTTTTCGTATAACAACAGCTACCAAGCTAGCATCCAGATGGCACCGTTCGAGGCTCTGTATGGACGGAAGTGTCAATCCTCTCTGTGTTGGGATGACATAGGTGAACGTAGGTTGTTGGGCCCTGAGCTGATAGTGCAGACAGTGAGCAAAGTTCAGATGATCAGGCAACGAATCAAGGCGGCCCGGGACCGACAGAAGAGTTGGGCAGATGCCGGCAGAAGATCGTTGGAGTTTGGTATTGGTGACCACGTGTTTCTGAAGATATCTCCTACTTAGGGAGCGATCAAGTTTAGTAGTCGCGGGAAACTCAGCCCCCGATTCATCGGACCTTTTGAGGTGCTGGAGTGAGTAGGAGAGGTGGCTTATCGACTAGCCTTGCCTCCATCGCTAGCTCGTGTGCATAATACTTTCCATATTTCTCGGTTGAGGCTCTACGTTCGGGATAATAGCCATATCCTGGACCATTCAGAGTTAACATTGGGCACTGATCTGTCTTACGAGGAGCAGGTGATTGGTCTGGATTTATGTGTAGTAGTTTAACCGCAATCAGAATGGTGTCGCGCGTAGCTAGACCGATGTGAGTACGGGTCGTCCTCAGGGAAACGTGGAACCTTTTATTCTTACTTTAGGCGTGTTGAAAAAGAGAGAGGAAGAATAAAAAATGGTGAAGAATGGTTGTTGGTTCTAGATCTACGTTAAACACGGATGCAGAATATAGATCTAGATTAACTACGGATGTAAGTTTAATATTAAAAGAGGGCTTGTAGGGTTCATTGGGATTTAGTAGTTATGGATGATTAATTAAAAATTACTCTTTTTATCCTTTAATAGATTTAAAACTAGAATGGCAGTGATGCATATAGATTAGGGTTTTTAGAGGGAAAAATGTTCCCACTCTTAACCCCTATCTGGACATGGATCTCCGTTCATATCTAGCCTTTGCCAAAACAATTGTTAATCTAATCTCTAATCGCGGTCGAGACTAGCAATGAATTGGTAGCGCGCTCGATTAGGATGTTAACTATTCTTTTGATAAAGTTTATAAACTTTATAGGACGTAAAAAAAGTTTAAGGATCTTCATCATCCATTAATCTACCCTAATCCCATGAACCCTAACAAGCGAAGAATTACTCGCGCATGTTGGGAGAAAAAGAGATGGAGAGAGAAATCGTATTAAAACTACAAAGAAATAGAATAAGAAAACAACTACCTTTATTAATCAACAAAATCCATTTACACTTTGTTCCCTCAGAAAATGATTACAAAATGCTAGTTTTGCTTCTCGATCTCTTCTAAGGAGGTAGATGAACCGTTGATGATCAGCGTGGATGCGTGAGCCTGTCGTGGACTTCGTGATCTCTTCAGCTTGATAATTTTTCCAAGAGGCTCTCGGTCCTTATTTATACCCACAGAGCCGGAACCCTAGTTTCCTAATATGGTAACTAGTTGTTACGATTCTAACCAAAAAATCCAGAATTCCAACTCCCTTAAAGTGCGGCGGAACCGCGGCCGTTGGATGGGTTTGACCGCGGATCCGCGGTCTTATGGTGGGATCTTGGCCTTAAATTTCTGGGCTTCATCTATGTAGCTCTTAGTGATCTTTTGAATATCTAAACTTTGAAAATCTTCTCTATATTTCTCCCAGAATTGGTTTCTTCAATTTACTTGAATATCTTCGGCAGATTTGATCTCGCCAACTCGGATTTCCTTGATTTTAGTCATGATATAATTCCTGCACAATTATCTCAATAAATGATGTTAGTAGAATTTGTTTTTATTGAGATATTATCTTAACCATTTGCCATGATATTTTAGTTTTAAGAGAATTGGTCAAAGATATTTCATATTAAAATAGTCCAAATATTATATGAATATTATATGCTTACCATTTTCCTTTATAATATTAATTATAATATATAAACACATGAAAATAGAATTTTTACAGATAAACCCTCATATGTATCATATATTATAATAAACACCTTTTATTATATAGAAATAGTAGGAATGGTGATAATATCAATAACATGCAATGCGATGTATGGCTAGAAACTATGTATGAATGGTGATGCGATGAGGCAGATGACTAACAATCTACATATAATACATAATGCAATGCACCGATATTGATTTTACGCAAGTTCTATAGTGTCGTGACATAGCAATTACCAAAGGTGTGTGTGTTCGCATGAATAGTGCACGTGCGGCATGAACCAATGGTAATGGTGAAAGCGTCCTAATGAATAACATCGTAATTAAGAATATGAATATGCCATGATATGGATGATTTGAGACTATGGATATAGATGCAAGAACTACTCGTCATTCCTAATTATCGGGCGCCTTACGCCATCCAGACGATTCCCCCGTAGATGTGTACATCTACTCACCGGGACGCCTCGGCTAATCTGATCCGAT